>OZ024835.1:40840095-41549440 GCA_964016985.1 Anodontia alba | reverse complement strand
TCAAAGCTGCATTTCATTTCATTCGTTATTACGTTAAATAAAAAAATGTTCAATTAACGTAGGGATGTAGTTTACTGTTATTTACAATAATAATTCAAGGGAGCCATAATGCGCAAAACGCACACTAGCTCCTTAATACATATAGTCAATTTTATAAAATGCTTATTTTCAACACATCTGCATATCTGTCCGTGTAGGGTGGAAACAAAGAGCTCTCGTCTTTTCATAATAATAAATTTATTTCCATTATTGTTATCTTGATAATAATAAGCCAACACTAAAGTGTCCCGCATTAGTAGTCGTTACATTTCTACATACCGCCTTACAAGATGGCGTCTAAGTACGGAAGGAAAGGAAAACAACAAACGGAATGGTTACTTTAAGTCATTTATCTCGATTCTAGGTGGCAGATGATGGAACGGAATGGTTACTTTAGGTCATTTATCTCGGAGGCAGATGATGGAAATAACAAAGAATTAATATATTACCGGCACTCTACCCAGCCCTATTAGACTTGGCTAGAGTGCCGGTACCCTATTGGCTAGGATGCCGGTACCGGCACTAGCCTCTGAGTCTAGGATTCCGGTACCGGCACTCTAGACACTGCCTTTTACGAAATGGACGAAATGGAGATTTTTTTACGAAATGGAGCATTTTCTTTCCCTTTTTGCATTTTTTTTTTTTTTTTTTTTTTGTTCTGTTTTCAGGATTTCTATCATATCTGACTATAAAAACAATATTAAATATGATTTTGCTATATTGGAATAATATTTTATAAACAACGGAGAAGACGAAATGGAGTTTTATTTTACGAAATGGAGCATGTTTTCCCCTTGTTTGTAATTTTTAATCTGTTTTCATGATTTATATAATATCTAACAACATAAGCAATATTGAATATGATTTTTCTTTATTATAATCATATTTTATAAACAATGGAGAAGCTATAGTTCCACACCTTATGTGAAATAAGTGAAATGGAGTTTTATTTCCCCCTTGTTTGTAACTTTTATTCTGTTTTCATGATTTATATCATATCAGACTATAAAAGCAATATTAAATACGTTTTTACTTTTTTAGAATCATAATTTATAAACAACGGAGAAGATATTGTTCCACTTCTTATGTGAATTCAGCGACGAAATGGAGTTTTAGTTTACGAAATGGGAGTATGTTTCCCCCTTGTTTGCAAGTTGTATTCTTTTTTTGTTTTTGTGGATTGTATCTGACTATAAAAACTTTAATAAACATGATTTTCCTATATAAGAATCATATTTTATAAACCACGGAGAGGATATTTTACAATATATCATTTATATTGCATTTGGTATACACTATGGTGTATTAAAATAATGAATACAGAAGAGATCATTATATAACTACTGTATATGCGAAATGGAGAAGAAAATTCGTGCGCGAAGTGGAATTTATGCGGTAGATCTATGCAACTATAGGAAACATGCTGTTTTATTACCAGCATATCTGCTAATAAGTGAAAGATGCGAAAAGAAAATGAAAGAAAGAAAAAGTAATTATTAACTTATATTTAATACTAAAACGGTTGAAACAATACTAGTTGGTTTTGTGTTTTTATATATATTACCGCCAGCATTGTATATAGCTGAAGTGCGCAAAGTTTAGCCAAAACTATATAATAAAACTCCATAAAGAATATTGGTTTAATTCATGATAATTGGCTGTAATATATGGACAAAACTTGATAAAAAAAATCTACGCATTCTAAAATATCCATTAGTATGACAAAGTAAAATAATTCAATTATAGAAAGGAGACATATGAAATGAAACAGGAAATATTAAAAAAAAAAAAAAAAAAAAAAAAAAAAAAGCGTACACTATTTCAACATGCGAAAAATCATAAATGTATTAAATACACAGTGATTACTAGATTATCGAAATGGGTCATGTCATGAGGGTGATTAAACAGGTGCTACCGTAACGGTAACTGGATTGTCACACCTAACTGATCACCACGTCTCGTATAATAATACTCGGTTATTGGCTTAATCATTAAAGACACAGTGATCGAATCATCATAATTGGATTATCAACACGGGCCATCTCATCCTCGAAGAAAGCACAATTCGACCAGAGTATGTGCTGATTTTACAAGGTTCAAACTTTGTGTTTTGTTAAAGCGCAAAATTGTTTTTTTTGTACTTTGTCCAAAGGCTATGTATACGAAATGCGCTGACTCTGATCAGACCAGTTTTCACTTAGTGCGGTCCATTAATATATCTGTATCAGTGTAGATTTGTATTAAATTGATAATAATTGTAATGATATGCATTGGAAACGGATAGGGATAGGTCTGCATGTAATGAAAGTAAAGGAAACAGTTCATTCATTTCATTGTGAAAAATTATCCCTAATAAAAAAAAAGGTAGATGGGGTGGGGGGACGGGGGCGGGGGTGGGGGGAGGGGGGTGGTAAATGGTTGCCATAATCTTTTATGAGAAAAAACTTGAAAAAAAAAATACATAATTTTATGGCAACAAGTCCTAATCACGCCTCCACGAGTCGCAATTTCAGCAGTAAAATTATAAATAGCTGTGAAACTTAGAGCAAAGTTATTCTTGCGCGGTACCAGCTAAAAACTAAGGATATTTTTTTATCATTAGGCTAACGTGACCGGTCGGAATATACTTTTCAAGCTGATGACTAGCGTAGATCCTGACCATAATGCATGGATGTGTATGCTTATCTGGGTCAACGCCACTCGCCTAGAAACAGAATCTTTTTTCTTAATAAATTGCTAAAACGTTGTGAGCTTTTCTTATATACTTACTATAACCTAGCTCTTTGTACAAAAAATACTTTTAATATAAAACATTCGGGACGTGGTTAGCATCTGCAGTAACCACATATTCTGGTAGAGGATCTTAAGGAATGCACAGCAAAGACGCTGAGCAGACGGCGCGGATACGCAGGCTGGTCAATTTTTTGGGGTCGCAGTAGATCCTATTGGTAGTCCATTTCGTAAAAAATAAGCTCGGTTTTGCAATAAATGTTCAGTTTTATCAGAACATGCAAAATACAGCATGAACATTGCTTAAATCTAATAACTAATGAACACAATTGGCAATAGTACAAATTCTGGGAAACATATCGTAAAAAAAAACAAAAAAACAAATCCGTAAGTGTAAAATTCTCTCTTCCCCCACACCCCCACCTCCCAATTTCATTTGTGATTCGAAAATCATATACAAACAAGATAGAAATGTTATTTTCCTTGACTGTCCCTAGCAAAAACACACGTTTGGTATATAGATCAGCTTTATGGCTCCATTTCGTGAAAAACTCCATTTCGTTTAAAAACCAATCGCTTGTCATTCAGAAAATCAGATGTCATTTCCTTTTTTTTTTTTTTTTTTTTTTTTTTTTTTTTTTTTTTTTTTTGATAATTTATGAAAAAAAAAGAAAAAGAAAAAACGGAAATTACATACATATTTGTAAGATATAATTAATTTGTCACGGTGGCTCCATTTCCTAAAAAATCTCCATTTCTGCAAACAAACAAAAAAAAAATCCATTTTGCCATGTAAAAAAAAAAAAATCCGTTAATAATACAGTTCTTCTCCATTTCAGTGTCATGCAGAAATTTATTTTTTATGGCTCCATTTTGTAAAAAAATCTCCATTTCGTCTATTTCGTAAAGAAAACTCCATTTCGCTAATTAGGGGAACCCGAGAAAACTAAATGAAAATAACCGAAACGGAAAGCAAGAGCATTGAAAGGGCCTAAACTTAACAATTACATCTAATACTAGTATGATGACCAGCATTAATGTCAAAAACTATCAAATTTGTTATAGATGTGGAGTCATAAATGACTTTATTATTAGATCACTTAAGCTTTTAGGCCCTTTCAACCGTTTCGGTTATTTTCGTTTAGTTTAAGTCTATTTTATTTTTAGATTCTGCCGATCCTCCTTATTTGGAGGAAAAAGAAGAAAAGTGGGGTATATAAACAGTTTCTGCATGTTATAATGACTCAAAGCAATTTATCTTTTTGTAACCTCTCTCAAATGCTCAGATTATAAAATATCGCGATTGTAAACTGGCTAAAATATATCCCTTTCGCGACCGTGGCTTTCATAGCCCTGTTGAATGGAAAATTGAATATAAAGTCATAAATAAGCAAGTAATTGTACAAATTTTAATTGTGAATACAGCATTTTACATATATGGTAATACATTGTATAAGATTTAAAGGAATAAGTATCACGAATGCTTTTGAACAAATACAAGAAAACACTATATCAGGCTCGGCTTTTTCGGCTCGGCTCGGCGGCTCGGCCGTGGCTTTCATACCCGACCCCATAATTTCTATCCTGGATAGCAAGACTGATATGTTTTTAACTTTGTTCATTTTAGGTTTATATTATGAGGTATTAAATATATATTATCCAACAAAAAGGAATTTTTGATCGGACCTGTAGTTATTTCTTAAACTCAGATTTATCGTTTCAAGGGGTATAAAACCCACAGACCATCCATTCTCCGGTTTTAAGTTTGTCTTCGATAAACAATCAATTTCTTTGTTACATAGGTCTTTCCAATACAGAAATAAATTATATATGACTAACTGAAGCTATAACAGAAACGTTAAAGTGTTGAATTTTACGATTTTCATATATTTATTATGTTTCTAAAAATAGAACAGGTAGACAATTTGATAATAACTACAATGTCCCTAATGCGGTCCTACTAATCACCCCGTGGCACCCCATGGCACCCCATGGCATCAGAATATATACATATTGTAATGGCACACCACCACCTGGTCGAGCTTATAACTGAATACCTTGGAAAGGTCAGGAGGTGATGGTGCTATTACAATGAATATATGTGGATCCGACCTGGGCCGTGTCCAATGCTTTAGGGAGGTGAAAAGATAGCCAGCCATAGTTACAATTTAATTTCTTAATTTATTTAGTTTTTCCCTTAACAATAACAATATTGAGCAGAACCCACATTAAGGGTTATTAACTAAGTAAATAAATAACAGCGGAAGCACATTTACAGAGGGGTGTGTAGTTGTTAAATTAGAGGTATTTCAAAATCTCAGAGTATCCCTAAGAGAAGAACCACGACGAGGCGGTTCTAACGAGAACCCACAATCTACGTCTTTGAGCAGAAATAAGAAAAATAATGTATACCCCTGTAAACCCCTGTTTTACTATACAAAAGGGGTTTATGGGGGTCAAAATTATATAGGCGTGTTTTCGTGATGCGTATTGGTACTCTTAGTAACTGAAACGCATATGTGCATTTGTATGTCTTAAGAAAACATTGTTTACCCATATCAGACGCTGCGTTTTGCGGAGTCTGGTTTGAGTCCACACTGTTTTGCTAGTTTCCCAGCATTTATTGGTCACATGGACAATCGCAGGGAAATCTTTAGCATCACTTGTCTACATAGTTTTCTTCACTAATCTAAATAATTCAATAAACATGTTTATTCACGCTGCCTTAGGCTGTTAAAGGCACGCGCTAATCCCCTGTCATAAAGGCGTTGAAACAGTAGTCTAAGTAATGCTCAATTAATTGAATGTGTTCATATGAGCCATGGTATGAGAAGCCCCGCTTAACCGTCTGCGAACAACATAGGTGCAAATCAGTCAAGGCATCCGCGCACTCTGATCGGCACCTTGCTGTTCGCTATACCTCTAGTTTCTCAGATAAGGATCAAGTATCTGCAAACAAAAGAGGCACAGATCAGCCTACGCATCCGCGCACTCTAATCAGCACCTTACAGTTCGCTATACTGCTAGTTTCTCTATGTAAAATGTCTTCTAAAGATCAATTGAATGCATTCTTCACGGTATGAGAAATCCCGGTTTACTGATTGCAAACAACAGTGGTGCAGGTCAGCCTGCGCATCCGCACAATATTTAAATTTTAATGTAAAGGTTCATACGTGCCACGTATTAGAAAACCTGCTACAACAGAGGCGCAGATTATATATAAGTTCCGGCATTTCGGAGGCGTCACATTAATGAGTCTTAATCATTTATCATTAATTTCCTCCTGAGTGCAGATTTTATACTGTATGTATGTTTATATAATATATTTATTTAGGAAAATACTTCGTTATCCATTTCGCCCCAGCATTTACTAACTAACAGCATTTTCCCTATATTTTTAGTAGTCCGTTCCGGTATTTCGGTTTCGTTTCGGTATTTCGGTTTCGTTTCGGTAAATCTAGGTACCGCCCTAATAGAAGAACCACATATAACTAAATTTGCAGCGGCGTCTGTATATGATATTATGGAACGTAATTGATTGAATCCATGTAATAAATCTAACATACAATCATTTAAATGCTGTTAAATGGTCTGATTTACCGTTGCCTTCAATGGAACATCAAATCTGTAGTTGTAGTTAGATAGCTCAATCTACCCTAGATAAAATAAACTTTCCCGTAGTAGTTATGTAACCCCAAACCACCTATAATTGAGAGAGCAACGGATGCTTTTTAATTACACATCAATCAGTTACTGCATATGTATCTGCTGTCGGTCGTATCTACATTCAAACCAGGCTGTCAGTTGTGTCTGTATTCAAATCAAGCAAATATATTCTGTTCTATTATATTCTATATACGAACTCTCACCAAGCAGATACGTCAGCAGGCAGACATAACTGGTTTATAATTGTTTTATAACTGTTTAAGAACTAAACTGTGTATTAATAATTTCACCGAAATCACGAGTGAAAGACGTTTCACCTACATAGGTTTTCGCCTATATAGGTGGAACAGATCCTTCGTCAGAACAAAATAAATAAGGATAACGTTATGTTGTGTCTCATTATGAAAACACGCCTATTAAAATATATATAGAAAATCTCACCTCCAAAATCTGAAAATTTTCAGATAAAAAACTCTGATATTTTTCCAATTTCTGTTCAAAACATAGATTGTGGGTATTCGTTAGAACCGCCTCGGCGAGGCGGTTCTAACGAGTACCCACAATCTATGTTTTCGAGCAGAAATAACAAAAATAATGTATACCCCTGTAAACCACAGTTTTACTATATAAAAGTGGGGTTTGAGGGGGTCAAAATTATATAGGTATGTTTTCGTGATGAAACCTCAAATGTTACACCTATAAAGTGGTATACTATGCTGTGAAGTAGTACAACCTACATTCCATATCTGGAGACCTAGCTAATGTGCATTTATACAACAACAGTGTACAGTTATCGTTGTACCAACAGAGACGTTCGCTACAAACATTCATTTAAGATTCACAGCCTTCCACCTATATAGGCGCACATTAGAAATATTAAACAGTGCAAAACAAAAATGAAATAAACACGTCTATGTTGTTTCGAATATGTTTTGAATAGGGACAAAAATTAATACCTAGAAAGTAATACAAGTGTGTACTTTGACTATACAGACGTCGCAGCAGCCTCCACCTACGTAGATGGAAGCAGCGATATGAGTAAAATTTATAATAAAAAGGGGTTCTGCTAATTTAAATAATCAACATATCTTCAAAATATTATCAGGAGAACATGTGTCTTCGCCAAGAAGAGTGAATATATATATATATATATAAAGATTAGGAGTTCAGGAATTTTAGATTTCCACCTAAAATGCAAGCATATTGAGTGGAGGGAGAGAGAAGGTGCAGGCCAATAGATAAAATATTTTTATTATGAGACCTGAGAGGTCCCAAATGTTGATCTAGGTGGCATTCCGCCTACAAACTTTCCGAACTACAATCTAGGCGTGCAAGCAAACAATATCAAGCTTTTTAAGGTCTTAACCTAAAGCCGGTTGTCGATTAACAACCGCAGACTACATCTGAATCGCTTATTTATACCAGTTAAAACACGCGCCTGGTGACGTCTGTCTCCATGGACGCGGTCTCGCTTCTTCACACGAGACTGACTAGTTGCCGCTCATACAGAATTTTCGGTCATTACGGTCCAGAACCAGACATACGGACTCAAAACAATACATTCCGTGCATTCCGCATGATCGGCAAATGACAGATGAAGAGAACGAGCGAGCTTTTGAACTGGAATAATCGAAGAATATGTTACAAAAAATAGAATAAACGATGTGAACATGGTATGCACAGTTAAATAGTAGAAAGATGTTCATGATTATGCAGAGAAAGGGTGTTGCCGCAGTTATTTACATGCAAAAATAGGAGGCGAAGTGGCACATGGTTGTCTCGACCCTCGGTAATTTCGGACCGAGAAAACTTTCAAGTAAATAAATCCGCGATATATGCGAACGTAAATTTGGAGCATTGATGAAAAATAACCAGTGCCGTTACAACAGCCCCCCATCCGATAAAAGCATGGACCCTATGCTGAAGTCATGTAAGTAAAAAGAGCTTGGAAAGTCGGTCATTGCAAATATCAATAATTTGCCTTTGAAAATAATCAGTGCGGAGGCAACTGGCTATTAATTTATTTTACCTTTCAACACTCCACACCAGCTTTCTTACAGATGACAAAATATTAAACAGTTTAATTGCCAGATGTTTGCACAGATGATGATGCAAATTTAATTTTGGAGATTTTGAATATAATAGATATGCAAGGAAATAAACGTTTAAAAGTTTCCTCCCACTACTATTTAATGTACCCCAAAACCATCGCATCAACACACATCCCTAATTATCTTATTTCCTTTCATAGTTCGATATAGTAACAATCACAAAATTGGAGACCAGCTTGGATGTCGAACAGAATGCAAAGATGACCCACTCTGAGTCCATTCAAAACCCAGGCAGGTAAGTATATATATGTTAAGCCAAATGTTGCTCTATTTTTGCAGAGCAAAGTGCAAAGAGCATTATGAAATATATTTATGTATTCTATCACCAGAGTTAATAGCACAGCATAGTACAACAACCGAAAAGATCCAAATAAATCCAGACACAAAGGGCGCAGATGTCATTATGGTTAGCCCTAAAAATAGCAAATACAGTACTGCAACACCAAAAAAAAAGGTAAGAGAAAAGTCCAGGGAGTGCCACAATCACAAACCGCAGCCCCTCCCAGACCCCAAGAGGAAGAGGAAACCGACAAATCCAAACAAGCACAAATCGAACAAATGTACGAAAATCACTAAGATTAGCAAAGCACTGCAAAGGTGCTGCAGCCACGTAACTGCTATATACCAAGCTAACAAATGCCATATCTTTGCTCTCAGGAAGTATTTGGAAACGTTCACCAAAGGGTACAGTAATTAATTTGATGTTGTTATATAAACCAAAACCTCAAAATCTATCTTAAATAAAATGGTGAGAATAATGTAAGAAGTTTGTCAGTATTCGAAAGATCCACATACCACAACAGTCTCAGAATTTGAAATAAATCTTCTTAGCACATTATAACTATCCTTTTAATTATATTTCCTTACTTGAAATAGTAGTTTTCAAATACCAGGGGATTGGACCTGTTTGCATTTCAAGTTATCGGTACACATGTTCCTCAGACAGTAAAAATTAAGCATATTTAATCTCTGATGCACATGTCCACCAAGCACTCAAACCTTGAAATATAGTAAACAGGTCCGAGCCCCCCCTGCATTTGATTTTTTTCTTAAGAGTTCATTATTTTATCACTTAATATGAATGTTAAAAGAACACGTAAACACCATCACCTAAAGATCTTGAATAGTCTGTTCCTGATACTGTTGTTCTACATCTCATCAGGTAGACTGGCACTCGTCCCAAACATTAGAGATAGTCCACCTTCTGGACAACAAACCCTAGTTTATTCTCAGGTAACACCAAACCCCGGTCCACCCAAAAATAAACCACATTCGTCAAATGGTCTAATCCATAAATCTCATCCAACTGTTTGAGACCACAACAGTCTCAGAATTTGAAATAAATCTTCTTAGCACATTATAACTATCCTTTTAATTATATTTCCTTACTTGAAATAGTAGTTTTCAAATACCAGGGGACTGGACCTGTTTGCATTTCAAGTTATCGGTACACATGTTCCTCAGACAGTAAAAATTAAGCATATTTAATCTCTGATGCACATGTCCACCAAGCACTCAAACCTTGAAATATAGTAAACAGGTCCGAGCCCCCCTGCATTTGATTTTTTTCTTAAGAGTTCATTATTTTATCACTTAATATGAATGTTAAAAGAACACGTAAACACCATCACCTAAAGATCTTGAATAGTCTGTTCCTGATACTGTTGTTCTACATCTCATCAGGTAGGCTGGCACTCGTCCCAAACATTAGAGATAGTCCACCTTCTGGACAACAAACCCTAGTTTATTCTCAGGTAACACCAAACCCCGGTCCACCCAAAAATAAACCACATTCGTCAAATGGTCTAATCCATAAATCTCATCCAACTGTTTGAGACGTCTATCAACCAAAGTTTTAAAGCCACTGATCTGGTAAAACTCACATTCGCTTTTCAGTTCAAATAACGTCTCTCATTGGGAAGAACAGCGGGAGTGGCAAGCTGACATCCATTGCGGAGGTAGTTTATTATTAGCCTAAAATGGGCCGGGTCTCTATCAAAGAAGTATGTATTGTTTACTGGAGTAATGGGAGCCCCCGGCTTAAAAAGGAGCGCAAACAAAGATTCTGGATCTTTTTGTAAGGTAAGTTTGCTGGGTCTCAAAACGCTGTCCACCTATGTTCAGAATCACACGGCTCTTCTGCACTTCCTCTAAGTACGTTTGAAGTTTTTCTAGATCTTCAGCCCTCCTGTCGGGTTCTGTTAAGTGTGGTTCCAAACATAGAGGGACTTCGTTTCTACTGACATCTTTTTGTTCTGCTTCTCTTTTCTCTGCCTTTTTTAATTTCTTACTTTCTTTTCTTAACCTTCTTTCTACTTCTGATTCATCATCTACACGAATTATTATTATTATCATTATCAGTCTCTATAAATAAACTTTCAATCCTTTTCCTTTTCTTTTCCGCTTTTCTTTTTCGTTTTCTTTCCTTTTGAAATCTCTCCTCATCCATCTCCTCTAGTCTCACAGCAATCACACTTTCACTTATAATTGAATTCGCCTCCTCCGTAATGCCCACATTTACTGCCATTTCCAACTCTTCCAAAATACATGCTTCCTCCTGAGCCACCACTTCTTCCATTTCACTCATCGTTTCCCCACATATTATTTCTTCAAAGTACTCTGTCGCATGTTCACTTACTGACTCTACTGCCCTGTCAATTGTGTCTCTTATTTCAGGGGCATCGAGAATGCTGGCAACAGTCCTTTCTATCTCCTCTCTATCTGAAATATGTGTTAAGGATTCCCCACTGATTGGGGTGATCACTTCTTGATATGGATTTGTCATCTCTTTTAAAATATTATCTAAAACATCACTGTTTTCATTCACCTTTTCACAGTCTTTTATTTCGCTGTTTTCTGTTGTTTTCTGTTTCTAACTTTGTTCATTTTCTCTATCAGTTTGTTTAATTACATTCTTCACTTTGTCTTTCTTATCCGTACTTCTTTTATATGCTGATCTTTCGTTCTCTTTTCCTTCCTGTCTTATTGGTTTGTTTTCCTTTGTTTCTTTTCTTATCATTAATTCCTTTATTTTGGGTTTTATTGCCTTTCTCTTTTTGTTTCTTAGCTCCGCCATCCTCAGTTAGCTCTTCTGAAATATTTTTCTTTTGTGTTTCGTTTACTAACTTTTGTTTTTCATTCCCTGACGCGTGTCTTTCATGCACTGTCAGTTGTTTTTTATTCACCGTCTGTTTTTCATCATCTGAATTCTGTTTTCCATTCACCATTTGTTTTTCATTCACCACCGTTTGTCTTTCATTCACAGTCTTTTGTTTTTCATTCATTTTCTTTTCAACTTCTCTTAGATTCTCCTCCGTTACAGCCTTTTGACTTTTATTTATTGTTTGATTGTCATTAAACACTCTGTTTTGTCTTTGTGTAACTCTCATTTCTTTTTCACTAATGGTTTTTGTGCTTGCTATTTCAGGTGATGTGACAAGTGCTTGTTCATCAAGTGGCACTGCCTGTAGAGGTGAGTCATATATGAAAGCCTTCTCTTTTACAATCCTTGGAATTTTAAAAGGGGGCTCCTCCAGTGTTATGTCTGGGTCTTCAAGGGGAAATGGAGAAGGCTCTCTTCTTTCTTTCCTTGGCCTCGGTTGCCTTGGGCGATCATCAGGCCTAACCATGGCTGACTGATATTCTCTGGAATAGTGTTCTGCTTCCTCAGTGCTTTCAACAAACTTCCATTTTGTATCCTGAACCTCCGATATAAATTTACGCATCATCTCCTTTGCCGCTTCCCCTCTTACTCCCGATTCCCTATGCATGTATACCATGTCATCCTCTGTGATATTGCCAGGCCTCCTAGCAAAACCTATAAAACCTATAATAACCTATAATTTTGTGTCAAACCTATAAAACCTTTATTTTGTTCATAAAACTTATGAAAAGCCTGTATTTTCATGAAAAACCCTATATTTTTCACATTTAGAACCTTCTCGCGACTCAACCCTAACTTTTCTTCAAAATGCTCTACTATTTTTACATTTTAGTCCCAAAAAAGTGATGAAAACTGTCAAGAAATTGTAATTTTTTTCCTCGCTCGCTTTGCTCGCTCGGACTTTGTAAAATTCAGATCAACCTTATCAGAATAATTTTGGCCCAAAAATTCATCGAATATTTTTTCTTCAGTTTTAAATCTAATTGTGAGTTTGGAAGAACCTTTCTTTAACCTATATTTTTTATTGAAAAACCTGTAAATAACCTATATTTTGAGTAAGAAGAACCTGTATAAAAACCTATATTTTCAAAGTGGGCCACTAGGAGGCCTGTATTGCAGGCATGTTTTGAGTTTTTTCCGTACAAAGAGAAACTTACATACATCACACTGATATCCGATACATGTGTGCTGATCTTGTAGTGACGTTGCACCTCCCATTTGCTCTTGAAATAGTGGTTAGTACACAATAAACATAAGTAGTGGATTCCCTGAAAAACATACAGGAAAAGGCTTTTGAATTTCGAGACAAACACCCTGTTTCAGTCATAATGGGTGCCTTAAATGCGTTTGTTTTTAAATTCAGTCGTTCTTGGCTATCCTAACTAACAGTTTAGACTCGGACAGTTTCAGAGCATACTCCTACCATTTATCCAGCGGGCATCAAACTAATTACAGATATATTTTGCAGGCAATCATCCTGCTAAGACAGTAGTTGACTATTGGGATGTCAGACTTCATTACGGTACAAGCCATCTACCAACAAATATAACAATCAGTCTACCATAGTTTTTACCATGGAGTTTAACTATGTATTCTTTCATTTTCTTTGCAGGAGCCTAGAGAAATATACGGTGAAGCCATTATAGCCCTACCATATAGTGCACCAACATACGCAGACAAGGTAATTAGCTCCTATAAATTGTCAATTAACATTTTGGAACAGCAAACTTTTATGAAAGCAACATCAGTCTCGTGACGTTTTACTTATCAGCAGTCTATTATACATTCAAAAATTTATATAGCATACAGTAACAGGTGGCATTTGCAAAATTCAACACTGTTGCATACACCCACCCCCTATTAAACAATCCATGGCATACTGACAAACTCAATTCACACATGCAGCATACATACCAAAACATGGGGGCAGGAGTTTATTTTATAAAAGAGGAGAAAGATAGCGGGCTGGCACAGGCTTCTTCTCCAATTTCAAACTGATAACCTAATGTTTAATTATGAAAGATTATAAACCGATATAACATGTGAAAACGAGAGGTTCAAAACTTTTCATTTCAAGCTTCAGTACATATTTACTTACTTACTTTGTAGTTTTGGATTGAATCCAACATTACGTTTAGGATTATAAGTACCAAACAGCATCTCACACTTTATATGGTATCTTGTGTACTTTTATATCATATCTCCTTTTCATGCTTTCGCTCGAAATGTTTAGGTGTTTTCGCGCAAAATCATGAACATCCAATACTTTTTGCTCAAGCTGATAAGCGTGTTCAGTTGCAAAGAGTCTATCTTCTCTTATGGGTTTTCCTAATGTCATATCTATAGGGAGTGTCAATTCCCTTCCAAACATCATCATGGCTGGTGAGATCCCTGTAGTTTCATGAACAGAAAACCTGTAAGCCATCATAAGTAGGGGTATGTGTTCATCCCAGTCGTTCTGTTTATCAGATATGTATGAAACAATCATATTTTGAATGGAACGATTAGCCCTTTCAACCATTCCATCTGATTGAGGCCTTCGGATAGAAGTTCTGGTCTTATCAATACCTAGAAGCTGGCAAACCTCTTGAAATACCTCTGACTCTAAGTTTCTTCCCAAGTCTGTGTGTAATTGCAGGGAAACTCCGAATATGGATATGAATTTATTCACTAATTTAGAAGTTACACATCTAGCCTCCTGAGTTTTCAAAGGGATTGAGTCCACCCATTTTGTGATATTAGCATGACACAACCATCAAATATTTGTTATCCTTTTTCGAAATTGGGTAAGGTCCACATATATCTACCCCAATGCGTTCCATTGGGTAACCGACGTTGTACTGTCGCATAGGTGCTTTTGCATGTCTACTTAGCATCTTTCTAGATCCACACGTAGGACAGGTCCTACACCAATATGAAACATCTTTTTGCATGTTACAACAATAAAATCTTTTCTTGATTTTATCATACGTTTTTCTCCTGCCTAAATGACCAACAGTTACACACTCATGTAACTGTCGAAACACTTCTTTCCTCAAAGCTTCAGACACAAGAAAAAGATATTTAGCATCATTACCAACATCCCGAAAACGTTTCCTAAACAGAATATCATCTATAGTATCCCATACATGCCGGTAGGCTTTGAGTTCTGTGCCGTAAGGTGCCACCATAGACCAGGCAGGTTTGTCACCATCTCTTTTCCATTGAAGTAAACGTTTAAGAACAGAATCTGTTTCCTGTCTCAAACGAATATTTTCTTGTGCTAAATATAAGCATACCTCTGCCTCTGGACCAGAAGAAGTAGATTCACTGGATCCACTCAATATCTGACTTGTATTAAAACATATTTTTTCATTGCAGGTGCTGTGTCGTTGATCACACTGAAGACTTTCAGAGTTGGTAGTGCTTGTGCCTACCACTAAAGATCCGTACTCACAAGGACACCCGGGCTTGTCATCACGAGCATTTCCTGTTGTTGCCATGCCTGCATGAGCAACATGCATCTCCTCTGGAATTTCCCCAGCCTCAAATAAACACCCAAACAATGTCCCATTTTCAAGATGATCCCACCAATCACCTGTATTCTTTGCTGACATTTCGCAACTACTTCTACAACAACAACAATGTACGTGACGACCAGTTATAATTTTGTGAGCTCTGCGTCCACTCCAGCACGTACAGAATTACGCGTTGTATGTCTGAAGTGTGGAACCCCGATCTGGGTCGTTCCAAGTGGCATCTCTTTAGAGAGCACCTCAGCTACTTTGGTCCTAAAGAAGTGGTAGTTAGCGCTATGCTACCACTGTCGTCAGTACTAATGGGCCCAATATGCGCAGGAGTTTTCTCCTGGCAATAATAGGAAACACATGGTTTGTGATCCTGAAAGTTACCGACGTCTGACAGGGTGATTCCATGGTCACTCTCAGTGAATCCATGTTCACCCCCATTGAGGGGAGGGTGAACTTATGTTCACCCCCAGTACTATGCAGAGTGAGCTTGTCACTCAATACAAGGTAGGGTAACACACACACTCCCAAGAATAGGCAGAGTGAGTTTATTCTCACTCCCAAAGTCTGTTGTTTTCACAGCACCTGTTTCGTTTGCATATTTATTTGTTTCAGCTAACGTCTCGGAAGAGTATCTCTTCTTATACCGATCATAAAACTTACAGTGATCATTGTGACAGGGTCTACGTGACAATGAGTCAGCATTATTATGAGCCCTACCTGCACGGTGCACGACAGTAAACGTATATGTGGACAAGGTCTCAATCGAACGTGCAATTTGGCCTTCAAAATTCTTGAATCTCATCAGCCGTCGCAGAGAACCATGATCGGTTCTAATTGTAAATTTTTGTCCAAATAAATAATGGTGAAAATGTTTTACCGCCAGCACTACAGCTAATAGTTCCTTTCTTGTTGTACAGTACTGCCTCTCAGATCTAGACAAGCATTTTCTAAAATAACTAATAACTTTTTCGTCACCATTCTGTAACTGTGACAAGACTGCGCCCACACCAACTTTAGATGCGTCACAGTCAAGTAGAAAAGGTTGACCCTCAAGTTACGGATAAATGAGGATGGGGGTACTGGTCAGTAACTGCTTTATAGTGTCAAAAGCATTCTGACAGTGGTCAGTCCAAACAAACTTAGCATCATTCTCTGTTAACTTATGCAATGGTTTACATATGGTTGCAAAGCTAGGTATAAATTTTCGATAGTAAGAAGTTAAACCAACAAACTGTCGAACTTCGGTTGCAGTGTTTGGCTGCGGACATTCTTTTACTGCCTGTACTTTGGACGGATCGGTAGAAATATCAGATTCAGACACCTCATGTCCAAGGAAAGCTACCTTTCTACAGAGCAGATTGCACTTTTTGGGGTTAAGTTTTAGGTTAGCTTCCTTGAGTCTTTCGAAAACAATTCCTAAATTTTCCAAATGCTCTTCAAAAGTTTTTGAATAAACAATTATATCGTCAAGGTATATGAGCAGGATGAGGAAGGTCAGCCCAGCAAACACTCTCTCCAGGAGGCGTTCAAAAACACTAGGAGAATTGATCAGACCGAATGGCAAAACTTGCCATTGCCACAAGCCACTGCCTGGTATGGAGAATGCAGTTTTTGGCCGGTCTTCCTCAGCGATACTGACTTGATGGAAACTACTCTTCAAATCCAAGGTAGAGAACCAACTTGACCCTCCTAAAGCATCCAGGGTATCATCGATCCGTGGCAGAGGATGGCTATCTGGAATGGTCAATTCATTAAGCCTTCTATAATCTACACAAAATCGTAGAGTGCCGTCACGTTTGGGTGCCAATACGGCTGGCGCACTCCACGCAGAATAAGAAGGCTCAATCAGCCTTTTCCGCCATTGCTTCTATTTCTCTCTCGGCAAACTCCCTCTTAACAAGGGGTATTCTATAAGGTCTTAATTTAACAGGCTTACAGTTGGGTATAATTTTAATAGTATGCTCAACCAAATTTATACAGCTAAGGTCATGAGAAGATCTAGAGAATTAATCTTTGTATTGATACAACAAAGATCTCAAACTTTGTTTCTGAGACTCAGTTAGGCTCGAAGAACTTCGATGGAGGAGCTCATCAATGTGAGATGGTGAATCTTTGGTCGAGGGCGTGGCAGTGCTGACTTCCTCCAACTTTTCTTTTTCTACCGGCTCATACATCGCTGCTACAGTGTTTTTATGTAGCATGAAAGACTCGCTGTTCAAATTCATGATGCGCAGTGGAACAGTACCAAATTCGGGGAAGACTAAGGCTTTTGCAATTCAATAATCCATTGCGATCAACAAAACGATCTGTAGCCTCCACGACACCTGTGCTGTTTTTATCAATCATATCCATCGGTCGACCTCGAACAATTATTTCACTTTCAGGTAGCACTTCAACACTCTCAAGAATAGCAATCCTGCAGCAGGTGGATATAGCATCAACGCTGTTGTGAAAACATGCAATATTTCCGCCATTTAGGATGAGGTGATTTTTGCTCAGAAACATGTCACAACGATGTTTTGTCAGAAAATCCATGCCAAGGATTCCATCATTTTTGACATCTGCAAATAGTACATCATGCAGTACTTTTTGGCTACCTAGTGTAATTTCTATTTCAGCTTTATCCAGAAAAGGTGACATTTCACCTGTGGCTGTTATTAAATGCATGTTTACAGGGCTCAAACATGGACGTGTTTCTTGCGGCCACCTGTCAAACACATTCTTACTAAGTATCGTACAGCATGAGCCAGTATCAACAAGGAAAGCAAGAGACTTGCCGTGGGTATAACCAGCAACAAAATAACCATCCTCCATGCTTCTTATCGGTATGCCAGCAGCGGGCCTGTCTAGTGCTGTCGGGTTGTGCCCCCCTCCCCCCCCCCCCCCACACACACACACACCCCGTGTGGATCCATTCCTGCTGTTATTATTAACAGGCCTGTCCACTTGGTTTTGCCTACTTCTAGGAGCAAACGGATTTGCACCAGCATGAAGACCATGGGCAGGTTGATTTTGGAATGTGCCATAGTACCTATTGCGTTGGTAGTTGTTACTTCTGTGCTGACTGAAAGAATTTTGTTTGGGGCAGTTTGTAGGAGGGTGATTATTTTTATATGGCCTACCATGTCTACCAGTTGAATCGAAGTTTGTGTTGTTTTGTTGTCTACCATTAGCAAACTGACTATGGCACCTGTTTACATTAGTTTGCCTCTTAAGGTCCTTTACATGGCTAAAAGTGAATCTAATGAAATTTGTAGACTCTTGAAAAGCTTATTTGCATCTCCCTTATTTTCGCTACTGCTTTGACTAGAATGGGTTTCAATTTGTCCAACTAACCGTGAACGTTGTTTATCTGCGATTTTATGTGACTCTAGACGCAACGTTGTTCGTTCTGCCTCGGCAAGAGTCTTGGGACCAAGCTCCCGAATACGCAAACGAATCTCTGAATCATTCAAAACATCAATAAAATTATCAGTGGACAAAGTTTCGATAACATCTTTATTCACCCCAGGATATGCCTGACGAACAAGCTTCTTGACAGCTGGAGCCAATTCGGGGATTGACTCTCCTCTATTTCTAGACCTTGATTTCAGCTGTGTTCTATATATCTCAGACCTGTGCACTGATCCAAACCGGTTAGCAAGCTTTTCAACCAAAGTGTCATAATCACGCCCTTCCTTCAGGGTCAAGTTCACTCAAGAGAGAATATGCATCTCTTGTCAAACAATTCGCTAGATACAGGGATTTCTCTCTGTATTGCCAACCATTTATTTCACAGGTAATCTCAAACTGGGAAAGGAATTCATCAAAATCAGTAGCTCCGCTGAAGTTCTGCGGTTTCATTTTAAAGTGGTAGTTGTCTTTCTTTGAATGAGCGCTACATGCTACATCTGGTGTGCTGATTCAGTCATCAGAGATAATTTGAGTGGTTTGGGCAATGGAAGAATTTACAATGGAGTTTTGGTTATTTGGAATTATGTCAGCAACAAGATTATTGAATTTAGTATCTAATTCAGTAAATTTCTGGTTCATGTGCTCAGTAAGACAAGAAATAGTATTGCATCATCTTGTCCATTTTTTGTAATTTTTTATTCTAATTTGTTTTCAACCAAAGTCATTTGTAACGAAGTGGCAGAACTCGCAATTGAGTTGCCACCGTTGTAGATTTCTGTATCTGTGCTGTATTGAGATGTGGATGCAGTATTCATGTTCACTTCAGCATTGGCATTATCCTCACTTGCCATGTTGGAATTCAGCTAATTTACTGATTATTATACGCCCATTTGAAAAACGGGACGTATTATGTTACGGGGTATGGCGCCCGTCCGTCCGTAAACTTTTGCGTTTCCGGCTAACTTCTCCTACAGTTTACATCCGATCAAGCTGAAACTTGGTATATAGTTAGACCTTGATGTGTCGCAGTGCATATTGTTTCGGGGTTACAGTCCACCAAATGTTTGCAGAGTTATGCCCCTTAGAAAATTTCTGTAAACTTTTCATTTCCGGTTAACTTCTCCTACATTTTAAATCCGATCAAGCTGAAACTTCATGTATAGTTAGACCATGATGTGGAGCAGCGCATATTATTTCGAGGTTACAGTTCACCCAATATTAGCAGAGTTATGCCCCTTTGAAAATTTCAGTTGACTTTTCGTTTCCGGCTAACTCTTCCTACAGTTTACATCCGATCAAGCTGAAACTTGATTTGTAGTTAGACCATGATGTGGAGCAGCGCATATTGTTTCAAGGTTACAGTCCACCAAATATTAGCAGAGTTATACCCCTTTGAAAATTTCTATTAATTTTTCGTTTCTGGCTAAATCCTCCTACAGTTTACATCCAATCAAGCTGAAACTTCATGTACAGTTAGACCATGATGTGGAGCAGCGCATATTATTTTGCGGTTACAGTCCACCAAATATTAGCAGAGTTAAACCCCGTTGAAAATTTCTATTAATTTTTTGTTTCCGGCTAAATCCTCCTACGGTTTACATCCGATCAATCTGAAACTTCATAAATAGTTACACGATGATGTGGAGCAGCACATATTATTTCGAGGTCACAGTGCACCAAATATTTGCAGATTTATGCCCCTTTGAAAGTTTTTGTAAACTTTTCGCAGCATATTGTTTAGAGGTAATAGTGTGCAAATTTTATTTTATAATAGGTATGTCTTTTGCAAATAACTAAAGTTTTGGTCATATGGGCAAGATATTGATTTTTTTAACATCTTCTTTTATTAGATTTGTAAGGAAAGGTTGCCATTATTAAGTCTTTATAAATACATAATTCTTTTTGGATTGTTTTTAATACTCTTCTGATTTGGCTCCCTTGAAGAACAAAAATAAAATCAGTTTTAAACAAATTAAAGGTTTACAAAAAAAATTCTTGCAGCATGTTCTTTTTTTTTTTTTTTTTTTTTTTTTTTTTTTTTTATTTTTGTATTGTTATTGTTTTGTCCGATATTGAAGTATAGGAAAAACAAATCAGCCAAAGGCTCATATGAGCTTATAATATAGCCATGCTTCTGTGGTGTGTCCTCCGTCAGAAAGCACTTCTCCCTAGAAGCAGCAAACTTCTCCCTATTTTCACAGGAGGGAGAAGTCACTTCTTCCTTAATTTCTGGGCCAACTTGGACCCTTAGGTTACAGTTCACCAAATATCAGCAGAGATATGCCCCAGTGAATTTTTTTTATTTACTTATTTATTTATTTTATTTTTTTTTTTTTAATTCCACTTACAATTTATATCCGGAGCACTGAATTATACAGGAGCCAGTTTTTTTTGCTACATCTTATTCCTTGCCACGGGCGTATACTGCCTCGCTTGGCGGAGCTCTTGTTTATCTTATTTATTTTATTCTTTTCACTTCCACAATAGCAAAGACCGAACACCAGGATTTTAGTCATATATTATGATCAAAACTCACCTTATTTTCAGGTGATCAGCTACGAGAACCACAGGCTCAAACTACCAGAACGAACCAACAACTATCCAGCAAGCTAGCTACAGCCAGTATGTTCTTTTGACAACCTGATTATATTACTATCTTGAAAATAAAATTTATGCCTAACTGGTGTTAATAATTTCAGCTGTTTTAGTCAGTTTCATCACTTCTGACACCAAATTGTAATGGCACACCACCACCTGGTCGAGCTTAAAGCTGAATACCTTGGAAAGGTCAGAAGGTGATGGTGCTATTACAATGAATATATATGGATCAGACCTGTTCAATGCTTTAAGGAGTTGAAAAGATAGCCAGCCATATTTACAATTTCTTAATTTATTTAGTTTTTCCCTTAACAATAACAATATTGAGTAGAACCCAAATTCAGGGTTATTAACTAAGTAAATAAATAACAGCGGAAGCACATTTACAGAGGGGTGTGTAGTTGTTAAATTAGAGGTATTTCAAAATCTCAGAGTATCCCTAAGAGAAGAACCACATATAACTAAAGTTGCAGCGGCGTCTGTATATGATATTATGGAACGTAACTGATTGAACTATCCATGTAATAAATCTAACATACAATCATTTAAATGCTGTTAAATGGTCTGACACCAAGATATCACTGATTTACCGTTGCCTTCAATGGAACATCAAATCTGTAGTTGTAATTAGATAGCTCAATCTACCCTAGATAAAATAAACTTTCCCGTAGTAGTTATGTAACCCCAAACCACCTATAATTGAGAGAGCAACGGATGCGTTTTAATTACATATCAATCAGTTACTGCATATGTACCTTCTGTCGGTCGTATCTACATTCAGACCAGGCTGTCAGTCGTGTCTGTATTCAAATCAAGCAAATATATTCTATTCTATTCTATTCTATATACGAGCTCTCACCAAGCAGATACATCAGCAGGCAGACATAACTGGTTTATAATTGTTTTATAACTGTTTAAGAACTAAACTGTGTATTATAATTTCACCGAAATCACGAGTGAAAGACGTTTCACCTACATAGGTGTTCGCCTATATAGGTGGAACAGATCCTTCGTCAGAACAAAGTAAATAAGGATGACGTTATGTTGTGTCTAAACATCAAATGTTACACCTATAAAGTGGTATACTACGCTGTGAAGTAGTACAACCTACATTCCATATCTGGAGACCTAGCTAATGTGCATTTATACAACAACAGTTTACAGTTTCCGTTGTACAAACATTCATTTAATATTCACAGCCTTCCACCTATATAGGCGCAAATTAGAAATATTAAACAGTGCAAAACAAAAATGAAATAAACACGTCTATGTTGTTTCTCACGGTATGTCTGAATGAATAGGGACAAGAACTAATACCTAGAAAGTAATACGCGTGTACTTTGACTATACAGACGCCGCAGCAGCCTCCACCTACGTAGGTGGAAGCAGCGATATGAGTAAAAATTATAATAAAAAGGGGTTCTACTAATTTAAATAATCAACAGATCTTCAAAATATTATCAGGAGAACATGTGCCTTCGCCAAGAAGAGTGAAAATATATATAAAAAGATTAGGAGTTCAGGATTTTAGGTTTCCACCTAAAATGCAAGCATATTGAGTGGAGGGATAGAGAAGAAGGTATAGGCAAATAGATAAAATATTTTTATTATGAGACCTAAGAGGGCCCAAATGTTGATCTAGGTGGCATTCCGCCTACAAACTTTCCGAACTACAATCTAGGCGTGCAAACAATGCCAAGCTTTTTAAGGTCTTAACCTCAAGCCGGTTGTCGATAAACAACCGCAGACTACATCTGAATCGCTTTTTTATACCAGTCAAAACACGCGCCTGGTGACGTCTGTCTCCATGGACGCGGTCCCGCTTCTTCACACGAGACTGACTAGTTGCCGCTTATACGGAATTTTCGGTCATTACGGTCCAGAACCAGACATACGGACTCAAAACAATAAATTCCGTGCATTCCGCATGATCGGCAAATGACAGATGAAGAGGACGAGCTTTTGAACTGAAATAATCGAAGAATATGCTACAAAAAATAGAATAAACGATGTGAACATGTTATGCACAGTTAAATAGTAGAAAGATGTTCATGATTATGCAGAGAAAGATAGTTGCCGCAGTTATTTACATGCAAAAATAGAAGGCGAAGTGGCACATGGTTGTCTCGACCCTCGGTAATTTCGGACCGAGAAAACGTTCAAGTAAATAAATCCGCGATACACGCGAACGTAAATTTGGAGCATTGATGAAAAATAACAGGGAATAGCCAGTGCCGTTACAATATTTACTATGATAATATGTGTTTTAGATGGACAAGAATAGTTTTGTAATGCTTGTCTTCATCTTAATAAACAGAGAATTTATATTGATGACTTGTGTTTGATTTAAAATATTATGTTTAAAACTCTCGTAAATTTCTTGTACCCCACGACATCAAAATACATGTATATTTAACATAAAATATCTATTGATGACTTGTGTTTGATTTAAAATATTATATCTAAAACTCTCTTAAACACCCCATGCATCAAAATATATGTATATTTACCATAAAATATGTGTTTTAGATGGACAATAATAGTTTTGTAATACTTGTCTCTATCTAAGTAAACAGAGAATTTATATTGATAACTTGTGTTTGATTTAAAATATTATGTTTAAAACTCTCGTAAATGTTTGCATCCCACGGCATCAAAAGATACGTATATTTACCATAAAATATGTGTTTGGGATCATCGGGACAAGTTTTGTAATACTTGTTTTCATCTTAATAAACAGAGAATTTATATTGATGTTTGATTTACAATTGTTATTATGTTTAAACCTATTGTAAATTTTTGCACCCCACGGTATCAAAATATATGTATATTTGTTATAAAATATGTGTTTAAGATGGACAATGATAGTTTAGTAATACCTGTCTTCATCTTAATAGACAGAGAATTTATATTGATGACTTGTTTCTGATTTAAAAATGTTATTAGCTTTAAACCTATGCATAGAATATGTAAGAGTACCTATACTTATTTTACATTCATAAAATTGAATATAAGATGTAATTTTAAGGTAAAACACATTTTTAATAGACTATTAACTTATGCCATTGGTCTCTTTGCTATATTTTAGCGTCATTTTGAATCTTGGTGTTTAGGCACCCCGAGATAAGCGTGAAGTAAGGTTAATGTCTTAAACTATCACAAAAACAAATTTTGATACATAAAACTAATACCCTGGTGCAATTTCAGCATTTAATTAATAAATACAATGAAATAATTTTGTGCCGTGGGGTGCCATGGGGTGATTAGTAGGACCCTCCTTAATGTACAGAAATGTACCAAAAGGTAGACGTCCATACAGTCATTGCAACCAAATGCAAAATAGGCTAATTGTGTTATATACAGAAATATAATGATAAGAAAATACGAACTAGCCAGAATTGAATAATAATAATAACATTACTAATAATAATGATAATAATAATAATTATTATTATCATCATAATCATTACTATTATTATTATTATTATTATTATTGCTAAGTAAATACTCTTTATCATTATATTTCTGTATATACCACAATTAGCTATTTCGCATTTGGTTGCAATGACTGTATGGACGTTACCTTTTGGTACATTTCTGTACATTAGGGACATTGTGGTTATTATCAAATTTTCTACCTGTTCTATTTTTAAAAGCATAATAAATGTATGAAAATCGTGAAATTCAACACTTTAACGTTTCTGTTATAGCTTCAGTTAGCCGTATATAATTTATTTCTGTATTTGAAAGACATGTACACAGAAATTGATTGTTTGTCGAAGATCATAGAAAAAAAACTTTAAAAAACCGTAAAATGGATGGCCTGTGGGTTTCATACCCCTTGAAATGATAAATTTGAGTTTATAAAATAACTACAGATCCGATTTAAAATTTCTATTTGTGGGGCAATATATATTTAGTACCTCATAATATAAACCTAAAATGAACAACGTTAAAAACTTATTAGTCTTGCTATCAAGGATAGAAATTATGGTCTCGGTCACGGGTCTCGGTCACGGGGTTCCGGTCAGTGTGTTTCATACCCGAGCATGGGGACACCTAAACTCTTTTCCTAAACTGTAAAGATGCATATCAAAATAACGAAATATAAAAAAGGGATATAACTGTAATAAACCTGGCCCTGAAGCCCCTGTTTTCATATCAATGTGTAGTGCATAAAGGTGTATGTGTAAAATAAATTTCATTAAAATCTGAAAACCGGTATAGAAATTATTAACAAAAATACAAAATTTAATAGCAAGAACAACAAAGAGTAATAACTCTAAGGGACCTGGCCCCATGGCCCTTATTTTCTTTCCCACAATACAACTAGTCATACTTGTCATGTGTACAAAATTTCAAGTTTCTAGGTAAAGTAGTTCAGGAGATATCTTTGACACAAAATTAAGAAAAATACAAAATTTAATAGCAAGAACAACAAAGGGAAATAACTCTAAGGGACCTGGCCCCATGGCCCTTATTTTCTTTCCCACAATACAACTAGTCATACTTGTCATGTGTACAAAATTTCAAGTTTCTAGGTAAAGTAGTTCAGGAGATATCTTTGACATAAAATAAATGTTAACAGACTGACTGACTGACTGATAGACAGACAGACAGACTGACAGACACACAGAAAAGACAAAAACTATATACCCCCATTGCATACTTCATATGCCGGGGGTATAAATATATTCATGAAACTTCACAGATGGCTTAATCATATTGAGACAATGTGTCACTAACAAGGAAGAAAACTCTGGCTACTTTGGTTTTTGAATGATCCCTCTTGCCTTAAGTACATGTAGTTAATGCTCAAAATTTATACCCAGGTCATAATCCCTAAACCAAATGGAATATATTCATGAAACTCCAAAGTTGACTAAATCATATTGAGATGACATGTCCCAAACAAAGAAGACAACTGTGGCTACTTTGGTTTTTGAGCTCAGCTGGGCCGAAGGCTCCAGGGGAGCTTATAGGAAAGTAGACTGTTCATTGTTGGTCTGTCTATTGTCCTTCTGTCCATTGTCCATCAGCCCCTTTGACCATTTATATTTCGGAGGTCTGTGGGCTGATCTCAGTCATTTCTCATGTGTAGCATGCCTCTGGTAGGGGACTGATGACATAAGCTTTTCATGGAAATCCAATGAAAACCTTGGTTGCTATGGCAACCACAAGGTCCCATAGACTTACAATGGGTAACTGGTTGTCGTCACCATAATTCCTTCAGTTTTGATCAGAGGTTTGTGAAACTTGCAAATAAGGTGGAAATGGATGAAATCTTGGACGAGTTCACAAACTGGCCAGATCAGATCATCAGTTTTAGAGTTATGTCCCCTTGATTACTGAAAAAGCCTCTTTTGACTTTGTCACCAGCTTAACTTGTTCAGTTTTGCTCGCATCTTCCTGAAACTTGCAGCTAAAATTTGCAGTTCAAAAATTGGCCAGTTTGGATTATTAATATCTTAACGTTGTGTCCCCTTGATTGCTGAAAAAGCGTCTGTTTGACTTTGTCATCAGCATAACTCATTCAGTTTTGATTCAATCTTTCTGAAACTTACATATAAGGGGGACATGGATGAAACCTCAGATGAGTTGAAAACTGGTTAGATTGGATAATGAATTTTGAAGTTATGTCCCCTTGATTGCTGGACCATGATTGTTGTTTGACTTTGTCATCAGCATAACTTGTTCAGTTTTGATTGGATCTTCCTGAAACGTGCAGATAGGTTGGCCATGGATGGAATTTCAGATGAGCCAGATCAGATCATTAATCTTGGAGTTACTTTCCCTTGACTGCTAAAAAATATACAGATAAGGTGGACATGGATTGAATCTCTGAAGAGTTTGGAATCTGACCAGATTGGATCATTTGTCTAAGAGTAACATCCCCTTGATTGATGAAAAAGTCTATATTTGACTTTATCATCAGCATAACTTGTTCAGTTTTGATAGGATCATCATGAAACCTGCAGATAAAGTGGACATGGATGAAGTCTTGGATGAATTTGAAAACAGTCCCCATAAAAATTATTTGTTTAGAGTTACATCCACTTGATTGCTAAAAATGCCTATTTTCGACCTTCAGTTTTGATCAGATCTTCCTGAACCTCACATATAACATGGGGTTTGAAATTTGGTGGACAGTTACATCATGAGGTGATACAGTGGATATTGTTTTGGCATAAAAGTACACAAAATTTTGATAGAGTTATGGATATGTTAAGAGTCTTGTCCTCCAGATTAATGAATGTTGTAGACACTGAGTGGCCTTGACCTACTTTTCAGCACAGGTGAGCAGTAAGGACTACCATGGTTCTCTTGTTTAATTATCCTCCCCTTGCCTAAATCCATGCAGTATAATGCTGAAAATTTGTATCCTTCTCATAACTCCTAAACTGTATTGAATATATTCATGAGACTTCACAGATGGCTAAATCATATCAAGACAATATGTCAGTAACAAGGAAGACAACTCTGGCTACTTTGGCATTGTATGATACAAAGGGGACCAAGAGGGGGCCACTTTTCTAGTTCACATAAGACCCCATCAGCATTTTGGACTTTGAGGTCACAAACTTCAGAGTGTTTTCCTGGTATGCCGAAGGGGTATATACGAGGGTGAGTCAATAAGTAACCAGCCTATCCCATTTCAGATGGCCCGAGACGGTCACAATTTTCATGCTTTGTTTCAATATATGATTTATACATGGGTACAAAATTACACGCGTATCGAGTCATTCTTTAATAAGATATTGAATGTCAAACATGGCTGGTGATGCAAAGGCATGCTTTTCATCTAAAGTTGAGTACCGTGCTGTAATTCGGTACTTGTATTTAAAAGGTAAAACAGGCAAGGAAATACACGGCGAGTTAGCCGATGTTTATGGGTCTTCTGCACCATCTTATGCTCAGGTTAAATTCTGGGTAGGGGAATTCAAACGTGGCAGAACGTCTTTAGAAGATGAAGCCAGGTCTAGATGCCCACTGGATGCCACTGACGAAGAAATGTGTAAGAAAGTTCGGGATCTGGTATACTCTGATAGGCGAATTCAGGTGGAAGAAATAGCGCAGGCATTAGGCATTTCACATGGTAGCGTTTCAACAATCTTACATGATCGTTTAGGTATGCGCAAGCTAACAGCCCATTGGGTCCCAAAATCTCTTAATGATGAGCAAATGGCAACCAGAGCATAAGTATGCAGCGCCCTGTTGAAGCGTTTTAGGTCAAAAGATGATTTTCTTTTGTGTCTGGTGACCGTAGATGAGACTTGGGTTCATTATTATGAGCCAGAGAATAAAGCTCAGAGCTGTCAGTGGGTAGGGCCTGGGTCCCCGAGGCCAAAGAAGTTCAAGACGCAACCATCTGCTGGCAAGGTGATGGCCACAGTATTTTGGGACACAAAAGGCGTTATTATGCTGGACTTTTTTTACCCAAGAGAAGTACAATAACTGGAGTGTACTATGCAAACTTGTTAGACCTGCTGAGAACCGCCATCCGTGAAAAACGCCAAGGTAAATTCTCTAAAGGTGTTTTGCTGCAACAGGACAACGCGAGAGTCCACACTTGCAAAGTTGCAGTGGATGCTGTAGAGTGAAACGGGTATGAATTAATACCACATCCTGCCTATTCACCTAACCTAGCTCCTAGCGACTTCTTCCTATTCTCAAACTTGAAAAAGGATATCCATGGACTTCATTTCCTGTCTGATGAAGAAGTCGTGACGGCAGTTGAGGAATGGGTCAATCGAAAGGACCCTGACTTTTTCAGTTCTGGGCTGATGGCACTTGAACACCGTTGGTCTAAGTGCATCACACTAGAGGGCAATTACATCGAAAAAGAAGAGGTGGATCTCAACTGGAAATAAGTTAGACTGGTTACTTATTGACTCACCCTCGTAGTTTTCGTTGGTTCCGTCCGTCCTTCAGTCCATGATTCCATTAACACCTGCTATAACCAAGTTTTACTTTGAAGATTTTTGATTACATATATCTCTGCAGCCACTTATCAGAAACTATTCATATTTGGTATGGGGTACTTGGGAGGGTTCTCTTCTATTCTATATCTGTGGACTCCTGTGTCTTGCCCTGGGGCAGGGCTGGAGGTCAAATTCTAGGACACCTCAATAAGGTAGTGTATTGCAGTTTGTTTATACAAATAACTTCTTAACAAAGAAGGATGGGTTTCAGACATGTTTATCACATCAACATTCAGTGTAATAAGGTCAAGGTCATTGTGACCTAATTTTTATGCTCCAGCAATTTTGCCTTATATCTTGAAAAATATTTTATGGATTAATGTGATATTTAAGATATTGGTTTTGTGTGACACCACAATTGACATCTAGTAAATGTAGGTCACCTTGACCTATATTTCATGGTCCAGTGATTTAGCCTTGTATTTTGAATGTTATTTGATATATGAACATCATTATATGGGATTATGAATCAGTATGATGTGACAGTTGACTTAAAAGTGAATATTTATTCCCCCGACATACGAGGTATGTGGGGGTATATAGTTTTCGCTTTTCCGTTCGTTCGTTCGTATGTACGTTCGTTCGTTCGTTCGTCTTTCCGTCACAGGGTCAAAGTTTTTGCGTTAAAGTTTATAAGACCTCATATTTTTAAGACCCTTTGATGGATTCCATTCATATTTGGCATGATGGTAGATATAGGTCTAAAGTTTTTATCAGCACCATCCCCACCCCGGGGGTGACCTTGGGGTCAAGGTCACGGACTTAGAATTTTCATAAAAAAGTCAAAGTTTTTTGTGTTTAAGTTTATATAGCTATATCATCAAGACCCTTGAGGAATTTCATTTATATTTGACACATTGGTAGATATCGGCCTAGCGTCTTACTCCGCATGATCCCCACCCCAGGTGTGACCGAGGTCAAGGTCACAAACTTAGAATTTTCATATAAAAGTAAAAATTTTTGCGTTTAAGTTTATATAGCCATATCATCAAGACCTTTTATTAAATTTCATTATCCCCTAACTGAAAGGTTGAGCTGATGTAGCTATCAGCAAGGAATCTGTTCGTCTGTCCATCAGTCCGTTGAAGCATTATTCGTTCAAACTTTATTTTTGTCTTAGGGTCAATGTTTTTACGTTAAAGTTTATAAGACCTCATATTTTGAAGACCCTTTGATGGATTTCATTCATATTTCGCATGATGGTAAATATAGGTCTTAAGTTTTTATCAGCACCATCCCCACCCCGGGGGTGACCTTGGGGTCAAGGTCACGGACTTAGAATTTTCATAAAAAAGTCAAAGTATTTTATGTATGAGTTTATATAGCTATATCATCAAGACCCTCGAGGAATTTCATTTATATTCGACATGTTGGTAGATATCAGCCTAGCGTCTTACTCCGCATGATCCCCAACCCGGGTGTGACCGAGGTCAAGGTCACGAACTTAGACTTTTCATATAAAAGTAAAAAGTTTTGCGTTTAATTTTATATAGCCATATCATCAAGACCTTTTGTTAAATTTCATTATCCCCTAACTGAAGGTTGAGCGGATATAGCTATCAGCAAGAAATCTGTTCGTCTGTCCGTTGAAGCATTATTTGTTCATACTTTATTTTTGTCTTAGGGTCAAAGTTTTTGCGTTTTAGTTTATAAGACCTCATATTTGAAGACCCTATGATGGATTTCATATGTACGTTCGTTCGTTCGTTCGTCTTTCCGTCACAGGGTCAAAGTTTTTGCGTTAAAGTTTATAAGACCTCATATTTTTAAGACCCTTTGATGGATTTCATTCATATTTGGCATGATGGTAGATATAGGTCTTAAGTTTTTATCAGCACCATCCCCACCCGGGAGTGACCTTGGGGTCAAGGTCACAGACTTAGAATTTTCATAAAAAAGTCAAAGTTTTTTGTGTTTAAGTTTATATAGCTATACCATCAAGACCCTTTGAGGGATTTCATTTATATTTGGCATGTTGGTAGATATAGGTCTAAAGTTTTACTCAGCATTATCCTCATCCCGGGGTATCACCTTAAGGTCAATGTCACAGACTTAGAAATTTCATATAAAAGTAAAAAAAAAATGCATCTAAGTTTATATAGCTATACCATCAAGACCTTTTGTTGAATTTCGTTATCCCCCTACCGAGAGGTTTAGGGGATATAGCTATCAGCATGGAATCCATCCATCCATCCATCTATCTGTCCATAAACGCATTATTGTGCATCCCATAACTCCTAACTACCCTTTGAGCTATTTTCAGGAAACTGTCAGGTTGTAGAGGGCATTTGGTAGGGTATCAGGTACAAGAAAGACAACTCTAACTGACTTGGTCCATGAGTTATCTCCCTTTGTCTCCAGAATTGTAAAATTTTGTGTGAACCATAACTTTAAAACATGTTAAGATATTTTCATGATACTTCACCAGTATGTATAGGACATTGAGTAGGCATATCACATTCAAGAATGACACTGACTCCATTCTGCAGTTTTCTCCCTTGGTTATTTAAATCTTGTGCGGGCAATAACTCTAAAAATTCTTTAAGATATTTTTGTGATACTTTACCGATATGTAGAGGGCATTTAAAATTTTCATTAAAATTTATATAGCTATATTATGAAGACCCTTTTGTTGGTTTCATTAATATTAAGCATGATGGTATATATAGGTCTAAAGTTTTTCTCGGCACCATCCCCAAGCTGGGGCATGGCTTTTAAATCAAGGTCACAGACTTTTCATACAAATGTCATTTATGCTTATATTATAAAGACTGATTGATTTCACCAGTATATGGTGATAGTTATAGGGCTAAAGTTTTATTTAGCTCAATCCCTGCACCTGTGCCTGATCTTTGAGGTCAAAGGCTTCATATTATGTGTGATTGAATTTTTTCAATGTTATAACATATAGCATACAACTGCCATCTCCAGAGTCAAAGCTACATACTTTGTGCTCTTTAAAAACTGGCGGTAGCGCTGATCGGGGGTATACGTGCCCCACTGGGCACTTTGTCTAGTAGTATTTGTAACAAAGGTTTTTCTCAGAGTGGTAGTTTAAACAGACACAAGACCAAATACCACTAACTCAGAGGAGTTGTTAACCCTTAGCATTCTGGTAAAATTTACAGAATACAACATATTGAAATATTTTTCCCAGAAAACAGGTTTTGACATTTCATACAAATTTTCTCCTGTGGAGACAATTTGCATGAACTATCAAATCCTGTTTTCTGGGGGGGGGGGGGGGGGGGGGGGTGGGGGGAATATCAATTGTTGTCAGCTGAAATAGTCCAGAGAGTGGTTAAGATTAAGGAGAAGTATTTGGTGATAATTCTGGGTATTTTTTTTTCTTGTTTTTCCAAAAAACGTATGTTGTGGGTACACATTAGTACAGTCTCTAGTGGAGAACTAGAGAAAATTATCTCGGTATAATCATCAAGTACACCTCCTTAACAAGTCCTCCGCTAACTTTGACCTTGCTACAGCTCCTGATAAGGTCAAGATTTGGATTTTTTTTGTTTGTTTTGTTTTTCATGCAAACAAGGCATTAATTCATATTAAAACAGAAGAAATAAAATGGACAGAAAAATTTGAACTGTTTTTGGAGTCAGATGTTTATCCCAATTTCATAAAAGCTCAAGTAGAAAGAGCAAAATTACATGCAAAAAAATCCTTTGAATGATGACATACAAGATGATGAAGAAGAACTCAATGAGGCTTCTCAGCAACCAGAGTGGACAGAATTTCTGAAAACAAATGGTAAAATAAAGACCGTATTCGACCAAATTTTCATAACTTTTGCACGTACCCCTACAAGCACACAGCTGAGCAGTTTCCTAATCTTAAGATTACAGCCTGTGTACTTATTGCTTCTACATAAAAGCATGTTTTGTAGGTACTCATTTGAATTGAGGCAATTCAGATGAGTACAAGTAGCAACAATGTATGTTTTATAATGAAAATTAGAAAAAAAATATCACAAAACCATATGCGTCTTATGAAATCTCTTATATTTCGTAACTCTTTGAATGCTAGGTAATTTTGCTTGCTTTATTGTCGTCTGAGGATTTTTTTAAAATAAGCTTTTTCAAAAAAATCTTTCAGGAATACCATCAGTGTCAAACATTTAGATCCAGATCAGTCCCGTTTTGTCGGACCTGATCTGGGTCCAAACTGTTTGCAAAGTTTATCAGTAGACGACAAAAGTCGCCACTAGTGGGGAAAGAGTTAAAAGTGTGCCCTTATTAGAATGATATTTTACTACAAGTTTTTTCCAGTAATTTTGAGAAACCTAAACATGCAGTGCTGTAATTAGAGAGAATCTGGTAGACTGGTTGCTTGTGAGTCAGCTAAGGTTGCCTTTTGTATGATAGTTTATTGCTTTATTCTTTTTTCTGTACAATACAATATCAGGTTATCTTAATACCTCAGTTTTTATTGTGACTGGTATCATATGTATATACGGGTATATATAGTAAATATACATTTTCGATTAATATCCTCTTCACTTGGTTTGTATTTTGTTTTTTATTACTTCTTTGTTTGATATTTATATTTAGAAAAAAACTTTTTCAACTTATTTAAAAGGAAAAGCGAGGTTGGCGAAGAATGTATCTGAAACGAGGCCATGTATTTTGATGCAGGTTTTAACATAATTGGATGAAAAGTAAGATTGTGGTTGAGATTTGAAAATTTGAAAATTGTGTGTATGGGCGCCGCCATTTTGAATAATTAATGAGGCCTTATGATTTCATGAAGCCATAATTAAATATGCAAAACCTAAATAAATATTTACTACAATATTGTACCTATATTAGTGTATTCAGCTTGAAAACTGTTCAGACAGACAGATACCAGAAAGAAGAGTTTGTTCAATAGGTTGAAATGTTAATCCTTGTCCTGCTGAACCCGGATATGCCCTGCCTTTGCAAACAGTGTAGATCCAAATCAGTTGGCTTTCAGAAGCCAACTGATCTGGATCTGCACTGTTTGTCATTCAGTATATGAATTTATATCAACAATCTAGATTAAGTAATCTGATTGGCTTAGAATTAGAAATGGGTGTGTCATCTTAATTTATTCAGCATGATAAGGGTTAAGAATCTCATTAAATGGTGGTGTCTTTGACAAAAGTGGTGAAACCTTTAAACATCTATAAATCCAAGTTTGATCAAATATACAACAAAATGCATAGTTTGTCAAGATTGTTCATTTCAGATACATTATATTCATTTCAGATACATTATGTTCATTTCAGATACATCATTCGCCAAGCTTGCTATTCCCATTTAATGGAAAAAGCACTTGGCATTTCTTTTAACCATTAAAGCGCCAAGCAAAATTTGTAGCAGGCAACATTTTGAATTTTTAATTATTTATTTTTCAGAGAAAATAAGTCGACATTTCATATGAATCATCTGCTTGGTAAATGATTCACATGAAATGTCAAGACTTTATTCTCTGAAAAAAATAAAAGTAAAAATTGCTTTCTGTTGCAGTTTTGATTGTCGCTTTAAGGGTTAATATAGGAATCCATTTTATTTTGTGGATTTTATCAATGTATTAACTCAGGGAAGTTTGTAAGTGAGCAGGCAGAGTTTACACCTCGATAAAATCCACAATAATGATAATTAATTCCTTATATTTTCAACGTTGTCATCAAAATGTTACAATTGTGTTGCCACTGATGATCAATTATAATCGATCATCATTGATTGAAAAGATTTTTTTATAGTTGACTAACTGGAAAATTCTTTTTCTAGAAACTTATTTTCGCTCTCCTCTTATAGGCAACTTATAAAGAAATGAAATTCAAAGCTATTTGGGTCATTCTAGATTTGTGGTCAATAAAAGTGAAAAAAAAAAATGAATGGTAAAATAGCCTTAAACAGTCAACCACCAAAAAGTACTGATATTTTTCTTATTTCTATATGAAAATATATGTTGGTACTCATTAGAAGCGCCTTGCGGAGGCGCTTTTCTAATGAGTACCCACAACATATGTTTTCATGGAGAAATAAGAAAAAAATATTATCTGGATACCCCTCTTATTGATCTGGAGCTATGAATAAGTATCAGGAAGAGGGCTAAATTTAGAGTGAATATATTTTCTACAAGTCGATTATTAATCGATGATCAGTCGGTTTTACAAAACAGATGATCGACTGTGAAATCCTGGCCTATTTCAATAGTTACAAATGTTGCCAAACATGTCAGTCTCTTAAGACAGCAGAAGGAAAATAGATCTGTCAAAGTCCTGCTCTGGACTTTCTTTAAGTGTAAAACTTTTCCTTCAACCAATCAAATTCAGTTAAGTGTGTATAACAATTATTTTACCATATTTACCCTAAGGCCAAATAAAAAATTATATGTGTTTAGGTTAACATGTTAAAAAAAAGACATTGGGTTAGGAAATAATCTTAACTGAAGGGACTTCATGGAGCGTGGGAAAGTGCTCACTCAAAAGTTGTTGAGCCAGGGGTATCAAAAAACCAAACTGGTAGCAACACTTAAGAAGTTCTATGGGAGACATCATGATCTAGTCAATCCCTACAATGTGGCAGTTTCCAGAATTGTTTCTGATGTTTTTGCCAGTGACGCGCCATAAGTAGACTTCCCAAATCCCGGACATACGCTTCTACCGATATTTCCTTCGTTCAGGCCTATGGGCATGGTGAGCGAAGCTTGCTTACCAAGTAATGCTTACTATCCGCGGACGCCTGATTACACCCTTTGTTCTGGGGTCCATGTCTGTTGGTCTGAACATTCTGATTCGTCATTCGTTTATGGATTTATGATTTTGGATTACGGCTTTGGTACCATGACCGCAACTACTCTAGTCCTGCTGAACCTGGATAGGCCCTGTCTTTGCAAACAGTGTAGATCCAGATCAGTTGGCTTCTGAGCTGATCTGGATCTGCACTGTTTGCCATTCAGTATGTGAATTTGGATCAACAACTTGGATCAAATTATCTGATTGGATGAAAATTAGAAGTGGGTAGGGCATCTTAATGTATTCAGCATGACAAGGGTTAAGTATTGGCACACATTATCTACTTACCATATGTGTCCTAAAATTTGAAATAGTCCGTTCTAATACCTCTCGATGTGTCTAAAATATTGTTGTATGTAATGGCATATATTGTAGACCCAGCTCAGATGCCACATTCTGCGGCATCTAATTTGGGTCTACACTGTTTGCAAAGGCCTGTCTGTCCCAATACTTAGAGTTATTAAGGTAGGTAGGGTTGTTTTTATGCCCCTGCATTGGATGATGCTGGGGGCATATGGTTTTTCGGTTTTCCGTACATGCGTACATGGGTACATGGGTACGTGCGTATGTGTTTACAAATGTACATCCTTCTGTATGAATGTGTACGTACAAGATCCTGTTAGACTCAGGTTAAGGCATTTGTACCAGGTAGAATTTTGCAGTTTTATAGTCAGGTACCCCACAGCGGGGGTATCCGTGTACTGTGGACACATTTCCAGTTTTTTTTTTTTAACATTTTTCATGTAGAATTATACCATTATTACCTGTTAATATGTTTGGACTTATAACCATAATTCACATAAAATTTTACCAACTCTTTTTGCTACCCATATAAATTTCTCAAAGTACTGATAGATTGGCAAACAGTGTAGATCCTGATCGGGGTCTACACTATTTGCTCAGAACTATTTGTCTGAATATTTAACATAAATACGGTGCATGGATATTTTATTCAAGTAACACCTTCCTTTTTTTTTTTTTTTTTTTTTTTTAAGAAAACAAGAAAATTGTGCCACGTTTCACCAGGAAAATCAACCCTTGGCCTGCTGGTCCCGTATATACCCTGCCTTTGCAACCAGTGTAGATCCAGATCAGTTGGCTTCTTCAGAAGCCAACTAATCTGGATCTTCACTGTTTGCCATATAGTATGTGAATTTGTATCAACATCCTTGATCATTAATCTGATTGGCTGAAAATTAGAAGTGGGTGTGGCATCTTAATTTATTCAGCATGGCAAGGGTTAATAAAGCTTATATTCCATAAGCTTGCTTCCAGAAATAAAAAAAAAAAAAAAAAAAAAAAAAAAAAAAAATCTGTGTGTTTTGTCTGACTGACCCTTAGTGAGAACTAACTGGAACAGTATTTCAGTTGGTAGAGTGTCCTCTTTCTGACAGGGAGTTCGATCCCCAGCTGACTCATACCAAAGACATTAAAAATGGTACTAGCTGCCCTTTCGCTTGGTGCTCAGCCTAAAGTAAGTAGAGCTAGGAATCAGAACTGGCCAACTGAATGTTAGTTTAATGTGACTGGGTTGAATATCATGTCGTGTCTTGGATGTGATATTTCAGTAAGGCAGCACTCTAAAAGTGAGCATTGAGCTCCCTGCCATATCCAGACCTTGTCTCGGTATGACTTAAAGATTGTTGAAAGTGACGTAAGACCCAAATAAAACAAAACAATCGTAGAGAGACTGATCATATATGAGCCAGCGCACAACAAAACATACAATAAGACTTGTGCGACCAGCGAAGACTCAGATCAGCCTGCACATCTGCACAGTCTGATCATAGCCTTTGCTGATCACATGTGCCTTCTACAGCCTCTGGGCTATCCAAAGAGGGATAAACGAGAACCATTGTCATACTGAGTGGATATACACTGGGGTCTGAGTCTTTGCTGGTGACACAGGTCTTTTTGTGGGTTTTGTTGTGTGTTGGTTTATATATTGTTCCTTGGCTACTGTCATACAGTCAACCTTTTCGATATGACAAATTCGTTATAATCATTAATGACAATTTGAATTTCATGAAACCTTCGTTCTAGAGATGACAGTAAATGAGAAATGTTGCAAGAATATTGCATTAAAACTTCAAGCCACATGTTTTGGATATTTATTACAAGCGCCTCACTGTTCTATGAGGCTATAAGAATAAAATAAGGTCTTCTTTACATTAAGGATTCTTTACAACAGCAAATTCATTTTAATAGCACTATCTTTGGGAACAAATGCTGTTGTAGTGAGGGTTTGCTGTATATTTAAGAAATAAATTATTCCGAACCGTGCTCAAATGCCTAAGATAAAGCACAGTTGAGTTTGGGTTGTACCCATTTGAGCACGAGCGAGCGCAGCGAGCAAGTGCTCAAATGGCTACAACCCAAACTCAACTGTGATTTATCTGGGGCATTTGAGCACGGTTCGGAATAATTAATTTCTTTTCTAACACCCCTCATTGAGTGAGTTTTGCATAAATGATTTTTTTTTATTGATTTTCATTATTATTTTTATTACCTGACTTCCCCTTTGGTAGTTACAAGGTTCGATGACGAATATTCAAAATGGCGGATAACTTATGTGAATCAGCTGAAGGTGTAAAATATAAATAAACGATGTATTAATATAAAAACTTAAATCCTGTGTTCGTGAAAGAATTGCAAAACGTATGAAATTTGAGTGCCGCCATGGACTTTAATAAGGACAGATATAAAACGGCAAATAAGAATGTTAACCGACTTACTTTCGTTTTCGAACGTCAACAAATACACAATGGAAACAAGAAGTAAAACGAATGTGTTTGAATGGTGTAAACTGTAGAGAAACTCATCAGGTAAAAAAAAGTCAAAGAACTGTAATATGCTCATAGATCATTTTCTGTCTTAATAAATAAAATAATTTATTATGTATATGAATGTTTCGGCCAATATTGTATGGTAATCTAGCGTCCATAGTTACCAGGGGGCGAAACTTTCGCAAATATGATTGGTTTCCCGTCGATAGCGCGCGACGAAATTCCTGTGCTCAAATACCTTAGATAAAGCACGGCTAGAAATGTAAAGACAAATAAGGAACAACACGTGCAGGGGTGTTAGAATTAAGTGTAACATGCACAAGGAAGCTTGGCAGAAACTATCTTAACAATCCTAAGTATTGGGACAGATAGGCCTTTGCAAACAGTGTAGACCCAAATTGACAGTGAAGACAGAATGTGGCTTCTCATCAGGGTCTACACTTTTCCCACCTATCCAGCAAGTTTTAGACACTATAACATGTAGTATGTTGTACTTGTTTAAATTTTGGAGCAAGTGTGGTAAGAAGTTGAGGGGTGGGTCCGAAAACTTAGGGTAAATATGGTACAGTCGACTCTCGCTATCTCGACCTCACATCTCGAATAACCGCTTATTTCGAAGTGAAAATCTGGTCCCTGCATAAACATGAAAATCTAACAACATGTAAAAAATATTGTGGAGAAGAGGAGAAACTCCTCTTTTCCACAATATTTTCAATATATCTCTAAGTTCAAGAGTCCAGTTACATATTTATTTGTTAGATGTGGTTAATCGAATTATTTTTCCTCAATTCTGCAAATCTGATATGTCGAGGTATGGATATCTCAAAGTATTTCAGAGAGTCCCTTGGAATTCGAGATATCGAGAGTCGACTGTATATTGTAACATGGCGGCTGTTATATATTTCAGAGAAACGCTCACAAGGAAGCTTGGCAGAAACCACAGTGGTACATGAGCAGTACAGACACAGAGAAAGAATGCCGCATCAATTATACAGTTGTGACGAATGTGGAAAAACCTTCCTCTGGCCATCGCATCTTGAATCACACAAGAGAATTCATAGTGGCATTAAACCATTTATCTGCGAATTTTGTAATAAAAGTTTTACTCAGAAAGGACACTTGGAAAGACATGTTTTTGTAACTCACTATCAAGTGCTTAAATAAAATATAGTATTTTATCATTGACTATGGTTTTTAGTTATGTCCTTTTAGACAGCACCTACTTTGTCCTTCTCTTCAAAAATTCAGCAAACAAAAATTTATGACATTTTCTTATTTTTTTTGCAGAAAACATAGCTGAAATTTTACCCAGCATTTTAATCCTTAAACTGCCAATCGCAACAACTGTCGTCTGCTTTGTCATCTGTTTGTGATTTTAAAAGTCATTTTTGCAAACAGTGTGGACCCAGATGCAGTCTGATCAGGGTCCACTCTGTTTGCCTGTTTGAAAAGTTTGCAAGAATATTCAGCAGATGACATTTTCAGATGCAGGTTTTCTTTGGTATTTTAAGGGTTAAATCTGCAAATTTGAGTAGATACTGCTGGACATGCCGGCCAAAATTTTTGTATGGTCAGTGATTCCAAGAATTTCAAGTTCATTTTTATCATTACAGGATGCCAGAAAGACTGTGGAAAATTTTCACGCACTCCGAATAATAATAATAATAAAACAATAATAATAATAATAAGAGAAATAGTGATAATAATAAAAAAAAAAATCGAAAATAAATAAGTATAAAAAAATAAATAAATGAAATAAAAAACAAAAAGAGTCAATTGTCTGTCAGATGTACACCGAACCTCTTTATAACCGTATTGCTAGTGTAGCGTGTAACCGGGTCTTCTACGAAGTCAAGCACCGCGGTCACCCATCCAGGTACTAACCGCGATCTCCGTTGCTTAACTTCGTAAAAAAGCCAATCACTCTACCAGTGTCGCCATAAAAGAGCGAGGCTGTAGATTTGATATATATACTATTCCGTTATATTTCTCCCCCTCTTCTCTTGACTTCGTCCCGAAGTCACACACGCCTCACAAGGCAAATCCGAGGGCGGAGCCTATGCAACACACTAAGGTATGGAACGCCAAAGCTGTCTTATGTTGTAATAGTTCTTGTTGTCTTGACTAAGAATTATGTGAACTTGTCGATGCATTATGTTATTATCTTAAAGACTCGCGTTGTTTTGTCAATATATAGAGTTGACATGCCCACACACTGTCTTATTATGTTAAAGAACAATTTTACTTTGTGACAACGTGGAGTTATCTTGTCTAAAAAGCATGCGAACTACTCTATATAGTGTGTTATTATCTTACACAGTCATGTTATTTTGTCAACATAAGGCGTTGACTTGTCAACACGGTGTTTTATTATGTCAAAAGTGTATGTCATTATGTTAAAGCTTGGGCAATCTTGTCTAAATGTAACTTGTCTAGACGATATGTTATTATGTCAAACCCACGTGTCGCTTTGTCCACACAATGTCGCATGTGTAAATTTTCGGGAACAACACCACGCAGTTGAACAAGACCACATATTGATTCACCAAGATAACACCGCGTTTAACATAATAACATAGTCTTTTACCATAATAAGACACTGTGTGGACAAAACAAGACGCGCGTTTAAATAATAGAACGTAGTATAGACAAGTTAACATACTTCATAGACAAGATAACCCAACTTTTTAACATAATAATATAGTCTTTTGACATAATAAGATATTATTTACACAAAACAACACGCCCATTAGCATAATAACAAGTTGTAGAGACAAGTTCACATGCTTCGTAGACAAGATAACCCAACATTTTAACATAATAACACAGCCTTTTAACATAATAGGACACTGTGTGGAGAAAACAACATACGTGTTCAACATAATAACATAGTCTTTTAACATAATAAGACACTGGATGGACAAAACAACACGAGCGTTAAACAAAATAACAGTTTGTACAGACAAGTTCACATGTTTCGTAGACAAGTTAACCCACCTTTTTCACATAACAACATAGCCTTTTAACATAATAAGATACTGCGTGGACAAAACAGCACATCCGTTTAACATAATAACACTTTGTTTAAACAAGTTCAAATGCTTCATAGACAGGATAACCCAAATTTTAACATGATAGCGTAACCTTTCAACAGAATAAGACAGTGTGTGGACATAACAAACCATACGTTTAACATAATAACACGTTTACAGACAAGTTCACACGATTCATAAACAAGATAACCGGATTTCTTGACATAACAACATAGCCTTTTAACATAATAAGACACTGTTTGGACAAAACAACACAAATGTTTAACATAATAGCATAGTGTATAGACCAAAGCTTTTTAACATAATAACACAGCCTTTTAACAGAATAAGACTGTGTGTGAACAAAAAGCACGCGGGTGTGACATAATAACACGGTTTATAGACAAATTCACATGCTTTGTAGACAAGATAACCCATTTTTAAACATAATAAGATAGCATTTTAACATATCAGGACACAGTGTGGACAAAACAGCACGTGCATTTAACATAATAACATAACTTTTTAACATAATAAGACACTGATTGGACGAAACAACACATGCATTTAACATAATAACATGTTGTATAGACAAGTTTAGATGCTTCGTAGACGAGATAAACCAATTTTTAACATAATAACATAGCCTTTTGATATGATAAGACTCCGTGTGGACAAAACAACACGCGAGTTTAACATAACACCATACCTTTTTAACATAATAAGACAGTGTGTGGACATAACAACACGGGCGTTTATCATGACAACATGACCTTTTAACATAATAAGACATTGTGTGGACAAAACAACACACGCTATTAACATAATAGCACATCGTATAGACAAGTTAACACGTTTCTCAGACAAGGTAACCCATCTTTTAACATGATAAACTAGCCTTTTACAACATAAGAAAGCTATGGCGTTCCATAGTACCTGGATGGGTGACCGCGGTGCTTGACTTCGTAGAAGACCCGGTTACACGCTACATTGGTGGCAGCGGTGGGATGGAAGACAGTGTCCTTAGTATGGAACGCCATAGCTTTCTTATGTTGTAAAAGGCTAGTTTATCATGTTAAAAGATGGGTTACCTTGTCTGAGAAACGTGTTAACTTGTCTATACGATGTGCTATTATGTTAATAGCGTGTGTTGTTTTGTCCACACAATGTCTTATTATGTTAAAAGGTCATGTTGTCATGATAAACGCCCGTGTTGTTATGTCCACACACTGTCTTATTATGTTAAAAAGGTATGGTGTTATGTTAAACTCGCGTGTTGTTTTGTCCACACGGAGTCTTATCATATCAAAAGGCTATGTTATTATGTTAAAAATTGGTTTATCTCGTCTACGAAGCATCTAAACTTGTCTATACAACATGTTATTATGTTAAATGCATGTGTTGTTTCGTCCAATCAGTGTCTTATTATGTTAAAAAGTTATGTTATTATGTTAAATGCACGTGCTGTTTTGTCCACACTGTGTCCTGATATGTTAAAATGCTATCTTATTATGTTTAAAAATGGGTTATCTTGTCTACAAAGCATGTGAATTTGTCTATAAACCGTGTTATTATGTCACACCCGCGTGCTTTTTGTTCACACACAGTCTTATTCTGTTAAAAGGCTGTGTTATTATGTTAAAAAGCTTTGGTCTATACACTATGCTATTATGTTAAACATTTGTGTTGTTTTGTCCAAACAGTGTCTTATTATGTTAAAAGGCTATGTTGTTATGTCAAGAAATCCGGTTATCTTGTTTATGAATCGTGTGAACTTGTCTGTAAACGTGTTATTATGTTAAACGTATGGTTTGTTATGTCCACACACTGTCTTATTCTGTTGAAAGGTTACGCTATCATGTTAAAATTTGGGTTATCCTGTCTATGAAGCATTTGAACTTGTTTAAACAAAGTGTTATTATGTTAAACGGATGTGCTGTTTTGTCCACGCAGTATCTTATTATGTTAAAAGGCTATGTTGTTATGTGAAAAAGGTGGGTTAACTTGTCTACGAAACATGTGAACTTGTCTGTACAAACTGTTATTTTGTTTAACGCTCGTGTTGTTTTGTCCATCCAGTGTCTTATTATGTTAAAAGACTATGTTATTATGTTGAACACGTATGTTGTTTTCTCCACACAGTGTCCTATTATGTTAAAAGGCTGTGTTATTATGTTAAAATGTTGGGTTATCTTGTCTACGAAGCATGTGAACTTGTCTCTACAACTTGTTATTATGCTAATGGGCGTGTTGTTTTGTGTAAATAATATCTTATTATGTCAAAAGACTATATTATTATGTTAAAAAGTTGGGTTATCTTGTCTATGAAGTATGTTAACTTGTCTATACTACGTTCTATTATTTAAACGCGCGTCTTGTTTTGTCCACACAGTGTCTTATTATGGTAAAAGACTATGTTATTATGTTAAACGCGGTGTTATCTTGGTGAATCAATATGTGGTCTTGTTCAACTGCGTGGTGTTGTTCCCGAAAATTTACACATGCGACATTGTGTGGACAAAGCGACACGTGGGTTTGACATAATAACATATCGTCTAGACAAGTTACATTTAGACAAGATTGCCCAAGCTTTAACATAATGACATACACTTTTGACATAATAAAACACCGTGTTGACAAGTCAACGCCTTATGTTGACAAAATAACATGACTGTGTAAGATAATAACACACTATATAGAGTAGTTCGCATGCTTTTTAGACAAGATAACTCCACGTTGTCACAAAGTAAAATTGTTCTTTAACATAATAAGACAGTGTGTGGGCATGTCAACTCTATATATTGACAAAACAACGCGAGTCTTTAAGATAATAACATAATGCATCGACAAGTTCACATAATTCTTAGTCAAGACAACAAGAACTATTACAACATAAGACAGCTTTGGCGTTCCATAAGGTACTAACCGCGATCTTCGTTGCTTAACTTCGTAAAAAAGCCAATCACTCTACCAGTGTCGCCATAAAAGCTGGCTTCCACAGCGAGGCTGTAGAAGTGATATATATATACTATTCCGTTACATTAGGATCCAGAGCTAGAATGGTGTTTGCTAAACAGCTGTGTTATATCCAAACAAAAAATGTATAGATTGTTTTGAAAAATGACCATAAATGGCCACTTTTCTATATAATGTATACATTTTTGTTTGAATACAACACAAAAATGAATAGATGATATAGAAAAAATGACCATATAATTAAAACATTTTTGTTTGGATACAACATTTTTTGGGTCCGCCTTTAAACTGTCATCCATAGCTCCATATAAGAGAAGGTATCAATATAATATTTTTTTTATTAAAGAAAATATATATTGTGGGTGCTCATTAGAATCTTATACCCCCGGCACACGAAGTATGCAATGGGGGTATATAGTTGTTGTTTTTTGTCTTTTCTGTGTGTCTGTCAGTCTGTCTGTCAGTCAGTCAGTCTGTTAACATTTATTTTATGTCAGATATCTCAGGAACTACTTTACCTAGAAACTTGAAATTTTGTACACATGACAAGTATGACTAGTTGTATTGTGGGAAAGAAAATAAGGGCCATGGGGCCAGGTCCCTTAGAGTTATTTCCCTTTGTTGTTCTTGCTATTAAATTATGTATTTTCCTTAATAATTTCTATACCCGTTTTCAGATTTTAATAAAATTTATTTTACACATGCACCTTTATGCAATACACATGTGATATGAAAATAGGGGCTTCAGGGCCAGGTTTATTAGAGTTATATCCCTTTGTAATGTTTCATTATTTTGATGTGCATTTATTTTCTGTTAAAGATATCTCAGGAAAAACTTTACCTACAAACTTCAACTTTTGTACACATGACAAGTATGACAAGTTGTATTGTGGAAAATAAAATAAGGGCCATGGGGCCAGGTCCTTTAGAGTTATTTCCCTTTATTGTTCTCGCTATTAAATTATGTATTTTTCTTAATAATTTCTATACCTGTTTCTAGATTTTATTGAAATTTATTTTACTCACACACCTTTATGCACTATAAGTGTGATATGAAAATAGGGGCTTCAGGGCCAGGTTTATTAGAGTTATATCCCTTTGTCATCTTGTTGTGTGTTATCACTGATGGCCATGGCCGGGGGTATTAGTGAGCATATGCTCACTTCATTCAGTAATGTCTTCCATGTCTTGATGTGTCACTATAGATCTGGATAAGCTGGATAGACAGATAAATATTTTTCATATTTCTCATCTTCTCATTAGAATTGCTTGGCTGAGTAACACAAATTATATACTTGTAAGAAATTACAAAAATAGATTAATATCTAGACTTCATTTATATAATTTACAAGATGTTGACTATTTAAGAAGATGATTTAAATAAACTGATCTATTTAATGAAAAAATTTGAGTAGCTTTAACACTGCAGATGTACCTCACCTTTTTTATACCCGGACATACGAAGTATGTGGGGGTATATACCCCCGACATACGAAGTATATGGGGGTATATAGTTTTCACTTTTCCATTCGTCCATTCGTTCGTTCGTACGTATGTTCGTTCATTCGTTCGTACATTCGTTCGTTCGTCTTTCCTTCACAAGGTCAAAGTTTTTGCATTAAAGTTTATAAGACCTCATATTTTGAAGACCCTTTGATGGATTTCATTCATATTTGGCATGATGGTAGATATAGGTCTAAAGTTTTTATCAGCACCATCCCCACCCCGGGGGTGACCTTGGGGTCAAGGTCACTGACAGAATTTTCATAAAAAGGTCAAAGTTTTTTGTGTTTAAGTTTATATAGCTATATCATCAAGACCCTTGAGGAATTTCATTTATATTTATCATGTTGCTAGATATCGGCTTAGAATCTTACTCCGCATGATCCCCACCCCGGGTGTGACCGAGGTCAAGGTCACAAACTTAGAATTTTCATATAAAAGTAAACAAAAATGCGTTTAAATTTATATAGCCATATCATCAAGACCGTTTGTTAAATTTCATTATCCCCTAATTGAAAGGTCGAGCGGATATAGCTATCAGCAAGGAATCTGTTCGTCTGTCCGTCGATCCGTTGAAGCATTATTCGTTCATACTTTATTTTTGTCGTAGGGTTAAAGTTTTTACGTTAAAGTTTATAAGACCTCATATTTTGAAGACCCTTTCATGGGTTTCATTCATATTTGGCATGATGGTAGATATAGGGCTTAAGTTTTTATCAGCACCAACCCTATCCCAGGGGATAACCTTGGGGTTAAGGTCACGGACTTACAATTTTTCATAAATAAGTCAAAATTTTTGTGTTTATGTTTATATAGCTATACCATCAAGACCCTTTGAGGAATTTCATTTATATTTTACATGTTGGTAGATATAGGTCTAGAGTTTTACTCAGCATCATCCCCATCCCAGGTATGACCTTGAGGTCAAGGTCACAGACTTAGAAATTTCATATAAAAGTAAAAAAAAATGCATCTAAGTTTATATAGCTATATCATCAAGACCTTTTGTTGAATTTCTTTATCCTCCTACCGAGAGGTTTAGGGGATATAGCTATCATCATGGAATCCATCCCTCCATCCATCTGTCTGTCCATAAACGCATTATTGCGCACCCCATAACTCCTAACTACCCTTAGAGCTATTTTCAGGAAACTGTCAGGTTGTAGAGGGCATTTAGTATGGATGTCAGGTACAAGAAAGACAACTCTAACTGACTTGGTCCATGAGTTATCTCCCATTGTCTCAAGAATTGTAAAAATTTTGTGCGAACCATTACTTTAAAACACATTAAGATATTTTCATATATTCGCCAGTATGTAGAGGACATTGAGTAGGCATATCACGTTCAAGAATGACACTCTAACTGACTCCATTCTGCAGTTTTCTCCCTTAGTTATTTCAATCTTGAGCGGGCAATAACTCTAAAAATTCCGCAGTGGCAGCCAGCTTGAAAATCTATTATTTGCTTCTTCTGAACCAAAAGGATATTTGACTTGAAACTTGGTAGGATGCATCAGGGTGACTTGTAGATAGAAAATAGCCAAAATTGTTCCGATCAGAAATCCAAGATGGCGGCCATCTTGAAAATCTATTGATCTCTTCTTCTGAACTGAAAGGCCAATTGACTTGAAACATGGTAGGAAGCATCGGGTGACTTGTAGATAAAAAAATAGCTAAAATTGTTACGATCAGACATCCAAGTAGGTCGCCATCTTGAAAATTTATTTTTTGCTTCTTCTCCTGAACCAAAAGGCCAATAATAATGACTTGATTGGTAGGAAGCATCAGAGTGACTTGTAGATAAAAAGTAGCTAAAATTGTTCTGATCGGAAATCCAAGATGGTCGCCATCTTTTAGGTCTAGTTTTCACTCTTTCTCCTGAAATGAAAGGCCAATTGACTTGAAACTTGGTAGAAAGCATCGGGGTAATTAGTAAATCAAACAAAGTTAAAATAGTTCCAGTCAGAAATCCAAGATGGCCCCCTTGGCTGCCATCTTGAAAATCTATTTTCGCATCTTCTCCTGGACCGAATGGCTAATTGACTCAAAACGTGGTATGAATCATTAGAGTGACTTGTAGATCAAAAATAGCTAAAATCGTTCTGATCAGAAATCCAAGATGGCTGCCATGGCTGTTATCTTATAAGTCTACTTTGCAGTTCTTCTCCTGAACTGAAAGGCCAATTGACTCAAAACTTGGTAAAAAGCATCAGAGTGACTTGTAGATATTTTTGTGATACTTTACCGATATGTAGAGGGCATTGAGTAGGCAGGTCACCTTAAAATTTTCATTACAATTTATATAGCTATATTATGAAGACCCTTTTGTTGGTTTCATTAATATTAAGCATGATGGTATATATAGGTCTAAAGTTTTTCTCGGCACCATCCCCAATATTTTTGTCTTAGGGTCAAAGTTTTTATGTTAAACTTTATAAGACCTCATATTTTGAAGACCCTTTGATGGATTTCATTCATATTTGGCATGATGGTAGATATAGGTCTAAAGTTTTTATTAGCATCATCCCCACCCCAGGGATGACCTTAAGGTCAAGGTCACGGACTTAGAATTTTCATAAAAAAGTCAAAATTTTTGTGTTTAAGTTTATATAGCTGTATCATCAAGACCTTTGTGGAATTTCATTTATATTTGACATGTTGATATATCCGCCTAGAGTCTTACTCAGCATGAGCCCCACCTCGGGTGTGACCGAGGTCAAGGTCAATGAACTTAGAAGTTTCATATAAAAGTAAAAGTTTTTGCGTTTCAGCTTATATAGCCATATCATCAAGACCTTTTGTTAAATTTTATTATCCCCTTATTGAAAGGTTGAGCAGATATAGCTATCAGCAAGGAATTTGTTCGTCTGTCCATCCATCCATTGAAGCATTATTCGTTCATACTTTATTTTTGTCTTAGGGTCAAAGTTTTTACGTTAAAGTTTATAAGACCTTATATTATGAAGACCCTTTGATGGATCTCATTCATGTTTGGCATGATGGTAAATACAGGGCTTAAGTTTTTATCAGCATCAACCCTATCCCGGGGAATAACCTTGGGTTCAAGGTCACAGGACTTAAAATTTTCATATATGTCAAAATTTTTGTGTTTATGTTTATATAGCTATACCATCAAGACCCTTTGTGGAATTTCATTTATATTTTACATGTTGGTAGATATAGGGCTAGAGTTTTACTCAGCATCATCCTTATCCTGGGGTATGACCTTGAGGTCAAGGTCACCGACTTAGAAATTTCATATAAAAGTAAAAAAAAATTGCATCTAAGTTTATATAGCTATATTATGAAGACCCTTTTGTTGGTTTCAATAATATTAAGCATGATGGTATATATAGGTCTGAAGTTTTTCTTGGCACCATCCCCAAGCTGGGGCATGGCTTTTAAGTCAAGGTCACAGACTTTTCATACAAATGTCATTTTTGCTTATATTATAAAGACTGATTTTCACTAGTATATGGTGATAGTTATAGGGCTAAAGTTTTATTTAACTCAATCCCTGCACCTGTGCCTGACCTTTGAGGTCAAGGGCTTCATATTATGTGTGATTGAATGTTTTGAATGTTATATAGCATACAACTGCCATCTCCAGAGTCAAAGCTACATACTTTGTGCTCTTTAAAAAGTGGCAGTAGCGCTGGTCGGGGGTATATGTGCCCAACTGGGCACTTTGTCTCGTCATGATCCTCTGGGCACTTGCTGTAGTTTATGTAAAAGTTTTATAGTCTGGTTCCTATGACCTGACTGAGCTTGGTCTAAATATGAGCAAGTGACATTGCCTATCACTGTCAAAATGGCTCAGTCTATTCATAATTTTGGTTGAGTAACATTTTGATTATGATGTTGACACTCTCACTATTTGAAATGAATGACTGTCTGGTATTCACAGTCGGTTGTACATTATGTATGTGCATTTGTCACAGATATGTCCAGCATTCTTTATCGTTGACTTTAACTGTATATCTTAGCTTTTTATTAGCTTACCTAAGCACGAAGTGCTCATAGTGAGCTATTGTGGTCAGTCAATGCCCGTCGTCCGTCGTGCGGCGTCAACAATTGCTTTAAAAGCCTACTCCTCCTACACCCCTGGGCCAATTGACTTGATACTTGGTAGGAAGCATTGGGGTGACCTGTAGATCAAAAATAGCTAAAATTGTTCCGATCGGAAATCCAAGATGGCCACCATGGCCGCCATCTTGAAAATCTATTTTTCGCTTCTTCTCCTGAACTGAAAAGCCAATTGACTCCAAACTTGCTAGGAAGCATCGGTGTGACTTGTAGATCAAAAATAGCTAAAATCGTGTCGATCAGAAATCAAAGATGGCTGCCATGGCAGCCATCTTGAAAATCTATTTTTCGCTTCTTCTCCTGAACTGAAAGGCCAATTGACTCCAAACTTGCTAGGAAGTATCAGGGTGACTTGTAGATCAAAATAGCTGAAATCGTGCCGATCGGAAATCCAAGATGGCCGCCATGGCAGCCATCTTGAAAATCTCTTTTTCGCTTCTTCTCCTAAACCTAAAAGCCAATTGACTCCAAACATGGTAGGAAGCATCAGGGTGACTTGTAGATCAAAATAGCTAAAATCGTGCCGATCATAAATCCAAGATGGCCGCCATCCATCTTGAAAATCTATTTTTCGCTTCTTCTCCTAACCCCAAATGCCAATTGACTTGAAACTTGGTAGGAAGCATCGGGGTGACCTATAGATCAAAAGTCGCTGAAATCATTCCAATCGGAAATCCAAGATGGCCGCCATCTTGAAAATCTATTTTTAAATATTGATCGGGGGCTATCCCAGACGAGACCCAGGGGCCACCCACCCCGACCCCACGCCGGCGACGGCCCATCCCGACCCGGCGTGAGCGGCCCACGCCGACCCCGCGCGGTCACCCGACGCTGAGATGGACGCCTACATCGAGGAGATCCTTTCACAAATGCCCGACGACCAGCCCATCCCACGCCGGAGACGGCCCATCCCACGCCAGCGGCCCATCCCCGGCCCCGCGCGGTCACCCGACGGCTATGATGGACGCCTACATCGAGGAGATCCTTTCACAAATGCCCGACGAGCGGCCCATTCCAGCCCCACGCCGGCGAAGGCCTATCCCGGCCCCGCGCCAGCTGGTGCTCCGCCGGACTCGCTGGGTCATCGGCTCATTCCTACGAGGCTGGCAGATGGATGTGCCCCCAGGACACCCCCCATGGTGCAGACCCTAGGGCTTTCCTTGAGGAAGTGGAACCTCGAATCCATGACAAGCTCGAGGAAGAGATCAAGGCTCTCGGTGGTGTTAAGTTCCAGCTGGCTCTCAAGGTCAACCTTCGGAAGGACAACCCAGATGGCAGTGAGGAGTACACAGACCCGGTGTTGCGCCACAAGCAGGAGGCCCTTCTCCAGGCCAGCGAAATCAAAGAGGCTCAAGACAAAGCCATCCCCCACCTCCTGGAGCTGCTTGAAAAGTGGACACAGAGAGGGTCGGGGTGGGTGGTCGACAGAGTACAGACTCTCTGGCTGGACATCGCTAGATATCAGCCACTGCGAGGAGGCTCTTACATCCCACTACCAGTAGAGGTGAAACTCAAGAAGGCAGTTATTAACGTGAAGAACAAGGTCGACCACTGTCTTCGGTGGGCCCTCCGGTCAGCCTGGTTTCCAACAGTTAAGGACCCCCAGAGACCCACCAAATACCCTCAGGAGGATGGCCTGGACATCGAAGGGATCGATGCTCCCACACCAATCTCTAAGGTGCCCAAGGTTGAGCTACAAAACGACCTGGCCATCAACGTCTTCGGCTGGAACAAGGGGGTGATCATTTACTACCTCAGCAAGCAGCCTGAAGACATGCCCCGAATTAACCTGCTGATGGTCGAGAAAGCCAGCAAGTTCCACTACACCTGGATGAAGAACCTAGACCACCTGCTCTACGACCAGAGCAAGCACGGGGGGCGCAAGCACTTCTGCGAGCGCTGTCTTCATGGTTACAGCAGAGAAGATCTGCTGGAGGCCCACAGACCCGAGTGCCGAGGGATTGGGCAGACTGCAGTCCGGGTGGAGATGCCGGGTAAAAACATGATTACTTTCCAAAACCACCACAAGCAGCTTCCAGCCCCCTACATTATCTACGCAGACTTCGAGGCTCTTACCACCAAAGTCGAGGGGCCCGCCCTTGACCCCACGAAGAGCAACTCCAGGAAAACACAGCACCATGAGGCCTGCAGCTACTGTTATATTGTGGTGCGATGCGACGGGCGGACAAATCCACCAGTCGAATATCGAGGTCCCAATGCAGCAGAGCACTTCTTAGAAGCACTCCGGGAGGAGAAGTGTAGAATCAAAGCTGTGCTGGCTAACCCCAAGGCAATGCATATGACACGAGAGGACTGGCGGACCCATAACAGCGCCACCAGCTGCCATATATGTGAAAAGCCGCTAGACGGTGACGCCGTCCGCGACCACTGCCACATCACAGGGAAGTACCGGGGCACAGCCCACAACGCCTGCAACCTCAAGCTGCGCCTGAACCCGAAAACCACCCAGATCCTGGTCGTCTTCAACAATCTGCGGGGCTATGACTCCTACCTGCTGATGCAGGCCATCTCGAAGGTGGAGGTCAGGGTGAGCTGTATCCCTCGGGCAACTACGCTTCATTGACAGCGCCCAATTCCTGCCAGCCTCCCTTGACAAGCTGGTTGCGGCGAACCCGCTAGAGGCTTTCCAGATAACAGCCCAACACGAGCCCGACAGAGAAAGACGATAGCTCCTAATGAGGAAGGGTGTGTACCCTTACGAGTACATGGACACCTGGGATCGCTTCACCGAGCCCAAACTCCCCCCCAAGGAGGTCTTCTACAGCAAGTTCACTTATGCGCATATCAGTGACGAAGACTACGCCCATGCGCAGAAGGTCTGGGAAACCTTCGGGTGCCTCTCTCTGGGAGACTACAGCGACCTCTACTGCCGGACAGACGTGCTCCTACTGGCAGATGTCTTTGAAACATTCCGGAAGACCTGCCTCCGCCAGTACGGTCTGGACCCTGCTCATTATTAAACCAGCCCGGGGCTCTCCTGGGACGCCCTGCTCAAGAAGACAGGTATTGAGCTAGAGCTGCTCAGAGACTACGACCGGCACCTATTCATCGAGAAGGGCTTGCGTGGAGGCATCTCAATGGTCTCAAAGCGCCATGCCAAAGCCAACAATCCTCTGGTCGAGGACTACGACCCAGAAAAGCCCAGTAGCCACATCCTCTACCTAGATGCAAACAATCTCTATGGTTGGGCAATGAGTCAATATCTCCCCACTGGTGGCTTTCGGTGGGTGGAGCTCGCAAAAACCATTGCAGATCATCCAGCTGACGACCCCGAGGGCTACATCCTCGAGGTGGATCTGGATTACCCAGAAACCGCGCACAATGAGACGCGCACAATGCATATCCGTTGGCGCCGGAGCGCATGGTGGTTCCGAAGGAGTGGCTGTCTGACTACCAGCACGACCTTCTAGGCGTTGGGGTAGCGCCAATAGAGGTTGAGAAGCTGGTCCCAAACCTCCATAATAAGGATCGCTATGTGCTCCACTATCGGAATCTGCAGCTATACATGTCCCTGGGCATGCGTCTGACTAACGACCATCGTGCCCTCTGGTTCGACCAAAGCCCTTGGATGGAGCCCTACATCCGGATGAACACAGAGCTCCGAAAAAGGGCTACCAGCGACTTCGAGAAGGACCTGTACAAGCTCATGAACAACTCGGTCTTCGGGAAGACCATGGAGAACCTGCGGAAGCGGGTTAATGTGAAGCTGATGCGTTCGCATGAGGAGGACAAACTCAGGCGCCTCATCGTCAGCCCAGCATTTGCTCGGGCCAATATCTTCGATGACGACTTGGCAGCTATCCAGGTCCACAAGAGCCGCCTAGTGCTCAATCGCCCGGTGTTCGTGGGGATGAGCATTCTGGATCTCTCCAAGCACCTAATGTACGACTTCTACTACAACCAGCTCCGGAGGCAGTACGGGGATCGTTGCCAGCTCCTCTACACCGACACCGACAGCCTCCTCCTCGAGGTCCAGACCGAGAATGTCTTCAAAGACACGGCCTCTACGACACTTCGGACTTCCCGGAAGACCACCCGCTGCACAGCACGGCGAACAAGAAGGTGCTGGGCAAGATGAAGGATGAGTGCGCTGGGCGCCCTATTGCTGAGTATGTTGGCTTGCAGCTGGTGGAAAAAACATCAAGAAAGCCAAGGGTGTGAAGAAGAACGTGGTGAAGAAACACATCCGCCACGAGCAGTACAAAGAGGCTCTCTTCGAAAAGCAGACCTTCCGCCACGGTATGAATGTCCTGCGGTCGGTGCGCCATCACATCTACGGGCAGCACCTGAACAAGGTATCGCTCTCACCCTTCGACTCCAAGCGCTGGATCGCAGAAATGGGGTGGACACACTGGCTTATGGACACAAAGATGCAATCCCCACAGAGATGGATGCATACATAAAGGAGCTGTTCAGCGCTTGAGAACCCCATCCGGAGGAAGCTGAGTGTCTGGGGGCACCACCAGAAGTTCTTCCCTGACAAAGCCACGCGGTGGCCCATCCTGCAAGTAATACAACACGGGCTCGTCGGGCTTGGTCACCGAGCGTCCCAGCCGATACACCTCAAGAGACTACACAGGGTCTGTGGCGCGTCGACGGCCACCTTCCAGCTCTCCTGGCTGGTAAAGGAAGCGAACGCCAACCCCAGAAGGGAGCTTCTGCTCCTTGAGACCAGCAGGGCGGTCGGAAACTACAGAGGAGGGCTTAAGTGTGAGGGCTTTTGCCAGTCAAGCTGGTCACTTCGCCGTTCAGAGCTGCGACAACTGCGGGCAATCGCTTAACCCACTCTGTGGACCTCACGCCCTCAGGGAGCCGCATCTCTTGGGTGTATTGATGCCCAAACAACCGCTCTGCGAGGGTCCGGTTCCAGCGCTCTACGATCCCTTGGTCCCGGTGGATGTCAACCCGACCGCGCCGAACCTGAGCAGAGTGTTTTGCCAGCAGCTGGTTGACAGAGCCCATGAACTCACGGCCGGGGTCAACCTGGAGAAGCTTAGGCCACTTCAATGAGCCCCGTCTGTAGATCCGAGACAGAGCATCGGCAACCTCTTTGAAGCGTGAGGCTACATCGGCCACAGTAAGGGCGTACTTCCGAACTCAGTCGTGGGGGAGAAAGAGCAGGTCACCTTGGTGGACCTCGTTTGGCACTGCCACGTCAAACTTTGGCCGTGGTATGTGCCGCGGGGCAGGGAGGTAGATCTGCCAGATAGCCTGCCTTTTGAGCCAGTCCTTGGCCTGCTGTTCAGCCACCTTGGTTGCAGACGCCAGCTTCTCGATGGCTGCGAGCCCCTACCAGTAGCCCCGGGGGCTGTAGTATAGGGCAGAGAGCTTACCGTCGGCCACGGTATTCCAGCAGCCCGATAAGCCTCCAACATGCGGAAGCTGTCGGGCCGAATGGCTGCCGGGACAGTCTCATCTAGAAGGACGGCGGACGGCTCTACTGGGCGCCGACATAGTTTGTCCGAGCAACATGAAGAAGAACGTGCCAACGCCCCGGCCGGCGGCCCAGTACACCCTCGCCACCCTGATGGCCGAGCTCCGCGAGCGCGCCGAAGCCCGCGAGCCTCAAGCCTCTCTGGTTGAGTGGCTCCACTCTCTGGCAAGCGACCTCGGCATCCGGATGCGCTACGACGAGCATCACGAGGGCCCCGCCGAACCGCCGAGCGGCGGTAAGAAGCGGGACAAGCGCTGGGCGGCCCGCGAGCGCCAGATCCCTACCGTCATCGAGCGCGGGCGCCTGCGCATCCAACTCAGCGACCTGTTGGAGGGCAGTTCCTTCGTGGGCCGCATCATCCTCTCCTGCGATCACCGGAACATCTGCGCGCCCCTCTGCGCTGAGTGCAACGGGGCCGTGATCGATGCCCGTGCGTGGGCCCACCGCGCCTGTTTGCAAAAGGAGTCGACCGCGCCCTCAGCGTCCCGGACGCCGACGGCGAGATCCGGACCGGTCACTACGACATCATCCAGGTCAGCGACGGGACGGTCGTCACGCTCTACTGCTGGACTCATCCGGCGAAGGGCCCGATCTGGTGCCTCGCCTCAAGCAACTGCTACGACGTCTCCCACCTGAAGTGGATGGGCGGTAAGACCTACGCCGAGATCGTCCACGACCTCCTGGCGGACTGTCCCGACTTGCCAGCGACGGCCGGCCTCGGGTTCAGGCGCGACTTTCTCTGCGGGGGCGACACCCGCCTCGACTTCGAGCACCTCGACCGCGGGCGCTGCTACACCCTCGGCTTCCGCCACCCCAACTTCCACCCTACAGCCGCCGATCCTCCGTTGGTCTGGAACATCCAGACCGCTTACCTCGGCACCGGGACTCCAAAGTACTGTACGGCAGACGGCGTTGGCCTTCCGGCAGTCCCCCACCAGACCGTCTACAGCCGCGAGGACATGGCCGGCCGCCGGGGGTCCAGTCTCCGGATGGCGGACCTCGGCCGCGGCTCCCGGACGGCCCTCGAGGATGCGAAGGCCATCATCGCCGGCGAGACGCCAACGGCCACCCGGCGACGGCCGGCCTCAGGTTCAGGCGCGACTTCCTCTGTGTGGCGACACCCGCCTCGACTTCGAGCACCTCGACCGCGGGCGCTGCTACACCATCGGCTTCCGCCACCCGATCTTCCACCCGACAGCCGCCGATCCTCCGGGGGTCTGGAACATCCAGACCACTGACCTCGGCACCGGGACTCCAAAGTACTGTACGGCGGACGGCGTTGGCCTTCCGGCAGTCCCCCACCAGAACGTCTACAGCCGCGAGGACCTGGCCGGCCGCCCGGGGTCCAGTCTCCGGATGGCGGACCTCGGCCGCGTCTCCCGGATGGCATTCGAGGATGCGAAGGCCGTCATCGCCGGCGAGATGCCGACGGCCACCCGCGCATGTCCCTTTAACTACGGCTTCATCCTCCGCTCCCGGAACCCAGAGGCGACAGGGGTCTACTCGGACATCCTGTGCGAGTCCCCCCTCCTCCATCGGGTGCGCCAGCTCCTCTACCAGCGCCCCTCCCTGCAGGACCGCGAGGAGGTCGACGAGAAATCGCGGCTGGAGTACAATGCCCTCAAGGCGTACCTCACCCCGACCGACAGGGATGACTTCCTGGCCCTCTTCCCAGAGTTCAAGCCACACTTCGCAATCTACGAGCAGTTCGTGAACAGCGTCATCCGCCTCTTTATACACATGCGCTAAAGCACGCCCGAGGACAACAGGCGGGTGAATACGGTCCCGCGGGCGATGCTGACCCACATCCTGCGCCACGAGAAGGCCTTTGACCGAGACGTCGTCCACGACTTCATGGTCCGCCCCAAGTACACCGCCCTGTACCTCCCGGCCATCGGTCTCCCGGCGTGATCGATTACGTCCCGGGGGTTATATTCGAAGGCCCATGTGCCGAGACGGTCCGCCCTGCCGCGGAGAAAACATGGCCGACGACATTACTTGGCGAGTCTATAGGCCACCAGGCCGGTCGCGGCCATCCCCAGGATGACAAAGGCGATCTCGCGGTCTTTTTGGCCGCCACTCGGTTGATAAAAGTCGACCAGCTGGGGCTCGGGCCCCAGGGGGCCGAGGTTGTGCCCGGTGACCTGCGCATATTCCTGCATTGCAGCATCAACATCCCGGAACGTCTTAACAGCATGACCTTGCCGGCGAAGTTCCTCGTTGAGCCAGTCCAGGCGCTCGATCCGCTTTCGAGACCATGTCGCCTGTGCAGCCTGTAGCTGCTCGACCGCTTTGTCGTGACGCTTGCGCTCTTCGTAGACGCCAGAGCTCCTCAGCATGGAGAACAGGTAGTTCGACCCCTTGAACGCCAGGGTGTTTACCAGGGCGCCACCGACGAGCATTGCAACGCTTGCCATTTTTTACTTCATGATATCAACTGGAATGATCCCCTGTTTAATTAGCATGTCTTTCGTTGCCATGGCGAGAGCGACGTCTACTACGACCATGCCCACATCGCGGGGTGTGAAGTCTAGCTTCGGGGGCTACCCCCCGTCGCCATCTTGCCAAGCCGGGCGTATCCCATAGCCAAGCCAGAGACGACTGCACTGTGATACAGCGCGTTCACTAGCATCTTCCCGTCGGTTGCTGGAGTTGTCATTGTTATTGCATATAGAATGGATCTGGGCTAGCCTCTAATTGTCTAGCACCGGGGACAGGCTGCTTGGGCGCGGAGTCAACGGGGCCTGCCGCCACCGACGCGGGACTTCTCGTGTTTCGAAGAAACATGAGCGCCCCGCCCGTAAGACAGGCCCCAACGATCCATGGAGTCCAGTTTGTTAGTCCTTCACGGCGTTCCGGCCGGGAAACCGCTTGTTCCTCCTTCGGGGGAATATTGGCAGGCGTGGCGGGGGGACGAAATGATTCCTTGGCTCCCCGAAGCTGTTCGAGCAGTCGTTCTTGCTTGGCCTTCCGGGCGGCAGCGCCGGCACGCCCGGTTGCCACTTTTTTTGGATCCTTAACTTTCTCTGTAACTCTTCCCACTTGAGGACTCTGTGCTGGCTCTTCCGCCGTCTCTTGGTTCTCCTGCTTCGTCTCCGCCATCGTGTACTCTAACAGGGCAGCAGTGTCCAAATCGGGCATGCTTGAGGTTGGTCAGCACAGCGGTCAACGGGGCCAAGAACATGCCGTAACGGTGGTATTGCTCGCAGGTGGCGCCCTCGAGGTCGGCGATAAGCCCTGGCTGGTTTTCGGCCGGGATCGAGAGAAACATGGCCGCGATCCCCGCATAAAGCTGGATCGCCGCAGCGTCTTCGTCATTGCCGCCCCAAGCCTTGCTTCGTAGCAGGGGTAAAGCTTCTCGATTTTGCTATTGTCCAGAGCGTCAATCTAATCAGCGGTGAATGCTTTCCCACGGACCACCAGTCCATACTGCCCGGCTTGGCCCCCTGCGGCGATGGCCGCGAGCCTTTCACGGTGTTTTTGCACCCGTTCTTCCTCCTCCGGCGCGTCTGGCGTCGCCGCCGTTCCTCCCGCTGGGGCGGCTGCCAATGAAGCCCCCTCGGCTAGACCAGCGCCAGCGCCAACTGATATCAGCTCATCGATCAGTTCGTCACAGTCCATTCCTGCAATTGCTGGCCCGTCTAATATGGAGTGCGACTCGGCGCAGACACTGTGCGATTTGCCAAGCAACGAAAACCAGCAGTACCAAATGCGTGCCAAGCACGGCGACCAGCAGTCCTTCAGTAACAGGAAGCATTCCTACACAACTTTATAAGCAGCAGGCTGATCTGTTTTCAACAGAAGCTTGGCGTGTTTTCTCTCGGCTAGCTGCTGCCGCACCAACGCCCGCTGTTCTCGAGTCGATATCACGTCATTTTCCCGCAGGCAGTCTTCAAAGGAGTCGTGATCCTTGCAGTGGAAGAGTGCGACCCAGCGCGTCTGCTCGCGCAAGTCCTTCAGGACTGAGTTGTATTTCTCGGTGAGGACCTAGACGCTTATGTCGGCGTGGCGGCCCGAGACCGCTAACTCTGACAGCATGTCTTTCTTCTTCGTTAGAGCCTTGGTGGCCGAGCAGTCGTCAATTATAAAAAGTGTTGGCTCGCCCTTAAACACCAGGTAGAAGGCCCGCAGGTAATCGTGAAGGCGCTCACCGGGGTCTAGAACGTAGACCTCAGGGTTCGTCCAGAGCCAGGGGCACTGCTTGTAGGTCTTGTTGTGCTCTATGGTGGGGCACAGGACCACGATGTGTCGAAAGAACCCCCGGTAGGGGCCTTCTTCGAGCAGAGACAGGATGAAAACGGTTTTTCTGCATCCTGTCTGCCCGCAGACAATTGACGAATGAGCGCCCTTGGGCAGAAGATGATTATTTAATAAACAGCTGAGACGAACCGGCCATCTTCTATGTTTAGCTATGCATCAATAAGGATGTAGAGATAGATGTTCAAAGCGCCGGCTGCCTCTGCCGTTTTTGTGATCTGGATTGTCACACCTTCGCTGGCATTCTCTACGCGGCGGCCACTACCATGATGAAGCCGGTCATCATCGGTTGTCCTGAGGTCAAGCCAAAGAGCGAACTTGCTTGTCAGAAATTCTCCCAGAGAGACGTCTGCCAGGGCCAGGTTTTTCGCCACCACTGACACATCGGGGTGACGCTTTCTGCCGGGTGCAAATAACTTCCTTGCCTCGTCCCACATTGGATACGCAAGCATTCCCTGGCTAAAGAGCTGGTTGGGGATCCCCTCGATAGTGACCACCACTTTGGTTATTTTTGGGTTATAAAAGGCCTCAGGGCTGCGAGCAAACGGTTGCTGCGCGGCAACGTGCTCGAAGAGCATCGACACCCTTCATGCTGCGGGCGGGCACGTTGAGATTGATATTCCAGAGGGTGTCGCTTTTGTCTCTGCTTATTTTTCTTGGCAGAGCACCCTGTCATACAGGATCGCAAGGCGGCATCTGTACTGGTTGGCGATCATTCGGGCCAGCTCCGGGTGAGTGACCAGCTCATACTCTAGGCTGATGTTTTCAATGTCGTATGAGGCATCGGTATCACCTGTGGCCCGGATCACGCGGCTGTAGTCGTTGAACGTGAGTTCATACTCGAGCCGGTCTCCCAGTGCGCTCTGGTAGAATGGCATGTGGCACTCGAGCAGCTCGAAGTCAAGTGGAATGTAGAAGCGATTGCCGAACGCATCGGCGATGGCCTTGTCGGCTGCGACTGTCTCACCTTCGTTTCCCGCACCAATCCGAATCCGCGTCGTGTTTCGGTTACCAGACGTATCAATACCCTGGTACTGGTCGTTTTTCCTCTCTGGGGCCGTTTTCCAGAGATCGTTGTAGCAGTGGTAAACGTCACTGTCGTCGATGGACATCACCTCGTTGCCAGAGATTTTTATAGTGGTCTTTTTTACGATGGCGCGGCCTAGGTTCTGAACCACAGCCCTATTGGCATCGTCAGAAACCAGCGCGATTCTGAAGGCTAGGCGGGCAGTCCCTGGAACGATCACGTCGTGCGCGCCGAGGCTCGGGAATCGAACCAGCAGCTGTTGATTCTGATCAATCGTGCTCGGGTTGTTTGTAACCACGACAGACTGCCGCACTCCTTTGACCCCCAGGGGGCTCGCGGAGGCACCGGTAAGGATTAAGATTGCGTCCGAATTTGCTCGAAGCCATGGCGCGTGTATTTGAACCTACGCAACAATCTTCAAAAGAGCAGCGATGGATGACGTCAGATGTAATGTCTAATTACCCTGGCCGTGGCTTTCATACCCCTGTTGATATAGTGTCATAAATAAGCAAGTAATTATACAATTTTTAATTGTTCAGCATTTTACATATATGGTAATACAAGATTAAAAGAAATAAGTATCATGAATGCGTTAGAACAAATACAAGGAAACACTATGTCTGGCTCGGCTTTTTCGGCTCGGCTCGGCAGCTCGGCCGTGGCTTTCATACCCGACCAACAATATCTTTCCCGCCGCTATGAAATCACATGCGTGTAATGTTGACTATGACACCCATAGCTCAGCCTTTGATCATAACACCGTCTCGTGTCATTAAAAAGATAAAAGGCAGCTCTGAATCGTGTTTATAGCCTCCCTACCATCGGCACGGTACGTCAAATGGCCAATTTTAATTGGAACGACATCGTTTCTAATAGATGATTAGTCAAAACAAGTTCATTAATCGGCTGTTTGGACATACTCGTCATTAGTTTCAAATTTGAGTACTGTCTGTTGCGTCTGAAATTTATTGGTCGAGTTGCAAACAGTGAGGACCCTGATCAGATGCAATATTTTACGGCGTCTGAACTGGGTCTTCACTGTTTGCTCAGGCCCGTCTACCCCAATACTTTAGGTTTGTTACCGAAACTTCATAAACGACCTTATAAAGCACGTTTCATTGCTAATTCTAGTTCTTGTACGACTACTGTTTTGTCCAAACTGCTAACTTCATGCCTTACTGCTGTTAAAAAACATTGGATTAGATACTATGATACTGTTTACAAAAGGGACGGAATTAACTATTTTTGGTCAATTAAAAATTCTAATGATGTTCTCAATAAATTTAAATCTAAAAACTTTCAGGCTTCTAAATTGTCTACATATGATTTTTCTACTCTATATACTACGTTACCTCATCATCTTACAAAAGATAAACTTATAGATTTAATTAACCGAACGTTTATTCGGGAGAATACCCAATATTTGGCTTGCAACGAAGAATGTGCTTTTTTCACTTCTGATGTATATAATGATCACAATTTATGGTCGTGTCAAAAAGTCTGTGATGGATAATATTTTTATTAGATTTGGAACTAAACTTTATAGACAAACTATTGGTATTCCGATGGGACCTAATTGTGCTCCTCTTGTTGCAGATTTGTTTCTTTTTTGTTATGAGAGAGATTTCATGAAGTCTCTCTCACGTGAAAATCAGGCTGACATTATTGAGGCTTTCAATTCAACTTCAAGATACCTTGACGATTTATTAAATATTGACAATATTTACTTTGACCAAATGGTGGACCGGATATACCCTACAGAACTCCAATTAAATAGAGCAAATTCTTCCGATACCGAGGCACCTTTTTTGGATTTGAATCTATGTACATGTATATCTAATGGTACAGTTTCCACCAAAATTTATGAAAAACGGGACGATTTTGATTTTGATATAGTCAATTTTTCCTTTTCTGGATGGCGATGTCCCCCGGCGTACCTCATATGGGGTATACATATCTCAACTTATAAGATTAGCCAGAGCTTCTTCAAATCTTAATGACTTTAACTACCGTAATAAAGCCCTTACTGCCAAACATCTTAGGCAGGGCTATCGTTATTTTAAACTTCGTAAGGCGTTTTCGAAATTTTATCGCAGACACAGTGCCTTGTTAGAAAAATATAGCGTCAGTCTGAAAACACTTCTGCAACAAGGTATGTCGGAACCCGAATTTTACGGTGATTTAGTGTACAGATTTAGAAAAATTGTAGGTGAATCTAACTTTTCGGAGCAATTCAGAAAACTTATTAACCGTTATAAAAGAATTGGCTATAGCCTGGATATTATGCAGCAGACTGCATGCCTAGTTGTCAACCCAATCATTGTTGATGGCTATGCTTCACTCTTTAATTGCACGACGGCGGTTCGGGCCTCAGACTCAATGACGGCCTCTTCGTAAAACTTTAACCAGTGGGTTGGGGCTTGACGATATGTGTTTGGCTTGGCCCGCCGTGGTTCAACTATTGGTTTTCATTTACTCTGGCATACAGTAGAATTAGCCATGAGTACTCGTTTTTGTTTATTATAGTGACTAATTTGATTTTTTTGTTTTCGCTTTGATGTATTGACTGAGTTGGGAGCCTTTATGCGGACTGAATTTTTATGAATTTCTGTATTAAGAGTAGCATCGGGACCCAGGGTGAAGTTAGCTAGCTGTAAAAGTGCTTTAAACTCCTCCCCCCCCCCCCCCACCCCCCCCCCCCCCTCCCGGTGGTTTGCTCTACTGACCGTTCTAAGGCGGTGGTCCCGGTGTTGGTCTTACTCTTTGTTGCTTTGTGGTTTATTCTACGAGGCGATTTGTTGTATGTCTTCCCGTGTGTCATTTTGTTCTTGTGTTTTTCAGTCCTTTTAGTATTGCGATTACCTCGCTTGGGGAAGAGAGAGCTAATCTTAGTGCTTTTCGTACGTTTGTTCAGTTTGTGCTTGTTTAGATTTGTCGGTTTCCTCTTCCTCTTGGGGTCTGGGAAGGGCTGCAGTTTGTGATTGTGGCACTCCCTGGACTTTTCTCTTACCTTTTTTGTTACGGCATAACTATCCGCTACCCGACCTTATCAGCGTTGCATTCTTGCGCGGAAACCAGTCGATTTATTTTCATCTGTGCGAGGGGAAATACTCATAGTTTATGACATATGACTACTACTTTCCGATCTTGTATAAATGTTGTTTTCACATGTGGAAACAGGTCGATTTACATTGTATTTATATCTTATGGAAACCCAAAATGCCGAAATTTGAAAGACAACAAAACACGTGAGAAATCTATCGTTTTTAATCATTTATCGACGTTTTACTACCACATGCACCATTTTTGTTTGTTTGATTTGGGCTTAACGTCGCTTTCAACCTTTTTCAGTCATATCGCGACGGTTACATGCACCATTACTCATCCTAAAACAAATACATGTATACATGTGCCCCGGACATGTGCCTTCCAAGCACAATTGGGCAAACAACTGGCTTCGCCATAAAGATGACATCACGATTTGGTTGTCTCGAACTACTGATAACTAGAACTTTTTCATCAGGTCACTTGAAGTTCGAGACAACGAGAGTCAATTGTAAATGGTTTAGGGGTGGGGATCTGAACCGTTCCTGAGATATAAGGCCTTTTATAAAGTGAAGGGGTGGGGCATGCTCCCTGGGGACCCCCAATTGGTGTCATCGGATGTGTCTTATCATAAGGAACAGGAATATATATTGTTTAGGGGTGGGGATCTGAATGATTTCTGAGATATAAGGCCTTTTATGAGGTGAAGGGGGTGGGGCATGCACCCGGAGGACCCCGGTTGGTGTCACTGGATGCGTCTTATCATAAGAAACAAGAATATGTATGGTTTAGGGGTGGGGATCTGAACGGTTTCTGAGATATTAGACTGTTTATGAAATGGAGGGGGTGGGGCATACCCCAGGGGAACCCAGGTCTACATCATTAGATGCGTCTTATCATATGGAACAACAATATATATGGTTTAGGGGTGGGATGTTGAACGGTTTCTGAGATACAAAGCATTTTATGAAGTGAAGGGGGTGGAGAATGCCCCCTGGGGGACCCCCGGTTTGTGTCATTGGATGCGTCTTATCATAAGGAACAAAATATATATGCTCTAGGGGTTGGGATCTGAATGGTATGGACAAAATTTGGGTGGATTTTGGCGCGCCCATGGGGGAGCCTTTGAGTCAGGCATTTTGAATTTTGAAATAATGTTGCACATTTTAAGATCCATATCTGTCATATCCCAAAATTTCAGAACAATATGTCCAGTGGTTACTGAGAACTCGTCCGAACAAAATTTGGGCAGAAAGAGAAAGAAGAAGAATAAGAAAGGGAGCAAAAACAACAAGTCTTCCCACTTCGTTTGGGAGACTTAAATATCAAAGGCCTGGGCTCTCTGGAGCTTTAAACGTTTTCCCTATATGGGTCTGTTTGTAAAAACAAGTGACCCCTGAGGAAACCATTTTTGCTTCAGGGCTGAAAAACCTTGGTAGAGGTCCACTAGATGAAGCCGCATGCCAAATATCAAATGCCTGGGCCTTCTGGTTTCAAACAAGAATATTTTTAAAGATTTCCCTATACAAGAAGATTTCTAAAGGTTTTTTTCCTGTATGGGCCTATGTTAACCACATGACCCCCGGGGCGGGGCCATTTTTGACCCCAGGGCTGTAATTTGAACAACTTTGGAAGCGGTCCACTAGATGAAACTACATACCAAATTTCAAAGACCTGGACCGTCTTGTTTCAGACAAGAAGCTTTTTAAAGGTTTTTCCCTGTATGGGTCTATGTAAAACAGGTGACCCCAGGGCTATAATTTGGACAATTTTGGTAGCGGTCCACTAGACGAAGCTGCATACCAAATATCAAAGACCTGGGCCTTCTGGTTTCAGACAAGAAGATTTTTAAAGGTTTTCCCCTATATGGGTCTATGTTAAACATGTGACCCCAGGGGCGGGGCCATTTTTGACCCCAGGGCTATAATTTGAACAACTTTGGTAGAGGTCTACTAGATGAAGCTACATACCAAATATCAAAGACCTGGGCCTTCTTGTTTCAGACAAGAAGATTTTTAAAGGTTTTTCCCTATATGGGTCTATGTAAAACATGTGACCCCAGGGCTATAATTTGGACAATTTTGGTGGCAGTCCACTAGACGAAGCTACATACAAAATATCAAAGACCTGGGCCTTCTGGTTTCAGACTAGAAGATTTTTAAAGGTTTTTCCCTATACGGGTCTATGTTAAACATGTGACCCCAGGGGCGGGGCCGTTTTTCACCCCAGGGCTATAATTTGAACAATTTTGGAAGAGGTCCACCAGATGAAGCTACGTACCAACATTTTTAAAGGTTTTTCCTATATGGGTGTATGTTAATCATGTGACCCCTGTGGCGGGGCCATTTTTCACCCAAGGGCTATAATTTGAACAACTTTGTTAGAGGTCCATTAGATGAAGCTACATACCAAATATCGAAGACCTGGGCCTGCTGGTTTCAGACAAGAAGATTTTTTAAAGTATGGTTCTGTGTAAAACATGTGACCCGAGGGGCGGGGCCATTTTTGACCCCAGAGCTATAATTTGAACAATTTTGGTAGAGGTCCACTAGATGAAGCTACATACAAAATATCAAAGACCTGGGCCTTCTGGTTTCAGACAAGAAGATTTTTAAAGGTCTTTTCTTATATGGGTCTATGTGAAACGTGACCCCAAGGGCGGGGCCATTTTTGACCCCAGGGTTATATAGTGTGTTCTTTGTTTCCAAAGGCAATCTTTTTGACGTTTATTTTACTTCCTTTACAGAAGAGCTTTTTATCTGTTTCAAACATCTTATGTAACAGTCTGTCAGATGGATGCTGGTTAAGTCTACTATAAAAGCCATGCATAAGTTTTAGAATTGAGAGTAAAATTGTGAATCTACTTAACTGACATTTAACTGCCAGGTTTGATGTTATATTATGGACTCCAAGTGAAAATTTACAGGATTTTAAGTGAACTAACTCGAATGGATATTTGTCACTAAGAAGATCGAGTTTGAAATCGGAGATCCATATTTCACTTGCATATGTCAGAATTGGCTGAATGAGAGTATCAAATAGTTTAGCAGAGTATCCACATTTAAGGTACTATATTCCTTAATTCTGGCATTAAGGCCAAATAAAGCCTTTGTAGCCTTTCCTGGTAAATCAATTGAAGCCTGTTTAAGGTTTCCAGTATAGGAAATGTTAACTCCTAAATACTGGTATGAGTACACTTGTTTAATTGGTGAATTGGCTTATTTAACATCAGCCTTGAGTGTTTTCTTTCTTTTGCTGAATAGCATGACATTGGTTTTATCCAAATTGACTTCCAGCTTCCACCTGGCACAGTATTGTTCTAGGATCTTTAAGCATTGTTGTAGTCCCTTTTCAGATTCTGATAACAGAAGAAGATCATCAGCATATAACAAGCAGTTAATGCTTAATCTTCAATTGAAACAGGATAACAGTCATTGTTAAAACTATCACACAAATCATTTATGAGGATATTAAACAAAGTGGGATTTAGTCCGTCGCCTTGTTTAACGCCTCCGTTAGCTGTTCTCTGAGGACCCAACTGATCGCCGTTTCTAAACCGAAATTTAGTTTCTTAGTACATATATTTAATTAACTTGAAACATTTACCACCAATATTCGTTTAAGTGAGTTTGTACAAAAGAGAATTTCTTCATACTGAATCAAATGCTTTAGCAAAATCGACGAAACACCCATAAACTGGCCTTTTTAAATTATACACATATTCATTGATTATTGTTTTGATAGCAAAAATGTGATCAGTCGTTCGAAGATCAGGTCTGTATCCTGCTTGAAAAGGGCTGAGGAAATTGCTATTCTCCAAATGTGTTATAAGCTTATTTTGCAAAAGATTTGTAAATAATTTGCTGAGACAGCTAGATAGGCTAATGCCTCTGTAGTTATTACAGTTATTTTTGTCACCTTTTTGTGTATGCTAGACAAAAGTGAAACATTCCAAAGTTCCGGATAATCTGTATTGTTTAAGATATAATTAAACAATTTTACAAGTGGGAGTGTGACAACTGAAGAACCATACCTGAGCATTTCATTAGAAATTTATCAATACCTTCTTTTTTATTGTCCCCCCGCCTTTTCGAAGAAAAGTGGAGGGACACTGTTTTTGGCTTCCCGTGGTGCGTGGCGCGTGGTTCCGAGTTTTTAGTAGGTACCTTGTCCCCTTAACTCCTCCCACAGTTTTTGTCCGATCCTTTTGAAACTTTACAGGTGTTTTTAGGATGGTCTGAAGATATGCATGTGGTTTTTTCAGAATCCTGAAATAATGTTTTATCACTTTTTCCACATTTTTAACTTAGACATTTTTTGAGTTCTAATATTACAGAAGTGTACAGGGAGCAGGTACCTTGTCCCCTTAACTCCTCCCACAGTTTTTGGCCGATCCTTTTGAAACTTTACATGGGCTTTTAGGATGGTCTGAAGATATGCCTGTGGTTTTTTCAGAATCCTGAAATAATTTTTTATCACTTTTTCCGCATTTTTAACTTAGAAATTTTTTTAGTTATAATACTACAGAAGCGTATAGGGAGTAGGCACCTTGTCCCCGTAACTCCTACCACAGTTTTAAGCCGATCCTTTTGAAACTTTACATGTGCTTTTAAGATGGTCTGAAGATATGCATGTGATTTTTTCAGAATCCTGAAATTATTTTTTGTCACTTTTTACACATTTTGAACTTAGACATTATTTTAGTTCTAATATTACAGAAGTCTATAGCTAGCAGGTACCTTGTCCCCTTAACTCCTCCCACAGTTTTTGGCCGATCCTTTTGAAACTTTACATGGGCTTTTAGGATGGCCTGAAGATATGCATGTGGATTTTTCAGAATCCTGAAATAATTTTTTATCACTTTTTCCGCATTTTTAACTTACACATTTTTGGAGTTCTGATATTACAGAAGTGTATAGGGAGTAGGTACCTTGTCCCCTTAACTCCTCCCACAGTTCTTGGTCGATCCTTTTGAAACTTTACATGGGCTTTTAGGATGGCCTGAAGATATGCATGTGTTTTTTTTTCAGAATCCTGAAACAATTTTGTATTACTTTTTCCGCATTTTTAACTTAGACATTTTTTGAGTTCTAATATTACAGAAGTGTACAGGGAGCAAGTACCTTGTCCCCTTAACTCCTCCCACAGTTTTTGGCCAATCCTTTTGAAACTTTACATGGGCTTTGAGGATGGCCTGAAGATATGCCTGTGGATTTTTCAGAATCCTGAAATAATTTTTTATCACTTTTTCCGCATTTTTAACTTACACATTTTTGGAGTTCTAATATTACAGAAGTGTATAGGGAGTAGGTACCTTGTCCCCTTAACTCCTCCCACAGTTCTTGGTCGATCCTTTTGAAACTTTACATGGGCTTTTAGGATGGCCTGAAGATATGCATGTGTTTTTTTTCAGAATCCTGAAACAATTTTGTATTACTTTTTCCGCATTTTTAACTTAGAGACATTTTTTTTAGTTATAATACTACAGAAGCATATAGGGAGTAGGTACCTTGTCCCCGTAACTCCTACCACAGTTTTCAGCCGATCCTTTTGAAACTTTACAGGTGCTTTAAGGATGGTCTGAAGATATGCATGTGGTTTTTTCAGAATCCTGGAATTATTTTTTATCACTGGTTTCCTGCTTCAATACTTAGGTAAGTGATACAGGACCAATGGTCCTCTGGTTAACTTACCCATTTTTAACACCACAAATAAAAATAAGGCGGGGGACATAAATTCCCCATGGAATTTGCTTGTTCAATTTGAGTTTGGAAAGTCCATTTCTCACTTCTTTGGAAGTAAATGGAAAATCAAGGTCATGCGATACAGAAGAATCAGACAAAAAGAAGAAATCTTATCACCATAGTTGGTTTCATTTTTAGCTCGCCTGTACGAAATACAGGGAGAGCTATTGTAGTCACCCCGGTCGTCCACGTCCACGTGCACGAGCGCATTTGCGTTCCCGTCACACTGTGTTAAAGTTTTTCAAATGCTTATATTTCAACAGTCACTTACCACAGACCATTCATATTTGGAACATGGGTGCTTGGGAGGGTTATCCGCAATTTAATACGAACAGACTTCTGGGTTCATGCCCCGGGGTGGGGCTAGGGGTCAAAATCTAGGACACCTTTGTAAAATGCTCTATTGCTGTGTTAATGTTTTTCATATGCTTATATCTTAGTAGTCTGTTGTCAATAAGCACTCATATTCGGAACATGGGTGCCTGGAAAGGTCATCTAAGTGTCCATAGGTATCGGCCCCTGGATTCATGCACTGGGGTGGGGCTAGAGTTCAAAATCTAGGACACCATTGTAATATGCATTTTTGCTGTGTTTAAGTTTTTCTTATGCTTATATCTTAGTAGTCAGTTATGAACAAGCATTCATATTCGGAACATGGGTGCCTGTTTAAATTTAATTCTCTTATCTTGTTGTTTAGTAGATAAAGATCCCTGAACCTGCTCATGGTTGGCTGAAATATGAGATGGGAAGTGAGAAATCTCTTCCCAGATCTCAGACACCCACTCGGCAGACCTAGAACATGGAGTTGACTGTGAACACCCACAACACCTGAAACAAAGAACATGGCTGTCTGCCAATGATTTTGTTTGTTTGCAATTAATGCACAACATAATACAACACAACATAATACAACACTTAGGCATTAATTCAGCAAAGAAACAGAAATAAAATACAGATTTATCTGTTGACAAAAAAAAACTTCTTTCCTAAAATCCAAAAATGATCTACACAGGAGGTGTTAACCTTGCAAGAGACCGAAAAATAGTGATGTTTTCTACCTCGTGTCAAATATTTATAGTAACAATGGACGACTGCATGCGTTCAGCATGCTGCATACATTGGCGGGTATATACCTTGGCGCGTCCTGATTGGTTGCTTACAGTGGCATGGCGGAAGGGGACCAGTGCATGACTGGTACCCGATCTTGGTCACCTAGCAACAGGACGCTTGGTAGGGGGGGGCAACTAGGACAAGCTATAGTCTGTTTCAAACAATTTTTTCCCCTTGTTGTCTTTCTTTTGAAGGTCGATTTCGCGGTGAACCACTCAAATAAGGGGCTTATAATATCTTGAGGTGATGTATGCTGACATTGAAATAATATGCGCTGCTCCACATCCTCCTGTAATTATTTATGAAGTTTCAGCTTGATCGAATGTAAACTGTAGGAGGATTTAGCCGGAAACGAAAAATTAATAGAAATTTTCAAAGGGGTTTAACTCTGCTAATATTTGGTGGACTGTAACCTTAAAACAATATACGCTGCTCCACATCATGGTCAATCTACAAGTTTCAGCTTGATCAGATGTAAACTGTAGGAGGAGTTAGCCGGAAAATTAAAAGGTTACAGAAATTTTCAAAGGAGCATGCATAACTCTGCCAATATTTTGTGCACTCTAACCTCGAAATATTATGCGCTGCTCCACATCATCGTGTAACTATTTACGAAGTTTCAGCTTGATCGGAGGTAAACTGTAGGAGGATTTAGCCTGAAACAAAAAATTAATAAAAAATTTCAAAGGGGCATAACTCTGCTAATATTTGGTGGACTGTAACCTCGAAACAATATGCCCTGCTCCACATCATAGTCTAACTATAAATGAAGTTTCAGCTTGATCGGATGTGTAAAATGTAGGAGGAGTTAACCGGAAATAGAAAATTTACAGAAATTTTCAAAGTGGCATAACTCTGCAAACATTTGGTGGACTGTAACCTTAAAACAATATGTGCTGCTCCACATCATTGTCTAACTATAAATCAAGTTTCAGCTTGATCGGATGTAATCTGTAGGAGGAGTTAGCCAGAAACAAAAAAGTTTACGGAAGGACAGACAGACACCATACCTTCTAACATAATACGTCCCGTTTTTCAAACAGGTGTATAAAAGCTGTAAATATCTTCTTGGCCGAAACCAGGCCTTTGATATATGGTTTTATCTAGTGGACCTATACCAAGATTGTTTGTTCAAATTATGGCGTTGGGATCACCAACCTTGAGTCCCCAAGGGCATGCCCCATCCCTCCAATTCATAAAAGGATTAATATCTCAGAAACCATTCAGATCCCTACCCCTATACCACATATATTGTTGTTCTGTATGATAAGACACATTTAGTGACACCAACTTTGTGTCCCCTGAGGAATGCCCAATCCCCTCTAGTTCATATAAGGCTTAGTATCTCAGAAACTGTTCAGATCCCCACCCCTAAGCTATATATATTTTTGTTCCTTATGATAAGACAGATTCAGTGACATGGACCGGGGGTCTCCCAGTGGTATGCCCTACCCCACTCCATTTCATATAAGGCTCAATATCTCAGAAACTGTTCAGATTCCAACCCATTACCCATAAATATTGTTGTTCCTGATGATAAGTTGCATTCAATGACACCAACTGAGGCTCCCCCTGAGGTACGCCTCAACCCCTCCAGTTCACAGAAGGTTTAATATCTTGGAAACCGTTTAGATCCCCAATGCTGAACCATATATAGTATTGCTTCTTATGATAAAACACATTTATTGACACTGACCCGATGTCAGTGAACAAACTTGGTAGAGGGTCACCAAAGGAACATTCCTGCCAACTTATATTGAAATCGGTTCAGTGGTTTCTGACAAGAAGATTTTTAAAGTTTTCTATTTAGATATATAGGGAAAATAAGCCCCACCCCTAGCAGCCATGTTTTTTTATGAATCATGATTACTTGAACAATCTTGGTACAGGGTCACCAAAACAACATTCCTGCCAAGTAATATTGAAATCGGTCAGGTGGTTTCTGACAAGAAGAATTTTAAAGTTTTCTAAACAGATAATATATATGGAAAATAAGCCCCGTCCCCTGACAGCCATGTTTTTTGATGTATCATAAGGGCTTGAACAATCTTGGTAGAAGGTCACCAAAGCAACATTCCTGCCAAGTTACATTGAACTCGATCCAAAGGTTTCTTACGAGAAGATTTTTAAAGTTTTCTTTATTGATATATAGGGAAAATATGCCCCGCCCCCTAGTGGCCATGTTTTTTGACGAATCATGATAACCTGAACAACCTTGGTAGAGAATCACCAAAGAAACATTCGTTATATATGGAAATCAGTCCATTGGTTTCTTACAAAAAGATTTTTAAACTTTTCTATATAGATATATAGGGAAAATAAGCCCCGCCCCCTGGCAGCCATGTTTTTTGACGAATCATGATAACGAACAATCTTGGTAGAGGGTCAACACGGAAACATTTCTACCAAATTATAATGAAATCATTCCAGTGGTTTCTGACAAGAAGATTTTTAAACTTTTCTATATAGATATAGAGGGAAAATAAGCCCCGCCCCCTGGCAGCAACATTTTTTGATAAATCATGATGACTTGAACAATCTTGGTAGAAAAGAAAACATTCCTGCAATGTTATATTGAAATCGGTCCAGTGGTTTCTGACAAGAAGATCATTAAAGTTTTCTATATAGATATATAGGAAAATAAGCCCCGCCCCCTGGATTTTTTGACAAATCATGATGGCTTGAACAAACTTGGTAGAGGATCACCAATGAAACCTGTTTGCCAAGTTATATAGAAATCAGTCTGCTGACAAGAAGATTTTAAACTTTTCTATATAGATATATAGGGAAAATAAGCCCCGCCCCTGGCGGCCATGTTTTTTGACGTATCATGACGGCTTATATAATCTTGGTAGAAGGTTACAAAAGAAACATTCCTGCCATGTTATATTGAAATCGGTCCAGTGGTTTCTGACAAGAAGATTTTTAAAGTTTTCTGTATATAGAGAAAATAAGCCCCGCCCCTGGCGGACATGTTTTTTGATGAATCCAAATGGCTTGAACAATCTTGGTAGCGGATCACCAAAGAAACATTTCTACAAAATTATATTGAAATCGGTCCAGTGATTTCTGACAAGAAGATTTTTAAAGTTTTCTATATAGATATATAGAGAAAATAAGCCCCGTCCCCTGGCGGCCATGTTTTTTGACAAATCCAAATGGCTTGAACAACCTTGGTAGAGGATCACCAAAGGAACATTTCTGCAAAATTATATTGAAATCGGTCCAGTGGTTTCTGACAAGAAGATTTTTTAAATTTTCTATATAGATATATAGGGAACATAAGCCCTGCCCCCTGGCGGCTATGTTTTTTGACGAATCCAAATGGCTTGAACAATCTTGGTAGAAGATCACCAAAGGAACTTTCTGCAAAATTATATTGAAATTGGTCCAGTGGTTTCTGACAAGAAGATTTTTAAAGTTTTTAGTTAAAAAATCTATTTTTAGCTCTTGTGACCTAGATATGCAATGGACCGGAACCATTTGAACAACTTTGAAAGAGGATCAACCAAGGATCATTCCTGTGAAGTTTGGTCCAATCCAATCAGTGGTTTAGGAGATGTTGTTTAAAGATTGTGGACGGATGGACAGATGGACGACAACGACGGACGGTGAGTGATCACAATAGCTCACCTTGCGCCTTCGGCTCAGGTGAGCTAAAACAAAACTTTTAAAGGACATTTCCTCCCAGGCTAATGGCCCAATTTCAAAATAATTTCATAGAAATGTTCCTCCCGTTACCAAAATTGCTAAAATGGTTCTGCTCTGCAAAATGGCCACCAGAGCTAAAAATAGAAAAACCTTTAAACAACATCTCCTCTTTGGCCTATGACAGGTTTCAAAATAATTTCACAGAAGTGTTCCTCTTATGTCCCTTGACCAAAATAGCTAAAATGGTTCCCTTTGGCTTAACAAAATGGCCACTAGAGCTAAAAATAGAAAAATAGCCATCAGAAGAGATGGCAGATCCCCCGACTGCACCGCAAATGGCTATCTTTTTTCAATCTAGGGCATCAGAGATGTAATTTTATCAAGGGATACACTTGTTTAACCCTGCAGTAGATGATAACTCCACAACTGTGAATCAGACAGAGAACTCTAAAACCGTAAGTTGTGGAAACTGGATTTTAGTGTTTTTATAGTTCTTAAATCTTGTGCAGGCCATAACTCTTAAACCCTTTGAGATATTTTTATGATACTTCATCAAGTTGTAGAGGACAATGAGTAGGCATGTCATGTACACAAAAGACAAGTGTGACTCCATTTTTTAGTTATCTCCCATAGTTGTTAAATTTGCTGACAGTCATAACTTCTCTACCAGTTGAGATTTTTTGGTGATAATTAATAGGGATGCTTAGAACATTAAAAAGGAGAGTTGCATTTAAAAATTGTAACTATGGGTTACTTGTTACTCCATTTATTTTCAGTTATCTCCCTTGGTGGTAAAATCTTGTGCAGGCCATAACTCTTTAACCAGTGGAGACATTTTAATGACAGTTAGTAGAGATGCTAAGAACATAAACTAGGGGTGTCACAATATGTAAGGACAACTCTGATCTACAGAGTGTTGGAGTTATCTCCCTTACTTATACTGCGGATGCAGATTTATCAGCAATGCATGCAGCAGGCTTTATTTTTCTCATTATTTTTGGATTCTTTGTTGAAAATCACTTACTAGCAAACACAAAATTGAGTTTCTCAGACTAACGGTTGAAGAGTTACAGGCCTTGCAAGCAAAGGGCCTTATATTTCTCATTATTTTTGGATTCTTTGTTGAAAATCACCTACTAGCGAACACAAAATCCAGTTTCTACGACTTACAGTTTGAGAGTTATAATCTTTGCAGGCAACAGGCCTTATTTTTCTCATTATTTTCGGATTCTTTGTTGAAAATCACTTACTAGCAAACAAAAAATCCAGTTTCCATGACATACAGTTTGAGAGTTATAATCATTGCAGGCAATGGGCCTTATTTTTCTCATTTGATGTTAGGTGGGCTGAGGAAGGGGATGGGGGGATCAAAATATTATACTATAATATATTGACCCACCCTGATTCTGACCTGGCAGTCATATGACATTGCTAGAAATAGTGTGAAATAGATCCTGTTACCATGAAACCCTAAAAAAAATACATTTTCAAACAATGACGTCCTATTTCAATTTTATGGGATGGCAGTAGGTGGGGGGGGGGTCGAAATATACCATAATATATTGACCCACCACAGGATTTGAACAGGCAATCATAAATGATCGCCGTAAATAATATGATTGCCTGGTCAACGTCATGGGAGGGTCAATATATTATAGTATAATATTTTGACCCCCTCCCCCTCTAACGCCTACCCCAAAAAAATCAAATTGGTCATCATTTAATTAAAATGCTTTTTTTTGTAGGTTTACATGATAAAAGAAAACATTTCACATTATTTAATGAGTTCATTTATGATTGCCTGCTGAAATCCAAGGGTAGGTCAATATATTATGGTATAATATTTTGACCCCCCCCCCCCCCACACACCCCCTCAACCCATTAAAAGTCAAGTAGGATGTCATTTGATGAAAATGATAATATATTGACCCACCCCAGGATTTGAACAGGCAATCATAAATGATCGCCGTAAATAATATGATTGCCTGGTCAACGTCATGGGCAGGTCAATATATTATAATATAATATTTTGACCCCCTCCCCCTCTCACGCCTACCCCAAAAAAATCAAATTGGTCATCATTTAATTAAAATGCTTTTTTTTGTAGATTTACATGATGAAAGAAAACATTTCACATTATTTAATGGGTTCATTTATGATTGCCTGCTGAAATCCAAGGGTGGGTCAATATATTATGGTGCTGCCAATGGTAAAGCATTATATATGTACATGCTCTCCATATAGAACATTTTTGATTGTTGTCCCCAGCTGTGAGCTCTTATATATTTTGTGATTTTTGTACTACTTTGAAAGAGAAGGTCCATTATTCGATGTACCAACTCTGAGTAGCAAAGAGAGCTTGTTCAGTCTCACAAGAAAATTCTGAAACAGAGGCCCTTTTCTTGCGAGGTGGACAACAGTTTGTCTTTAATTGTTCTTCATGTCTTCATTGGTGACAATCCTGTTCTTGTTTGGATTTTATACCAATAAAGTTGATTTGATTTGATTTGATTTGGTATAATACTTTGACCCCCCCCCCCCCCACCCCTTAACCCATAAAAAGTCAAGTAGGATGTCATTTGATGAAAATGCTTCTTTTTTAGAGAGTTTCATGATAACAGGAACCATTTTACAGTACTTCTAGCAATCTATTATGATTGCCTGGTCAACGTAATGGGCGGGTCAATACATTATAGTATAATATTTTGACCCCTCCCCCCTCTCACTTCTACCCCCCCAAAAAATCAAACTGGTCATCATTTAATTAAAATGCTTTTTTTTATAGGTTTACATGATAAAAGAAAACATTTCTCATTTTTTAAAGACTTCATTTATGATTGCCTGCTGAAATCCAAGGGTGGGTCAATATATTATGGTATAATATTTTGACCCCCCCCCCCCCTCCCACCCTTATCCCTTAAAAAGTCAAGTAGGATGTCATTTGATAAAAATGTTTCTTTTTTAGAGATTTTCAGGATAACAGGAACCATTTTACAGTACTTCTAGCAATCTATTATGATTGCCTGGTCAACGTCATGGGCGGGTCAATATATTATGGTTATAATATTTTGACACCCCCCCCACCCCCCCACTCTCACTCCCACCCCCAAAAAAATCAAATTGGTCATCATTTAATTAAAATGCTTTTTTTTTTGTATTTTTACATGATAAAAGAAAACATTTCACATTATTTAAACAGTTCATTTATGATTGCCTGCTGAAATCCAAGGGTGGGTCAGTATGTTATGGTATAATATTTTGACCCACCCCCTTACCCCTTAAAAAATCAAGTAGGATGTCTTTTGATGAAAATGCTTATTTTTTAGAGATTTTCATGATAACAGGAACCATTTTACAGTACTTCTAGCAATCTATTATGATTGCCTGGTCAACGTAATGGGCTGGTCAATATATTATAGTATAATATTTTGACCACCCCCCCCACCTCTCACTCCCACCCCATAAAAAATCAAATTGATTATCATTTAATTAAAATGCTTTATTTAGTAGGTTCACATGATAAAAGAAAACATTTCACATTATTTAAAGACTTCATATATGATTGCCTGCTGAAATCCAAGGGTGGGTCAATATATTATGGTATAATATTTTGACCCCCCCCCCCCCCGCCCTTATCCCTTTAAAAAGTCAAGTAGGATGTCATTTGATGAAAATGCTTCTTTTTTAGAGATTTTCAGGATAACAGGAACCATTTTACAGTACTTCTAGCAATCTATTATGATTGCCTGGTCAACGTCATGGGCTGGTCAATATATTATGGTTATAATATTTTGACACCCCCCCCCCCCTCACTCCCACCCCACAAAAACTCAAAATGGTCATCATTTAATTAAAATGCTTGTTTTTTATAGGTTTACATGATAAAAGAAAACATTTCACAATTTCACATTATTTAAAGGGTTCATTTATGATTGCCTGTTGAAACCCAGGGTTGGATCAATATATTATGGTATAATATTTTGAACCCCCCCTTCCACCCACCCCCACCCCTCCCTTACCCCTTAAAAAGTCAAATAGGATGTCATTGGATGAAAATGCTTCTTTTGAGGTTTCATGATAACAGGAACTGTTTTACATTACTTCTAGCAATCTATTATGATTGTTTGGTCAAAGTCATGGGTGGGTCAATATATTATGGTATAATATTTTGACCCCACCCCCCCGCCCCCTCCCACTCATACCCCATAAAAAACAAATTGGTCATCATTTTATTAAAAAGGTTTTTTTTTTTCAGGTTTACATGATAAAAGAAAACATTTTCACTTTATTTAAAGGGAACATTTATAGCCTGTTGAAACCCAAGGGTGGGTCAAAATATTATGGTATAATATTTTGACCCCCCCACCCCCCATCACCCCCTTACCCCTTAAAAAGTCAAATAGGACATCATTTGATGAAAATGCTTCTTCCGAGGTTTTCATGATAACATGAACCAGTTTACATTACTTCTAGCAATCTATTATGATTGCCTGGTCAAAGTCATGGATGGGTCTATATATTATGGTATAATATTTTGACACCCCCCCCCCCCCCCCGACACACACACACACACACACACTGAAATAGGACGTCATTGTTTGAAAATGTATTTTTTTTAGGGTTTCATGGTAACAGGATCTATTTCACACTATTTCTAGCAATGTCATATGATTGCCAGGTCAGAATCAGGGTGGGTCAATATATTATAGTATAATATTTTGACCCCCCCCCCCCCCCCTTCAGCCCACCTAACATCAAAAAATCAAAAGGGATGTCTTTTCATGATAATCCATTTTTCATTTCCTCAAAGATCTATTTCACATTATTTTCAGCAATATTTTTGGAATCCCTGTTCTTATCCAGGGGCTGGTCAATATATTATGGTAATAATATTTTGACACCCCCCCCCCCCTCCCCCTCACTCCTACCCCATAAAAAATCAAATTGATTATCATTTAATTAAAATGCTATTTTTTTTTAAATTTACATGATAAAAGAGAACATTTCACATTATTTAAAGGGATCATTTATGATTGCCTATTGAAATCTAAGGTGGGTCAATATATTATGGTATAATATTTTGACCCCTCCCCACCCTCCTACCGCTCAAAAAGTCAAATAGAACGTCATCTTATTTCAATGTTTTTTATTTAGGTTTTCATGTTAAAACGAAACATTTTGCATTATTTGTAGCAACCTATTATGACTGCCTGGTCAAATCCTGGGGCGGGTCAGTATATTATGGTATAATATTTTGACCCCGCACCCCCCCCCCCCCCTCCATCCCAACCCTCTCTCAAAAAATAAGTGGGCAGATTACTGTCAGAACATTATTTTTATTGCTTTTTTAATAAATGAATCAGTTATATATGTTTTTTAACATTCTTTAAGAAAGATAGTGGGGTGGGTCAATATATTATGGGGCGGGTCAAAATATTATAGCAATTTTCTGACCCGCGGGTCAAAATATTATCTGACACCGGAACAGGGGCCGTCTAACAATAGCCAATTATTTATGTAGGTGGGGGCGTCTTCACGTACACACACAATTACCAATTATTTATGTAGGTCGAGACGGCCCGGCGTACACACACAATTACCAATTGTTTATGTACGTGGGAGCCTCCGTGGCCCGATCTAGAAGTGGTCCAGAACCCCTATTCTGTATACTACTTCAGTGATTTTGCCTTATATCTTAAAGACTATTCCATCAATTTGTGTGATACACTGGATATTGGTTCTGTGTGACACCCCGACTGACATAATAATTGTAGGTCACCTATATTTCATGGTCAAGTGAGTTTGCCTTTTATCTTGAATGTTATTTGATGTATGAACATCATTATTTGGGATTATGAATCAGTATGATCAGACAGTTGACCTAAAGTAAATGTAGATTACTATGACCAATATTTCATGGTCAAGTGATTTTATGTTACATCTTGAAGACAATTTCATGTATGACTATCATAGTTGGGGATTATGGGTCAGTATGACATAGCATTTTACCTCAAAATAAATGTAGGTCTTTGTATTTCATAGCCCAGTGATTTTGTCTTATATAGCCCACTTTTTGATGCCTAAGTGTCATATTAACAGAAAATAAGACAGTGTGTCCCAAACTTTGATCTCAAAATAAAAATAAATCAACATGACCCATATTTCATGACCTATATTTCATGGTCTTGTGGTTTGCTTAATATTTTCTAGATTTTTTAATGGATTAACATCATAGTTGTTATAACTGATCTGTGTGACACATCAGATTAACTGCTCTAGAATATGTAGGTCAGTGACCTATATTTTATGCATATATTTTGCACATTCTATTTCACAAATAAATCTCAACATTTTGGCTAATTAAAGCCTTTTTAAAATCCAGATGTTATCCAGATTTGTGTGATAATCAGGATATTGGTTCTGAGTGACATCCCGAGAACAAATTTACATCTGGATTTTAAATGGTTGACAGAGCTGACAGGAAGATGGAGTAGCATTGGAAGAATTTAACTCTAAAGGCTTTAATTAGCCGAAACGCTGAGTTTTATTTGTGAAATAGAATGTGCAAAATATAAGAGTAACAAGAGGCCCACGGGCCACGGTTCGCTCACCTGAGTGACATAGCCACTGCAGACATGCAGATGTTATGCAACATTTTTCCAATCCTATCATCGCAACTAATGAAAATATCATCATTTGAGCAGTTCTTAGTTTTGAAGAAGAATATATGAGCCTGACAGTCAATGGAGCATGATCATTTGAATAAACTATCAATCACATTTCAACAGAAGGATCAATGTGAAATTTGGTGGAAATTGGCTAAGTGGTTTCTGAAGAATCATGATTTTATACATGTAAACAGCACAGTGGCAGGGAAATATTATAAATATAAACCAGATGATGGCCATCTTAGATTTCCAATCAGAACAATTTTAACTACTGCGGATCTACAAGTCACTTTGATACTTTCAATATAAATATATATGGCCCATACAAATGTGGAAGCAAAATTGACCTTGGAGGTAAAAAGGTCAAATGTCAACACAGAACCATCATTTTAGCAATTTTGGTAGATCTCCTGTCCCCCATAATTTGTGCAAAGATTAGGACCCTGGGCTAATTTGTTTATGGAGAAGAAGATTGTTAAAGGTTTTTACCATATATGGGTATGGCAGCCATTTTGATCAATGGACCATACCCATTTTAGCAATCTTTCATTCTCCTGCCCACGGAGGCTCCGCATGAAATTTGAGCAACACTGGCCCGAAGGCTTCAGAGGAAAAGCCATTTGAAATTATCAACATTTTTTCCATACAAATGTATGGGGCACATACAAATGCATACAGAAGCAATCTTGACCTCGCCGTAAAAAGTTTAAATGTCAATGTATGACAATTATTTTAGCAACTTTGGTAGACCGCCCGTTCCAGATGACATATGCAAAGATTCAGCCACAAGCCATCCTCGGTTTTGGAGAATAAGATTTTTAAATGTTTTTTCCCATACAAATGCATAAGGAAGCAAACTTGACCTTGCCGTAAAAAGGTCAAATGTCAATGTATGACCATTATTTTAGCAACTTTGGTAGACCCACTGTCCCCGATGATTTATGCAAAGATTATGCCCCAAAGCATCCTCGGTTCTAGAGAAGAAGATTTTTAAAGGTTTATACCATATATGGGCATGGCGGCCATCTTGGTCAATGAACCGTGACCATTTTAGCAATCTTTTGTTCCCCCTACCTAAGGAGGCTCCATATGAAATTTGAGCAAAATTGGCCCAGAGGCTCCAGAGGAGAAATTGTTTGAAATTCTGAACATTTTTCCCATACAAATGCATAAGGAAGCAAAATTGACCTTATCGTAAAAAGGTCAAATGTCAGTGTACGACCATTATTTTAGCAATTTTGGTAGCCCTCCCATTCCCGATGATATATGCAAAGATTCAGCCATAAGGCATGCTCGGTTTTGGAGAAGATTTTTAAAGGTTTTTCCCATACAAATGCATAGGGAAGCAAACTATTTTTGATCTACAAGTCACCCTGATACTTCCTACAAAGTTTCAAGTCAATTGCCTTTCCGTTCAGGAGAAGAAGTCTAAAATAGATTTTCAAGATTGCCACCAGGGAGCCATCTTTGATTTTAAATCTAAACGATTTTAGCTATTTTTTATCTACAAGTCATTCAGATACTTCCCACAAAGTTTTGAGTCAACTTGTCTTTCGGTTTAGGAGGAGAAGTTCAAAATAGATTTTCAAGAGGGCTGCCATGGCGGCTATCTTGGATTTCAAATCGAAATGGATTAAACTATTTTTTGGTAGGCAAGTCACCCTAAGACTTCCTACTATGTTTCGAGTCAATTGGCCTTTTGGTTCAAGAGAAGAAATTCAAAACAAATTTTCAAGATGGCCACCATGGAAGCCATCTTGAATTTCAGATTGGAATGATTTTAGCCATTTTTGATCTACAAGTCACCCTGATACTTCCTACTAAGTTTCCAATCAGGTCTTTTGGTTCAGGGATGAAGTCCAAAATAGATTTTCAAAATGGCCACTGTGGCAGCCATCTTGGATTTCGGATGGAAACTATTTTAGCATTGTTGGATCTACAAGTCACCCTGATACTTCCTACCAAGTTTTGAGTCAATTGGCCTATCAGTTCAGGAGAAGGTCAAAATAGATTTTCAAAATGGCGGCTGTGGCTTGGAGTTCCCATCGGCACAATTTTAGCCAATTTTTTATCTACTAGCTGCCCCATAATGCTCCAAGCCCAATTTCAAATCAATCTGTTCAAAGGTTTGGGTGGAGTTGTTGAAAATGTCAAAAGCTAACAGACGGACAGACGACTGACAACAGGCAATGGCATAAGGTCCAGGTGAGCTAAAAATTGGAGCACTGAACAACTGTTTTTTGGTGGTTTTTTTGCCTCTGAGTACATTTTGCATAGTATATGTGTACACATGTATATAACAAATACTCATCAAACTTATTCTGCCTGTCACCTTTAGAAACTTTTCACATTTTTACTGGGGTTGACTCAGACAACCTACAAAGAATTTCAAACAGTATTTTTCTATCTTTCCTCACAAAAAAGTCTAAAGGTTCTGAATACAATATTTTTACTGAATTCTCTCGCTCCTCTGTTTTCAACCTTCCAAATTCAATTATCTCTGCAAATTCTGTATTTTTCAGCTTCAGCAATGTAAAAATGATCTGAAATAAAGTAAATGCACAGGTTTATTTCTGCAAGCTTGACACACTGGTGGGGTTCTTGACTTTTACTGCAATCTCATTTACTTTGTTTACAGTTATATGTTTTAACAAGAGCACCAGTCAAAGACAGCCATATCCAACATGGAAAGGATTAATCTGTGTGTGAAGCTACATATCAATAGAATGGTCTAAAAGCCATCTGTCAGGCCAGTTTCAGCAGTTTGCCAGACATCCTATGAACTGGTGCTCTGAATACTTCTGGCCAATTTCCTCAAAATCCCTTTGGAAATGTAGGAGTTGCACACAGTAGAGTCCTCTGTACGTTGTCAATGTAAAAATAATCTAAGAGCCATATGCCAATTATGGTACTATTCCTAACCAATAAATATTCTCCATCAGGGTCCTAGAAAATGGTCATTATCAGATGATAATCTGTGATATTTCTCTTATTTCTGTTCAAATAATGGATTTGGGGTACTCATTATAACTACCTCAATTAGCACTTCAAATGAGTACCCATACCGTATTTACCGTATCTGTTCGGACACTGTATGTTTTCAGTCACCATCAAATTTTGAAAAAAGTCGCTAATTTTATGTACCCTTTAATTGGGACACCCCTCTGAATTACATGGACATATTTTCATAAGTATTCGGACACAAAATATGTCCCGTCAGTGACGAGTAGGTAGGTATTTCCGATTTCTTAGCTATAAATATAATGGTAACAAGATGTCAAGAAAGATATCCCTAACAGTTATTGAGTTAGGGCACATACAAGAATGTTTGGAAAAAATTAATCAAAGGGGCATAACTTGGAAACTAAGAAAAGGAGAACAATCATTCTTGTGTGTGACACGTCATCATGACCTAATACATATTCCTATAAAATTGCATGAAGATATACTGAACAGTTACTGAATTATGGAGCATACAAGAATGTTTACAGAGTGACAGACAGGGGAACAATCTTTCTTGTGCGCAACACGCCGTCATGACCTAATACATATGGAGTGTACAAAAATGTTTGGTATAATTAATTAAAGGGGCATAGCTTGGAAAATAAGAGAGGGGAAACACCAGTCTTGTGCGCGACAAGTCATCAAGACCTTATACACATTCCTATAAAGTTGCATGAAGATATCCCTAACGGTTACTGAGTTATGGTGTGTACAAGAATGTTTGGAAAAAATTAATCAAAGGGGCTAACGTGGAAAATAAGAAAGGGGGAACAATCATTCTTATGCGTGACACATCATCCCGACCTAATACATATTCCTATAAAGTTGCATGAAGATATCCCTTACCGTTACTGAGATATGGCGCATACAAGAATGTTTGGAAAAAATTAATCAAAGCAGCATAACTTGGAAACTAAGAAAGGGGGAACAATCATTCTTGTGCACGATACATCGTCCTGACCTAATGCATATTCTATAGAGTTGCATGATGATACCCTGAACAGTTACTGAATTATGGAGTGTACAAGAATGTTAATGGATGGACGGACAGAAAAATTTAATCAAAGGGGCATAACTTGGAAACTAAGAAAGGGGGGACAATCATTCTTGTGTGCAACATGTCGTCCTGATCTAATACATATTCCTATAAAGTTGCATGAAGATTTCCCTAATAGTTACTGTTATGGCACGTACAAGAATGTTTGGAAAAAAATTAATCAAAGGGGCATAACTTGGAAACTAAGAAAGGGGGAACAATCATTCTTGTGTGTGACATGTCGTCTTGACCTAATATATAATCCTATAAAATTTCATGAAGATACCCTGAACTGTTACTGAATTATGGAGTGTACAAGAATGTTAACGGATGTATGGACAGCGCCTCACCATAATACGTCCGTTTTTTTTTTTTTCAAAACGGGTATATAAAAATAATTATTTTAAGGTGTCTGACACATACGGTAAATACAGCCATAATATATGTTTTTGCACAGAAGTAAGAAAACTACTGCATACTCCTACAAACCCTGGGGAATGAGAGATATTCATTGCATGGGTGTGTTAATGTAATGATAAATCATGTGAATTTACATAAACACTTACACCCTGATTATAATGTAAGGGTTGGGTATCACCCTCCAGTGGCATATTGCAAGATATCGAGACACATGGACATGCACCATGATATGTACCACAATATATCACGAAGCTGTTTGTATGCAATGAACTGATTATGTTGCTGTGGTAAACATTGTTTAGGCCACAGAAAATTAATTATTAGATTCTCATCCAAATTTAGAAAACAAGAGGACAATGATGGTCCTATATCGCTCACCTGAGCAAACAGATTTGCATACTTACTGTTGAAGTTTCAGCCAAGTTCACTGCTCTAAGATTTATGTATAAATTTTATAGCCCTGACAAGAAGATTTTTTAAAGTTTTCTATAAAAATATGTAGGGAAAATAAGCCCCGCCCCCTGGCGGCCATGTTTTTTGACAAATCCAGATGGTTTGAACAATCTTGGCAGAGGATCACCAAAGGAACATTTCTGCAAAATTATATGGAAATCGGTTCAGTGGTTTCTGACAAGAAGATTTTTTAAGTTTTCTATATAGATAACATGTATAGGGAAAATAAGTCCCACCCCCTGGTGGCCATGTTTTTTGACAAATCCAAATGGCTTGAACAATCTTGGTAGAGGATCACCAAAGGAACATTTCTGCAAAATTATATGGAAATCGGTCCAGTGGTTTCTGACAAGAAGATTTTTTAAGTTTTCTATATAGATATATAGGGAAAATAAGCCCCACCCCCTGGCGGCCATGTTTTTTTACAAATCCAAATGGCTTGAACAATCTTGGTAGAGGATCACCAAAGGAACATTTCTGCAAAATTATCTGGAAATCGGTTCAGTGGTTTCTGACGAGAAGATTTTTTAAGTTTTCTAAATAGATATATAGGGAAAATAAGCCCCACCCCCTGGCAGCCATGTTTTTTGACGAATCCAAATGGCTTGAACAATCTTGGTAGAGGATCACCAAAGGAACATTTCTGCAAAATTATATTGAAATTGGTCCAGTGGTGTCTGACAAGAAGATTTTTTAAGTTTTCCATATAGATTATATAGGGAAAATAAGCCCCGCCCCTGGCGGCCATGTTTTTTGACGAATCATGACGGCTTGAACAATCTTGGTAGAGGATCACCAAAGGAACATTTCTACCAAATTATATGGAAATCAGTCCAGTGGTTTCTGACGAGAAGATTTTATAAGTTTTCTATATAGATATATAGGGAAAATAAGCCCCGCCCCCTGGCGGCCATGTTTTTTGACAAATCCAAATGGCTTGAACAATCTTGGTAGAGGACCACCAAAGGAACACTTCTGCAAAATTATATTGAAATTGGTCTAGTGGTTTCTGACAAGAAGATTTTTAAAGTTTTCTATATAGATATATAGGGAAAATAAGCCCCACCCCCTGGCGGCCATGTTTTTGACGAATCCAAATGGCTTGAACAATCTTGGTAGAGAATCACCAAAGGAACATTTCTGCAAAATTATATGGAAATCGGTCCAGTGGTTTCTGACAAGAAGATTTTTTAAGTTTTCTATATAGATATATAGGAAAAATAAGCCCCACCCCTGGCGGCCATGTTTTTTGACAAATTCTAATGGCTTGAACAATCTTGATAGAGGATCACCAAAGGAACATTTCTGCAAAATTATATTGAAATTGGTCCAGTAGTTTCTGACAAGAAGATAAAAGTTTTAAGTTAAAAAATCTATTTTTAGCTCCTGTGACCTAGATATGCAATGGACCGGAACCATTTGAATAACTTTGAAAGAGGACCAACCAAGGATCCATCCTGTGAAGTTTTGTTCAAATTCCCATCAGTGTTTAAAGATTGTGGACGGACGGACGGATGGACAGACGGACGACGACAACGGACGGTGAGTGATCACAATACCTCACCTTGAGCCTAAGGCTCAGGTGAGCTAAAAATGGAGTGGGTGGGTGGACTCTATTTTTATTGCTGGTTCATCCAGTGAAGAAGTCAGTCATAGCAAAACAAGACAGCACACACTAACTATCATGTGCAAAAGAAAGAAAACCTTGTTTTAATACTGTTCCCTTAACAAATAATTCATTTGCAGTTCTGAAAAGTGTTGTAAAATCTGTTTTCAGGATACATGTATGTCCAACTGTCTCTCAATAAGTTTTCCACCTCTAAATTTTTTATTTGGTCAGAATTTTTAGGGGTGAATGGGGATGAGAATCTAATAATTAATTTTCTGTGGCCTTAATTATCAATTATCACTTGTTGTTACTCAGTTCTATCAAAAACAAGGGTATCATTGTAAACAATGGATGCTTCCCCAGCTAATGTGTAACAGAGTCGTTGTAGTAAAAATATGTGGCATATTTTATACAGTGTACCTAACATGTACATGGAGGGTTCATAATTTGCTATTTTTGCATAGATGGTAAAACATTGTCATAATACTGAGACAAAAAGTACTGGAGTTGTGGGTTCTTGTGTTATGCAGTCTGCATTCCTTTTCATCAAGATGCAACTACTGGTGGGGTTTCAAGTCGAATGCTTCATTTGTATACAAATATGGTCCAGAAAAATACACAATAGGAAAAATAAACAAAGGGCAATAACTCAAAAAAGAAAACAGCTGGAGTTGTGGTTCTTGTGTTCTGCACTCCTTCTCATCAAGCTGCAACTACTGGTCAAAAGCTTAAATTTAAATGAAGTTAGGGTCCAGACGAATGTACACTAGGAAACATAAACAAAGGGCAATAACTAAAAACACCAGCTAGAATTACGGTTCTTGCAGCCTGCACTTCTCCTTATTGAAATGTAACTTCAAGTCGATAGCTTAAATCTGAATGAAGTTATGGCTCAGACAAATGTACAATAGGAATGCAATAGGAACAACTAGAGGTCATTAGGGCCAAAGATTGCTCACTTGAAACAACTTGCCAAAAATAAGAAAAGATTTACTTCTCTTACCAAGTTTTCAGCCAGTCTGCCTTTTGGTTAAAAAAAATCAAAGTAGATTACCATGATGGTGGCCCTGGCAGCCATCTTTGATTTCCACTTGGAATGATTATAGCTATTTCTTATCCACAAGCTGCCCCAATATTTCCTACCAAGTTTCAAGATTATTGGCCTTTTGGTTCAGGAGAAGTTCAAAATAGATTTTCAAGATGGCAGCCATATTGGATTTCGGATCAGAAAAATTTTGGCTGTTTTTTTTACCTACAAATCGCCCTGATACTTTCTACCAAGTTCTGACTCAAATGGCCTTTCGGTTCAGGAGAAGTTCAAAATAGATATTCAAGATGGCAGCCATGCAGCCATGGTGACCATCCTGGATTTCTAATTGGAACAATTTTTGCTATTTTTGATCTACACGTCACCCTGATACTTCCAACCAAGTTCCAAGTCAACTGGCCTTTCGGTTCAGGAGAAGAAGTTCAGAAAAGATTTTCAAGATGGCCAGTATGGCAGCCATCTTAGATTTTAGATCCAAATTATTTTAGCTATTTTTGATCTACACGTCACCCTGATACTTCCTACCAAGTTCCAAGTCAACTGGCCTTTCGGTTCAGGAGAAGAAGTTCAGAATAGATTTTCAAGATGGCCAGTATGGCAGCCATCTTAGATTTTAGATCCAAATTATTTTAGCTACAATCTACAAGACATTCGGATACTTCCAACAAAGTTTCCAGTCTATTGGCCTTTCGGATCAGGAGAAGTTCAAAATTGATTTTCAAGATGGCCACCATGGCCGCCATCTTGGATTTCAAATCAAAATGGTTTTACCTATTTTTGATAGTCAAGTCACCCAAATACTTCCTACCAAGTTTCGAGTCAGTTGGCCTTTTGGTTCAGGAGAAGTTCAAAACAGATTTTCAAGATGGCCACCATGGCAGCCATCTTGGATTTCGGATACAAATGATTTTAGTTACTTTTTATCTACAAGAAACTGTCAATTAGCCTTTCAATTCAGGAGAAGTTCAAAATAGATTTTCAAAATGGCCACCATCCATCTTGGATTTCAGGTCAGAACTATTTTAGCTTTTTTTTATCTTCAAGTCTTCCTGATACTGCCTACTAAGTTACGAGTCAATTGGCCTTTCAGTTCAGGAGAATAAGTTCAAAATAGATTTTCAAGATGGCCACCATGGCTATCTGGTATTTTGGATAAAAATAATTTTAGTGATTTTGATCGACAATTCACCCTGCTGCTTCCTACCAAGTTTCGAGGCAATTGGACTTTTGGTTTAGGAGAAGAAGTCCAAAATAGATTTTCAAAATGGCCTCCATGGTGACCATCTTGGATTTCAGATCGGAACAATTTTAGCTTTTTCTGATTAACCAGTCCCCATAATGCCCCAAGCCCAGTCTACAGTAAATCTGTTCCAAGGTTTGGGAGGAGTTGTTGAAAATGTAAAAGGCTAACAGACGGATGGATGGATGAGGGACAACAGGTGACAGCATAAGCTGACCTGGAGCAAAGTGAGCTAATAAACAAATGGCAATAACTCAAAAAAAGAAAGCAGCTAGAGTTAAAATTCTTGCACTCTGCATTTTTCTCTATCGAGACGTAGGTATTAGTTTTTAAGTTCAAGTCAATAGCTTAAACAGGAACAAAGTTACTATCTGGACAAATGTACAAAAGGAAAACTAAACAAAGGGGAATAACTTAAAAAAGCAGTTAGATGTATGTTTCTTGCGCTCTAAACTTCTCCTCAAGATGTAACAACTGCTAAAGTTTTAAGCCAATAGTATAAACAGTAACAAAATGACAGTCCTGACAAAGTAAGTTGGAAATGGATAGACAATACGGGAACCGTCGCATGGATGAATGGATGAAACAGCAACTAGATGCTCACCCTTCTGGGAGCATAAAAATTTATAACACTGTATTACACACCTGGGAATTGGTCAACTTGTACTCCAACAGTGTACTATAAAGGAATAAGTTGACCTGTTCTGGTGACCTATACTGACGTGTGTAAACAATGCGTAGATCGCTGACCAGCTGGATAAATTGTTAGTTTATTTGCTCATTTTGTGTTTTACTAAGAATTGTAGAATGTCATATATATGCTGAGATAAAAGTTTAAGATTGTTATAACACTTGTTTTAATGGAAAACTCCTTAGATTTATCGAGATATCGTTTTTGGCGGCCAAAAATCATGCATTGAACAATAAGCAGCGAGCACATGACCAAGGCAAAAGATGCAGTTTTTGTGCATTTCATGACATTTAGTGAGATGACACAAATCAGTGTAATACCATTGGATATTGCACGCCTTTTAAATATGTTTATGCAAAGACGAGATGTTTCATTTTTCAGGTACAAGTTAAAAAACTTCAATGCGTACCATTTGACTTGCCGCGTACAATTCAACTAATTAAATTATGTAGGAGGTGCTCGAGTTTCTTGAATTCGACCATTCCTATTATTACATCTTTTTCTTTTTTTTTTTTTTACAGAACTACTGATTCTGGATTTTCTTTATTTATTTCCTTTATGATGTCTTATATTATCAGTTACACTTTACCATTTGCTATTTACAAAGTTTATAAAATGTTTGATAATACACAGGACTGTTCAAAGTTATACTGGCTTACTTTTCCCTAAAAACATTTTAAATTAAGCATAATGAAATGAATGACTCATGTATACGGTTTGTTTGTGTTGAGGTTTTACGGCCCAGTCAACCCAGTGGGGTCATGTCGAGCGCGGTCAGTTTACCTAACCACACTTTTACTGGGCAGGCTTAGTCCTCTAAGCGGCTAACCAGTATTGTGCACATTCTTTCGCCAGAAACTGACAACTGCCCTTCTTGAATCAGCGGAAGGGAGAGAATGACTCATGTATACGGTACATGATTATTAGAATATGCTTGTTTGAAAGAAATGTTGCGGAAATGTCTTGGTGTACCATTTGACAGTCAGGCGGACCATTTGCAAAAAGGAGTCTACTCTTTAAGAAAAAAGATTTGCTCCTCAGGAGCGAATTCTTTCGTGTAAGTGAACAACTATTCAACTATTAACTAGGGAAACAGAAGTACTAATAAGCGAATTACCGCTCTTTGACGTGTTTCCATTCACCTTAAAGGCTCAAGAGTCCTCAAAAATAGACATTTTATACAAGAAAGGTTTAATAAATTGATATATGATATTAATATAATCATAAAATGTGGCATTTTAACAGCCTGTAAAATTTCTATTAGTCTCTCGTTTTTGAACTGGATAAAAAATGAAATGATTTTTTGGCAACATTAATTCAGAGATACGATAAAAAAATCATTTCATTTCAAGAAGAAGAGACTAACTGAAATTTTACAGGTTGTCAGGTGGCACATTTTATGATCGTATTAATACCATATATCAATTTATTAAACCCTTTTTTGATAATAAAATGTCTGTTTTTGAGGAATATGGAGCCTTTAAATAATTTTGCGTGAGCTTTTTATACAATAGAAGTAAATAGGTATTCTTTATATTAAATAAGGACGACATCTGTGTAAAAAGTACATGAAAGATATATGTACAAGGGTAACAACCTATGTCATGATTATGTGACTTGTAAATGACATAGAATGGGGTTTTCCAACGACTCAGTTTAATCGTTAGGTACTAATGTTCGAACACTTTGGTGGAATTGGACAAGACAAAAATGAGATTTGAATCAATGATCAGACCATTAAAGACGGCATTTAGCTGGTCTTGGCAAAAGGATGGCATGAGGCAATTATGTCTAGACAGTACATAAACACTTCAACCAACTTTGTTTGAAGAGATAATCAAATGATTATTGAAATGGTTTGGTCCGGATAAATATTAAATAGAAAGCTAAGATGCTTTATTTCTTTGCTCATGAAAAGTTCTGAAGCATCTGTCTTGTGTGGTAATCAGCCGTGTTCATCGTGCGCTTTAAGTTTAAAAAAAACTCAGCAGTTTCCTGAGTACCAGTTACATACTATTTAGTAATCATTGGGAATTCCCCTATAATGCCATTGATTTGTCATGTCTCTTCACAATTATGAGGTGATGAAAGTGCCAGACAGCCTTTACAACATGAGAACAATATACAAGGCAGGACAAAAAGCAAAATGAATGGTCCAGAGAATACAGGAATATGCTGCTATATTGATTTTAACATAGAGCCACTTATGTATGGTCAAATGTGATGCCAGGTGGTTAAATGGTACACCTTTAAATACTGGATATATTATGGCTTGAACATGTCTTACCATGATTCAAACTATCCATGAAAGGCAATTTAAATCTTAAATCCAGGATAATCTAATGCAACTGAAATTCAATTCCATGTTAACATAAGTCAGTTTATCTCACTTTTGCTTAAATGAAGTTATTCGCTTCTGATACACAGAGAAAAATTTTCTATGCATACCATTTGAAGGGTGGCGTACAATTTAACTAATAGAATTTACTGTGCAATCGAGTACATTTTCAAACAAGAGCTCCGCCAAGCGGGGCATTATACACCCGTGGCAAGTAAAAAGATGTAGCACAAAAACTGGCTCCTGTATAATTCAGTGCTCCGGAATAAACTGTAAGTGAAATTAAAAAATAAAAAAAAAAAAAAATAAAAAAAATTTCATTGGGGCATATTTGGTGAACTGTAACCTAAGCGACCAAGCTGGCCCAGGAATTAAGGAAGAAGTGACTTCTCCCTCCTGAGAAAATAGGGAGAAGTTTGCTACTTCTAGGGAGAAGTGCTTTCTGATGGAGGATACACCACAGAAGCATGACTATATTATAAGCTCATATGAGCCTTTGGCTGATTTGTTTTTTCTATACTTTAATATCGGACCAAACAATAACAAAACCAAAATAAACAACCAACAAAAAAAAAAATGCTGCAAGAATTTTTTTTGTAAACCTTTAACTTGTTTAATACTGATTTTATTTTTGTTTTTCAAGAGAGCCAAATCAGAAGAGTATTAAAAAAAAAAAAAAAAAAAAAAATCAAAAAAGAATTATGTATACATAAAGATTTAATAATGGCAACCTTTCCTTGCAAATCTAATAAAAGAAGAAAAAAAAAAAAAAAAAAATCAATATCTTGCCCATATGACCAAAACTTAAGTTATTTGCAAAAAATATATCTATTATAAAATAAAATTTGCACACTATTACCTCTAAACAATATGCTGCGAAAAGTTTACAAAAACTTTCAAAGGGGCATAAATCTGCAAATATTTGGTGCACTGTAACCTCAAAATAATATGTGCTGCTCCACATCATCGTGTAACTATTTATGAAGTTTCAGCTTGATCGGATGTAAACTATAGAAGGATTTAGCCGAAAACAAAAAATTAATAGAAATTAATAGAAATTTTCAACGGGTTTAACTCTGCTAATATTTGGTGGACTGTAACCTTGAAATAATATGCGCTACTCCACATCATGGTCTAACTACAAATAAAATTTCAGCTTGATTGGATGTGAACTGTAGGAGGATTTAGCCAGAAACGAAAAATTAATAGAAATCTTCAAAGGGGTATAACTCTGCTAATATGTGGTGGACTGTAACCTTGAAATAATATGCGCTGCTCCACATCATGGTCTAACTACAAATCAAGTTTCAGCTTGATCGGATGTAAACTGTAGGAGGAGTTAGCCGGAAACAAAAAGTCAACTGAAATTTTCAAAGGGGCATAACTGTGCTAATATTTGCTGGACTGTAACCTCGAAACAATATGTGCTGCTCCACATCATGGTCTAACTATATATGAAGTTTCAGCTTGATTGGATGTAAAATGTAGGAGGTGTTAACCGGAAATGAAAAGTTTACAAAAATTTTCTAAGGGGCATAACTCTGCAAACATTTGGTGGACTGTAACCCCCAAATAATATGCGCTGTGCCACATCATGGCCTAACTATATACTAAGTTTCAGCTTGATCGGATGTAAACTGTAGGAGGAGTTAGCAGGAAACGAAAAAGTTTACAGACGGACGGACGCCATACCCCTTAACATAATACATCCCGTTTTTCAAACGGGCGTATAAAAACCAAGAAAATTCGCTTGTTCTTAACATTTTAACACCATCGATGGCTTCGGTTATACTTGTAACCTAATTTTCCTTATTCATCATTTAATTCCTATTTTAGAACTTAAGTACATGACAAAGACTTTGAAAATATTATTTAGAAGACCTTTGTGTATGATTCACTTTTGATTCTTAGTTAAACATTGTCTAATATAAATGTTTATAGCACACAGTGATCATCCTGTGTTTCTGATAGGAACGATTTTAGCTATTTTTGATCTACATGTCACCCTGATACTTCCTACCAAGTTTCCAGTCAACTGGCCTTTCGGTTCAGGAGATGTTCAAAACAGATTTTCAAGATGGCAACCACGGCAGCCATCTTAGATTTTAGATCTGAACGATTTTATATATTCTTGATCTACAAGTCATTCAGATACTTCCTACAAAGTTTTGAGTCAACTGGCCTTTCAGTTCATGGGAAGTTCAAAACAGATTTCAAATCAAAATGGTTTTATCTATTTTTGATAGTCAAGTCACCCCAATAGTGAATACTTCCTACCAAGTTTTGAGTCAACTGGCCTTTCGGTTCGGGATAAGAAATTCAAAATAGACTTCCAAAATGGCAGCCATCTTAGATTTCAGATTGAACTAATTTTAGCTATTTTTGATCTACAAGACACTCTGATGCTTCCAACCAAGTATTGAGTCAATATGCCTTTGAGTAAAGAAGAAACTCAAAACAGATTTTCAAGATGGCCACCATGGCAGCCATCTTGGATTATGGATCAGATCTATTTAAGCTATTTTTGATCTACAAGTTACCCCGATACTTCCTACCAAGTTTTGAGTCAATTGGCCTGTTGGTTCAGGAGAAGAAGTTGAAAATAGACTTTCAAGAAGGCCTTCATGGCAGCCAATTCTTGGATTTTGGATCAGAACTATTTTAGCTATTTCTTACCTACAAGTCACCCTGATACTTCCTACCAAGTTTCGAGGCAACTGGCCTTTCAGTTCAGGAGAAGAAATTCAAAATAGATCTTTAAACTGGCCTCCATGGAGGCCATCTTGGATTTTGGATCGGAGATATTTCAGCTATCTGGTCGGTGTGACTGGCATCTTGGAAATCTGATCAGAACAATTTTATCAATTTTTGATCTACAAGTCACCCTGATGCTTCCTACCAAGTTTCAAGTCAACTGTCCTTTGGGATCAGGTGAAGAAGTTCAAAATAGATTTTCAAAATGGCCACTGTGGCAGCCATCTTGGATTGCAAATCTGTACGATTTTAGCTATTTTTGATCTACTAGCCGCTCCAATGCCCCAAACTCAGTTTCCAGTCTATCTGTTCCTCAGTTGGAGGAGTTGTTGAAAATGTGAAAAACTAATGGATGGACAGACGGGGGTTCTCGCGGAATAAGACATATGTGGCAAATCACTTCCACTCGTGAGTAGGTTATGTACTTAAGTGGCAATTTCTTAGCCTCACAAGAGCATTTTGCCACATAAGAGCCTTAGTTCAAGTGGCTTCCATTAAGTCACATCTTTACACTAGTCACCCAGTAGGATGGGCAATTTGTTTGTGTTGAGGTTTTACGGCCCAGTCAACTCAATGGGGTCATGTCGAGCACGGTCAGTTTACCTAACCACACATTTACTGGGCAGGCTTAGTCCACTTAGCGGTTTACCAGTATTGTGCACATTCTTTCGTCAGAAACAGACAACTGCCCTTCTTAAATCAGCGGAAGGGAGAGAATGACCGTAGAAAATATTTCATGATCAATCTCCACGAAAGAATGTTGCCGACCTCGGCGGGGGTCGAACCCGCGACCTTCTGGTCTCCAGTCGGACGCGCATCCAACTGAGCCACCGAGGCCGGCTTAGGATGGGCAAACTTTACTAAACTGATATATGGTATATAATAGCAGCGTATATATATATGTTAGTTTATTTGTTGTTCAATGTGCTTAAACGTACATAAAAACCTTTTCATCCAGCAAAGACTTGCAGTATTTCCAAGATGCCAGTCACACCGACAAGATAGCTATGTTCAGAGAGTTTGCTGTCTCTTTGTGTGTGCATAGAACTAGAGTCTGATCAGTCTGCACAGCTGACACTGTTACAAAATCCATGTTATAATGATATGGCTCAAACATAACAAATGAACATCATCATGAGATGTGCATGACTAGCCAAGACTCAGAACAGCTTGCGCATCTGGTGGTGTAACAACTGATATTTGGTCACTCACTCCTCTACACAAAATAAGTGAACACAAGAAAATAACTCAACTGTGGAAGAAGAAACACAGTTAATCTGAAAGGTATTTTGTTTACTTTTTAGCATATCAACACTGTCACACGAATGAAAAATGAGCCCTTTGCTTATTGAATGCAATAATACACATCACTGAGAGCTGAAACTTTGTGAGGGTCTCAAGATAAATTCTTGCAATCATTATGATCTTAAATATCTGTTAAAAGCTTGTGCTCACTTCACCTTTGAAATTCCAAAAGGGGCACTCTGTAGCAATTAAAGGCTGAACAAAGTGTGAAGTAAACATATTTTGCACCCAAAGGATAAAAAGGACAAAGATGAGATCTTACCGTATTTGGTTGTTTATGGGAGCCCTAGAACAGATGCACGAGACTACCAATTTACACATGCCGCACTCAATATCACTACCACCACTATTGCAGGTGATAGTGAGTACCGGGTAAGTATGCAAAATTTGATGAAAACCTCTCCAAGGAACTCAGGTAGGGCCAGAGATAGAGTTATGATGGAGGGAAATACAAATATAAATCTAGAAATCAGGCATTAACTATTGCATGGTCTTTCAAAAGGTGTTAGAACAATTGCACTCCAAGCTTGAGAATCAATACATCCCTTGGGACCCACCCGTTAAGGCATGAAAATCATAACTAATTCGAGACAAAATAAACATAGTTTGGTTATTTGTTTATCTTGGGTGAGCTACTTCGTGTGAAGCATACTTACATTATTACGATACGTTATCATTCCAACAACATATGGTCTAGCAAAAGAAAATTCCCATTCAGCTAGCAGTTCTCCACCATGCTGACCCAGTGTCCCACTTTCAACCAAGTTATGTATACTGGACTCTGTCTGTCTATTCTTTTTCAAAAGTGAATCCTTTATCTGAAAAACAATTAACATTTCACACAACTAGGCTACCATATACATGTAGTCTATGCAATTTTTTATCAATTCTCTGACCATTCTGTTGGGGAGCAGAATTAAACAGGTTCCTCTTTGACTTCTATAGTGATTCCAACAATGTGAGAAGCATGTTTATCAGAAACTGAAAAGACAAGGTTGATACATTTATAACTCTGGAGTCAGGTTATCAAAATCTTATTCATGACACATCAGCTCTATAAGTGCAAACATGGCATTCCCTAAGGGAAACAGGGGTACAGCATGCACAAAATATTTGCCAGGAACAATTAACTTGTTGCTAGTCATGTCCCTCTACCCAAGCATCGCTTCTACCAACTTAGAGTACATGAACAGGTGCATGCAAAAATGGATTGTTATTAGTATAGCTCACCCTTAGCTCTGGTAAGCTGAGCTTAACACTTAAAAATCTTTAACATGTTAGTTAGTGGTGTTAATCAGATGTGGATCCTGAAAAAATCCAAAGAGTTTTTAGAAAACCTAAAGGCACAATCTCTTCATTCCATCAACAGTATAAAGTCTTTCGATTTCGCTACTTTTTACGCAACTATTCCTCATGATAAATTGATATCTAAATTAAAGGAAATTATCAACCAGTGTTTCTGCCATAAGAATGGTAACCGTCACTTTCAGTATGTTGTCATTGGCTACAAAGACTCATACTTCATTCGGGATCACTCTATTGCACCACAAAAATACTCAGCTGTAGATGTCATAAAGATGCTGAAATATCTAATCGACAATATTTTTGTGGAGTTCGGTGGACAGATATTTCAGCAAATAATCGGCATACCGATGGGTACTAGCTGTGCACCGTTGCTTGCCGACTTGTTTTTATACTCATATGAGGAGGAGTTTGCACAAAGTCTCCTTGAAGCAGGCAAGAAACACCTTGCACAGCAATTCAATTTCACCTACAGATATATAGATGATGTATTGTCTCTGAAAAACACAAAATTTGCAGAGTATTTGGAATTCATCTATCCACGTGAACTTGAAATAAAGGAAACATTGGAGACTGCAGCCCCCTCCTCATACTTGGATTGTATCTCTACATTGACAATGGAAAGCTTACTACTAGGCTTTTTGACAAACAGGATGACTTCAATTTTCCCATTATTAACTTTCCATTCCTGAGCAGTAATATCCCTTCTGCACCAGCATACAGCGTTTATGTTTCAGAGTTAATCTGTTATGCCAGAGCCTGTTCAAATTATCAGGACTTCATGGAGCATGGGAAAGTGCTCACTACAAGGTTGTTGAGCCAGGGGTATCAAAAAACCAAACTGGTAGCAACACTAAAGAAGTTCTATGGGTGACATCATAACCTAGTCAATCCCTACAATGTAGCAGTTTCCCGAATAGGTTCTGATGTTTCTGCCAATGAGGAGCCATAAGTAGACTTCCAAAATCCCAGACATACGCTTCTACCTATATTTCCTACATTCAGACCTATGGGCATGGTGGGCGAAGCTTGCTTACCAAGTAATGCTTACTATCCGCGGACGCCTGATTACACCCTTCATTCTGGGTCCATGTCTGTTGGTCTGAACATTCTGATTCGTCATTCGTTTACGGATTTATGAGTTTGGATTACGGCTTAGGTACCATGACCAGAACTACTTTTAGATTTTGACATTCAGCTCCACACTGAGGCACTTATGTAACCCTGGGGCATTGGTAGCACAAAAAAAAAATGTCTTTGGTCTAGGGAGGTCCCATGCCAAATACAAACCTTGTATCATAAACAGAAATAGAAAGGAAGGCAATGATCAGGAATCGATACAATTACCCAACACCTTCCATCCAAGACACCAAAGGGAAAAACGAAGGACTCACTAAAAGCAACGGCACCACAATCAAAACACAACAAGCAGAAAGTCAAAAGGACAGTTTCTTTCCCAAAAATGGCCAAATGGCTATCCAGAAATAAAAATATAAAAACGTTAAACTATAATACCCTGCCATGTTGCGGGCAGATAACTCTGTCAAACATTGATGAAATTTGCCCATTAGCAATCCAAAACAAGATCTTCACAATATCAATGCACATACCAAGTTTGGTGAAAATCCATTGATGTTTATTCAAGTTATCATCCGGAAACGAAAACATGGGTGTGTCTCGGTTAGATAACTCCTTTAAAATTTGACGAAATTTGCCCATTAGCAATCCCAAACCACATCTTCAAAATATGATGCACATACCAAGTTTGGTGAAAATCCATTGATGTTTACTCAAGTTATCATCCGGAAACCAAAATATGGACGTGTCTCAGGGCAGGTAACTCCATAAAAAGTTGACGAAATTTGCCGATTAGCAATCCCAAACCAGATCTCCACAATATCAATGCACATACCAAGTTTGGTGAAAATCCACTGACGTTCACTCACGTTATCATCCAGAAACGAAAAATGGACAGACGGACGTATGACTGACGGACAGACACACGGACGTCCAATGTGAAACCATAATACCCCGCCACTATCATGTAGCAGGGTATAATAATATTTTAACCAGGACATACATGCAAAGACATACAATGACAGAAATAACAACCACAGCGGAGGCACCGCCTTGGAACGGTCAGTAAAACTGGGGGCTTTAAATCTATTTTACCTGGTCACAATCCTCGCCCTTAGTTCTGCCGTGGTTTACACATGTAATTTGTTCAGTCTGTGTGAAGGGTTCCTAACTCATCAGTGTACCATCTCCGAGAACATAAAATCAAACTAATTCAGAGATAAAACAAAGATGAGATAAAACAACAGCATGAAATAACTGAAATGCTGAAGCAAAAGAAAACCAACAGTTAGATTCCGGCCAGAGACAGAGCATCAGGCACCAACCAACTTAAAAGTCTTAAGGCTGGAGCCATCATAGAGTCTGACCGGACCTGCCGGCATGCAACCAAAGAGGGAAGCAAAGTTATTTACCATGATTGGGTTAACTACCATGCATGCAGTCTGTCATATAACATTTATGTTGTAACCAATCTTTTTATATGGAAGAATGAATTTATGAAATTGAGTACTAAAATCATTGCATGCATATATTTTTCTAAATTTATATACTAAGTCGCCATAAAATTCAGGTTCTGATAGGCCTTGTTGCAGAAGAGATTTAAGTCCAACACTGAATTTTGAAACTAAATCGAAATGACATCTATAAAATTTAGAAAAGGCTTTCCAGAGTTTATGATACCGATAACCCTGATTGAGAAGTTTAGCAGTTAATAATTTATTTCGAGTGTTGAAGTCAGTAACATGACTAGACACTCTGAGGAACCGAATTAGTTGGGATATATAAACACTGTAGGATGTCCCCATCCAAGAATGGAAAATTTAAAATCAAAATCATCACATTTATCATAAATTTTGCATGAAATAAACCCATCTAAAATAGACAAATGTAAATCCAAAAATGGGGCTTCGGTATCAGAAGAATTTGCTTTATTTAACTGAAGTTCTGAAGGGTAAATTTGATTGATCAAACCATCGAAGTGGGCATTGTCAATATTTAAAAAAAAGTCCAAATATCTAGATGCTGAACTGAAAGCTTCAATAACTTCAGATTGCTTTTCTTCAGAAAAAGACATCATGTAGTCTCTTTCATAACAGAACAAGAACAAATCGGCCATGAGTGGAGTGCAATTCGTACCCATCGGAATTCCCACAATTTGTCTAAACAACTTAGTACCAAATCTAATATAAATATTGTCAAGAAGAAAGGTGAGAGCTTCACACATTTTCTGACATGACCATAAAGTGTAATATCTATGTTCTTCAGAACTGAAAAAAGCATTTCTTTCGTTACATGCATGATTATAAGAGGGAACCTTCTCTATTGAATGTCCAGTCAATTAAATCATTAAGTTTTTCTTTTATAAGATTATGAGGTAGTGTAGTGTAAAGTGTGGAAAAATCATACGTAGACAGACTAGATGCATGAAAATGTCTGGATTTTAGTTTATTTAAAACCTCATTTTAATTTTTTACGGACCAAAACAGATTTTTGCCTGATCTTTCATAGACCTTATGGCAGTATTTAATAACATGGCAGTAAGGCATGAAGTCAACAATTTAGAAAGTTCAGTAGTAGTACAAGAGCTTGAATTTGCAATAAATCGTGCCTTGTATGGTCTTTTGTAAAGTTTAGGTAACCAATATAACATAGGAAGCCTATTCTTGGCCTTCTTTAACGCTTACAGCAAACTTGGAGGCTGAATGATAGATAGACAGATATGATCATTAACCAAAGACATATCTAAAGCCAAGGGCTGCAGTTCATAGGCCTTTGTACCTCCAAGTTCTTGCTTGACAGTATTAACATAGTGGAACTGTCAAATGACGACGACATTGTTTGCGGCCTTCAAATTTCCAGTGATTATACGGCCTGCTGGTAGCAGCAGAAACCTTTATCCACAACTTGGTCTCTAACCAGCTGGGCTATGGATAGCAGCACAGGGAGGTCTTTGATCCCCGGAAGTCCCATGCCAAATACAACAAGAGTCCCGCAAGCAGCAGCATCATACGCCCGTGGCAAGTAATATAAGCTGTAGCACATATACCAACTCCCATACAATTCAGTGCTTCAGATGTAAACTGTAAGTGGAGTTAGTTGGAAACTAAAAAATTACCTACAGGAGGAGTTGGCTGGAAACAAAATGTAAACAGAAATTTTCAAAGAGGCATAACTTTGTTAATATTTGGTATACTGTAACCTTGAAACAATATGCACTGCTCCACACCATGGTCTAACAATAAATCAATTTTCAGCTTAACTAGATATAAACTATAGGAGTTAGCCGGAAATGAAAAGTTTATTGAAATTTTTAATTGGGCATACTGTAACCTCAAAATAATATGCACTGCTCCACAACACTGTGTAAGGGGCATAACTCTGGTAATATTTGCTGAACTGTAACCTCGAAATAATATGCACTGCTCCACAACATTGTGTAAGTATTTACAGTTTCAGCTTGACTGAATATAAACTATAGGAGCAGATAGCTGGAAACGAACAGTTTACAGAATTTTCAAAGGGGCATAGCTCTGCTAATATATTGTGGACTGTCATGGTCTAACTATAAATCAAGTTTCAGCTTGATCGAATGTAAACTGTTGGAGGAGATATCCTGAAACAAAAAATTTACAGAAATTTTCGAAAGGGCATAACTGCTAGTATTTGCTGGACTGTAACCTTGAAACAATATGCGCTGATCCACATCATGGTCTTACTATAAATCAAGTTTTAGCTTGATCAAATGTAAACTGTAGAAGGAGTTAGCTGGAAACGAAAAGTTTATCGAAATTTTCAAAGAAATTTTCAAACTCTGCTAATATTTGGTGGACTGTTACCTTGAAGAAATATGCATTGCTTCACATCATGGTCTAACTATAAAGCAAATTTCAGCTTAATTGGATATAAACTGTAGGAGGAGTTAGCTGAAAACGAAAGGTTTACCGAAATTTTCAATATTTGGTGGACTGTTCCCTCCTAATAATATGTGCTGCTCCACAAAATGGTCTAACTATAAATCAAGTTTCAGCTTGATCAGATGTAAATTGTAGAAGGAATTAGCTGGAAACGAAAAGTTTACCGAAATTTTCAAAGGGATATAACTCTGCTAAAATTTGGTGGACTGTAACCTCGAAATAATATGTGCTGCTCCACATCATGGTCAATCTATGAATCAAGTTTCAGCTTGATCAGATGTAAACTGTAGGAGTAGTTATCCGGAAAGAAAAAGTTAACATAAATTTTCAAAGAGGCATAACTCTGCTAATATTTGGTAGACTGTAACCCCAAAACAATATGTGCTGCTCACCATCATGGTCTAACCCTAACCAAGATTCAGCTTGATAGGATGTAAACTGTAGGAGGAGTTTGGCAGAAATGAAAAGTTTACACAAATTTTCAAAGGGGCATAACTCTGCTGATATTTGGAGGACTGTAACCCCGAAACAATACGCACTGTGCAACATCATGGTCTAACTATATATCAAGTTTCAGATAGGAGTTAGCCGGAAACCAAAAAGTTTATGGACGAACGTCAGACCCTGTAACTTAATATGTTCTGCTTTTTCAAACCGGCAGAACATATCAGTTTTAGGAATAAAAGCAAACTAGAACAGACGTGTTTTCTGAGGAAAATGTACGAGGGCGAGTCAATAAAAAAACAGCCTAACTTATTTCTGGATGAGATCGATCTCTTCTTTTTCGATGTAATTGCCCTCTAGAATGATGCACTTGGACCAACGGTGTTCCAGTGCCATCAGCCCAGAACTGAAGAAGCCAGGGTCCTTGTCTCTGACCCACTCCTCAACTGCCGCCACGACTTCTTCGTTGGACCAGAAATGACGTCCACGGATATCCTTTTTCAAGTTTGGGAATAGGAAATAGTCACTAGGAGCTAAGTCCAGAGAATAGGTGGGGTGTGGCATTAGCTCGTACCCATCCGGCTCAACAGCATCCATTGCAATTTTGCAAGTGTGGACTCTCGCATTGTCCTGTTGGAGCAGAATCCCTTTGGAGAGTTTTGTTTGTGTTGAGGTTTTACGGCCCAGTCAACCCAATGGGGTCATGTCGAGCCCGGTCAGTTTACCTAACCACACGTTTACTGGGCAGGCTTAGTCCTCTAAGCGGTTAACCAGTATTGTGCACATTCTTTCGCCAGAAACTGACAACTGCCCTTCTTGAATCAGCGGAAGGGAGAGAATGACCGTAGAAAATATTTCCTGATCAATCTCCACGAAAGAATGTTGCGGACCTTGGCGGGGGTTGAACCCGCGACCTCCTGGTCTCCAGTCGGACGGCGCATCTAACTGAGCCACGGAGGCCAGCTTTGGAGAGTTTACCTCGGCGTTTTTCACGGATCACAATTCTCAATTAGTCGAGGAAATTTGCATAATACGCACCTGTTATTGTACTTTTCTTTGCTAGAAAGTCCAACATAATAATGCCTTGTGCATCCCAAAATACAGTTGCCATCACCTTGCCAGCAGAGGGTTGTGTTTTGAACGTCTTTGGCCTCGGAGACCCCGGCCCTACACTCTGGCGACTTTGAGCTTTATTCTCTGGCTCATAATAATGGACCCAGGTCTCATCTACAGTCACCAGACGTGAAAGGAAATCATCTTCCTTTGACCTAAACCGCTTCAACAATGCGCTGTATACTGATGCTCTGGTTGCCATTTGCTGGTCGATAAGGGATTTTGGGACCCAACGGGCTGTTAGCTTGTGCATACCCAAGTGATCATATAAAGTTGTTGAAACGCTACCATGTGAAATGTGTAATGCATACGCTATTTCTTCCACCTTAATTCGCCTATCAGAGTACACCAGATCCCGTACTTTGTTACACATTTCTTCATTGGTGGCATCTGATGGGCGTCCAGACCTGGTTTCGTCTTCTAAAGACGTTCTACTGCATTTGAATTCCCCAACCCAGAATTTAACTTGTGCATACGATGTGCAGAAGACCCATAAACATTGGTTAACTCGCAATGTACTTCCTGACCTGTTTTCCCTTTCAAATACAAGTACCGAATTACAGCAAGGTACTCAACTTTTGACGAAAAGCTTACTTTTGCATGCTAGCCATGTTTGACATTCAATATCTTATGAGTGAATGATACGATAAGGGTGTAATTTTGCCCTCAGGCCTAAAACATGTATTGAAACAAGGCATGAAAATCTTGGGTGTCTCGGTCAATTGGAAATGGGATAGGCTGGTTACTTATCGACGCCCTCGTATGTCCCCCCACCAGTTTGAGTGCAGTCTCAGACCCATGGTGACATTTAAAATTGGGTCAAGGTCACCAAAATCTAATCAGTTCTTAAGACCATCCCATTTACATTATGTACCAAATTTGCACAAAATCCATCCTGTAGTCCCAGAGATAGAGTGCAGACTAGCTTATTATTAACAGTCTAAGTCCTGTGGTGACCTTGGAAATTGGGTCAAGGTCACCAAAATCTTACCCGTTCTTAAGACCATTCCACTTGTATTATGTACAAAGTTTGAACCAAATCCATCCATTGGTTCAGGATATAGAGTGCAGATAAGCTTATTTTTAACAGTCTAAGTCCCATGGTGACCTTGAAAATTAGGTCAAGGTCACCAAAATCTAATCAGTTCTTAAGACTATCCCACTTATATTATGTACCAAGTTTGAACCAAATTCATTCATTGGTTCAGGAGATAGAATGCAGACAAGCTTATTTTTAACAGTCTAAGTTCCATGGTGACCTTGAAAATTGGGTCATGGTCACCAAAATCTAATCAGTTCTTAAAACCATCCCACTTATAATATATACCAAGTTTGAACCAAATCCATTCATTGGTTCAAGAGATAGAGAGCAGACAAGTTTATTTTTAACTGTCTAAGATCCAAGGTGACCTTGCAAATTGGGTCAAGATCACCAAAATCTAATCAGTTCTTAAAACCATCCCACTTATATTATATATCAAGTTTGAATCAAATCCATCCATTGGTTCAAGAGATAGAGAGCAGACAAGTTTATTTTTAACAGTCTAAGTTCCATGGTGACCTTGCAAATTGAGTTAAGGTCACCAAAATCTAATCAGTTCTTAAGACCATGCCACTGATATTATATACCAAGTTTGAACCAAATCCATCTAATGGTCCAGGAGATAAAGTGCTGACAATCTTTTTAGGTCCAAAATTTGACAATGGTTTAAGCCATGTCACCTTGAAAATTAAGTGAAGGTCACCAAAAAGTAATCAGCACTTTTCCCCCACCCAATGAAGTATCTGTGCAAGTTTGGTCAAATCCATCCATTCATTCAGGAGATAGAGTGCACTTTTGTGCAAGGTGACATCAAGCAGTGGGATGCCTGCATTGATTAAAGCAAATGCTTCCAATGGGGTCTTCTTTGCTGCTGGTGCTTCTTTTCGGTACCCAACTAACTTGGAAATATCTGGCAAATCTGGGCTCTGTTAGCAAAAATTAAACTATACCTATGGTATTATGGAGAAAATGCAATTAAATCATTTTCCCATTACAAGTCTATGTGAGCTTTCTGTTGCCATGGCAACCAAACCAAGTGACAGATCCCTACAATTTTAACTATTTTGAATTGCCCTTACCCAAGCAACATTTGTACTAAATTAGAGTCATACTGCTTCAGTGGTTTTGAAGGAGTTGTCATTTAAAAAATTGCTTTTTTTAAAATTTAATGTTGCCATGACAAACAAACAAAATGGCCACTGGTCATAAAACACACAAACTAGGTGGACAATCATCAAATGATCATAAATGCCAAATATGGTTCACATCACTTCAGTGGTTAGGGGGAAAATACAATTTAACCCTTTTCCCAATGTAAGTCTATGGGAGCTTTCTGTTGTCATGGCAACCAAACCAAGAGCCAGATCACCATAATTTTAGCTATTTTGAATAGCCCTTACCTGAACAACATTTGAACTAAATTAGAGTCATACTGCTTCAGCAGTTTTGAAGGAGTTGTCATTTAAAAAATTCCTTTTTTGAAATTTAATGTTGCCATGGCAAACAAATGAAATGGCCGCTGGTCATCAAACACATAAACTCGGCAGACAACCATCGGATGATAATAACTGCCAAATATGGTTTACATCACTTCAGTGGTTATGGAGAAAATGCAATTTAACCATTTTCCCATTATAAGTCTATGGGAGCTTTCTGTTACCATGGCAACCAAACCAAGAACCAGATCATCATAATATTAGCTATTTTGGATAGCCCTTACCCATGCATCATTTGTACCAAATTAGAGTCATACTGCTTCAGCGGTTTTGAAGAAGTTGTCATTTAAAAAATTCCTTTTTCAAAATTGAATGTTGGCATGGCAACCAAACAAAATGGCCGCTGGTCATAAAACATATAAATTGGGTAGACAATCATCAGATGATCATGACTGACACATATGGTTCACATCACTTCAGTGGTTATGGAGAAAATGCAATTTAACCATTTTCCCATTATAAGTCTATGGGAGCTTTCTGTTGCCATGGCAACCAAACCAAGTGCCAGATCACCATAGTTTTAGCTGTTTTTAAATCCCCCTATCAAAGCAACATTCTTACCAAATTAGGGACAAATCTCATCAGTGGCTTTGGAGGAGTTGTCGTTTGAAAGTGTTAACGGATGGACGGACGGGCGGACACACGGACGGACGACGGACAAAAAGTGATCACTATAGCGCATCCTGAGCATTATAGCTCAGGTGAGCTAAAAACAACAAGAGGCCCATGGGCCTAGGGTTGCTCACCTGAGTATAGCCACTGCAGATATGCAGATGTTATGCAACATTTTTTCCAATCCTGTCATCGCAACTAATGAAAAGATCATCCTAATTTTGAAGAAGAATATTATATATGGCATGACAGTCAATGGAGCATGATCATTTGAACAAACTCTCAATCACATTTCAACAGTAGGATCAATGTGAAATTTGGTGGCAATTGCCTAAATGGTTTCTGAAGAATCATGATTTTATACATGTAAACAGCACAGTGGCAGGGAAATATAATAAACATAAACAAGATGGTCACCATCTTGGATTTCCAATCACAATGATTTTTGCCCTTTCGGTTCAGGAGAAAAAGTTCAAAACAGATTTTCAAGATGGCTGCTATAGCCACAATTTGGGATTTCCTATCGTAACGATTTGAGCTATTTTTGATCTACAAATCACCTCCATGATTCCTACCAAGTTTTGAGTCAACTGGCCTTTCAGTTCAGAAGAAGAAGGGAAAAATAGATTTCAAGATGGCTGTCATGGCGGCCATCTTAGATTTCTGATAGGGATGATTTTAGCTATTTTTGATCTACAGGTCACCCTGATGCTTCCTACCTAGTTTAGAATCAATAAGCCTTTCGGTTCAGGAGAAGAAGTGAAAAATAGATTTTCAAGATGGCCACCATGGCGGCCATCTTCGATTTCCAATCGGAAAGATTTTAGCCATTTTTAATCTATAAGACACCTCCATGCTTCCTACCAAGTTTCAAGTCAATTGGCTTTTGGGTTTAGATGAAGAAGTGAAACAAGAGGCCCACGGGCCACGGTTTGCTCACCTGAGTGACATAGCCACTGCAGACATGCAGATGTCATGCAACATTTTTCCAATCCTATCATCGCAACTAATGAAAATACCATCATTTGAGCAGTTCTTAGTTTTGAAGAAGAATCTATGGGCCTGACAGTCAATGGAGCATGATCATTTGAATGAACTATAATCACATTTCAACAGAAGGATCAATGTGAAATTTGGTGGAAATTGGCTAAGTGGTTTCTGAAGAATCATGATTTTATACATGTAAACAGCACAGTGGCAGGGAAATATTATAAATATAAACCAGATGATGGCCATCTTAGATTTCCAATCAGAACAATTTTAACTACTGTTGATCTACAAGTCACTTCGATACTTTCAATATAAATGTATATGGCCCATACAAATGGGGAAGCAAATTTGACCTTGGAGGTAAAAAGGTCAAATGTCAACATAGAACCATCATTTTAGCAATTTTGGTAGATCTCCTGTCCCCCATAATTTGTGCAAGGATTAGGACCCAGGGCTTATTTGGTTATGGAGAAGAAGATTTTTAAAGGTTTTACCATATATGGGCATGGCAGCCATTTTGATCAATGGACCATACCCATTTTAGCAATCTTTCATTCTCCTGCCCACAGAGGTTCCGCATGAAATTTGAGCAACACTGGCCCGGAGGCTTCAGACATTTTTTCCATACAAATGTATGGGGCCCATACAAATGCATACAGAAGCAAACCTGACCTCGCCATAAAAAGGTTAAATGTCAATGTATTTTAGCAACTTTGGTAGACCGCCAGTTCCAGATGATATATGCAAAGATTCAGCCACAAGCCATCCTCGGTTTTGGAGAATAAGATTTTTAAATGTTTTTTCCCATACAAATGCATAAGGAAGCAAACTTGACCTTGCCGTAAAAAGGTCAAATGTCAATGTATGACCATTATTTTAGCAACTTTGGTAGACCCCCTGTTCCCGATGATTTATGCAAACATTCAGATCCAAAGCATCCTCGGTTCTAGAGAAGAAGATTTTTTAAAGGTTTTTACCATATATGGGCATGGCGGCCATCTTGGTCAACGAACCGTCACCATTTTAGCAATCTTTTATTCCCAAAACCAAAGGAGGCTCCATATGAAATTTGAGCAAAATTGGCCCAGAGGCTCCACAGGAGAAGTTGTTTGAAATTCTGAACATTTTTCCCATACAAATGCATAAGGAAGCAAAATTGACCTTACTGTAAAAAGATCAAATGTCAATGTACGACCATTATTTTAGCAATTTTGGTAGCCCTCCTGTTCCCGAAGATATATGCAAAGATTCAGCCATAAGGCATGCTCAGTTTTGGAGAAGAAGATTTTTAAAGGTTTTTCCCATACAAATGCATAGGGAAGCAAACTTGACTTTGCCGTAAAAAGGTCAAACGTCAACGTACGACAATTCTTTTAGCAATTTTGGTAGACCTCCCGTCCCTGATGATTCCTGCAAAGGTTCAGCCCCAAGGCATTCTCGGTTCTGGAGGAGAAGATTTTTAAAGGTTTTAACCATATATGGGCGAGGCGGCCATCTTGGTCAACGGACTGCGACCATTTTAGCAATTTTTCGTTCCCTCACCCTAAGGAGGATCCATATGAAATTTGAGCAAAATTGGCTCAGCGGCTTCAGAGAAGTCGTTTGAAAATGTTAACGGACGGACGCACGGACGGACGGACGCATGGACGACAGACGAAAAGTGATCACAATAGCTCATCCTGAGCAGAGCTCAGGTGAGCTAAAAAAAGATTTTCAAGATGGCCACCATGGCGGCCATCTTGGATTTCTGATCAGCATGATTTTAGCTATTTTTGATCTACAAGTCACCCTGATGCTTCCTACCAAGTTTGGAGTCAATTGGCCTTTTCTGCTCAGGAGAAGAAGCAAAAAATAGATTTTCAAGATGGCAGCCATGGTGGCCATCTTGGATTTCCAATTGGAATGATTTTAGCTATTTTTGATCTATAAGTCACCCCGATGCTTCCTACTAAGTTTAGAGTCAAATGGCATTTGGGGTTAGGAGAAGAAGTGAAAAATAGATTTTCAAGATGGCCACCATGGCGGCCATCTTGGATTTACGATTGGCATGATTTTAGCCATTTTTTATCTACAAGTCACCCCGATGCTTCTTAGCAAGTTTGGAGTCAATTGGGCTTTCGGTTCAGGAGAGGAGGCAAAAAACATATTTTCAAGTTGGCTGCCATGGCAGCCATCTTGGAATTTCTATCAGAACAATTTTAACCGTTTTTGATCTATAAGTCACCCCAATGCTTCCTACCATGTTTGGAGTCAATTGGCTTTTGGGTTTAGGAGAAGAAGCAAAAAATAGACTTTCAAGATGGCCGCTATGGCGGCCATCTCAGATTCCTGATCGGCACGATTTTAGCTATTTTTGATCTACAAGTCACCCCGATGCCTCCTAGCAAGTTTGGACTCAATTGGCCTTTTGGTTCAGGAGAAGAAGTGAAAAACAGATTTTCAAGATGGCTGCAATGGCGGCCATCTTGGATTTCCGATCAGCACGATTTTAGCTACTTTTGAACTACAAGTCATCTTGAGACTTCCTAGCAAGTTTGGAGTCACTTGGCCTTTCAATTCAGGAGAAGAAGCGAAAAATAGATTTTCAAGATGGCTGCCATGGCGGCCATCTTGAATTTCCGATCGGCATGATTTTAGCTAATTTTGATCTACAAGTCACCCTGATGCTTCCTAGCAAGTTTGGAGTCAATTGGCCTTTCGGTTCCAGAGGAGAAGCGAAAAATAGATTTTCAAGATGGCAGCCATGGCAGCCATCTTGGATTTCCGATCGGAACGATTTTAGCCTTTTTTGATCTACAGGTCACCCCGATGCTTCCTACCAAGTATCAAGTCAATTGGCCCAGTGGTGTAGGAGGAGTAGGCTTTTAAAGCAGTTGTTGACGCCGCACGATGCACTTCGTGCTCAGGTGAGCTAATAACAGCCACATATTTCAAATAATCACAAGAATTTCGTGGAAGGTGTCGTGGCACCTGCTGGGCAAAAAGTCATAGGAGCCACAATCAGAATGTGGTTATTAAATAAGTATTTCATTCTTAGCAGTGCTTAGCTGGAAAACTGGGTTGAAAAAATGTAGACAAAGTGCCTAGTGGGGCCCATATATTCCAGGCCAGTGCCATTCCCTCTAACGGCTATATCTTCAGCACTGACTTTTCAAATTATACAGCCCAATGATAATGGAATGTCGACGTAAAATATGTAAAAGTCACTGGAGCGTAAAATATAGGTCAAGGTCACCGGGTCAAGGTACATGTACCTGCCAAGTCAGTACATCAAGGAGAAAAACTATGCAAGATATGATGGTTGTAGGCCTTATAGTTGAGGAATTCCTGAACATCAACGTAAAATGTGTCAAATTTGGTCACGGTCACCGGCTCTAGGCACCTGCCAAGCCAGTACAATGAGGTGAAGCACTATGCAAGGTTTAGTGGTTGTAGGTCTTATATTTGAGGATATATCGAACATCAACATAAAATGTGTCAAAGTCACTGGAGTGCAAAATATAGGTCAAGGTCACCGGGTCAAAGTACCTGCCAAGTCAGTACATTGAGAAGAAGCACTATACAAGCTTTGGTGGTTGAAGGCCTTATAGTTGAGGATATATGGAAGGGCGACGTAAAAGGTGTAAAAGTCAATGGAGTGCGAAATATAGGTGAAGGTCACTGAGTCACGGTACCTGCAGTCCATACATTGAGGAGAAGCACTATGCAAGGTTTGGTGGTTGTAGGCCTTATAGTTGAGGAGATATTGAATGTTGACATAAAATATGTGTAAAAGGTACTGGAGCACAAAATATAGGTCAAGGTCACCAGTTCAAGATACCTGCCAAGTCAGTGCATCTAGGAGAAGCACTATACAAGATTTGGTGGATAGAGGTCTTACACTTGAGGAGATCTGGAACATTGACATAAATTATGTCAAAGTCACTGCAGCCAAAATATAGGTCAAGGTATCTGCAGTCAGTACATTGAGAAGAAGCACTATGCAAGGTTTGATGGTTGTAGGCCTTATAGTTGAGGAGATATCGAACATCGATGCAAAATGTGTCAAAGTCACTGGAGCGCAAAATATAAGTCAAGGTCACTGGATCAAGGTACTTGCTGAGTCAGTACATCTAAGAGAAGCATTATGCAAAGTTTGGTAGTTGTACGCCTTATAGTTGAGAAGATCTGGAACGTCAATGTAAATTGTGTCAAAGTAACTGGAGCGTGAAATATAGGTCAAGGTCACTGGGTCAATGTACCTGCCAAGTCAGGAGGTCAGGGAGATGTGTCATGCAAGGTATGATCGTTGTTGTAGAATTGTAAATGATAAGAATACTACCTTTGACGTAAATGTCGAACTTCGAGATAAATGTTGAGACGGACGGAGGAACGGAAAAGGGGATGCCTAAGTTGCAAAGTCAGGAGGTCAGGGAGATGTTTCATGCAAGGTTTGATGGTTGTTTAGTCTTGTAGTTGATTAGAATACTAACTTTGACATAAATGTCCAACTTCGACATAAATGTTGATGAATGGACAAACAGACAAGGTTTCATGGTTGTTTAGTCTTGTAATAGCCGGCCTCGGTGGCTCAGATGGATGTGCCATCCGAATGGAGACCAGGAGGTCGCGGGTTCAACCCCCGCCGAGGTCGGCAACATTCTTTCATGGAGATTGATCATGAAATATTTTCTACGGTCATTCTCTCCCTTCCGCTGATTCAAGAAGGGCAGTTGTCAGTTTCTGGCGAAAGAATGTGCACAATACTGGTTAACCGCTTAGAGGACTAAGCCTGCCCAGTAAACGTGTGGTTAGGTAAACTGACCGCGCTCTACATGACCCCATCGGGTTGACTGGGCCGTAAAACCTCAACACAAACAAACAATTAGTCTTGTAATTGATAAGTATACTAACTTTGACATAAATGTCGAACTTCGACATAACAGAACTGTTAACAAACGAACGGACAGACAAACGGAAAAGCGGACACCTATATTGCAAAGTCAGGAGGTCAGGGAGATGTTTCATGCAAAGTTTGATGGTTGTTTAGTCTTGTAGTTGATTAGAATACTAACTTTGACACAAATGTCGAACATCGACATAAATGTTGACAGACGGACGGACCGACCGATGGATGGACGGAAAAGTGGACGCCTATATCGCACCCTGCTACAAGCAGGTGTGACAAAAAGTTTAGTAGCATTGAAGAAATTTATGAGTCTATGACATACAATAGTTTTGACTCCGAAATCCAGTTTTCTTATGATTGTATTTTGGTGCAAAACCATTGTAACTCAAGATACAATAGTTTTGCACCAAGAAAAATGCCTGAATATATAAATCAGCTTTAGTGTAAAACTCCAGATGCAATTGTATTTCAGTAAGTGAGAACTATGATAGTCAAATTATTTTGGAATGAAACAATTGTAGCTCAGACAATAAACCTGTTGGATGCACTTGATTTAGCATGAAGTTAATTTTACTTGTTGAAAATTCATAAACTTGTTGCAAAGTTCTCTGAATGAGCTTTATCTGTTAAAACACATTTAAAACATCTTTTCTAAAGAACATTAATATTTTCATCATCTTAACACAAACCTTACTGACAGGTAAATGTGAAACAATGTCACAAATGACAAACAAGAGGCCCACGGGCCATAATTCGCTCACCTGAGTGACATAGCCACTGCAGACATGCAGATGTTATGCAACATTTTGCCAGTCCTATCATCGCAACTAATGAAAATATCATCATTTGAACAGTTCTTAGTTTTGAAGAAGAATATATGAGCCTGACAGTCAATGGAGCATGATCATTTGAATAAACTATCAAACACATTTCAGCAGAAGGATCAATGTGAAATTTGGTGGAATTCGGCTAAGTGGTTTCTGAATTTTAACAGAAGGATCAATGTGAAATTTGGTGGAAATTGGCTAAGTGGTTTCTGAAGAATCGTGATTTTATACATGTAAACAGCACAGTGGCAGGGAAATATTATAAATATAAACCAGATGATGGCCATCTCAGATTTCCAATCAGAACAATTTTAACTACTGTTGATCTACAAGTCACTTCGATACTTTCAATATAAATGTATAGGGCCCACACAAATAGGGAAGCAAATTTGACCTTGGAGGCAAAAAGGTCAAATGTCAACATAGAACCATCATTTGAGCAATTTTGGTAGGTCTCCTGTCTCCCGTAATTTGTGCAAAGATTAGGACCCAGGGCATATTTGGTTATGGAGAAGACGATTTTTAAAGGTTTTTACCATATATGGGTATGGCAGCCATTTTGATCAATGGACCATACCCATTTTAGCAATCTTTCATTCTCCTGCCCACGGAGGCTCCGCATGAAATTTGAGCAACACTGGCCCGGAGGCGACTGAGGAAAAGCCATTTGAAATTATCAACATTTTTTCCATATAAATGTATGGGGCCCATACAAATGCATACAGAAGCAAACTTGACCTCGCCCTAAAAAGGTTAAATGTCAATGTATGACAATTATTTTAGCAACTTCGGTAGATTGCCTGTTCCAGATGATATATGCAAACATTCAGCCACAAGCCATCCTCGGTTTTGGAGATTAAGGATTTTAAATGTTTTTTCCCATGCAAATGCATAAGGAAGCAACTTGACCTTGCCGTAAAAAGGTTAAATGTTAATGTATGACCATTATTTTAGCAACTTTGGTAGACCCCCTGTCCCCGATGATTTATGCAAACATTCAGCCCCAAAGCATCCTCGGTTCTAGAGTAGAAGATTTATAAAGGTTTTTACCATATATGGGCATGGCGCCCATCTTGGTCAACGAACCGTGACCATTTTCGCTATCTTTTGTTCCCCCTACCTAAGGAGGCTCCATATGAAATTTGAGCAAAATTGGCCCAGAGGCTCCAGAGGAGAAGTTGTTTGAAATTCTGAACATTTTTCCATACAAATGCATAAGGAAGCAAAATTGACCTTAACGTAAAAAGGTCAAATGTTAATGTATGACCATTATTTTAGCAATTTTGGTAGCCCTCCTGTTCCTGAAGATATATGCAAAGATTCAGCCATAAGGCTGCTCGGTTTTGGAAAATAAGATTTTTAAAGGTTTTTCCCATACAAATGCACAGGGAAGCAAACTTGACCTTGCTGTAAAAAGGTCAAATGTCAACGTACGACAATTCTTTTAGCAATGTTGGTAGACCTCCCGTCCCCAATGATTCCTGCAAAGGTTCAGCCCCAAGGCATTCTCGGTTCTGAAGAAGAAGATTTTTAAAGATTTTTACCATATATGGGCGTGGCGGCCATCTTGGTCAACGGACCGTGACCATTTTAGCAATTTTCTGTTCCCCCACCCTAAGGAGGCTCCATATGAAATTTGAGCAAAATTGGCCCAGAGGCTCCAGAGGAGAAGTTGTTTGAAACTCTATACATTTGTCCCATACAAATGCATAAGGAAGCAAAATTGACCTTACCGTAGAAAGGTCAAATGTCAATGTACCACCATTATTTTAGCAATTTTGGTAGCTCTCCTGTTCCCACAGATATATGCAAAGATTCAGCCATAAGGCATGCTGGGTTTTGGAAAAGAAGATTTTTAAAGGTTTTTCCCATACAAATGCATAGGGAAGCAAACTTGACCTTGCCGTAAAAAGGTCAAACGTCAACGTACGACAATTCTTTTAGCAATTTTGGTAGACCTCCCGTCCCCGATGATTCCTGCAAAAGTTCAGCCCCAAGGCATTCTCGGTTCTGGAGGAGAAGATTTTTAAAGGTTTTTACCATATATGGGCGTGGCGGCCATCTTGGTCAACGGACCGCAACCATTTTAGCAATTTTTCGTTCCCCCATCCTAAGGAGGCTCCATATGAAATTTGAGCAAAATTGGCTAAGAGGTTTCAGAGGAGAAGTCGTTTGAAAATGTTAACGGACGGACGGACGGACGGACGGACGACGGACGAAAAGTGATCACAATAGCTCATCCTGAGCAGAGCTCAGGTGAGCTAATAACAAGAAAAATCAAAATACATGTACATCTATCTTATTCATTTACAAACCTATTCATTTCATTTCCTGTAATTTTGCCTAAATAACCCTTGTCAAACAATCGATTCCTAGACTGAGTTCAAACACATCAGATTCTTCCTCTCTTAACTTTATACAAAGAGGGCCAAAAAGGAAAAGAATAAAATTCAAGAACTTATTTTGCAGCTTAACATCAACTAATACTCAACATTTAAATTTTCTGTGAAAGTTCAGTAGGTATTCTGTCATAATGTAACAGAATATTACTAATTGCTGTCTTCATGTTGCAATAAAGCATTGAAACAAGGATATATACTGGGAATAATGTTCCTGTTGCAAAGGTATACCAGGTCCTGAAATTTCAGGAAAGAAATTTTTTGATATTCATCTCTGAGTCAAGTTAAGAAAATCTGGTCTGCAGTTGGGAGATCCTGGGTCCTTAAGGCACGATAAAATAAATCCAGCTCATGAACTGCACCATTATCATGATTATAATTATACTAATGCACATGCACTATGTTAGGGCTTTCGACATTAATTTTCAGAGTCTTTATTTTATTCCATTATACCTTTGAGTGGTCCAATTATCCAGTATACATATCTATATGGGCTGCTCCAAGGGAAAAAGTGTCTTCAAGCATGCGGAGTTTTATTGCAGAACATGCTAGCAAAGCAATAATAGGCTGTACCAGGCTGTACCAGTAAAAGGTGAATCTAATGAATGTATGGTTGTATTAATAAAAGATCAAATTGTGTAGTTTTATAGTAGATGCAATAGATAATGGAAGTTAACATATGCAAAATAACAAAAAGCTTAAAAAGGACCAAGCTAACCCATATTATAGCCTTCCTTAAATCAAACATCAGGGCCATGATGGCCCTGAATCACTCACCTGATCTATATGCATGAAATGGTAGGTAATATAAGGTGGAGGGGAGGGTTTGTAAAATTTGGGTAGTCGGTGACCCAAGGAACATTTCTGTGGTTTAGAAGTGGGGTTCTGAACAACTTCTTTTTAGTGATTTTGGTACAGGGTCACTCAAAGAACATTTCTGTGAAAATATTTTGAAATCGGGCCACTGGCCTAAGAGATGTCCTTTACACATTGTTTAGCTCAACTGAGCATGTAGCGCTCAAGGTGAGCTATTTTGATAGGCCAGCTGTCCGTCGTCTGTTAACATTTGACATCTTCTCCTAAACCACAGAGCCAATTCTAACCAAATTTCACAGGAATGATCCTTGGATGATACTGACTGAAAGTTGTTGAAAGATTTGTAATCCTTGCAGAATTCTGGTTGCCATGGCAACCGAAAGGAAAAACTTTAAAAATCTTCTTATCAGAAGAGCGAAAACTGCAGTATTTGAATGTGATGATGGGAACTGATGCCATTTTATAATGCCACTAAACTGCAGTGGTGGGAACTGATGTCCTTTTACAGTGCCACCAAACGTGATGGTGGGAACTGATGCCCTTTTATAATGCCACCAAACTGCAGTGTTTCAATGTGATGGTGGGAACTGATGCCTCTTTATAATGCCACCATATTGCAGTACTTGAATGTGATGATGGGAACTGATGCCCTTTTATAATGCCAGCAAACTGCAGAGTTTGAACGTGATGGTTGGAACTGATGCCCTTTTAAAATGTCACCAAACTGCAGTATCAAACCCAAGAAAAAAAAAAATGGAATCAAATTGCAGTCTTTGTATGTGATGTGGGGAACAGATGCCTTTATATAATGCAACTAAATTGCAATGTTTGAATGTGATGGTGGGAACTGAAGCCCTTTTATAATGCCACTAAACTGCAGTGTTTCAATGTGATGGTGGAAACTGATGCCACTTTATAGTGCCACCAAACTGCAGGGTTTAAATGTGATGGCGAAAACTCAATGCCCTTTTAAAATGCAATCAAATTGCAGTGTTTGAATGTGACAGGGGCAACAGATGCCCTTTTATAATGCCACTAAACCGCAATGTTTGAATGTGATGGTGGGAAATGATGCCATTTTAAAATGCCACTAAACTGCAGTGTTCCAATGTGATGGTGGGAACTGATGCCCTTCTATAGCGCCACCAAACTGCAGGGTTTAAATGTGATGGCGAAAACTCAATGCCCTTTTAAAATGCAATCAAATTGCAGTGTTTGAATGTGACAGGGGCAACAGATGCCCTTTTATAATGCCACTAAACCGCAATGTTTGAATGTGATGGTGGGAAATGATGCCATTTTAAAATGCCACTAAACTGCAGTGTTCCAATGTGATGGTGGGAACTGATGCCCTTCTATAGCGCCACCAAACTGCAGGGTTTAAATGTGATGGCGAAAACTCAATGCCCTTTTAAAATGAAATCAAATTGCAGTGTTTGAATGTGATGGTAGGAACTGATGCCTTTTTATAATGCCACTAAACTGCAGTGTTTCAATGTGATGGTGGGAACTGATACACTTTTATAACAGAACCAAACTGCATGCAGTATTTCAATATGATGGTTGGAAATGTACACTTTTATTTACAACTAAACTTCAGTGTTTGGATGTGATGGTGGAAACTGATGACCTTTTAAAATGCAACCAAACTGCAGTGTTTGAATGTAATGGTGGAAACTGATAGTGATACCCTTTTAAAATACATTGTGATGGTGGGAACTGATGCCCTTTTATAGTGCCACCAAACTGCAGTGTTTCAATGTGATGGTGGGAACTGATGCCCTTTTATAATGCCACCAAACTGCAGTGTTTCAATGTGATGTTGGGAACTGATGCCCTTTTATAAAGCCACCAAACTGCAGTATTTGAATGTGATGGTGGGAACTGATGCCCTTTTATAAAGCCACCAAACTGCAGTATTTGAATGTGATGGTGGGAACTGATGCCCTTGTATAATGCCACCGCACTGTAATGTTTAAATGTGATGGTGGGAACTGTTGCCCTTTTATAATGCCACCATATTGCAGTATTTGAATGTGATGGTGGGAACTGATGCCCTTTTATAAAGCCACCAAACTGCAGTATTTGAATGTGATGGTGGGAACTGATGCCCTTGTATAATGCCACCGCACTGTAATGTTTAAATGTGATGGTGGGAACTGATGCCCTTTTATAATGCCACCAAACTGCAGTGTTTCAATGTGATGTTGGGAACTGATGCCCTTTTATAATGCCACCATATTGCAGTATTTGAATGTGATGGTGGGAACTGATGCCCTTTTATAATGCAACCAAACTGCAGTGTTTCAATGTGATGGTGGGGACTGATGCCCTTATAAAATGCCACCAAACTGCAGTATTTGAATGTGATGCTTGGAACTGATGCCCTATTATAATGCCAGCAAACTGCAGTGTTTGAACGTGACGGTGGGAACTGATGCCCTTTTTAAATGTCACCAAACTGCCAAGACCAATTTGATGTGATACTACAACCAGTAGCATTATACGAACACAGATGTGATCAGGCCTAGCTCTTCGTTCTTATGCTGGGCAGTGGACAGGAAGCAAAAAAGCAGCTAGCACCAATTTTAGATCTCAGGTGTAACCTGGCTGGGGTCAAACCCACAACCAAGAAAGAGAGCATTTAAAAATAAAAAGAAATACCTCAGTAATGGAGGCAACTGTCCGGATTTTAATTTCTGTGTCTACTTGTACATTAAACCGAATGTCTGGAATAGATGATGCAAGATTATCCTTCATCTTCAGAGTTCGTCTGATTGTGTTGCCTGATCTGAAATTACAATAACAGTTTTTTAGGATGGGACAGAGTTTACTTAAAAAGATTTTAAAGACAAGAGGATCATGATGGTCCTATATCACTCACCTGAGCAAACAGCTTTGCATACCTACTGTTGAAGTTTCAGCCAAGTTCACTGCTCTAAGATTTTTGTATAAATTTTATAGCCCTGCTCCCCAGCGGCCATGTTTTTTTTCATGCATCATGATGGCTTGAACTGAATCTTGAAAGAGGACCACCAAAGGAACAATTCTGCCAAGTTATATTGAAATCGGTCCATTGGTTTCTGACAAAAAGATTTTTAAAATGTTTTATATAGCTATATAGGGAAAATAAGCCCCACCCCCTAACGGCCATGTTTTTTGACGAATCATGACTGCTTGAACAAACTTGGTAGAGGGTCACCATAGGAACATTCCTGCCAAGTTATATTGAAATTGGTTCAATGGTTTCTGACAAGAAGATTTTTAAAGTTTTCTATTTAGATATATAGGGAAAATAAGCCCCACCCCTAGCAGCTATGTTTTTTGACGAATCATGATTGCTTGAACAATCTTGGTAGAGGGTCACCAAAGCAACATTCCTGCCAAGTAATATTGAAATCAGTCAAGTGGTTTCTGACAAGAAGCATTTTAAAGTTTTCTACACAGATATATACGAAAAGTAAGCCCCGCCCCCTGGCGGCCATGTTTTTTGACGTATCATGAGGGCGTGAACAATCTTGGTAGAAGGTCATCAAAGCAAGATTCCTGCCAAGTTACACTGAACTCGATCTAACGGTTTCTTAAGAGAAGATTTTTAAAGTTTTCTATATAGATATATAGGGAAAATATGCCCTGCCCCCTAGCGGCCATGTTTTTTGACAAATCATGACGGCTTGAACAATCTTGGTAGAGGGTCACCAAATAAACATTCCTGCCAAGAGATATTGAAATCAGTCCATTGGTTTCTGATAAGAAGATTTTTAAACCTTTCTATATAGATATATAGGGAAATTAAGCCCTGCCCCCTGGCGGCCACGTTTTTTTGATGAATCATGATGACTTGAACAATCTTGGTAGAGGGTTACAAAAGAATAATTCCTGCAATGTTATACTGAAATCGGTCCAGTTGTTTCTGACAAGAAGATCATTAAAATTTTCTATATAGATATATAGGGAAAATAAGCCCCACCCCCTAGCGGCCATGTTTTTTGACAAATCATGACGGTTTGAACAATCTTGGTAGAGGATCACCAAGGAAACATTTTTGCCAAGTTATATAGAAATCGGTCCAGTGGTTTCTGATAAAAAGATTTTTAAAGTTTTCTATATAGATATATAGCGAAAATAAGCCCCGCCCCCTGGCAGCCATGTTTTTTGACGAATCATGACGGCTTGAACAATCTTGGGAGAAGGTTACAAAAGACACATTCCTGCTGTGTTATATTGAAATAGGTCCATTGGTTTCTGACAAGAAGATTTTTAAAGTTTTCTATATAGACATATAGGGAAAATAAGCCCCGCCCCCTGTTGGCCATGTTTTTTGACGAATCCAAATGGCTTGAACAATCTTGGTAGAGGATCACCAAAGGAACATTTCTGCAAAATTATATTGAAATCAGTCCAGTGGTTTCTGACAAGAAGATTTCTAAAATTTTCTATATAGATATATAGGGAAAATAAGCCCCGCCCCCTGGCGGCCATGTTTTTTTGATGAATCCAAATGGCTTGAACAATCTTGGTAGAGGATCACCAAAGAAACATTTCTACAAAATTATATTGAAATCGGTCCATTGGTTTCTGACAAGAAGAGTTTTAAAGTTTTCTATATAGATATATATAGGGAAAATGAGCCCGCCCACTGGCGGCCATGTTTTTGACGAATCAAAATGGCTTGAACAATCTTGGTAGAGGATCACCAAAGGAACATTTCTGCAAAATTATATTGAAATCGGTCCAGTGGTTTCTGACAAGAAGAGTTTTAAAGTTTTCTATATAGATATATAGGGAAAATAAGCCCTGCCCCCTGGCGGCTATGTTTTTTGACGAATCCAAATGGCTTGAACAATCTTGGTACAGGATCACGAAAGGAACATTTCTGCAAAATTATATTGAAATCGGTCCATTGGTTTCTGACAAGAAGATTTTTAAAGTTTTCTATATAGATATATAGGGAAAATAAGCCCTGCCCCCTGGCGGCTATGTTTTTTGATGAATCCAAATGGCTTGAACAATCTTGGTAGAGGATCACCAAAGGAACATTGCAAAATTATATTGAAATCGGTCAACTGGTTTCTGACAAGAAGATTTTTTAAGTTTTTAGTTAAAAAATCTATTTTTAGCTCCTGTGACCTAGATATGCAATGGACCGGAACCATTTGAACAACTTTGAAAGAGGATCAACCAAGGATCATTCCTGTGAAGTTTGGTCAAAATCCAATCAGTGGTTTAGGAGGAGATGTTGTTTAAAGATTGTGAATGGATGGACGGACGGACAGACGACGACGACGATGACGGACGGTGAGTGATCACAATAGCTCACTTTGAGCTTTCGGCTCAGGTGAGCTAAAAAGGACCCAGGGACACAATTCATTTAACTGAGCAAAACAACCCTAATATATTTGCATAAGGAGGCCGTTTGTAATTTACAAAGAGCATCCTGTGTAGTACAAATCTTTGCATACACACCTGATGCATGTATAATATATATGTGTGTGTGTGTGTGTTTGTTTGTTTGTTTGTTTGTGTTGAAGTTTTACAGCCCAGTCAACCCAATGGGGTCATGTCGAATGCAGTCAGTTAACCTAACCACACAATACTGGGCAGGTTTAGTCCTCTTAGCAGTTAACCAGTATTGTGCACATTCTTTTGCCAGAAACTGACAACTGCCCTTCTTGAATCTGTGGAAGGGAGAGAATGACTTTAGAAAATATTTCATGATCAAACTCCATGAAAGAATGTTGAACTCATGACCTCCTAGGGTGGGAACATGATTCCTTTGTATTCTTCAAACAGTTGGTGACACAAGAAGTTCACAATGACCAAGTCTATGAAAATGGTTTCCAGTCTTTAAAAGACAATGGTTGCACTGATCATTTTGTTCCTGTGCAGGCTCAGGCCTCCTGAGTAAGGTTAACCAGTACTAAGTGCTCATACCTTCACCAGTAAATGACAACTGCCTTCCTTGAAACAGGGGAAGGGGGAGAATCAGTCGATAGAAATTATTTCATGGTCATATCCATGAAAGTATGTGGCTGAGTTAGGGTTTGAGCTCACAATCCCTGGATCTGCATTCAGATGCACTATGGAGCTCAGTCAAAAGAGACTGATGTCAGGAGACGATTAAATATAATCATAATGTTTTACCTCTTGTTCTTTTCTGTTCATCTTACAGTACAGATCACGGGAAGCTTCGAAGGTACGCACACTCCCAAAATGCGTGATGATATGAGCAAGAGATTATTTTTGCTAAACCCACGCGAGTCACTTGCGAGTCCCCTGTATCTAACTCGCAATAATGCGCAATGGATTGCAACCACACGCGAGATGCTAAATTTGTGCGTGGAAAGAACTAAATACACCCACGCAACTGGCTAAAAACGTGCGAGTTGTTTCTGTTTAAATTACAGCAAGAGTTTTTGTCATCATTTCTACATGAAATTAATAAGATTAATTTTTAATCTGGTTTAAAATTTATTTGGCAGCTATCAGTCATGTTTGTTTACATTACCCCACCTACTGTGGGTTATGAGATCTCGCATATTTATTTTACAATTTATTTTACAATTTAATTTATTTTACAAATTAAATAAATTTTGTCATTTTTTGTTTTGGTTAAAAATATCAATAATAAATAGCAAGATAAACGTAATTAATTTGAATGCTTTAATACAGGCATTTTGCTTGTTTTAATTACTGCACTATCACCAGGCAATTGTGGGTTTACTGGTGTTTATGATTTAGAAGACATGTACAATTTTTTTTTATTTTGTTCTTATATACACACGTACATTTATATATATATATGTGTGTAATATTGTCTTACTGTATTTCATGTTACTAAGTAACATAAGTTTCATAACCAAGAGTTTCACTTCATCAATTGACAGGTGTATATGTATAAGGAAGTCTTGGGATAAAATCACTGCAAGATTTCCACCTTAATCATTCACTAATTCTGTCAACTTACATCCCTGCTCAGCCTATTTAAACACAATCTGGTCAGTACAGGTATCATACAAACAAGCACAAATCGAACAAAAGTACCAAAAGCACTAAGATTAGCTCTCTCTTCCCCAAGCGAGGTAATCGCAATACTAAAAGTACTGAAAAACACAAGAACAAAATGACACACAGAAAGACATACAACAAATCGCCTCGTAGAATAAACCACTAAGCAAGAAAGAGTAAGACTAACACCGGGACCACCGCCTTAGAACGGTCAGTAGAGTAAACCACCGGGGGTTTAAAGCACTTTTACAGCTAGCCCACTTCACCCTGGGTCCCGATGCCACTCTTAATCACAACAAATAAAAAAGAAAGCAAAATGGGCAGCTTATAAGTTTATAATTATAAGTTTATAATATAATTTAATAAATAAGTTTGTAAGTTTATAATTATAAGATCATAATAAAGATAGCTGTATGATCAGGCATCTTCTGTTTTTGTAGATACTAAAAGAACAAATAACGATAAACTGTAAAAATTACTTGCCATAGCACTTCCTACATAACTGACGAGATTTTCATGCGAGAAACTTGTGTGTCCCGCGCATACACAAACAACTTGCAAAATAGCTAGCAAAAGGATTGATAATTTTCGCAAAATTCTTCCCGTGACCTGTACCGTATACTAGACAAAGTGCCAAGTGGGGGAATATATAACCCCAACCAATGCCACTGCCACATTTTTAAAAGCACAAAGTATGTAGCTTTGACTCTGGAGATGGCAGTTATATGCTATATTGATACAACCTTGAAAGAATTTAATCAGACATTATGTGAAGACCATGACATTGACCTCAAAGGCCAGGCATTGGTGCATAAGAAACATGGTTTAGGGGTGGGGGTTCTGAATGGTTTATGAGATATTACACCTTATATGGACTGGAGGGGGTGGGATTACGCCCTGGGGATCCTGGTCCATGTCACTGATGCCTCTTATCATAAAGAACATGGTTTAGGGGTGGGGTTCTGTACGGTTTCTGAGATATTAGGTCTTATATGATGTTTGTTTGTGTTGAGGTTTTACGGCCCAGTCAACCCAATGGGGTCATGTCGAGCGCAGTCAGACTACCTAACCACATGTTTACTGGGCAGGCTTACGGTAAATGCCCTAAAATTTCAAACACTCTAAAATTTCCAACACCTAATATTTTGTCCAAAATAATTTCTGGAAATGTTCTAAAATCTCGAACAGTAACAGTTTTGCAAAATGGGGATTTCGAAAATTTCGAACACAGCTTTCTTCAAATAAGTTTTTTATCAGCACATTCTAATTTCAGTAATGTTTTTTTTGTTGTTTTTTTCTTTCCGTTTCCGGAACCGGAAACTAAAGTAGTAGTGTTGAAAGCTACCGCAAAACTTAAATGCAGCAGTGTCATAACGAATTTTATGTACATAAATGGCATGGGAACTGTGTTTTAATTTTATACAAACCCAGGAGATACTGACTGAAAATTCACAAGAAAAAAAAAAACAAGAGGGCCATGATGACCCTGTAACGCTCACCTGAGCAACATAGCACTTTGAGAGCCTGATCTAGAACCGATCAAGGCAAACATTCTGATCAAAGTTCAAAATGATTATATTAACAAGTAAGACAATGTAGCATGTCTAATGGACTGTGAAATAAAGGTCAAGGTCAAATATGGATGACTGCATGTCACTGGCTGTAGGAGCAATAGTTACTGAGAAACTGACCTAAACACAAACACTTCACAAGTACCAAATATCACTCTGTAGGGCCAATAATTACTGAGAAACTGACCTAAATGGAAAAACTTAAGAGAGTCACTGGACAGAAAACTATACATCACCTAGAAATCATCAAGACAAACATTTTGAGCAATATTTATGATGATTATTTCAAAAATGTGACCTCTGGAGTGTTAAGTTTTCTGCTGATTTGGCCAGGTCACCTAGTTTTTGACCCCATGTGACCCAGTTTCAAACTTGACCTAAAAATCATCAAGACAAACATTTTGAGCAAGATTCACGATGATTGCTTCAAAAATGTGACCACTAGAGTGTTAACAAGGTTTTCTGCTGATTTGGCCTGGTGACCTAGTTTTTGACTCCAAGTGACCCAGTTTCGAACTTGACCTAGAACTCATCGACAAACATTTTGAGCAAGATTCATGATGATTGCTTGAAAAATGTGACCGCTAGAGTGATAACAAGATTTTATGCTGATCTGGCCATGTGACCTAGTTTTTGACCCCAGGTGTTCCAGTTTCGAACTTGACCTAGAAATCATCAAGACAAACGTTTTGAGCCATATTCATGATGATTGCTTCAAAAATGTGACCCCTAGAGTGTTAACAAGGTTTTCTGCTGATTTGGCCCGGTGACCTAGTTTTTGACCCCACGTGACCCAGTTTCAAACATATCCTAGAACTCATCGACAAACATTTTGAGCAAGATTCATGATAATTGCTTCAAAAATGTGAGCGCTAGAGTGTTAACAAGGTTTTCTGCTGGTTTGGCCTGGTGACATAGTTTTTGACACCACTTGACCCAGTTTCAAACCTGACCTAGAAATCATCAAGACAAACATTTTGAGCAAGATTCATGATGATTGCTTGAAATATGTGACCGCTGCAGTGTTAATAAGGTTTTCTGCTGATTTGGCCCGGTGACCTAGTTTTTGACTCCAAGTGACCCAGTTTCAAACTGGACCTAGAAATCATCAAGACAAACATTTTGAGCAAGATTCATGATGATTGCTTGAAAAATGTGACTGCTAGAGTGTTAACAAGGTTTTCTGCTGATTTGGCCTGGTGACCTAGTTTTTGACTCCAAGTGACCCAGTTTCGAACTTGACCTAGATTTAATAGAGGCAAACATTTTGAGCAAGTTTCATCAAGATTGGGTCAAAACTATGACCTCTAGAGTGTTAACAAGTTTTTCCTTTGATTTGACCTGGTGACCTAGTTTTTGACCCCAAGTAACCCGGTATCGAACTTGACCTAGATTTCCTAGAGGCAAACATTCTGACCAAGTTTCATCAAGATTGGGTCAAAACTGTGACCTCTAGAGTGTTAACAAACTAATTGTTGACGACGGACGACCGACGACCACGGACATAGGGTGATGACAATAGCTCACCCTGAGCTTTTGCTCAGGTGAGCTAAAAAAAAAAAAAGAAGGGGAAAAACACACACACACATTACAATGTTAGCCATTTCCATGCGACAGTCACGTGGATATCCGCGTGATTTGGGTTAGATTATGCTCAGGCAATCTAGAGTTGTTATTACCTTGTGACAGACAAGATAAATATTCTGGCTGAAAAACGAAGGCCAGGATAAATCTATGGATCCGGGCTGCCCAATCAGACTTTTTGCTGTTTGTTCGTGTATATTCTTATTGCTATACTATAATTCTAAAGTTGATCTGATCATTTCTGCAAAGCATGACGCACATGCGATTAGGCCTATAAGAAAGCGCTACATGCGAAATTGTAAATTAGCATGTGCATCCATGCATTCTGACCTGAGTCATTCCTGCTCGTCTGTACACTGTTTCCTTCGATAAGATCTGCCGCTAATATTTAAGTTTAGCGTGCCAAAGGTTTCAATAATCACGCCGGGTGGGGGGGGGGGGGGGGGGGATGGATTTTTCTTGATTGGTATATGAAAGGCCCCATTTTTTCTGACTTCCTGGTATATGAACAGATTTTTCACTCACAGATTTTTGAGGGAGCTTGTTCTCTTGGTATTCAGTGAAATGACTATATTATATGTCTAACTACCAGCAATAAATGGGTACAAAAAATCAACGGGCAGTATATGAATGGGTCAACATTTCAGATGATCTAGTATATGAATGGGTCCGCACTATTGGTTTATGTAGGAGTCCTTTCCAATAGAAACAACCTTATGACATTTGAAGCCAGCATAAGGAGTCCTTTCCGACAGAAACTGAAACCAGCATAGACAAGATCAACATGCGCATCTGCGCAGTCTATGTATCGGAGTGGTCTGATCTATCAGGCATATCACCAATAGAGTGCATTATGTCAGCAAGCAGTGCAAGTACTGTGCTTCAAAATTCTAATCAGTCTGTGCTTTTCACATTTAAACTCCATTCACTTCACCTTTATGAAAAGGGACTTTTGTGTGTCTGTAGTGGCTCAAACAAGAACAAACATGTGGTACCCCTTTGAAGTATTTTTGGACAGCTTGTGTATCTCAGTGCGGTAAAGTGTAGAAGGTTGTTACGTAAGAAGACTGGACTTAAAGCCAGTTTATTATAAGAAAGTGGCATTTTCCGGGTGCCGAACAAAAGGATCTGCCGATTAATTAGTGTACCAGATAATTAATTGTTTTGCTATGAGAAACATTTATTCGACATAGAATTAATCGGATGGAATTGAAAACAAACATCAGAGTGGTAATTATTTATTAGTTCATACAATCTCACATCCAGTTTACCAATCACACATAGCAAATAAAACGCTTTCGTCTTACAGGTCTTTTTTTATCGTTCCGGGTGTCCGAAAGCGTCCAATAGCATGGTCAATTTTGGCTGTAAGTGAATCTGTCCTAAAATTTCGAACAGTAAATTTTTTAGCAAATCATAATTCCTAAAATTTCGAACGGCAAGAAATGAAATTACTTAATTTTGTTCGAAATTTTAGGACATTTACTGTAGTCCTCTAAGCAGTTAACTAGTATTGTGCACATTCTTTAGACAGCAACTGACAACTGCCCTTCTTGAATCAGTTGAAGGAAGAGAATGACCGTAGAAAATATTTCATGATCAATCTCCACAAAAGAATGTTGCCGACCTCGGCGGGGGTTGAACCTGCGACCTCCTGGTCTCCAGTCAGAAGTCGCATCCAACTAAGCCACTGAGACCTTATATGAACTGAGGGGGTGGGGCATACCCCAAGATGACTTGTTAAGGTAATTCTGGGATAGTTTTCCTTATTTCTCCATAAAAAAACATACAATGTATGTTGTGGGTACTCATGAGTACCCAAGTTTTTACGGAGAAATGAAGTTTTTTTTAAAGTAAAACGTATTTTAACTAGTAATACTTAACCTATAGATAATGTGCTATTCTATTCTGTATTTCACCCCATCCACAGAAAAACGACCTTTCAGTCGTAATAGTCTTAATTCAGAAGGTCCCTTTAAACAGTTACCTGTGTGACATAATTCCTCCCGCTCAAATGATCACATGTCAGTTTCTTTTATGTGTAAAAGAATACACAATTAGGAGAAAAGAGCGAGGGTGAGAGGTGGGACCATAAATACTTATCTATAGGTTAAGTATTACTAGTTAAAATACGTTTTACTTTTAAAAAACTTCATTTTAACTGCGTTATACATTAACCTATAGATAATGTGCTAGAATTTGCAAAACAGGAGGGAGGATTTCTCCTAATAAATAAGTCCCAACTTCTGAATTAAGACTTAGGAAACCCAAACTTTAGATATATCTAATAAAGGACTTAATTAATGCATAAGGCAATAAAAGTCCTTTAAACCAAGGATAAAAGATAATCCAGGTTTAAGATATATCAATTAAAAGGTATAATATAACATAACTAGACAAAGTGCCCAGTGGGGCACGTATACCCTCGACCAGCGCTACCGCCAGTTTTTAAAGAGCACAAAGTATGTAGCTTTGACTCTGGAGATGGCAGTTATATGCTTTATGTTATAACATTGAAAATCTTCAATCACACATAATATGAAGCCCTTGACCTCAAAGATCAGACACAGGTGCAGGGATTGAGCTTAATAAAACTTTAGCCCTATAACTATCACCATATACTAGTGAATCAATCAGTCTTTATAATATGAGCAAAAATGACATTTGTATGAAAAGTCTGTGACCTTGACTTAAAAGCCATGCCCCAGCTTGGGGATGGTGCCGAGAAAAACTTTAGACCTATATATACCATCATGCTTAATATTAATGAAACCAACAAAAGGGTCTTCATAATATAGCTATATAAATTTTAATGAAAATTTTAAGGTCACCTGCCTACTCAATGCCCTCTACATATTGGTAAAGTATCACAAAAATATCTTAAAGAATTTTTAGAGTTATTGCCCGCACAAGATTTAAATAACCATGGGAGAAAACTGCATAATGGAGTCAGAAAGTCATTCTTGAATGTGATATGCCTACTCAATATCCTATACATACTGGTGAAGTATCATGAAAATATCTTAACATGTTTTAAAGTTATGGTCTGCACAAAATTTTTACAATTCTGGAGACAAGGGGGGATAACTCATGGACCAAGTCAGTTAGAGTTGTCTTTCTTGTACCTGACACCCTACCAAATGCACTCTACAACCTGACAGTTTCCTGAAAATAGCTCAAAGGGTAGTTAGGAGTTATGGGGTGCACAATAATGCATTTATGGACAGACAGATGGATGGATGGATGAATGGATGAATTCCATGCTGATAGCTATATCCTCTAAACCTCTCGCTAGGAGGATAACGAAATTCAACAAAAGGTCTTCTTGGTATAGCTATATAAACTTAGATGCAAATTTTTTTACTTTTATATGAAATTTCTAAGTCTGTGACCTTGACCTCAAGGTTATACCCCGGGATGGGGATGATGCTGAGTAAAACTCTAGACCTATATCTACCAACATGTCAAATATAGATGAAATTCCTCAAAGGGTCTTGATGGTATAGCTATATAAACTTAAACACAAAAAACTTTGACTTTTTTATAAAACTTCTAAGTCTGTGACCTTGACCCCAAGGTCACCCCCAGGGTGGGTATGGTGCTGATAAAAACTTTAGACCTATATCTACCATCATGCCAAATATGAATGAAATCCATCAAAGGGTCTTCAAAATATAAACTTTAACGCAAAAACTTTGACCCAAAGACAAAATTAAAGTATAAACAAATAATGCTTCAAAGGACGGACTGAAAGACAAACAGATTTCTTGCTGATAGCTATATCTGCTCAACCGTTCAGTTATTTCCAGGAGTATGTACATTTGGTAGTCTACGAATACTACCGTGAGATACATCGCTGCTTATAGAAGGAGCATAATTTTGTAGAGGCACATTTTGAAAGTCATATGCGAATGACTGGAGACTAGTGCCTGGTTGACCGGTGATTAGTTGACTGGTGATTAGTTGACCGGTGACTGGATGACCGGTGAGATATTGACTGGTGAGTGCTTGACTGGTGAGTGCTTGACCGGTGACTGAATGACCAGTGACTGGATGACCGGTGATTTCTTGCCCAGTGACTGGATGACCGGTGACTTGCTGACCAGTGATTAATTAGCCGGTGGATTGTTGACCAGTGATTGTTTGACCGGTGACTAGCTGACCAGTGATTAGTTGACCAGTGGATTGTTGACCGGTGATCGTTTGACCGGTGACTGGATGACCAGTGACCAGTGACTTGTGACCGGTGGACTTAATGCCCGGTCAGACTCTAAGTCCCCCGGGCTGCCACCTTGATGGGTCCTGCCCCGAGAGGTATAGCTTAGTGGGGCGGTGCTCCCATCATGAGTCCCACTGTCAGACAAGTCTAACTGGGATTTAGTCTTCTTAGATTTCTTCTGTCTTCTTTTCTGTGTCATGACCCACTTGCGTGTGGAGTATAGATGCCTCTTCTCGGCAAGACTCCACACTTTAGTAGTCCAATTACTGCAAATAGAGCAAGGAGAAAAATGTAGACAAGCAGTACAAGATATACATGTAGGGTGATTATCCCATTTGGCCTTCAAATGACTACATTTGCCGTGGGTGATATTCATCGAATGACGCGGAAACAAATGACACAGAAAATAACGCTAGAAAAGCAAGAAATTGAAAATCGATAATTTCAAAAGAATTACATGTTTAGTAGAGGGAGTGAATATAAAACAAGAGAAAAGCAAGGATAGAGAAATTTAGCTGTGTAAAAAGAAATAAATAAGAATTTCTTCCACAGGTAAATAATCCTTGAGTTTTTCACTGTCCACAGAAAAGAAACTGAGAAACTGAAATTTGAGCGGGAGGAATTACGTCACACAGGTAACTGTTTAAAGGGACCTTCTGAATTAAGACTATTACGACTGAAAGGTTGTTTTTCTGTGGAGGGGGTGAAATACAGAATAGAATAGCACATATCTATAGGTTAATGTATTACGCAGTTAAAATGGAGGAAATTATCCCAAAATTATCATCTCCCTCAAGAACTTTTCTTTCTGACTTTTCACTGAACACATCTGAATTTGTCTGACATTTAACTGAATTTATACCGGACACTAAATCAGTGTCTGATTCTTGGCTGGTTCAGCTGCTGGTTATGAAAAAAATCAGACAAGTTAATTTCTGAATCTAGGCTGAACATGTTCTGAATTATGTCTGAACCGTTCAGAAGGAAATTACACCATTAGGTTGCATTATGGCTCCACCCTTTTCAAAAGTGTGTCTACAACAGTTCAGCCAGAGCTCAAATGTGGATGATGATGATGAAGAGTTTGGGTTTCAACCATGAGGGTCATTTGCATCAAAATGTACAAGTTAATTCAACAAGATTTCAACATGAGAGCTGACATGAAAATATTTTCTTAATTCATTACTAAAACACAAGAAACTCTTATTCTTTTATTAACCTTAGACTGCTAAGCACTACTATTGTCGCACTGGAGGGCTCTGCCAACTCTAAAACCTGTCATTCTTACTATATACCACATGCAACCATTCAGAGCAAGTGTTCTCATACAGGAGTGAACGTACTTTCATACAAACACGCCACTTTTCATTGGATAGTCAGGTGCTGGACTTTACCCACACTAATAAAGACCGAGAATACCGAATTTCAAGCTGCCATTAATTTCAACACTCACTTCAACAGACTGATCACGATTTTCTGGAAAAAAAGCCCATAACACCTAAATCATTTCCAGTGAGGTAGGAATAACAGTAGAACGTATGTACAAGGACAAGTCAATAAGTAACCAGCCTATCCCATTTCCAATTGACGGAGACACCCAAGATTTTCATGCCTTGTTTCAATACGTTTTAGGCCTGAGGGCAAAATTGCATCCTTATCGTGTCACTCATTCATAAGATATTGAATGTCAAACATGGCTAGCATGCAAAAGTAAGCTTTTCGTCAAAAATTGAGTACCGTGCTGTAATTCAGTACTTGTATTTGAAAGGGAAAACAGGTCAGGAAATACATTGCGAGTTGACCAATGTTTATGGGTCTTCTGCACCATCGTATGCACAAGTTAAATTCTGGGTTGGGGAATTCAAACGCAGTAGAACGTCTTTAGAAGATGAAAGCAGGTCTGGATGCCCATCAGATGCCACCGATGAAGAAATGTGTAACAAAGTACGGGATCTGGTGTACTCTGATAGGCGAATTAAGGTGGAAGAAATAGCGTATGCATTACACATTTCACATGGTAGCGTTTCAACAACTTTATATGATCGCTTGGGTATGCACAAGCTAACAGCCCGTTGGGTCCCAAAGTCCCTTAGCGACAAGCAAATGGCAACCAGAGCATCAGTATACAGCGCATTGTTGAAGCGGTTTAGGTCAAAGGAAGATGATTTCCTTTCAGGTCTGGTGACTGTAGATGAGACCTGGGTACATTATTAGAATAAAGCTCAAAGTCACCAGAGTGTAGGGCCGGGGTCTCCAAGGCCAAAGAAGTTCAAAACACAACCCTCTTCTGGCAAGGTGATGGCAACTGTATTTTGGGATGCACAAGGCATTATTATGTTGGACTTTCTAGCAAAGAAAAGTACAATAACAGGTGCGTATTATGCAAATTTGCTCCATGACCAACTAGCCTCTTAAAACTGTAAACCATGTTTTCTTATCTTACCATTATGCATATATTATGTAACACAACTAATTAACACCTGCAGCAAGGAAACCAATACTGCATCTTTTATTACCTATACGAACTGTGCAAAACTTTATTTCTTGACCAATTTCGACGATTGAAAAACAAAAGTCTATTAACTTTAAAAAAAATTTCCCTGCTGTCTACCTATAACATTCAATTTGATTTTAGATGTGACAGAAAGACTAAAATATCTGCTGTGATGTCGTGGCAGAAAGGAGAGGTATCTGATTACAAGTTAATGACCAGGCAGCTGACCACCACAGCATGTTGCAGAGCAAGAACTCGATGAAAAGAATAAAAACCACATGTTATCAGCCAAGAGGTCGGGTAACCCCATTTAATTTTTTAAGAGCGCTTGTCCAGCATGTCGACTAACTGAGAATTGTGATCCGTGAAAAATGCCAAGGTAAATTCTCCAAAGGGATTCTGCTCCAACAGGACAATGCGAGAGTCCACACTTGCAAAATTGCAATGGATGTTGTTGAGCGGAATGGGTATGAGCTAATACCGCACCCCACCTATTCTCCGGACTTAGCTCCTAGTGATTATTTCCTATTCCCAAACTTGAAAAAGGATATCCGTGGACGTCATTTCCGGTACAACGAAGAAGTCGTGGCAGCAGTTGAGGAGTAGGTCAGAGACAAAGACCCTGGCTTCTTCAGTTCTGGGCTGATGGCACTGGAACACCGTTGGTCCAAGTACATCATTATAGAGGGCAATAACATCGAAAAAAAGAGATTGATCTCACCCAGAAATAAGTCAGGCTGGTTTTTTATTGACTCACCTTCGTATGTCACTCATTTCATTCGCAATAGTTCACAGTAAGTGCTGGTCTCTTGTAACTTTTTTTTTTTAAGTGTATTAAATGGTTCCCGGTTTACACGTGACTGTCACATGACTTTCTAGTCATGTGACCATCCCTTCTCCAGTAAAATGGCCAACTACGATCCGCAAATTATATGTGAAAATTCCATGTAAATCGAGGCAAAATTAAGGGAGTAAATGACTTCTCGAGTAGGGATAGCCCCTCTTCCAGGCCTGATTCATTTTTTTTCTAGAAGGCTAAGGATTAACAGAAAGCCAATGAAAAATTAGAATCCCAAAAGTTAGCCCAAATTTGACGTTTTGGGGTTGAATTTGACACAAAAAATGCAAAATCGCATTATTTTTTTTCTAGTTAACCCTTAGACTGCTAAGCGCGACTATTGTCGCGCTGCAGGGGTCTGCCAACTCTACAGCCTGTCATACTTACTATACACCACATGCAACCATTCAGAGCAAGTGTTCTCATACAGGAGTGAACCAACTTTCATACAAACATGCCACTTTTCATTAGATAGTCAGGTGCTGGATTTTACCCACACTAATAAAGACCAAGAATACCGAATTTCAAGCTGCCATTAATTTCAGCACTCACTTCAACAGATTGATCAAGATTTTCTGGAAAAAAAGCCCAAAACACCTAAATCATTTCCAGTGAGGAAGAAGTAGGAATAACAGTAGAACATATGTATGTCACTCGTTTCATTCGCAATAGTACACAGTAGGCACTGGTCTCTTGTAACTATTTTTTTTTTTTTAAAGTGTCTTAAACGGTTTCCGGTTTACATGTGACTGTCACATGACTTTCTAGTCACGTGACCATCCCTTCTCAGGTAAAATGGCCACCTACGACTGGCAAATTATATGTGAAAATTCCATGTAAACCGGGGCAAAATTAAGGGAGTAATGACTTCTCGAGTAGGGGTACCCCCTCTTATAGGCCCGATTCATTTTTTTTCTAACAGGCTAAGGGTTAATACCCATCTTGTTCAATGGAGCAGAACCATTTTAGCAATTTCGATACAGGGTTGTATAACATTTCTGCAAAACATTTTTTTTTAAATCAAACCACTAGCTTGTGAGATGTTGTTTATAGATATTTTTTTATTTATTTTTATGGCTGGCAACCATCTTGATCAATGTAGCTGAACCATTTTAGCAATTTCGGTACAGGGCTGTAATAGAAACATTTCAATACAATTATTAGCTCATCTGAGCTCTGCTCAGGATGAGCTATAGTGATCACTTTTTGTCCGTCATCCGTCCGTCCATCCATCCGTGTGTCTGTTAACATTTTCAAACAACTTCTCCTCAGAAGCCGCTGGGCCAATTTTGCTCAAATTTCATATCAAGCCTCCTTAGGTTGGGGGAATGAAAGATTGCTAAAATGGTCATGGTCCGTTGACCAAGATGGCCGCCATGCCCATATATAGTAAAAATCTTTGAAAAACCTTCTTCTCCAAAACCAAGAATGCCTTGGGGCTGAATCCTTGCACAAATCATTGGAGACGGGAGGTCTACCAAAGTTGCTAAAAGAATTGTCGTACACTGACGTTTGACCTTTTTACGGCAAGGTCAAGTTTGCTTCCCTATGCATTTGTATAAGCCCCATACATTTGTATGGGAAAATTGTTGAAAATTTCAAACGACTTCTCCTCTGAAGCCACTGAGCCAATTTAGCTCAAATTTTATATGGAGTCTCCTTAGATAGGGGCAACAAAAGTTTGCTAAACTGGTCGTGGTCTGTTCACCAAGATGGCCGCCATGCCTATATATGGTAAAAACCTTTAAAAATCTTCTTCTCCAAAACCGAGGATGCCTTGGGGCTGAATCTTTGAACAAATCATTGGGGACAATAGGTCTACCAAAGTTGCTAAAGAATTGTCGTACATTGACGTCTGGCCTTTTTACGGCAAAGTCAAGTTTGCTTCCCTATGCATTTGTATGAGCCCCATACATTTGTATGGAAAATTGTTGAGAATTGTTGAAACTTCTCCTCTGAAGCCGCTGAGCCCAATTTGCTCAAATTTCATATGGAGCCTCCTTAGGTCGGGGGAACATAAGATTGCTAAAATGGTCATAGTCCATTCACCAAGATGAGCCGCTGAGCCAATTTTGCTCAAATTTCATATGGAGTCTCCTTAGGTAGGGGGAACGAAAGATTGCTAAAATGGTTGTGGTCCATTGACCAAGATGGCTGCCATGCCCATATATGGTAAAAACCTTTAAAAATCTTTTTCTCTGTAGCCTTGGGGTCTAATCTGTGCACAAATCATCTGGGACAGGAGGTCTTCCAAAATTGCTAAAATGATGATCCTGCATTGTCCTTTTACCGAGGTCAAATTTGCTCCTCCATGCATTTGTATGGGCCCTATACATTTATATGGGAAAAATGTTGAGAATTCATATTTTGGACATCTCTTCAAAAGACTATAATCCAATTGAGTTTAAACTTGTTGAGGAGCATCAGGGAGTCTAAGAAACAGAAAACAGCTAAAACTGAGCCGATCAAAAATCCAAGATGGCCGCCATAGCATGCCCCACCCCCTTCACTTCATAAAAGGCCTAATATCTCAGAAACCCTTCAGATCTCCAACCCATAAACCATGTATATTGTTGTTCCTTATGATAAGACGCATCCATTGACACAGACAGAGAGTTCCCTGGGGATATGCCCCACCCCCGCTAGTTCATGAAAGGCCATATATCTCAGAAACCATTCAGAACCCCACCCCTAAACCATATATACTGATTCCTTATGATTAGACACATCGAATGACCAGGGGTCCCTGGGGGTATGTCCCCTTCATTTCATAAAAGGCCTCATATCTCAGAAACTGTTCAGATCCCCAACACTAAACCATACATACTCTTGCACCTTATGGTAAGACACATTCAATGACATAGACTGGGGATCCCACAATGGTATGCCCCACCCCCTCCAAGTCATAAAAGGCTTAATATCTCAGAAACCGTTCAGATCCCCACCCCTAAACCATATTCTGTATACTCTTGCTTGGAGTGGTAAGACGCATTCAATGACAAAGACAGGGGGTCCCCCAGGGTTATGCCCCACCCCCTCCAAGTAATAAAAGGCCTAATATCTCAGAAACCGTTAAGATCCCCACCCCTTAAACCATATATATTGTTATTCTGTATGATAAGACGCATCCGATGACATAGACCAAGGGTCTCCCGGGGGTATGCCCTACCCCCTCCTGTTCATAAAAGGCCTGATAGAAGCCATTCAGATTCCCACCCATAAACCATATATATTGTTATTCATTATGATAAAACTCATCCAGAGACACTGATTGGGGTTCCCCAGGAGGATGCCCCATTCCCTTCACTTCATCAAAGGCCTAATATCTCAGACTGTTCAGATCCCTACCCCTAACCCATATAATTGTTGTTCCTTATGATATGATGCATCTGGTGACACTGACAGTAGGTCCCCAGGGGGTATGCCCCTCCAGTTCATGTAAGGCTTAATATCTCAGAAACTGTTCACAACCCCACCCCTAAAACATATTATATTATTGTCCATAAGGATAAGATGTCTTCATGACACTGACTGTGGGTCCCCAGGGAGTATGCCCTGCCCCCTCCAGTTCACATAAGGCTTAATAACGCAGAAACCATTTAGATCCCCACTCAAATGATGATCCTTTTATTAGTTGCAATGACAGGATTGAAAAAATGTTACATAACATCTGCAGTGACTGTTTCACTCAGGTGAGCGAGTCGTGGCCCATGAGCCCCTTGTTTTTAAATATAATCATTGGCTTGAGAAGAAAAATCCTTTAAAGATTTTTTCTATTTTTAGCTCTAGCACCATCTTAGTGCAGGGCTACGTCTGGAACATTTCTGTGAAATTATTCTGAAATTGGCTCTGTGATTTAAGAGATGCAATCGTTGAAGACTGTTGTTTCTTTTCTATTTTTAGGTCTGGTGGACATCTTGTTCAAAAAGAGCAGAACCATTTTAGCAATTTTGGTACTAAGCCATGAGGGAAACATTTCTGTACAATTATTTTGAAATCGAACCACAGGTTTGCGAGGAGATGCCATTTATTTTTTTTTTATTTTCTCTTTATAGGTCTGGTGGCTTTTTCGTTCAATGGAGCAGAACCATTTTTGCAATTTTTGTACTAGGCCATAAGAAAAACATTTCTGTAAAATTATTTTGAAATCAAACCGTTGGCTTGAGACATATCGTTTAAAGGTTTTTCTATTATTAGCTCTGGTGGCCATCTTGCTCAATGAAGCAGAACCATTTTAGCAATTTTGGTGCAGCGCTATATCAGGAACATTATTGTGAAACTGTTCTGAAATTGGCTTAGTGATTTACAAGATGTCATTAGAAGAAATTGTCGATGACAAAAGGACATATTTGTTCTATTTTTAGGTCTGGTGGCCACTTGTTCAATGGAGTGGAATCATTTTATCAATTTTAGTATTGCAAGGCCAGTCAATGCTGGGTGATAAGGCCAATTCTGGTTAGTGCTCTATAATCAAGCCAACTTTTTATCTGTTAGTTATTGGTCAATTCTATGTTCTTTAGAAAATCTGTTTTTGATTGGTTGCAATTGTTCAATGGTGACCATATTACCACGTGACACCACATTTGCATACTGGAATGAGGTGAAATGGACAAACAATAAGACAGGACCAGTGTAACAGGCTGGTTCTTCCCCCAGTCAGTTTCTTCCCCTGGAGGAAGAAATGGACTGGTCCATTCCCCCCCACACCCCCAACCCCCGCCATCGGTCCATTTCCCACCCACCCCCCCCCCCACCACCCCCCCACCCCCACAGGACTTTATTCAGCATAAGGGTAAACTAGTTATATATGTGCAATTAATGGCAGCAAATCATTAAATATGATAATTTAGATTAAATACAACAATTTATCATTATGGCAAAGCACATTGACTGGGTGGGGGAAAAAACTGACTAGCTGGTTTCTTCCCCACCTCTGAGATTTAATTCAACATAAGGCTGAACTGGGTGTATATGTGAAAAAAAATGTGGTATTCATAAAATAAGTTACTATTAATAAGCAAGGTTTTATCATTACTGCAAATAACACTGGCTGCTGGGGAAGACACTGACTAGGGTGGGGGAAGAAATTGACTCCTCCCCCCACCCACCCCCCACCCCCCCCCCCCGCCCCCCTCTCTACCCACCACCCACTTGGACTTTTTTAAGCATATGGGTGAACTAGTCATATATGTGCAATAAATGGTGGTAAATTGTTAGAACAATTTATCATTACTGCAAAGCACCTTTACTGGAGTGTGTGTGTGTGTGTGTGTGTGTGTGGGGGGGGGGGGGGGGGAGGAGCAGGAAGAAATAGTTAGTTTCTTCTCCCCCCACCCCACCCCACACACACACCCCACCCACACCACCACCTCTGGGAATTTTTTCAACATAAGGCTGAACTAGTTGGTTTCTTCCCCCGCCAACCCACCCTCTTGGACCCCCCAATTGCTCCACCTACTGACTACAGTAACATCTATATGGCACTCAAATGTATGAAAGATTGTGTAATTGCTCTAGAAAATACAGACGTTCTGGTTTCTTATATGGGTCTCCTGACAAAGCCTTAGAGATTACTTGGATGAAGTCAGAGGAAATGTATGGAATTATCCCATGCTAGGGAGGAATGCACATACTAATGTGTGTTTTCGCTGCCATCGGGTGTCTCTGTTGTGATGCCTGCTTGTGAGCATTGTTGTTTGATTCTGATGTATTTGCTTTTGGCAGTGCACAGAAGATTTTAGCGGAAAAAAACTTTGAATGAGCCCTTCGGGCATTCAAACTTGTGGGCGAGGTGCAAAATGATAGGATTCTTGTACAGTTCAAAAGGTGGTGTGATATGATAAAAATGGCAAAACTATTCCTGATATGTTCTGTTACAGGACATTGTTAAAGCAACTGAGACATTCTCTAGTAGTGCAGCAGTTACAACAGAGTAACGAGAAAGTATTATTTTGGACATTAATGAAGTAGCATTCTAGGATTTTCAAGATGTTCTCCAAGAATTCTGACAAGAAGAAAGATCTGTCTCCTACATTACAGTTTTGGGATGACTTCCTCGCCCAAGTTATATATATCGACTTCATACTGAAACTCAAGTGCAAACAGTCAGAACGCTTTTGTCTGGTAGCAACAACCATCAATATTAATCTAACCTGCCATCCATGTTAGCTGTCACATTTTTCTCCCCTGCCGTCAAAGTTAGCCATATGAAAATTGACCTAAAGGCAGCAGTTTATCAGACACTTGCTCTGTTTGGAAGCATATAACTCCATTATAAAATCGAGCTGCAACGCCACATTTAGCAGAACTGGTGTTGAATGAATGCAATTTATTTTATGCAAGAGAAACCAGAAGTGAGTTATGGACCCTTGGCCCCTATTCCGGTATACATGATACAGTCATTGTCTATGTTTATACAAACTTTCAGCTTTCTAGCTTTGATAGTGCCTGAGAAATCTGATACAAAAATTTTCAAGAATGGCAAAATTTTAAAACCTATCAAGGGCCATAACTCCAAGAGTTATGGACCCTTGACCCCTATTCCTGTACACACGATACATCCAGTCATCATCCATGTTTATAAACTTTCAGCTTTCTAGCTTTCATAGTTCCTGAGAAATCTGTTACAAAAATTTTCAAAAATGGGAAAAATTGAAACTGCAAGAGTTATGGGCCCTTGGCAACTTTTCTGCTACTAAACCTTCCTTACCTTAGAGACCAAGTGTGGTATAAGGTTTATTGAAGTAGAAACACAAACATAAAAGTTATTAAGCAAAATGCATCTTAAATTTTGAAAATCTATCAAGGGACATAACTCCAAGAGTTATGGACCCTTGACCCCTATTCCGGTAAACATGATACATCCAGTCATCGTCCATGTTTATACAAACTTTCAGCTTTCTAACTTCCATAGTTCCTGAGAAATCTGTTATGATAATTTTCAAGACTGGCAAAATTTGAAAACCTACCTAGGGACATAACTCCAAGAGTTATGGGCCCTTGGCAACTATTCTGCTACTACACCTTCCTTACCTTAAAGAGCAAATGCGGTATGTTTCATTGAAGTAGGACCACAAACATAAAAGTTAATAAGCAAAATGCATCTTAAATTTTGAAAACTTATCAAGGGACGTAACTCCAAGAGTTATGGACCCTTGACCCCTATTCCAGTAAACACGATACATTGAGTCATTGTCCAAGATTATACAAACTTTCAGCTTTCATAGTTCCTGAGAAATCTGTTATGAAAATTTTCAAGAATAGTGAAATTTGAAAACCTACCAATGGACATAACTCCAAGAGTTATGGGCCCTTGGTGACTATTCTGCTACTACACCTTACTTATCTTTAAGACCAAGTGTGGTATAAGTTTCATTGAAGTAGGACCACAAACATAAAAGTTATTAAGCAAAATGCATCTTAAATTTTGAAAACCTATCAAGGGACATAACGCCAACAGTTATGGACACCTGACCCCTATTCCTGTAAATACAATACATCCAGTCACTGTCTATGTTAATACAAACTTTCAGCTTTCTAGCTTTCATATTTCCTGAGAAATCTGTTACGAAAATATTCAAGAATGGTGAAATTTGAAAACATACCAAGAGACATAACTCCAAGAGTTATTGGCCCTTCATGACTATTTTCCTAGTACACCTGCCTTACTTTAGAGACCATGTGGTTATAAGTTTCATTGAAGTAGGACCACAAACATAAAAGTTATTAAGCAAAATCCATCAAAAATTTTGAAAAGCTATCAAGGGACATAACTCCAAGAGTTATGGATACTTGACCCCTATTCCGAGACACAATATATCCAGCCATTGTCCATGTTTCTACAAACTTTCAGCTTTTTAGCTTTCATAGTTCCTGAGAAATCTGTTACGAAAATTCAAGAATGGCAAAATTTGAAAACCTACCAAGGGACATAATGGGCCCTTGGTGACTATTCTGCTACTACAACTTCCCTACTTTAGAGACCAAGTGTTGTATAAGTTTCATTGAAGTAGGACCACAAACATAAAAGTAATACAGCAAAATGCATCCTAAATTTTGAAAACCTATCAAGGGATATAACTCCAAGAGTTATCGCCCTTGACCCCTATTCCGGTATACACGACACATCGAGTCATTATCAATGTTTATAACAATTTTCAGCCTTCTAGCTTTCATAGTTCCTGAGAAATCTGTTGTTTTTTTTTTGTTTTTTTTTTAATTGAGCTGGGGTTTAACGACACATCAACCCATGTGGGTCATTTTGTGTTGTCTCCCAGAGAAAGAGATAGAAGAGATAGTAGAAGAGATAAGAGAGGAACAGGGAAGAAAGAGGAACAGGAATGAAAGTGAAGAAACAGAAGAAATAAAAACATTCCCCCCTCTACCCTTACCTGCTACAAGAATATCAGGCCTTGCCCAACTGTAAGCCAATATCAATTGGACGCCCAGGTGACATAAGATACACAACACCTTCGCACCACCCGGCCACCCCAAAGAAATCTGTTACAAAAACTTTCAAGAATGGCAAAATTTGAAAACCTACCAAGGGACATAACTCCAAGAGTTATGGGGCCCTTGGTGACTATTCTGCTACTACACCTTCCTTACCTTAGAGACCAAGTGTGGTATAAGTTTATATGAAGTAGGACCACTAACATAAATGTTATTAAGCAAAATGCATCTTAAATTTTGAAAACCTATCAAGGGACTTAACTCCAAGAGTTATGGACCCTTGACCCCTATTCCCGTATACACAATACATCGAGTCATTGTCCATGTTAATACAAACTTTCAGCTTTCTAGCTTTAACAGTTCTTGAGAAATCTGTTACAAAATTTTCAAAAATGGAAAAAATTTAAAACATACCAAGGGACATAACTGCGAGTTATGGGCTCTTGGTGACTATTCTGTGACTACACCTTCCTTACCTTAGAGACCAAGTGTGGTATAAGATTCACTGAAGTAGGAACACAAACAATAAAGTTATTAAGCAAAATGCATCTTAAATTTTGAAAACCTATCAAGAGACATAACTCCAAGAGGTATGGACCCTTGTCCCCTATTCTGGTATACACAAAACATCGAGTCATTGTCCATATTTATACAAACTTTCAGCTTTCTAGCTTTCATAGTTCTTGAGAAATCTGTTACAAAAATTTTCAAGACTGGCAAAATTTGAAAACCTACCAAGGGATATAACTGCAAAAGTTATGTGCCCTTGGTGACTATTCTGTGACTACACCTTCCTTACCTTAGAGACCAAGTGTGGTATAAGATTCACTGAAGTAGGAACACAAACAATAGTTATTAAGCAAAATGCATCTTAAATTTTGAAAACCTATCAAGAGACATAACTCCAAGAGTTATGGACCCTTGTCCCCTATTCTGGTATACACAATACATCCAATCATTGTCCATGTTTATACAAACTTTCAGCTTTCTAGCTTTCATTGTTCCTGAGAAATCTGTTATGAAAATTTTCAAGAATGGCAAAATTTGAAAACCTACTAAGGGACATAACTCCAAGAGTTATGGGCCTTTGGTGACTATTCTGCTACTTCAACTTTCGATGAAGAAGGATCACAAACATAAAAGTTATTAAGCAAAATGCATCTTAAATTTTGAAAATCTATCAAAGGACATAACTCCAAGAGTTATGGGCCCTTGGTGACTATTCTGCTATTACAACTTCCTTACCTTAGCGACCAAGTGTGCTATAAGTTTCAGCAGCAGGGGGGGGTGATTGGACCAGCTTGGGCCGCGGAGGCTCCCACGTACATAAACAATTGGTAATTGTGTGTATACGTGGGTACGTTGAGACGTACACCTACATAAATAATTGGCAATTGTGTGTACATGAAGACGGCCCGACCCACACAAATAATTGGCAACGGCCAGCCTGCCACCCGAGCCCCTGGGGACAGCCCCCACCCTTGCCAGCCCAGGGCTCTGATGGCAGGGGGGGGGGGGGAGGTGATTGGACCAGCTATATTGGGCCGCGGAGGCTCCCACGTACATAAACAATTGGTAATTGTGTGTGTGTGTACTTGACCTACACAAATAATTGCCAATTCTGTGTGTGGCCCGATGTACACAAATAATCAGCAACGGCCAGCCCGAGCCCCTGGGGATGGCCCCCACCCTCACCGGCCCGGGGCTCCGACGGGACGGACGCTTGAGAACCGCCCGAGCACCAGCGGAGCTGTTAGGGTCAGCCAGCCTGCGCCCCTGGGGACGGCCCCCCCGCCCTCGCCGGCCCGGGGCTTTGAACGCAAAAAAAGGAGGCACTTACCTGTGTCACGCCTGGTTCACATCCGTTCTGCTTGACGACTGGCCCTGGCTAGCCTCCAGCCCGCTCCAAGGCAAAGAGACCTACAATGATGACGCCAACCGCAGCACAAGCCCCCCCAGCAAGAAGTTTGTTCCTTTCCCAGTGACTGACGTCTCGTCCCCAGAGATGAAAGTATTGTTGTAGTCCTTCCATGCCATGATTGGCTTCAATCCAAGGAGCCAGCTTCACTTCAGCAAACGATGCAGCCCAGTCCCGAATAAGGTCTACCTTTTTTTCTTCCCCTTTTTTCAGCACACTGGACTGCCAAACTTCCAGAAAGAGCCACAATGGAGAGGACGCGTACCCAGTTTAATTCTCTAATCAATAACTGGTCCAAAACAACCCAAAACGTGTCTCTGCTGACGCCAAACTTTCTAAAATATTCCAAAGTGTCAGAGAACCGGACATCACTTTCTAGTTGAGCACAGATCCTCAAGATACCTTTGAAAATGTCTCTGTCGGCAGGAGAATGGTCCTTGCATATCTTAAGTTCTGTATATCCACTCCCTCCCAGACGAAAGTTGTACATTTGCCTCTCTAACACGAAAACTATCCGATTTATCTGGTGCACATCCACTTGAGGAAATTAAATAGGTGCCCTGAATGAACACTAGCAATCATTTATGTATCCGACCATCTCCATCGCACAGACCTCCTGGCCGAGCCCGTTATTCAGGACCCTGGCTAGCCTCCAGCCCGCTCCGCTATGGCGCCCGAGCCCCTGGGGACAGCCCCCTGCCCTCGCCGGCCCAGGGGCCTGAGCGCAAAAAGGAGGCACTTACCTGTAAGCCATATCGTGAGAAGGTTGGTCTGGCTCTGACTAGCCGATTTAATATACTTCCATTATCGATTTTGTATTGAATACCGCTGGTTTCCCGCTTCGGTTATTGCACAACCACACTCTAAAGCTTATATATGTTTAATTTACAGGTATCTATCGCCCCAAGGGGCACACACAAGCACAGGTTTAAGAGTAGCGCTACTACATACCACAGACACGCAAACACCACAGACATTGCTGGCACCTCTAGTAAGCCTCTAATGACTTTCACCTCATTCATAGTTAGGCGCTGAAGGCAGTGGTGACAGAACATTAGAAGTGTGGAGAGGTCCTGGTCAAGAAAAAGCCCCCCTCCCCCCCCCCCCCCGCCCCACACACACACAGATAAAATTTAAAAAAAAAAAAAAAAATTGACCTGGACCTCGGGGGGCTTTTGCTGAATTTTTGTGCGTGAGATTGAATCCCGGCGATGGACTTTTTTTTTCGGCGTAGCTGTATAAGCTGGCTTTTGACATACTTATTGGTATTAGTCTCGAATGAATAAATAGTAATTTGCGATTGGTTAAAAATGTGTAAACTTCTGTAAATAAGTAGGGGTAAGTATAGAATTTACCTATGTTTGACGAATATATTCGTGACTGAACAATCACTTAATTATGACATTTATCTAGTACAGTATGGCAATGCAGATGTTAAACAATGGACAAAAATACCCATAATTTAAATAATACCAATAAAATAGTTGCAATGAAATAAATGATTATAGACAATCTTTAATTCTGTACGGTGTAACTAAATGTTTGATATAAGTGGCCCAAATGCTAAGCGAACAAGGGACGTTCAAGTTTACTTCTCTCCACTGTGTCCATAATATACAGAATTATCATGTGCCTTGTATTATGTGTAAAAGGGATGTAAAATTGCATGGTTTAATTTTATATAATAAATAAACAGGAACTATGCCTTAAGCTTGGTAGAAATATTGGCAACATAAATAATATTGTTCATTCTTAACTAGGTAATAGGTTTGTTGAACACCCCTTTTATTTATTCACGGTGTAAGCAGCCTATTGCGTCGGAGCATAAACGACACGAAGAAGAAATATTACTATTTTTAGCCTCCGCTTCAGGTAGTATTTTTAGCTCACCTGAGCTCTGCTCAGGATGAGCTATTGTGATCACTTTTCGTCCGTCGTCCATCCGTCTGTCCGTGCGTCCGTCCGTCCGTTAACATTTTCAAAGGACTTCTCCTCTGAAGCCGCTGAGCAAATTTTGCTCAAATTTCATATGGAGCCTCCTTAGGGTGTGGGAACGAAAAATTGCTAAAATGGTCGCGGTCCGTTGACCAAGATGGCCGCCACGCCCAATATATGTTAAAAACCTTTAAAAATCTTCTCCTCCAGAACCGAGAATGCCTTGGGGCTGAACCTTTGCAGGAATCATCGGGAACGGGAGGTCTACCAAAATTGCTAAAAGAATTGTCGTACTTTGACATTTGACCTTTTTACGGCAAGGTCAAGTTGGCTTCCCTATGCATTTGTATGGGAAAAACCTTTAAAAATTTTCTTCTCCAAAACCGAGCATGCCTTATGGCTGAATCTTTGCATATATTTTCGGGAACAGGAGGGCTACCAAAATTGCTAAAATAATGGTCGTACATCGACATTTGACCTTTTTACGGTAAGGTCAATTTTGCTTCCTTATGCATTTGTATGGGAAAAATGTTCAGAATTTCAAACAACTTCTCCTCTGGAGCCTCTGGGCCAATTTTGCGCAAATTTCATAGGGAGCCTCCTTAGATAGGGGGAACAAAAGATTGCTAAAATGGTCACGGTTCGTTGACCAAGATGGCCGCCATGCCCATATATGGTAAAAATCTTTAAAAATCTTCTTCTCTAGAACCGAGGATGCTTTGGGGCTGAATGTTTGCATAAATCATCGGTGACAGGGGGTCTACCAAAGTTGCTAAAATAATGGTCATACATTGACATTTGACCTTTTTATGGCAAGGTCAAGTTTGCTTCCTTATGCATTTGTATGGGAAAAAACATTTAAAAATCTTATTCTCCAAAACGGAGGATGACTTGTGGCTGAATCTTTGCATATATCATCTGGAATGGGCGGTCTACCAAAGTTGCTAAAATAATTGTCATACATTGACATTTAACCTTTTTATGGCGAGGTCAAGTTTGCTTCTGTATGCATTTGTATGGGCCCCATACATTTGTATGGAAAAAATGTTGATAATTTCAAATGGCTTTTCCTCTGAAGCCTCCGGGCCAGTGTTGCTCAAATTTCATGCGGAGCCTCCGTGGGCAGGAGAATGAAAGATTGCTAAAATGGGTATGGTCCATTGATCAAAATGGCTGCCATGCCCATATATGGTAAAAACCTTTAAAAATCTTCTTCTTCATAACCAAATAAGCCCAGGGTCCTAATCTTTGCACAAATTATGGGGGACAGGAGATCTACCAAAATTGCTAAAATGATGGTTCTATGTTGACATTTGACCTTTTTACCTCCAAGGTCAAATTTGCTTCCCTATTTGTATGGGCCATATACATTTATATTGAAAGTATCGAAGTGACTTGTAGATCAACAGTAGTTAAAATTGTTCTGATTGGAAATCTAAGATGGCCATCATCTGGTTTATATTTATAATATTTCCCTGCCACTGTGCTGTTTACATGTATAAAATCATGTTTCTTCAGAAACCACTTAGCCAATTTCCACCAAATTTCACATTGATCCTTCTGTTGAAATGTGACTGATAGTTTATTCAAATGATCATGCTCCATTGACTGTCAGGCCCATATATTCTTCTTCAAAACTAAGAACTGCTCAAATGATGATATTTTCATTAGTTGCGATGATAGGATTGGAAAAATGTTGCATAACATCTGCATGTCTGCAGTGGCTATGTCACTCAGGTGAGCGAACCGTGGCCCGTGGGCCTCTTGTTTAGAATATCTCTTCTCATACCGAATGGAATTTGTTCAAATAAAATGCAGAGTACACGGAAAATCAAGGTCTTTCTGGTGGTGTAAGCACTATTCTGCGATCTGGTCTAATTCTCGAGAACATTCGAAGAATGTTTTTGCTGTCAATCTGGGTCACCGGAACAATGTACATGAAATTTGACGAAAAACATTCTCCGAATGTTCTCCAGAATCAGACCAGATTGCAGAACAGCACTGACACCACGAGAAAGAGCTTGATTTTCCGCGAACTCTGTGCTTTATTTGAAAACAATTCATCAGGTATAAATCGAGATATTCTAAAACATCCTACCTGAAGCGGAGCTAAAATAGTAACAAACTCTGTGCACCTAGTCATTTGGTTACGTGTTTCCCACGTCTGAAAAGTCAATGTGTTGGAGGGCCGAATGATTGTTCAAAGTTTATGAATAGAGACTGTTATTTTTCGGCTATTTGAAGTATGGTGCGCTCAGTCACCGTGAAATTAAACTAGATCACTATTGTTGTTTAACCAATTCATCTTTACAATTAGATAATCCATTCCAATTAATTATGCAATAATATTGCAAACAGTTAGTTAAAAGATGAATTGTTTTCAAATAAAGCACAGAGTTCGTGGAAAATCAAGCTCTTTCTCGTGGTGTCAGTGCTGTTCTGCAATCTGGTCTGATTCTCGAGAACATTCGGAGAATGTTTTTCGTCAAAATTCATGTACATTGTTCCGGTGACCCAGATTGACAGCAAAAACATTCTTCGAATGTTCTCGAGAATTAGACCAGATCGCAGAATAGTGCTTACACCACCAGAAAGACCTTGATTTTCCGCGTACTCTGCGCTTTATTTGAACAAATTCCATTCGGTATGAGAAGAGATATTCTAAAAAATCCTACCTGAAGCGGAGGCTAAAAATAGTAATATTTCTTCTTCGTGTCGTTCACGACGCAATAGGCCGCTTACACTGTGAATAAATAAAAGGGGTGTTCAACAAACCTATTACCTAGTAAAGAATAAATAATATTATTTATGTTGCCAATATTTCTACCAAGCTTAAGGCATAGTTCCTGTTTATTTATTATATAAAATTAAACCATGCAATTTTACATCCCTTTTGCACATAATACAAGGCACATGATAATTCTGGATATTATGGACACAGTGGAGAGAAGTAAACTTGAACGTCCCTTATTCGCTTAGCGTTTGGGCCGCTTATATCAAACAATACAGTTACACTGTACAGAATTAAAAGCTTGTCTATAATCATTTATTTCATTGCAACTATTTTATTGGTATTATTTAAATTATGGGTATTTTTGTCCATTGTTTAACATCTGCACTGACATACTGTACAACTTTAAATAGATAAATGTCATTATTAAGTGATTGTTCAGTCACAAATATATTCGTCAAACATAGGTAAATTCTATACTTACCCCTACTTATTTACAGAAGTTTACACATTTTTAACCAATCGCAAATTACTATTTATTCATTCAAGACTAATACCAGTAAGTATGTCAAAAGCCAGCTTATACAGCTACGCCGAAAAACAAATAAGTGTGTCTACTACTATTGTGATACACAGGATTTTCTCTCATTGAAGAGAGGTAACCCAAAAGTTCAGTCCTAAATAAAAAATATAAATTGTAAGACCCCATTTAATTTATTTCTTTGTTACCCTTACTTGTTTTAAGATCAACAAGCAAATTCCATGGGGAATTTATGTCCCCCGCCTTATTTTTATTTGAGGTGTTAAAAATGGTAAAGTTAACCAGAGGACCATTGGTCCTGTATCAATTACCTAAGTATTGAAGCAGGAAACCAGTGATAAAAAATAATTTCAAGATTCTGAAAAAGCCACATGCATATCTTCAGACCACCTGTAAAGTTTCAAAGGATTGGCTTAAAACTGTGGTAGGAGTTACGGGGTCAAGGTACCTACTCCTTATACACTTCTGTAGTATTAGAACTAAAAAAATGTCTAAGTTAAAAATGCAGAAAAAGTGGTAAAAAATTATTTCAGGATTCTGAAAAAATCCACATGCATATCTTCAGGCCATCCTAAAAGCCCTTGTAAAGTTTCAAAAGGATCGGACAAAAAACGTGGGAGGAGTTAAGGGGACAAGGTACCTGCACTCTATACACTTCTGTAATATTAGAACTCAAAAAATGTCTAAGTTAAAAATGCAGAAAAAGTAATAAAAAAATATTTCAGGATTCTGAAAAATCCACCTGCATATTTTCAGGCCATCCTGAAAGCCCACGTAAAGTTTCAAAAGGATCGGCCAAAAACTGTGGGAGGAGTTAAGGGGACAAGGTACCTACTCCCTATAGACTTCTGTAATATTAGAACTCAAAAAATGTCTAAGTTCAAAACGTGTAAAAAGTGATAAAAATTAATTTCAGGATTCTGAAAAAACCACATGCATATCTTCAGACTTTCCTTAAAGCACCTGTAAAGTTTCAAAAGGATCGGCCAAAAACTGTGGGAGGAGTTAAGGGGACAAGGTACCTGCTCCCTATATACTTCTGTAGTATTAGAACTAAAAAATTGTCTAAGTTAAAAATGCGGTTAAAGTGAAAAAAAATTATTTCAGGATTCTGAAAAAACCACATGCATATCTTCAGGCCATCCTGAAAGCCCATGTAAAGTTTCAAAAGGATCGGCCAAAAACTGTGGGAGGAGTTAAGGGGACAAGGTACCTACTCCCTATACGCTTCTGTAATATTAGAACTCAAAAAATGTCTATGTTCAAAATGTCTAAAAAGTAATAAAAATTAATTTCAGGATTCTGAAAAAACCACATGCACATCTTCAGACCATCCTTAAAACACCTGTAAAGTTTCAAAAGAATCGGCCAAAAACTGTGGGAGGAGTTAAGGGGACAAGGTACCTGCTCCCTATACACTTCTGTAGTATTAGAACTCAAAAAATGTCTAAGTTAAAAATGCGGAAAAAGTGATAAAAAATTATTTCAGGATTCTGAAAAAACCACATGCATATCTTCAGGCCATCCTAAAAGCCCAAGTAAAGTTTCAAAAGGATCGGCCAAAAACTGTGGGAGGAGTTAAGGGGACAAGGTACCTACTCCCTATACGCTTCTGTAATATTAGAACTCAAAAAATGTCTATGTTCAAAATGTCTAAAAAGTAATAAAAATTAATTTCAGGATTCTGAAAAAACCACATGCACATCTTCAGACCATCCTTAAAACACCTGTAAAGTTTCAAAAGAATCGGCCAAAAACTGTGGGAGGAGTTAAGGGGACAAGGTACCTGCTCCCTATATACTTCTGTAGTATTAGAACTCAAAAAATGTCTAAGTTAAAAATGCGGAAAAAGTAATAAAAAATTATTTCAGGATTCTGAAAAAACCACATGCATATCTTCAGGCCATCCTAAAAGCCCAAGTTAAGTTTCAAAAGGATCGGCCAAAAGCTGTGGGAGGAGTTAAGGGGAAAAGGTACCTACTCGCTATAGACTTCTGTAATATTAGAACTCAAAAAATGTCTAAGTTAAAAATGCGGGAAAAGTGATAAAAAATTATTTCAGGATTCTGAAAAAACCACATGCACATCTTCAGACCATCCTTAAAACACCTGTAAAGTTTCAAAAGGATTGGACAAAAACTGTGGGAGGAGTTAAGGGGACAAAGTACCTACTAAAAACTCGGAACCACGCACCACGCGCCACGCGCCACGCACCATGCGCCACGCACCACGCCCCACGGAAAACCAAAAACAGTGTCCCTCCACTTTTCTTCGAAAAGGCGGGGGACAAAAATAAAGTAATAGATCTATGTTACATGAGGCTGAATTGCACAGTACACTATAGATCGTAATGGTACTGATAACTGACCATTTCAAAGAAAAAAAAAAGAAAAAAAAGTGCCCTATTTTTTTTGCCCGCATGCGCAAAAGTGCCCTACCCAGCACTCCTCTGCCCTAAAATCCTAGCTGGAGCACTGAGAGTTATCCTTCTTGTTGCTTTAGCAACCAAACCTAGTACGGACTGGTTGGATTTTTTTTTTCACAGAAATGTTTTCTTCAGTAGAAGGTCTTTAAATCTTGTTAAAAGAATTCTGTTCTGTCTCAAAATATGCTTCCAGTTGGCGTGGTTACTTTTCATTATATATGGAATTATGTAGAGTAAACTTGACAGTTCTTCTTCTGCACAACCTATGGTCCAATTTCAAAAATTTTCTACTAATGTTCCATTGATGAATGTCTATCAAATTTGTTCAAATTATTTTGGTTGGTTCCTCATATGTCTGTCGAGAACACTTCGAACATTTTGTAATCAGCAACTAATTAGATTTCAATAATACTCACAAACATTACTGGATTAACCATCCATCAAAATTTTTCAAATTAATTTGTATCACCAAAAGAAAAAAAAAAAATCACCAACAAAGGGCAGGGTCTGATATATATATATATATATATATATATATATATATATATATATATATATATATATATATATATATATATATATATATATATATATATATATGCAGAAAACTTTGAAAATATCCTTCCACCAGGCTAAAAAAATCTGCTTCCCACATGAGCAATCCAGGGCCATCATGACCCTCTTATTACAAATTAAATACATAATGTATGTTTTTTTCAAGTTTTTGCCAATCTTCATGGTCAATGTTACACTTTGCTTACTCTTTATCAAAAAGGTGCATAGTTGGCAAGGATAATTTCTAATACTAGTAAAGTATACAAATTAAAACACAAAATTATATGCTTTACATTTATATATGCTAAATTGCTTTTCATTATTTAGCACAGATGTTTACACATCTGAGTACACTCTCTCTCCTGCCAACCCTTGCAATATATACAATGTTATACAGTATTAAAACTTTCTTGATTCTGTTTGAATTCGTAATAAAGTTTATATTTTAAAGGCCTTCTTCTTTTCATATTAACCACAAAGTTGTTTCAATATTCATATTCCAGTACCTCTTACGTCGTTTATCTTTTTTAAAGATATTTCTTGTTTTTAATGCTTCCACTTAATAAACTCGTCTACTGCTCAAAGGCGGGTTGGACCAGCCTGCGCTCTTTTAAGCTCGCCAGATGCTTTTCAAGAGGTGCCACTGTTTCCAGCTTGGAGCTCTTCCAACAGCTTGGTACGGGCCGTTAGCATCGCCTCGTCTCTCATGAGGCGCAACAGCTGCTTTTTTTCGCCCTCGGACAGACCGCCCTCTTTATGACGCCCACGACGAATCTCAGCCTTCATTTGGTCGTACTTGTCGACCTCAGAGAGAATCAGGCGAAACTCCTCCTCGGAGATCTTATCCTCGGTCAGCGCGGTCGAAACGCGGTCTGCGATTGTGTTTAGCTTTGACTCAGCTAAGACACGGATTTGGTCATGTTTCCTAGCTTTGGCTTCAAGCCTCTGACAAATGAATCTCCCGCCAGCTCCCAGCAACCCACAAGCAATTGCCCCAGCTTGAAGGCCAATGGCGACTGGCGCCGCGATTATCGTCGTCAATAGTCCGACACCAGATGCAGCCAAGCCCGCGCTGGCCACTGAAAGCGCGGTGTCAAGTCCATCCACGAGACTGACCCCGTGCCGGTCTTTTTTGTAGATCGAGGATCTGAAGTCCCGCTCTTTCTCTAGGCGGGATCTGACCTCGGCCACGTGTTGTAGTCGGTGATTGTCCCCGGTCGTCTCAAGTGATGGGTAGAGGCCCATCGTGCTTTTAAGGTATGATTATGACCCGCTGTCAGACAGGTTCAAATGACCGAGCATCAGGGAGCTTTAATCTGACGAGAGATCAAGGGGCGTAAATCGCAGCCTTTTGAGCTCCACTGCGGGACCAACATGGATCTTGCTTATATCCAGCAAGTGGTAGTCCGCCTGGTACCCAATGCCCTGGAGTGTGAAACACACATGAGGAGGCTCCTGTACACTGATATAGGCTCCCACCTCTCTACCCTCGTGCGCTTGGGTCCACTTGAGCGTAAAGCCCGGGTAAGACATCAACAAAGTCATCGGGCCGGTCTCTGAGGAATAATTCTAGTAGGATCATTGATGTGGGTAGCCCCACACCGATGATCCCAGCCGGGGCGAACTCAGAAACCATTTTTAGCCCAGCAGGCTATTGCTCGTCTTCAGTGTGTACCGCTCGGAAACAACCACGTTCTTGGTTTCAGGAACGTAGGAGCAGAGCCGGGAACCGGCATTTGTCACCTTCAGAACCTTGTGATGCTGCCCCATCACCACGTACAGTGCCGAAACTTTCACATCCACAAGCCAACCCGTTTCTTGGATGGGGTCTGCGAAGGCAATCCACTTTTCTGGCCAACGTCGAAGATGCAATTGCTTCTCCAGTCAACATCCCGGCGAGCATATCGCGTTATCAGAAAACGATCCAATATGCATCAACCCCTCTGGACTTCATCTTCGGGATAGGGCTCTACCTCGCCCCGAGCAACATGGCACTTCACCCGGGCAATATCCAGGGCTACAACAACGAAATCCAAATCGCAGCGTCGGACGCGACCATTGGCCACAACCCAGATATCAACGAGTGGGAACCAATCAGCAACAAAGGCGATAAGTCCTTCAAAGGAAAAATCGCAGCACCAGACAGGACTAATCACAAGGGGCCACCGAGTGGCAGACCCACGCGGCCGCGACGAGCCACAAAGACGAAAAAACAGCTCTCATAGCCGCAGGGGTCGGGGTTGGCCTAGTGGCGCTTTGGTTGGGGTCTCGCTAGCCAGTCCCTTGCGGCCATTAGAAGAAGCGCCCCCACGCCGATGACCAAGGCCCACACGTTGTCAGCAAGCCGATGGACTTCAATGCGGTCTCGACATCTCCTGTTGTCCCAATGATGTCGTTGGTCGCGCCAGAGAGGTCCTTCAGCTCGATGGATTCAATGTTTTTCGGGAGGGTTTCCTCCGCATTCTGGAGTGTCTCCACGGCCTCTCTGCCGAGCCTAGATACTCCCGATTAATAATCGGTGAGTCCCAATGATCTCTACAGGGCATATGTGCCACCGTTTCCGTGTCTTCGGGCCAGCGTGTCCAAAGCCAGGAACCGGAATCCTTCCCTTGTCGCAGCAACAGAGATCTTTTTGTCTTCGGGTGTCCAACTGTTACGGCGATCTCTGGAAGACGGCCTCGGAGAGGAAAACTGACCAGTACCAAGGCATCGATACGTCTGGTAACAGAAACACGCGAATTCGCATCGATGCCGGAAATAAAGATGAGGCAGTCGCGGCCGACAATGCCATGGCCGATGCCTTCAGCAACCGCTTCTACGTCCCCCTGGACTTCGAGCTGCTGGAAAGCCACATGCCATTTTACCAGAGCGCACTTGGCGACCGGCTCGAGTATGAACTCACGTTCAACGACTACAGCCGTGTGATCCAGGACACAGGCGATGCCCACTACTCATACGACACTGAAAACATCAGTCTAGAGTATGACATGGTCACTCAGCCAGAGCTGGCCCGAATGATCGACAACCAGTACAAAGGCCGCCTTGCGATCCTGTATGACCGGGTACTGCGGCACCGAAAAATCAGCAAAGACAAGAGCGACACCCTCTGGAATATCAATCTCAATATGCCCGCCCGCAGCATGAATGGCATCCTGATGCTCTTTGAGAATATTGCCGCGCAACAACCCTTTGCTCGCAACACTGAGGCCTTCTATAACCTGAAAATAACAAAAGTGGAGGTCACCATCGAGGGGATCCCCAACCAACTCTTCAGTCAAGGAATGCATGCCTACCACATGTGGGACGAGGCAAAGAAGATATTTGCAGCATCACCCGGCAGTAAGCGTCACCCACATGCGACAGTGGTGGCGAAAGACCTGGCCCTGGCACATGTTCCCCTGGGAGAATTTCTGACAAGCAAATACTCCCTGTGGCTCGACCTCACGACAACCGATTATGACCGGCTTCATGGCAGTGGCTGCCACATAGAGAATGCCAGCGAAGGAGGGACCATCCAGTTGACTAAGACAGCAGAAGCGGCCTGCGCTATGAACATCTATCTCTACATCATCATGGATGCCCAGCTTAATATTGAAGATGGCCGGTTCGTCTCCGCCATCTATTAACCAGCTTCTGCCCAAGAACGCCCACTCAGCGATAGTCTGCGGGCAGACAGGATGCAGAAAAATGGCCTTCATCCTGGCCCTCCTTGAAGGCCCCTATCGGGGGGTCTTTCGGCATATCATTGTCCTCTGCCCGACCATAGAGCACAACAAAACCTACAAGCAGTGCCCCTGTCTGGACAGACCCTGAGATCTTTGTGCAAGACCCCTGTGAGTGCCTTCAAGATTACCTGCAGGCCTTCTACCTGGTGTTTAAGGGCGAGCCAACACTTTTTATAATTGACGTTCACAGCCGCGCTGACCACCTTGAAGCACTGCCAATTTGGACATCAATGCCCTGTTAGAATAAGCGATGGTGGAGACGACGTTGCAAAGCAACAGGGAGAACCAAGAGACGTACACATAAGCGGAGGAGCCAGCACAGAGTTCAGTAGAAAGAGTTACGGACCCGAGGCAGAAAAAAGTTAAGAATCAAAAAAAAGTGGCAGCCGGGTGTGCCGGCGCTGCTGCCCGGAAAGCCAAGCAAGAACGACTGCTTGAACAGCTTCGGGGAGCCAAGGAATCATTTCGTCCCCCCGCTGTCGACGGCACGCCTGCCAATATTCCTCCAAAGGAAGCGGACCAGCAACAAGCGGTTTCCGCGGATAAACGGCCGGAACACAACCGTGAAGGACTAACTAACTGGACCCCATGGATCGTTGGGGCTTGTCTTACGGGCGGGGCGTTCATGTTTCTTTGAAACACGCAAACGAGAAGTCCCGCGTCGGTGGCGGCAGGACCCGCTGACTCCACGCCCAAGCCTGTTGATAAGCCCCCCGGTGCTAAGCAATTAAAGACTAGCCCCAACCCATTCTATATGGAATAGTGCCGCCGCAATGACAACTCCAGCAACCGACGGGAAGATGATTGTGAACGCGCTCTACTACAGCGCGGTCGTCTCTAGCTTGGCCATGGGATACGCCCGGCTTGACAAGATGGCGATGTGGGGTTGCCCCCCCAAGCTTATTTACGATTTTGAGAAGCTCTGGCGTCGACGAAGAGCGCAAGCGTCACGATGCAGTGGACGAGCAGCTACGGCTGCACAGGCGACATGGTCCCGGAAGCGTACCGAGTGCCTGGACTTTATCAACGGGGAGCTCCGCCGGCAAGGCCATGCCGATCCAAAAAAAGTGGCAGCCGGGTGTGCCGGCGCTGCCGCCCGGAAAGCCAAGCAAGAACGACTGCTTGAACAGCTTTGGAGAGCCAAGGAATCATTTCGTCCCCCCGCCTGCCGCCACAATGACAACTCCAGCAACCAACGGGAAGATGTGAACGCGCTCTACCACAGCGCGGTCGTCTCTGGCTTGGCCATGGGATACGCCCGGCTTGGCAAGATGGTGATGGGGGGTTGCCCCCCCCCCAAGCTTATTTATGATTTTGAGAAACTCTGGCGTCGACGAAGAGCGCAAGCGTCACGATGCAGCGGTCGAGCAGCTACAGGCTGCACAGGCGACATGGTCCCAGAAGCATACCGAGTGCCTGGACTTTATCAACGGGGAGCCCTGCCGGCAAGGCAATGCCGTACAAACCTTTCGAAACGTTGACGCTGCAATGCAGGAATATGCGCAGGTCACCGGGCACAACCTCGACCCCCTGGGGCCCAAGCCCCAGCTCTCCAACTTTTATCACCCGAGTGACGCCAGAAAGACTGTCATTCGTCATCCTGGGGATGGCCACGACCGGCCTGGTGGCCTACAAACTCGCTAAGAAGTGAGGCGCGTTTTAATTTAAAGCCTGTTTTTCTGCGACCTTATATCATGGGTCTTCCCGAAGAGCTTTACAGCGCAATGCTTGAGGTCAGCCACTGCGCCCGGCGCCACAAAATCCCCGGCCCTCTGGCCCACACCATGATCGATATCGCGCAGAAGTCCCTTGAGCTCTGGCGGCAAGATGACCAGATGGCCATCATGTTCGCTCGCCTTGTGCTGTCACAGCTGATCAATCTGAGGGACGTCACTGCGAAGCTTCATGTGCCGGTCACTGAAGCCTGTTTGAGACTGATCAATCTGCTTGAATATCTCGCAGATCTCGATGGAGCTAGATAGGAAGCTCTCTGCCCTATACTACAGCCCAAGGGGCTACTGGAAGGGGCTCACAGCCATCAAGAAGCTGGCGTCTGCAGCCAAGGTGACTGAGCAGCAGGCCAAGGAATGGCTGAAGAAGCAGGCCATCTGGCAGATCTATCTGCCTGCCCCACGGCACGTACCGCGGCCGAAGTTTGACGTGGCGGTGCCCAACGAGGTCCACCAGGTGGATCTGCTCTTTCTGCCACACGACAGCGTAGGGCGTAAAACGTTCCGATACGCTCTCATGGTCGTTGATGTAGCCTCGCGCTACAAAGAGGCTGAGCCTCTGACTAGCAAGACCGCGGCAGAGGTTGCCGATGGCCTGGCTCGGATTTACAAGCGGAGCCCTTTGCGGTGGCCGAAGCTCCTTCAGGTTGACTCCGGCTGTGAGTTCATGGGTTGGTGAGCCAGCTGCTCACCAAACATGGAGTCGAGGTTCGGTGCGGTCGGGTCGATATTCACAGGGACCAAGGCGTCGTGGAGCGCTGGAACCGGACCCTGGATGAGCGGTTGTTTTGGCACCAATACGCCCAAGAGATGCGCCTCCCTTCAGGTCAGAGTCAACAGAGTGGGTGGCTCAGCTGCCTGGCATCGTAGCAGCTCTGAACGGCGAAGTGACCAGGTTGACTGGCAAAAAGCCCTCTGATGCCATCAAAGCCAAGACCGTGGCGCAAACGCCCTCCTCGGTAGTTCCTGGCCACCTTGTTGGTCTCAAGGAGCAAAAGCTCCCTTCAGGTGTTAGTGTTTGCTATCTGTACCAGCCTGGCGAGCTAGAGGGCAGTCGGCACCGCGCGACTGACCCTGTGTGGTCTCTTGAGGTGTGCCGGCTGGGGAGCTCAGTGACCAAGCCCGGTGAGCCTGTGTTGTATTACCTGCAGGATGGGCCGCAGGATGGGCCGCCACATGGTTTTGTCAGGGAGTAACTCCTTGTAGTGCCACCGGACACTCAGCTTCCTCCAGATGGGGTTCTCAAGCACTGAGCGCAGCTGCTCCCCTTTTTCGGTTGCACTCGAGACAGGTCAGCCGGACGTTATCGTGGAGGTGGCCCACGGAGTTGTCTAACCGGTCAACACTGAACTGCTGGGTGTCCTTCGGCTGGTAAGCCCATAGGAGCTCGATGCCGCACGCGGCACAGCGATTGCCCTGGGCCTCCCACAGCGCCAGGATGTGATCAACCTTCAGGCTAAACCTGAGCCCCTTGGCTTGGTCCTGTCGCTTGTAGCCCACCAGCTTTTTTATGATGGTCTTGCGGAGCGATGACATCAGGCTCTGTGAGTGACCCACCCTCAGAGCCCTCCTCTGGGGGGGCATACTACCCGCTCGAGCTGGCTGAGATACTCCACTGTTGATATGGCCAGGTAGGCAAGACTGGACCACTGAAGATAGTCATCCATTTATCCAGACTATTTGGGGGTCTGCGTGGGTGAGACCTTGGCTTGAGTGGACTGTGAGGGCATATCCAAGGGCCCAGTCCTGGCCCCAATTGCCGTCTAGGACCTCGCAGGCATATTTCAAGCCCACCTGAACGACATTGTTTAGGACGAGCTCCTCCTGGTCTGGCCTGCCATCCAGTAGTAAGGGCCCAGGGATTGTGACCATGATGTTCTGCCGCCGAGTGTCTTTGGGGCGGTATAGTAGAGGTACAGAGGTGTCCGGGAAATACTTCTCATGGCGCTCGAAAAGCAGCCTCTGGGCCCGGTCACGAACCTTCTGCCTCGAGGTCAAGATGAGATCGCACGGCTACCAGGCCTCCACAAAGCCTTCCCACCCAAGACAACCGACAACCGGGAAGTGCCTTTCGTATCTCTCGGCACTGGGTCTTATCTGGCTGCAAACCGATGGCCTTTTTGAGGGCCTTGAGAAGGGGGTCTTTGGCTCAGTGGTCCACCTCTACCTCTCCATAATAGTTGGCATGCTCGCGAAGCCAGTCGTGTGGCATTTCTCCGGCGATTGGGGGCAGCTGCCCTGGTCGCCGCAGCAGATAACCTGGACTTTCAGGTGCTCCGACCAAAGTGCCACTTTGGCGGGTGTCCCGGACGAGGTAGTCGAGCTCGCCTTGGTCAGTCACAAGCCTTCATGTCAGTCCCTTGCCATCTGCTTTTGCGCCCTGGGTGAACTTGCCGATGACGGAGCAGGCCTGGTCCCTGCTCTCGGGCAACCAGACCTCAGTCTGATTCTCGAAGGAGATGATCCCCTCCCGAACCTTGAGGCTCTTCAACAGGCCAGACTCTGTCAGGAAGGCAAGAAGCTGTGTCGGGGCCCAACCGCCTTTGGGGCGTGCGAAGTGCCTCCCAAACCAGGCAGGGATGACGGGATGGCAGGTAGCCTCAAACTCCCATTCTCGAACCTCGGCGAAGCCTGTGCCTATGTCTTTTGGAAAAGGGCCATTGATTGCTACAGAGGTCATGCGGTGAGTCGGATGTCCGAACCGCTCGAAATAGGGTTTGGCTTCACCCATGCCCCGGAAGGATGCCGGATAGCAGGCCTTCATGTCGATGCTGACAACTTCCCTCGTGTGATAATTCATTGAGTTCCAGAGGCCGCCGTGACCGTGCTCCACACAAGCCTTCGTTGGGGTTGGCTTCCAGCCGTTCTTCTCTTTTGCCATAATGGAGGCCGCGTGGTTCTCGCTGAAGGCTCTGTCGGCAAGCTTGGGGTTGCCTAATCCGGCGCAGATCGCTCCGAGTCTTTCGTGGGCCTCCCGCGTCCTGACGGTGCAGCCGTCCTGGAGCACGAACTGGTCGAAAGAGAGCCGCTGGTCTCGACAGCCCAGGAGCCAGACCGCAAATGGCTCACCCTGGGTGACTTCCCGGATGGCGTGCCAGACATCACCCTTGTAGATGTGAATCTCTCTACTCTGCGGGAAGTGAAGATCTTTGGACCAGGCGTGGCCATTGTTGCAGATGAGTTCTATGGTTCGATGCCACGACCGATATTTGCCGCTGTTGAAGATGTATTCACCAGCAATGTCCCTCAGAACGATTGCTCTTTTGAGGATCTTCTCCAGCTCAGCCACGTCGTCAACCGAGGCTCCAGTCTCATGAACCCCCCTCTCTCAATCTTGTAGCTTCCATCGCCGCGTGGATGTGAGTCCCTGACCTCTCAAAGCACCCTCGAAGTGCTCCATAACTCTCTGAGCCACACAGTTGAGGTCACCATCTTTCAATGGAGCAAGGTTGGCCGGGTCTGGGTCCCTGATGGGGTAGAGACTGTAGACAACCGCGGTGACAGGGTAGGCATTTTGATAGAATACACTGTCAATTCCAGTCAACACGCCAGGTTTCGTGCCCCAGGAGACCTCGATGATCCCCTGGCCCTTCTTTCGCTCAGCCCGGACTGGATCAAACTTGTCTTCAAGGACCTAATCACCTTCAGCCTCGAGTTTCAGAAGAAACTCGTCCTCCAGAAGGCTATCAAGCAGCCTCGCCGCTCTCTTGTCTATCACCTGAGCGTCCAGTGCCAACCTGCCGGCTCTGGCATGCATGCCGTTGGCGATCTGGACATCGCCGGTGTCGAGCGGGTCTTCTCCCTCAACCCTCCATGACTGTGGAGAAGACCACGGCGGCGCCATCTACCTCGAATTCGTCCTTGGCGTCGTCAAGTATCTCGACCCACGACCCAGCCGGGGGTCTCACTGGGTGAGAGACACGATCACCTAGGTCGGTAAATGGCCACTGTGGTCGAAGTGGCCGGGGGAGGAGTCTTTCCTCTGCTTCAGGAATGAGTTCATTGAGGATGAACCTTGGCTCGTACTCTGTGAGCATCTCTTCGATCAGGTCATCCATTGTAGCCATGCTGTCGGATGGGTATACGTAACCATTTACTCCCGTCTAAATGGGAATTTCGATTGCCGCCAGACATTTACAGATGGGTATACGTAACCATTTACTCCCGTCTAAATGGGAATTTCGATTGCCGCCAGACCTTACAGATGGGTATACGTAACCATTTACTTCTGTCTAAATGGGAATTTCAATTGCCGCCAGACGTTTAAACTCGACCACGAAAACCCTATGACTCCTTTGCCATGCACGCATCTGAGCTCTATGGTAACCACAGTCAAGGCATAGCCCGTATCGATTTTTGACACCCTTACCACACACCATGCATGGCTGTGTGCCGGGACCTCGTCTCAGGCGGGCGAGGTGAATCTTGCAATGATCCCCTAAACAGCTCTTGCCACAAAGCTCCGTAGAGCCAATAACCAGCCACTGGCATGTGTTTTGACCCTTCATGGTACCTCAGGCATATGGAAAGTACTACATTTCTCTAATTGAAATGTATAAAGGGAGCAATGCGTTCAGAGCCCCGGGGCTGGCGAGGGCGAGGGGCCGTCCCCAGGGACGCAGGCTAGCGGACCCTACTAGCTCCGCTGGTGCTCGGGCAGTTCTCAAGCGGCCGTCCCGTCAGAGCCCCGGGCCGGCGAGGGTGGGGGCCGTCCCCAAGGGCTCGGGCTGGCCGTTGCCAATTATTTGTGTACGTCGGGCAATTGGCAATTATTTGTATGTACGTCGAGACGTACACACACAATTACCAATTGTTTATGTACGTGGGACCCTCCACGGCCCAATATAGCTGGTCCAATCACCATCCCCACCCCCCCCACCCCCCCCCATGTACGTGGGAGCCTCCGCGGCCCAATATAGCTGGACCAATCACCCCCCCCCCCTGCTGCTGTTTCATTGAATTTAGATCACAAACATTAAAGTTATTAAGCAAAATGCATTTTAATGTTGCAGTCACTGAATGACGGAATCACAGAATCATGGACGGATATGGCAAATCCAGTATAACCCCACTTTTTCAAAGCATGGCTATAAATACCAAATTTTGTTTCTGGGAAGTACTACCCTTGCTGAAAACGGATTTTGGTGCAAGTTTCAAGAAACGTTTTTTTCGACTACCTCACATAGGCTTTTGCGGCAGTGAATTTAAATCAGATTTAAACACTAAATAATATCCCCATTATGCATAAAAGCCAAATGCTTTCTTTCTGTATTTTTAGCGGCACAATTTCTTCACTTACCCTTTTTGTGACAACAATGCCTACACCTGTCGTCGCGTTAGGTACCTGTCGTCAAAGGGGACGGTTGTATGGTGTGTTTACGGAACTTGCTCGAAGTTAATCAGGTCATCTACACACTGATCCTAAACTGTTCACAAAATATAAGAATCGGTTCTCTAGGTATCGTGTTGTCAAGGTTTTCTATTGTAATACTAAGTCCGATAAGGGGCATAACTGTCAATATTTTATGGAATTTGCTCTTAAGTTAATCAGATCATCTACATACTGATTCTAAACTGTATGCCAAATATCAGAATGCTACCTGAAATGCATCTCTAGATATCGTGTTGACAAGGTTTTATATAGCAAAACTAAGTTAGAAAAGGGGCGTTACTCTGTCAATATTTTATGGAATTTGCTCAAACGTTAATCAGGTCATCTACACATTGATCCTAAACTGTATACCAAATATAAGAAACCTAGCTCAAGAGGTTCTTTAGATATCATATTGACAAGATTTTGTATTGCAAAACTAAGTCCCAAACGGGGCGTAACTCTGTCAATATTTTACGAAATTCGCTCAAAAGTTAATCAGGTTGTCTACACATTGACCCTAAACTGTATACCAAATATAAGAATCCTAGCTCAAGCGGTTGGTTCTCTAGATATCCTGTTGTTTGTTTGTGTTGAGGTTTTACGTCCCAGTCAACCCTATGGGGTCATGTTGAGCGCAGTCAGTTTACCTAATCACACGTTTACTGGGCAGGCTTAGTCCTCTAAGCGGTTAACCAGTATTGTGCACATTCTTTCGCCAGAAACCGACAACTGCCCTTCTTGAATCAGCGGAAGGGAGAGAATGACCGTAGAAAATATTTCATGATCAATCTCCACGAAAGAATGTTGCCAACCTCGGCGAGGGTTGAACCCGCGACCTCCTGGTCTCCAGTCGGACAGCGCATCCAACTGAGCCACTGAGGCCGGCAGATATCCTGTTGACAGGGTTTTCTATCGCAAAACTAAATCCAAAAAGGGACGTAACCCTTTTGCTCAAAAGTTAATCAGCTTGTCGACATATTGATCCTAAACTGTATGCCAACTATCAGAATGCTACCTCAAACGTATCTCTGACAAGGTTTTATATAGTAAAACTAAGTCCCAAAAGGGGCGTAACTCTGAAAAATATTTTACTGAATTTGCTCAAAAGTTAATCAGGTTGTCTACACATTAATCCTAAACTGTGAGGCCAAATATCAGGATGCTACCTCAAATGTATCTCTAGATATCATGTTGACAAGGTCTTCTATTGCTACAGTGCCAAGAGAATAGAACAGAACAGAGCAGAAAAACGGCCATAAATTTGCTGTACTAGGTCTGACGGAAAAACAAAAAAATACAGGTTAGCTTTTTTGTGCAATGTATAAAATTTCAAGTTCCTAGCATAAGCCATTCTCTAGTTACACTAGCATCTAAAAGTGGTAACTCACAGACAGACAGACAATGCCAAACCAATATGCCCCATGACTTTCAGTTGGAGGCATAATAACTGAAACAAGTTAAATCCACAAACTGTAGCAAAATTGTTAACTCTTTTCAGTTAAAAATATTAACTTGTAGAAGTTATGCTCCTGACTGGTAAAAGAGTGGAGTACAATATTTCTACACTTATGAAGAAAAGTGTGAAATAAATATCAGCACAATAACATGTATCCCCTTTTTCTAGACCTATGAATTATATGTACTTACTCTGGGAACAGACCACACATAGCTCCTAATTCCCTCACAATTTCTGTATAAGCTTGTTCTTTAATAGGCTGAATAACAGTACCTGACTGGTACTGAATTGTGAATATTATACGCCTCAGGAAAGATGCTGCATGAACTAAAGCAGTAGAGCACCTGCAAAAATAAAAAAAAAAAAAAAAAAAGACTCCAGAAAAAATGCACCCAAATTACAAACGGTAGAGACCCACCCAAGGATCAGTGCTACATGTCTGTTTCTGGAAATGATGCAGTTATCACTGAATATGATTGAAGCCTGCATCAAAGAAAACTGATAATGTAGTCCAAGATAGCCAAGGGTGCTTTCTTTCCAACTGCCATTACAGTCTTATCCACAGGCACCAGATGTGACACTGGGAAGTTCATAAAAACAAAAGCTCCACCAAGTGGGGCATTATACGCGGGTGGCAAGTAATAAGATGTAGCACATCAACTGGCTCCTGTATAATTCAGTGCTCCGAATATAAACTGTAAGTGGAATTACAAAAAAAAAATTTTTAAATTTTCATTGGGGCATAGCTCTGCTGATATTTGGTGAACTGTAACCTAAGGGTCTAAGCTGGCCCAAAAATTAAGGTAGAAGCGACTTCTCCCTCCTGGGAAAATAGGGAGAAGTTTGCTGCATCTAGGGAGGTGTTTTTCGGATGGAGGACATACGACAGAAGCACGGCTATATTATAAGCTCATATGAGCCTTTGGCTAATTTGTTTTTCCTATACTTCAATATCGGACCAAACAATAACAAAACAATAGTGCCATGATGGCCCTGTAATGCTCACCTGAGCAACATAGCACTTTGAAAACCTGATCTAGAACTGATCAAGGCAAACATTCTGATCAAAGTTCAAAATGATTATATTGACAAGTAAGACAATGTAGCATGTCTAATGGGCTGTGAAATAAAGGTCAAGGTCAAATATGGATGACTGCACTCAAGAGGCCATGCTAAGATGTATGCATGTACTAAGTATCACTGGCTGTAGGAGCAATAGTTACTGAGAAACTGACCTAAACATAAACACTTCACAAGTACCAAATATCACTCTGTAGGACCAATAATTACCAAGAAACTGACCTAAACGGAAAAACTTAAGAAAGTCACTGGACAGAAAAATATACATCACCTTGAAATCATCAAGACAAACATTTTGAGCAAGATTTATGATGATCACTAAAAAAATGTGACCTCTAGAGCATCAACAAGGTTTTCCTTTGATTTGGCCAGGTGAACTAGTTTCTGATATCAAGTGACACAGTTTTAAACTAGACCTAGAAATATCAAGACAAACATTTTGAGCAATATTTATGACGATTATTTCAAAAATGTGACCTCTTGAGTGTTAACAGTTTTCTGCTTGAAAAATGTGACCACTAGAGTGTTAACAAGGTTTTCCCCTGATCTGGCCAGATGACCTAGTTTTTGACCCCAGGTGACCCAGTTTCGAACCTGACCTAAAAATCATCAAGACAAACATTTTGAGCAAGCTTCATAAAAAAATGTGACCGAGTGTTAACAAAGTTTTCTGCTGATTTGGCCCGTTGACCTAGTTTTTGACCCCAAGTGACCCAGTTTCGAATTTGACCTAAAAATTATCAAGACAAACATTTTGAGCAAGATTCATGATGATTGCTTTAAAAATGTGACCGCTAGAATGATAAGATTTTCTGTTGATTTGGCCAGGTGACCTAGTTTTTGACCCCAGGTGACCCAATTTTGAACTTGACCTAGAAATCATTGACAAACATTTTGCTTCAAAAATGTGGCTGCTAGAGTGTTATCAAGGTTTTCTGCTGATTTGGCCTGGTAACCTAGTTTTTGACCCCAAGTGACCCAGTTTTGAACTTGACCTAGAACTCATCAAGACAAACATTTTGAGCAAGATTCATGATTATTGCTTCAAAAATGTGGCCGCTAGAGTGATAACAAGATTTTCTGCTGATTTGGCCAGGTGACCTAGTTTTTGACCCCAGGTGACCCAGTTTCAAACCTGACCTAGAAATCATCAAGACAAACATTTTGAGCAAGATTCATGATGATTGCTTCAAAAATGTGACCCCTAGAGTGTTAACAAGGGTTTCTGCTGGTTTGGCCTGGTGACCTAGTTTTTGACCCCACGTGACCCAGTTTCGAACTTGACCTAGAAATCATCAAGACAAACATTTTGAGCAAGATTCATGATTATTGGTTCAAAAATGTGACCGCTAGAGTGTTAACAAGGTTTTCTGCTGGTTTGGCCTGGTGACCTAGTTTTTGACCCTATGTGTCCCAGTTTCAAACCTGAAGAAATCATCAAGACAAACATTTTGAGCAAGATTCATGATGATTGCTTCAAAAATGTGACCGCTAGAGTGTTAACAAAGTTTTCTGTTGATTTGGCCCGGTGACCTAGTTTTTGACTCCAAGTGACCCAGTTTCAAACTTGACCTAGAAATCATCAAGACAAACATTTTGAGCAAGATTCATGATGATTGCTTCAAAAATGTGACCCCTAGAGTGTTAACAAGGTTTTCTGCTGATCTGGCCCGGTGACCTAGTTTTTGACCCCAAGTGACCCAGTTTTGACCTTGACCTAGATTTAATAGAGGCAAACATTTTGAGCAAGTTCATCAAGATTGGGTCAAAACTATGACCTCTAGAGTGTTAACAAGCCTTTCTGATTTGACCTGGTGACCTAGTTTTTGACCCCAAGTAACCCAGCATCAAACTTGACCTAGATTTCATAGATGCAAAAATTTTAGCAAGTTTCATCAAGATTGGGTCAAAACTGTGACCTCTAGAGTGTTAACAAACTAATTGTTGACGACGGAGGACAACAGACAGAGGGTGATGACAATAGCTCACCCTGAGCTTTTGCTCAGGTGAGCTAACAAAAATAAGCAAAAAAAAAAAAAAAAAAATACTGCAAGAAATTGTTTTGTAAACCTTTAAATTGTTTTATACTGATTTTTTTTTTTTATTCTTCAAGGGAGCCAATTCAGAAGAGTATAAAAAACAAAAACAAAATAAAAAAAAATTTATGTTTATAAGTTTTGACATTAGTCAAGTTATTTTGTATCATTTAATAAATGTATTTATAAAGATTTATAATGGCAACATTTCCTTGCAAATCTAATAAAAGAAGATGTAAAAAAAATAATAATAAATAACTTGCCCATATGGCCATAACTTTAGTTATTTGCAAAAAAAAAAATACCTACTATAAAATAAAATTAGCACACTAGTATCTCTAAACAATATGCTGTAAAATGTTTACAAAAACTTTCAAAGGGGCATAACTCTGCCAATATTTGGTGCACTGTAACCTCAAAATAATATGCGCTGTTCCACATCATCATGTAACTATTTATGAAGTTTCAGCTTGATCGGATGTAAACTGTAGGAGGATTTAGCGGGAAATGAAAAATTAATAGAAATTTTCAAAGGAGTTTAACTCTGCTAATATTTGGTGGACTGTAACCTTGAAACAATATGCGCTGCTCCACATCATGGTATAACTTGAAGTAAAGTTTCAGCCTGATCAGATGTAAACTCTAGGAGTAGTTAGCCAGAAACGAAAAGTTTACAAAAATTTTCAAAGGGGCATAACTCTGCCAATATTTGGTGCACTGTAACCTCGAAAAAATAAGCGCTGCTCCACATCATTGTGTAACTATTTATGAAGTTTCAGCTTGATCGGATGTAAACTGTAGGAGGATATAGCCAGAAACAAAAAATTAATAGAAATTTTCAAAGGGGTATAACTCTGCTAATATTTGGTGGACTGTAACCTTGAAATAATATGCACTGCTCCACATCATGGTCTAACTACAAATCAAGTTTCAGCTTATCAGATGTAAAATGTAGGAGCAGTTAGCCAGAAACGAAAAGTTTACAAAAATTTTCAAAGGGGCATAACTCTGCCAATATTTGGTGCACTGTAACCTCGAAATAATAAGCGCTGCTCCACATCATTGTGTAACTATTTATGAAGTTTCAGCTTGATCGGATGTAAACTGTAGGAGGATATAGCCAGAAACAAAAAATTAATAGAAATTTTCAAAGGGGTATAACTCTGCTAATATTTGGTGGACTGTAACCTTGAAATAATATGCACTGCTCCACATCATGGTCTAACTACAAATCAAGTTTCAGCTTATCAGATGTAAAATGTAGGAGGAGTTAGCCGGAAATGAAAAAGTTTACAGAAATTTTCAAAGGGGTATAACTCTGCTAATATTTGGCGGACTGTAACCTCGAAACAATATGTAATGCTCCACATCATGGTCTAACTATGAATGAAGTTACAGCTTGATCAGATGTAAAATGTAGGAGGAGTTAACCGGAAATGAAAAGTTTACAGAAATTTTCAAAGGGGCATAACTCTGCAAACACTTGGTGGACTGTAACCCCGGAATAATATGTGCTGCTCCACATCATGGTCTATAAATGAAGTTTCAGCTTGATTGGATGTAAACTGTAGGAGGTGTTAGCCGGAAAGAAAAGTTTACAGAAATTTTCAAAGGCATAACTCGTGCTAATATTTGGTGGACTGTAATCTCGAAACAATATGTGCTGCTCCACATCATGGTCTAACTATAAATGAAATTTCAGCTTGATGGGATGTAAAATGGAGGAGTTAACCAGAAATGAAAATTTTACAGAAATTTTCAAAGGGCCATAACTCTGCAAACATTTGGTGGACTGTAACCCCGAAACAATATGCGCTGCATGATGAGCCAAGGTTGGCAAAAAGCCGGTCAACATGAGTATTGACCGGGCCGGCAGTTAAAACCGGTTTTAACCGGTCATTACTGGTGGATTGGTGGTCGATTGGGTCGATTAAATCACTGTATATGCCTCTGTCCTGTTTCTAAACTGGTCTTAAACGCTTTTCCCCTACATCATGTACATAAGGTTAGACTATATTTTCATCAGTGAACAAGACAAAATAGTTTTTATTAATACATGTAACAGTAATTATTTGATGTCCTTTTTTTATTTGATCATAAGTCAAAAGAGATTATTGCTGGTCAACTGAAGAGGTTGATTGGATTGACTCACTGAACTATAGACAGGTCTGTTCTTTTCAACCCAACAATCTTTATATTATTATCCTTTACAGGTTAGATTAATTGTTCATATTTTGATTTACTGGAATGTGAATAAGCTGAATTTATCATGGATTTTAAAGGATCCGATTTATGAAAGGTCCTATTTTGTTTGACAGAAAAAAAAAAAATGTTCCCTTTTAAACTTTGAAAATATCAATTATTTAACATAATCTCTGATCATAGAATTTTAAAGGTTACATCAAAAAGCAGCTAACATATAATTCTGATGTTATTGCAGAAAATTGTCACATATTGACAAAGTGACAGACAAACGTGTGAAATATACCTGTCATTAATCTTTAAGCCTGTGAACTTGTAAAGTAGTACATCTGTAAAAGGCTGTATTTAATTAACCAAACAATGTTTGAAGATTCACTTATGTCTAGTATACTTAAGTATCTGCAACACCTGTAAATTGCTGTCAAAACAGATTAAAAGGTGTAAAAGCTGACCCTTGCCACTGCAGTGGTAGTGGCATAGATCTAATTGCCAAAGTGACCAATCAGATGTCCCTGATAGGGCTATTATACACTGACACCAGGCTTTATTCCTAATGTGTGAAATTTTGATTATAGTATCTTATCATCAAGCTATTACTGAAGGTGTCAAAAATGAAACCTAAAGACCTGATTTGGAACTTCTTTACTATTTTGGAAGATAACCAAAACACCAATGCAAGGTACAAAGACTGTAATAGTGAAGTTAGTGCTAAGGTCTTAAGACTGAAGAATCATAGACAAAAATGCCTAGGGCTAAAACAGCCAGAAAGTATTACTAAGAGGCCACTTGAAGAAATAACATCTGAACCTGAAACTCTATCAAATGATCAGCCTCCAGCAAAGAGACCAAAACTTCAACAGACTAGTTTCAGTAGCTTTGCCGTTTCAACAGACTGTAGTATGTGGAAGCAGTTAGATGAACAAATTGCTAGACTGTTCTATGCCTGTAATCTGCCGTTCAACATTGCTGACCATCCAATGTGGAAAGAGACTATTGGAATGCTCCAACCTGGGCTTCACCAAACAGATAAGACATCGGTGGCCATCTCGATGAAGTTCATGAGAAACTTACAATGAAGATGAAGACAGAGCTAAAAGGCAAAGATGTGGTGATGATGCAAGATGGCTGGAGTGACATACACAATGCACCAGTCATTGCTACCTGTCTACACACTGAGAGCTCAGTTTACTTCCTCTCAGCTGTCGATACGGGGACAAACAAGAAGACTGCTGCCTGCTGCACGTCAATAGCCCAAGATGCCATGACTCTAGCGGAGGAAGACTATGGGTGTAAAGTGACTGGGACAGTAAGTGACAATGAAAAAAAGGTGGAAGTCATGAAACAGAACCTAAAAGAAGCTGATCCAAATCTCACTGTCTACAGCTGTTCATCACACTGGCTCAACCTCCTTGGTCAAGATATCACACCATCTCAAGTGATCAACCAAGTCATTGAAGTAAACAAATACTTCTGAAATCATCATGTCCCTGGTGTCCTTCTGAATAAGATATCAGGTTCAGTGAAACCCCAGCTTCCAGCAGAGACAAGATGGAATAGCCAGCTCAAGTGCACTGAGACATATATAAGAAATAGACCATTTATGATGTACTTGTGGCACAGAATGAGGATTTAATAGAGACCAAAATCCGTAACATACTTCAAAATGTCGGCTTGTTCAGTGAAGTCAAGAATCTCCAGACTCAGCTTCAGCCTATCTCAGCTGCTTTGGACAAACTACAGTCAGATACAGCCACAATTGCAGATCTGGAACCCTATCATGAGAAAGTAGGCCAGCGATTCAGACAGGCCAATTGACCCACTCATTATCTGGCTAACCTCCTTCATCCTGTGTACAGAGGCAAGAAGTTAGATCCTGATCATATTAACAGTACACAGGAAATGCTGCTTGAGTGGAATGGGGATGTACCTGAACTGTTGAGTTTCATGTCAGACTCGATAACTTTACCAAAGTCTCTTACTCATCAGTCAGTGATTGAAAAAAACTAAGCCAAAAGTGTGGTGGTCAAGTAATGAGCGATCAAAAACAGTGAACCAGGACTTGTGTCTGTTAGCTATGAAAATTCTGTCAATGCTGTCAAGCTCAGCATCTATTGAGCGTGTGTTTTCAAACTTTGGTATTATTCAAACTAAGCTCAGGAATAGACTAGGCATACAGAAGGCAGCAAAACTGGTTGTGTGTTATTGGTTCCTCCATGGGAAAGAGAATATTGATTGGTAAACAATATAAGTGACTCAATCAGTGAAAGATACAAGTGCTTAAAATACTTAGAAAGTGCTAAGCATACATTCTTTAAATCTGAAAAAGAAATGCTGGGCCTATGTTAGGCTTTTCATGTTAAGTCAAAAGATTGAAAGACTCTGTGCTTATCAAAATAAAGCTGTTTCTCTGTATATATGTTATCTATTTGCCTTATGTATTTATGAAAAAAAAAACAAAGAAAAAAAATCATAAAAAGTAAAAGAAAAAAGAAAAGAAAAAAATCATAAAAAGTAAAGAAAAAAAAAAAGAAAAAAAAAAAAAAACTGTAATGGTAACCTTTTAAATAAAAGCCACCTGATGAGTACCCTTGGCAGGGACAAAACAGTTTTTGCACTCAAATCAACTGTTATATTTAATGAATTCCACCAAATTATCAACCAAAAGGCCATACCCATAATCAATCAATCAAATGACCATCATAATCTCCAACTGACCACTAAAAATATTCAATCGACCACTCAATATTTCAATCGACCAGTATTGACCACTCTGGGAGTATTGACCAGAGCGGTTTTAACCGGTTAAAACTGCTGGTTAAAACCGCCCCTGGTTTTGACCGCCCAACCTTAGCTGCATCACATCATGGTCTAACTATATACCAAGTTTCAGCTTGATTGGATGTAAACTGTAAGAGAATTTAGCCGGAAACGAAAAAGTTTACAGACGGACGGACGCCATACCCTGTACCATAATACGTCCCGTTTTTCAAACGAGCTTATAATAATTAAGTGGCCATAAAATCCCAGTATAAAGTTCCTGTCTGGAATTCAGCTAATTAGGACATACCTAGTTGAGAAACTGCATGCAGTTGGTGCCATATGGTACTAATAAAACTTTTGCCTAGCATTTCAAGAAATTTAATAATATCACCATTTTCAGAATATGTCTTGAGACAAAAGTGTCTGTCATGGGGTTTTCGTGTTTTGGGACAATTTTGGATAGTTAAGGAATTATGGGAATGTATTTATTTATTTAATTTTAATTATTTATATATCGATTTATTTGTTTGTTACTTTATATGGAAGAATGGAACCATTAAAGATACTTATAATTATTGAATTTATTTATGGTAAATGTCCTAAAATCTCGAACACTCTAAAACATCAAACACCTAATATTTTAGCCTAAAATAATTCTGGAAATGTCCTAAAATCTCGAACAGTAGCAGTTTTGCAAAAATGGGATTTCTAAGATTTCAAACACAGCTTTCTTCAAATATTTTTTATCGGCACATTCTAATTTCAGTCACATTTTTTTTTGCCGCTACGGAACCGGACACTAAAGTAGTAGTGTAGTAGTGTTGAAAGCTACCGCAAAAGTTAGATGCACACAGCCATGTCATAACAAATTTTATGTACGTAAATGGCATGGGAACCGCATTTTAATTTTATACAAACAGTGAGTCAAGACGCACGAAAATTCGCATAAAAAAAAAGAAAAACAGAGACTTCATCACAATATTAGCCATTTCCATGCGACAGTCACATGGATGTCCGCGTGATATAGGGTTAGATTATGCGCAGGCGATCTAGAACTGTTGTCACCTTGTGGCAGACATAATAAATATTCCGGTTGAAAAACGAAGGCCAAAATAAATCTATGGATCTGTGCTGTACGATCTGCCTATTTGCTGTTTGTTCGTGTATTGTCTGATTGCTATACCAGAATTCCAAAGTTGATCTGATCATTTCTGCAAAGCGTGACGCACATGCGATTATAAGAAAGAAATATCGCTAAAAAACAATAATAGCAGTTCACAGGTTTGGCATATGTAGTTCAGTTTGGTGCGGAGCTAAAATCTTTGATCTTGATCAGGCTGCATTTAGCGCAAGCTGATCTGGCTGTCCGCACTGTTTGTGTTTATATGAGTCCAATAGAGACGACCTTATGACATTTGAGACCACCATAGACAAGATCAACATGCGCATCCGTGCAGTCTATGTATCGGGGCAGTCTGATCTGGGTCTACGCATATCGCCAACAGAATGCATTATCGGAAATTCTAGTCAGTCTGTGCTTTTCACATTAAAAAAACTTTTGTGTTTCTGTAGTGGTTCAAACAAGAACAAACGTGCAGTACCCTTTTGAAGCTTGTGTAGCTCAGTGCGGTAAAGTGAAGCGCCGAGGGTTGTTACATAAGAAGACAGTGGACTAAGCCAGCTAATTTTAAGAAAGTGGCACATTCCCGGAGTGCCGAAAAATGTACCTGGTGTATTAATTAGTGTACCGGATAATTAATTGTTTTGTTATGAGAAACATTTATTTAACATAGAATTAATCAGACGGAATTGAAAACAAACATCCATGTGGTGATTATTATTTCACATTCAGTTTACCTATCACACATAGCAAATACAAAAACCCTTTCGTCGTATAGGTCCTTTTTTTGTCATTTCTGGTGTCGAAAAGCATCCGATAGCCACGTAAATTTTGTCTGTAAGTGAATCAGTCCTAAAACTTTGAACAGTAAAATTTTTAGCAAATCATAATTCCTAAAATTTCGAACAGCAAGAACTGAAATTATTTAATTTTTTTTCAAAGTTTTAGGACATTTACCATATGTATTTACTACATGAGCCCCGTTATCAGAAAACCTGTCTTCAGATATGTGAGACCAGGTAAGACAACAAGACCTGTGGCCAGACAGGACAGCTCGCCTGAACTTGCGCTTGTCTATCATAAATATCAAAAACTTTGACGCAAAACTGTAACTTAAAGTTTCTATGTCTGTGACCTTGACCTCTAGGTCATAAGCAGGGGTGGGAATAGTGCTAAACAAAACTTTGGACCAATATCTATAATCATACTGAATATAAAGTAAATCCATCTGAGGGTTTAGAAAATATAAGGTCTTAAAAACTTTGACGTAAAACTTTTACATTTTTGTTAACAGCTGACGCCGCCGACGCCAGAGGTAATGCAATAGCTCTTCCTGTACTTTCCTACAGGCGAGCTAAAAACCAGACTGCTCTGTTTCAGAAGCCCCTTACCACCTTCACAAGATAATGTGATTTTTATGGCTTTTTAATTGACAGTTTTCACAGACAAAACATAGATTGTTAGTATTTGTTAGAACCGCCTCACTGTGGGTACTTGTTAGAACGGCCTAAATGAGTATCCATTATCTAGTGCAGAAATAAGGAAAATAATGTATCCCCCCATTTTTATTAGTGTTTGTTTGTGTTGAGGTTTTACGGCCCAGTCAACCCAATGGGGTCATGTCGAGCGCGGTCAGTTTACCTAACCACACATTTACTGGGCAAGCTTAGTCCTCTAAGCGGTTAACCAGTACTGTGCACATTCTTTCGCCAGAAACTGACAACTGCCCTTCTTGAATCAGCGGAAGGGAGAGAATGACCGTAGAAAATATTTCATGATCAATCTCCACGAAAGAATGTTACCGACCTCGGCGGGGGTTGAACCCGTGACCTGGTCTCCAGTCGCGGGTTCAATCCCCGCCGAGGTCGGCAACATTCTTTCGTGGAGATTGATCATGAAATATTTTCTACGGTCATTCTCTCCCTTCCGCTGATTCAAGAAGTACTTACTGGGATAAAATTTAAAATCTGGAGTGTTACAATAAAAACAAGAGGTCCATGGGCCACAGGTCACTCACCTGAGTGACATAGCCACTGCAGATATGCAGATGTTATGCAACATTTTTCCAATCAGAATGATTTTAGCTACTGTTGATTTACAAGTCACCTCGATACTTCCAATGAACTTTGAGTTCAATTCCCTTTCGGTTCAGGAGAAAAAGTCAAAACAGATTTTCAAGATGGACGCCATGGCCCCAATCTGGGATTTCCTATTGCAACTACTTGAGCTATTTTTTATCTACAAGTCACCCCGATGATTCCTACCAAGTTTTGAGTCAATTGGCTTTTCAGTTCAGAAGAAGAAGGGAAAAATAGATTTTCAAGATGGCCACCATCTTGGATTTCCGACTGGAACAATTTTAGCTATTTTTATATCTACAAGTCATCCCGATGCTTCCTACCAATTTTCAAATCAACTGGCCCTTTGGTTCAGGAAAATAAGCAAAAAAAGAGTTTCAAGATGGCCGCTCCAAACAATTTAAGTTATTTTAGATCTACAAGTCACCCCAATGCTTCCTACCAAGCTTCAAGTCAAATGGCTTTTCAGTTCAGGAGAAGAAGCAAATAGATTTTCAAGATGGCTGCCATGGTGGCCATCTTGGATTTCTGATAGGGACGATTTTAGCTATTTTTGATCTACAGGTCACCTTAATGCTTCCTACCTAGTTTAAAGACAATGAGCCTTTCAGTTCAGGAGAAGAAGTGAAAAATAGATTTTCAAGATGGCCACCTAGTCGGAACAATTTTAGCCAGTTTTAATCTTGATGCTTCCTACCAAGTTTCAAGTCAATTGGCTTTTGGGTTTAGGAGAAGAAGCGAAAAAAGATTTTCAAGATGGCCACCATGATTTCCCATCAGCAGGATTTTTGCTATTTTTTTTATCTACAAGTCACCCTGATACTTCCTACCAAGTATCAAGTCAGTTGGCCCAGAGGCGAAGGAGGAGTAGGCTTTTAAAGCTATTGTTGATGCTGCACAACGTACGACGGACAATGGACATTGACTGACCACAATAGCTCACAATTATAATCAGGAACTTTTTTGTGATTTTTATAAAATGTAACTGAAATGAGCCAGAGACAAGACACTGTAGCACAAGTGCTTCTGTTTATTCTGTGTACTTGTGTCCCAGAGTCTGTCGGCTTTTATAGCTCTCATTTCAGGGAAAATCACCAAAACTTGTCAGGAAGTACATGTAAGATTCACACATCTTTATGCAATTTTGCCATGTAGCAAAATCCCTTTAAGGTAAATACAACTGTACATACACAAACTTAATATGAAAAGTTTCCATTTCCTTTTGAAGGAAAAGTAATGTTAAAGAAGTAAATGAAAAACTATTGAATTTAAGAAATAAATCAAATGTCATTCGTCTGTCCTATGTACACAATTTGATATCAAATTTTCCTTGTCACAATTTTCCCCCTCCAAAAAGGAAAGGGATGCTCCGCATCCTAATGTCCTTTTGAAGGTACATTGTCAATATAAAATGTCATCAATACATGTATAAATAATATTCATGTCATTCAGTTCGCTTGTACAGTTACTGACTACTTATTTTCATCACTATCTTGTCATCTGGTGTTGTTCTTCTTGTAGCTATATGGTTACAAGTCTTTATTAGACAGGCCACATGGTTTATGTTAAGCGGCATAGCTGACTTCAGTTTTTACCGGTAACATTGAATCTCTATCTGCACGTCATCGTGCTTCTCCTTGTATAGCGATGCTTGTAATATAGGTGAGGCCATAGTTTTACTAAACATTTAATGCAATCCATGCTACTATTGTTGATCCATTTCTTGCTACAGATGCAAACAGTCTACACTACACAAATTCTAATTTATGTGACTATAGATAATGGGAGGAGCAACATGTTTTAATATATATGTATATATATGTATATGGATGTATGGGTATATGTATTTAGGTGAACTTTTGCCTTAGTAAATCTACTTATATTTTGATGTATGTTTGTACCAAGTGAAGCAGGCAGCTTCACTGGTCAGATCACCATTGAATTGTCCTGCAGGAATGACATGCTGGGGAATACAGTCACTACATGAAGCCTTGCAAACATTGATAGGTACACTTGACCTATTATGATTTATCCATATGAACATGGAAAACTTATTTTCAACTATTTGCCTAAGCTGATAGGCCTTATAAGGATTTATACTCACAACTGATTTAAGAGGTAATTCATTCTTTAACAAAGCATTTGTTAGGACCAAATCACCCCAATTTATGTTAACCTTGCAAAAAAGGCTAAATGAAACTGATATATTTGTTAGTACCTTTGAACACTAAAATGGTAAGAAACTATATTAGTTGGCAGCTGCTGAATTGGCAACTGGATGCAGTTATTTCCATCAGTAACTTCCAATACTAGTACTGTGCTGGGTTTTGAAGTTATGATACGTTTTATAGAAAAGATTATAAATAACATTATAACAATTTTTATCAAAATAAGATTAGAAACTTCTGAGACATCGGCAAGAGTAATTATAGAATATGGGCCATCAGGCATTGTTTCCTTTGTTTCGAAATTATAGTGAAAAGATGGTAAGGTTGTATACGCTTCCACCTTTGGAATTAAATTGTTGGCGGCAAGTACCAATATCTACATACTGATATTTACGTAGCAGGAAACTGAATAATATAAGAGCTGTGGCAGATAATCCAGTAGCTGTAATTGAAAGGAGTAGTTCTGTGGGAAATGACTCTTGTATATAAGAAGCTGAATTATACATTGACTCAGCAAGAGAGGTGAACATTAGTTTGTTTTGTTTAGACATTTTTATCATCTTCTTTAAGCTCATATGACTTTTCATATCATTAGATATTACTTCTGATATGCCATGATTGTATATTTGAAAAGGTGGGGTGGTTATATTTAAAGAAGAATGGAAGGTTGATTCTGCTGTTATATTTTGAAGTGCACTTTCTTCAAAATATTCTTGAAGAAGAGCAAGATTAATTGGATGCATTTGATCTACTGTAGCCAATGTATGATGGCACCCATCCCATCTTTGAGGAAGATAATACTGGGTTGTCATAATGGCACAGTCACATGGTAGTTTTATGATGCAAAAAGAACATCCTTCAATAATTTTTGAAGAATTAGTACATTGCAAATTCAAAGTAGATATATTGTATAATAAGAAATGGGTTTGATTCAACTGTTCTAGAGAAGAAGAAAGTTCATGTGGAAGAAAACGAAAGTCACATGAAGATTTTACTTCTTCTCTATTATCTTTAAATAATGCATAAGAACATTTTGGAACACTGGCATGAAATAGTGCCAAATTGTAATTACAAAAAATTAAATGGTTGTATCTACTGCAAGTTTGCAACCTATCATTTTGTACTTCTATATAATAACCGTGATCATGCGTGACAGCTAGATAGGATGGAAGGTCTAAAATAGCTGTTGCATGTGTTGAGGATGCATTTACTGGAACCGGATAAGTTAGAATCTTATAAAGTGAAAGTGGTTTATGCATTTTTCCAATTGGAAACTTAATAGTAATCATGATCTCATTTCCTTGCCTATGAAAGAAGAAACAGTCATGTCTATAGTAAAAGTGTGGATCTCTAAACAATAATTGAAATCCTGGACGCTTAGCGTTAAGAGTCACCTGAGTATCATTTACAGTATTTGCCAAGACTTTATAAGGTATTATATCAGTAGTTAGCTTATTCTGCATTAAACTGAATATTCCAGCTATAAGGCCAGAAAAAGCATCAGCAAGTTGGGAACTTTTATGTAATTGATCTGCTAGAATTGACATTATCATCGAAGTTTTTTCTTGCAAAGTACTATACTTAATTTGGAATTCTTTATTTAAGTGGTTGATGATCATGTTATTTTCTTTTAGACCCTTTATTACATTGTTAATACGACTATCTGTGGTTGTCATGAAGGAATGTTAGATGTCCACTTCATGTGCAAAGCCCTTTTGTTCTTTATTTTGTTTTTGCTGGATCCTAACCATTGCATTTGATATTTGTTTTATGTCATTTGCGGTTGCAAACCCAAACAGATTTTTACCTATGTCTGCCACTATTGGAAGAAGAGAGCGTTTATTCCTGACAATCTTGAAATTTTGTTCAGGGATCAGTGTAAAGATGTTTTCTAAGGTGTTATCAATATTTTCCAGTGTTTTATTATGCAGTTTTTGGAGCTGAAATATTATGTACTTAAAATCTGCATAAGAGCTGTTGTTATTGCTAGTGCAGTTGCACGCTTGCAAAAGAGGATTAAGATCAACAGGTCTTTCTAATGCCAAAATATATGTGTGGGTCCAATGTTCCGCACTAAAATATATTTGTGCTTCTTTCTCGAAGATTGTCCCATAATTTATACGACTGACTGTAGCAGGGTTTCCCAGGGTTGTATGTTTTTGTGCCCAACCCTATTAGGAAGAAAGAAAAAGTGTATGAGTTGAATGCATTAGAGGCATATAGCTGCTCTGAGCTCAATTTATACCAGTGCTTAGTATAATTAAACTCTGCTGTTTTCTTGTTGCTTAATGAAACTGACTTTGGGTATATATATATATATATATATATATATATATATATATATATATATATATATATATATTTTTTTTTTTTTTTTTTTATTCAGCTTTGAAATGAATTACCCTGGGCATGAGTATTCCATCTCAAAACCTATAGTTTGGTCCTGTCAACATTTTATGTCCCCTATTTCATTCTTCCACACTTACTATCTTCCATGTTGTTCATTTTATTTATTTAATTTATTTATTTAGGGAATTTTACTTTTTTTGGAAATACTTAAAAGGACGCTTCCTTTTGCGACCTTGGGCACTGTATTTAATGTGAAATTCATTCACAAGATTTTCAGGGAGTGTGGACTTGCGTTCCCATGTAGTATTCTTTAAACCTAGCCATTTCACTTTATAAAGTTTTTCACCTTTGTAATTGGTTGAAGCTAGAATTTTCTCTACAAAGTAATTTGGCTCTGCTAGGTCCCTATTTGCTTCTTGTGCAGGTTCCTGATTTTGCTCATTCTGTGTATTTATTTGTTCTATCTGATCATTTTCATTATCTTGAATCAGTATTGGTTGTTGTTGTTGGGGCTGTATCATTCCTTCTAAGAACTGGATTGTTACAAGCCTTGAGCCTATTGGCATGTTCTCTTGCTCGAAGGGGTTTATGATCAGCCTGTTTCCTAAGATTGAAGGTATGATTAGGACATACTTTAGTGATGTAAGAAGGACCTTCATATTTAGGTGCTAATTTCTTAGAAAGACCAGGAGTGATATTGTGCTTACGAAGCATTACTTGTTGTCCAAGTTGAAAGTTGGGCTCCTTAGCTGTGCGGTCATATTGTTTCTTTTGTCTTGCTTGTGCAGAAAAACGATTAGATTTAACAAGCATGTTGGTTATTTTTACAGAATCTATGAGATTTTGCATGTGCTCCTGTGCAGACCTTGTCAGATTTTCTTTTGGAATAAGTGCAGTGTCTAATGGAGTGCGCATAGCACGTCCAAAAACTAGCTCATAAGGTGTAAACCCAGTTGTTGCTGACTGTGCATTTCTAAATGCCATCATAATAGCAGGTAGCTGTTTATGCCAATCAGTTTGCTCTTCGTATTGCTTGAGCTAATGTAGAGTTTGTCCTTTCTACCACGCTAATACTTTCGGGATGGAAACTCAAAGTATGATGTCGAGTCACTTGGAAAAGTTCACATAAAGCTGCGACAAGCTTTGACATGAAGTTCTTTCCACGATCTGATATTAAGACGTCAGGACTGCCATAACGACAAAAAATTTCCGAGTACAGTACTTGAGCGATGACTGCACTTTCCTGTGTTTTTAAGGGAAAACACTCAAACCAACCTGTAAATGCACAATTAACCAAGAGGATGTATTTATGCTTCTCAGAAGAAGTCGTAAGAGGACCCAGTATATCCATATGCAGTCGAGAAAATGGCTGAGATGGCACAGGCAAGGGCGTTAGAGGAGCTTTGTTATTATTATAGTTTCTTTTAGATTTTTGACATGTGTTGCAGGTTCTGACATGTATATCTATATCTGTATACATTTTAGGCCAATAATACTTGGATCGTATTGCTGCATAAGTTTTATCGAACCCTAGATGTGCATTTCCGTCATGGTAGGCTAAAATGACATCTTCCCTCAGACATTTTGGAACCATTAATTGTGAAAATGATTCTTCCCTTCTTTTATTTTTCTTTGATTTGGCATCTAAGAAATGGTATAAAATGCCATCTCTAACCACATATTGCTCAGAACTAATTATAAGTTTTTGTTGTTCTGTTTTATTTTCTGGTAGCTGCCCATGGAGCATATATTTAAACATCTGACCAACTTCATCGCATGATTCTTGAAGTGAAATAATATCAGTTTTTGATTTTGAAGCTATGTCAGGTTCCCTTGTAGGCATTATAGAGGGTTCTTCATTGTCTGTAGGAATTCGGTGAAGTGACGCGATAAAAGGATCTGCATCAACATTTGGGCACTCAAATTCTGTCTGCAGATATTGAACAGATTTCTCCGTATTGGAACTGCTACTAAGCTGTGATAATGTTTGGCTTCCTGACCTTGCCTTGGCTTGGTCAGGTACATGTATATTGTAAGGCCGTCGTGACAGTGCATCTGCATTTTGGTTCCTGATACCTGGCTTATGTTCTACTGTGAAATCATAACCCTGTAATTTAATTGACCATCGACCCAAACGTCCACTTTGGTCTCTAATTTTTTGAAGCCACTTTAGAGCTATATTGTCTGAATAAACTGTAAAGTGGTTATGTGAAAGATATGGCTGAAACTGTTTAACTGCTTCAACCATTGCTAAGCATTCCCGCTCACATATACTCCATTTAATTTCTGTACCCCTTAGGGCACGCCCACCATAACTTATCACAACTTCACGACCTTCAAAATCCCTTTGCCCCAAAATGTAGCCTATTGCTTCCCCGCTTGCATCTACAGAGAGAAAGAATGGCTTTTGGGTGTCAGCAAAAGCAAGAATTGGGCTTGATATAAGTTTATCTTTTAGAAGGTTAAATGCAGTTTCACAGTCTTCAGACCACTTATATTCTACATCTTTTTTTAACAAGTTATGGAGTGGTGCAGCAATCTTTGCGTAATCCTTAACAAAACGTCTATAGTATGCAGTTAAGCCTAAATATGCTTTCAACTGTTTGCGTGTCTTAGGCACAGGGTAAGTTTTTACTACATCAATTTTAGCTGCAAACTGAGATTTCTTAGGCTGTAACTTAAGATTAGCATCATTTAATCTGTCAAAAACATTTTGAAGGTGAACCAAATGTTCATCAAAAGTTGATGAGTGTATCAATATGTCATCTACATAAACAAGAGCATATTTGAAATTAATTCCCTGCAGCACTTGAGCCATTACACATTGGAAAGCTATCGCAGCATTCCGGAGACCATATGGTAGCCGTTTAAAGGAACAGGAACCACTATGTGTGACAAATGTGGTTTTATGTTTCGTTTCCTCATCCAGAGGGATCTGATGAAACCCAGACTTAAGGTCCAAAACGGTGAATATTTTCGAATTGTTTTCACCAACAGAATCCATAGCATCTTCCAATCGTGGAAGTGGGAAATTCATTGGCTCAGTAACTGCATTTAAGTCCCGATAATCAACAGCAAACCTGTATGTACCATTTTTTTTTAAGCACAACACTACAGGGGCAGCCCAGAAACTTTTAGAAGGCTCAATTATATCATTCTTGAGCATATCTTCTACCTGCTCATCTATATGCTTTTTTATCTGGGGTGAAGCACGATATGGGCATTTCCGCTGAGGTGGTGCATTTCCTGTTTCAATCCTATGTTTGTGAACATTGGTGCACCCCAACTCCGAAGTGTCTTTGGCAAATGTGCTATGATTTGATGCAATAAATGCGTATAATTTAAATTTTTGTTCTTCTGTTAGGTCAGACTCGTCTAATGAGATGCCCAATTCGTCTGCAGTTTCTTTGTATTCTTTGAACTTATTTGTCATTTCATTTTCATTTGTAGAAGTGGCACTAAGGACATTTGGTTCAAAGTAAGCCTCTTCAGAGTCTAATTCAACAATAGAATCAATATCAATAGGGCACAGTCTGCCTATAACTTGCCCTGGTTTTAGTGTAACTGGAGATGACAATGGATTTAAGACTTTACAGAATCCACGGCCTTTAATTATATTTATAATGCTCTTGGCCCCTGCTAATTTCTTTTTTGTCAAAAGATTTACTGGCTCAAAAATTGCCGTTTCATTATGTGGAGCCCTGGATACTCTTATAGGCAACACTGTCTTAGAGTGAGGCTGAATTACTGTACACCTTACAGGTCTAGCCAATCCCATTTTAAAAGCTGGTTTCAGGATATTTATAACAGGCTCTCCTGCTTCTGTGTCAATTGATTGGGTCTCAAAGTTTATAGTGCAATTATTTGCCCGTAAGAAATCAATTCCCAATAATAAAGGATGTAAAATTTCATCAAAAATATAAAATTTTTGATAAAATAAATGATCACCCATTTTAACTGGCAAAGTAGCTGTACCTTTTATATCAATGAAATGTCCACCTATTCCTTTTACTTTTCTGTATTCCTATTTACCATAGCTTATGAAATCTTGCTCCAGTGTGTTTAGGAGGGATTGTTTTATGCAACTAAGACTAGAACCAGTATCAACCAATGTATTTATTTTCTTGCCCAAAATTGAGACTTCTATGAAATTATTATTCAGTGGTGCTGATGCAAAAATCACTGGTAGATCTCTATTACCATGCAGCCTTTGTTTTGCTGACATTTTGTTATGAATTTTAGCTTTGTATTTTCCATTTTTGCTAATTTTAAATTTTGTTGTTTCTAATTTGCTCCTTTTGATTCTTGTATCTAACTGACTTTGTGTCTTTTTTGTTCTTGTCATGAAATTTTTCTTTTGCCTATCCATGTGGTTGCCCCCTTTACCAATGGCAGGTGGTAATTTCTATTGTTGTTTTACTGTTTTGCATGCTCTCTGAATGTGCCCAGTTTTCCCCACAAGCATAACATTCTGCATTTATAAAAGGACAGTGGTTTTGAAGATGATGACCTTGCCTGTCACACCTAATACAAACATAACTAGGGTTGACATTTGGTTTTTCTGGATTTACTGAGCGTCTGTTGTAAGTATTGGCAGGTTTTTGTCTTCTTTGTGTTCTGTGTATGTGATTGTTTGTAGCTGTCAGGTTTTGCTCGCAACTCTGACTGAGATGTTGTTTGTAAATGATTTATAGACATAGCTGTTTGTATTGCTTTAATGAGTCTTTCTTCTGATGAAATGTTATCAGACTGACTGTTTTTTATTTTGTTGGCTTGTTCGGAAATGGATGCTTCTTTAATCACATCTGCTATACTTGTGATATTTGACCTTATTAGGTCTGCTCTTATGTTCGGCAAAAATCCCTTCATTAATGCCCCTAATATTTGATCTTCAGGCAGATCTATTAATTTTGCTTTCATCTGTACCTTTTGAATAAAATCTTGTACTGATTGGTCAGGCCTTTGTTTCATCTCATATAGTTCTGGCATTATAGACCATTTTGTTGCCCAGTTTAAACTAAATCTTGCAATAAACTGTTCCTTTAACTGCTCAAAGTTTGTTGCAATTTGATCTGGTAAGTAGGAGAACCAGGTGTAAGCATCGTGTAAGAGGTGTAAGCTAAAGAAAAACACATTTGCTCATTAGTCCGTTGAGCATATGTAGCAATGGCTATAAATTTGTGTAACCATGTGGATGCATCTGTACATTTAGGGTCAAACTTTTCACATACATTTGCATCAAATTTCAGTAAGTTGAATGGCCTACCTTCACTTCCACTAGGTGTATTCTGATCTGTTGTCATTTCTTCTCTGGTTGTGTTACTTTGTTGTGTTTTAGATCTTGTTTGTCTTGTGAATTCTTGTGATGGCTGGTATGTTTTCATCAAATTTAGGACCGACCTTTCTCCACCAAATATAATCGGGAACTTTTTTGTGATTTTTATAAAATGTAACTGAAATGAGCCAGAGACAAGACCCTGTTACACAAGTGCTTCTGTTTATTCTGTGTACTTGTGTCCCAGAGTCTGTCGGCTTTTATAGCTCTCATTTCAGGGAAAATCACCAAAACTTGTCAGGAAGTACATGTAAGATTCGCACATCTTTATGCAATCTTGCCATGTAGCAAAATCCCTTTAAGGTACAGTTGTATTAACTGTACATACACAAACTTAATATGAAAAGTTTCCATTTCCTTTTGAAGGAAAAGTAATGTTAAAGAAGTAAATGAAAAACTATTGAATTTAAGAAAAAAAAACAAATGTCATTCGTCTGTCCTATGTACACAATTTGATTTCAAATTTTCCTTGTCACACAATGAGCTCAGTGGCTTCAGAGAAGAAGTCTGAAATTCTCAACAATTTTCCCATACAAATGTTATGGGGCTCAGCAAACCTGACCTTGCTGTAAAAAGGTCAAATGTCAACGTACGACAATCTTTTTATCAACTTAAGTAGATCTCTTGTCTCCTTGTCTACTTAAGTAGATCTCTTGTCAATTGGTCTTTCGGCTCAGGAAATGAAGTGAAATATAGATTTTCAAGATGGCTGCCATGCCATGGCAGCCATCTTGGATTTCCAATCTAAACGATTTTAGCTACTTTTGATCTACAAGTCATCCCGATGCTTCATACCAAGTTTCAAGTCAAGTGGCATCTGGGTTTAGGAGAAAAAGCAAAAAATAGATTTTCAAGATGGCCGCCATGACGGCCATCTTGGATTTACGATCAGCACAATTTTAGCTATTTCTGATCTACAAGTCTACCAGTGCCTCCTACCAAGTTTTGAGTCAACTGGCCTTTCAGTGCAGGAGAAGAAGCGAAAAATAGATTTTCAAGATAGCGGCCATTTTGAATTTCCGATTGAAACGATTTTAGCTATTTTTGATCTACAAGTCACCCTGATGCTTCCTATTAAGTTTCGAGTCAATTGACTTTTGGGTTTAGGAGAAGAAGCGAAAAATAGATTTTCAAGATGGCCCCCATGGCAGCCATCTTGATTTACGATCGGCATGATTTTAGCTATTTTTGATCTACAAGTCACCCCAATGCTTCCTACCAAGTTTCGAGTCAATTGGCCTTTCGGTTCAAAAGAAGAAGCGAAAAATAGATTTTCAAGATGGCTGCCATGGCGGCCATCTTGGATTTCTGATCGGCACGATTTTAGCTATTTTTGATCTACAGGTCATCCCGATGCTTCCTAGCGTTTGGAGTCATTTGGCCTTTCTGTTCAGGAGAAGAAGCGAAAAACAGATTTTCAAGACGGCAGCCACTGCGGCCATCTTGGACTTCCGATCGGCACGATATTAGCTATTTTTTATCTATAAGTCACCCCAATGCTTCCTACCAAGTTTGGAGTCAATTGGTTTTTGGGTTTAGGAGTAGAAGTAAAAAATAGATTTTCAAGATGGCTGCCATTGTGGCCATCTTGGATTTCCGATCGGCATGATTTTAGCTATTTTTATCTACAAGTCACCCTGATGCTTCCTAGCAAATTTGGAGTCAATTGGCCTTTCTGTTCAGGAGAAGCAAAAAATAGATTTTCAAGATAGCGGCCATGGCCGCCAGCTTGGATTTCCTATCAGAACGATTTTAGCTATTTTTGATCTACAAGTTACCCCAATGCTTCCTACCAAGTATCAAGTCAGTTGGCCCAGAGGCGAAGGAGGAGTAGGCTTTTAAAGCAATTGTTGATGCCGCACGACGTACGATGGACAACAGACATTGACTGACCACAATAGCTCACAATGAGCATAGTGGCTTCAGAGGAGAAGTCGTCTGAAATTCTCAACAATTTTCCCATAGAAATGTTACGGGGCTCATATAAATGCATAGGCAAGCAAACCTGACCTTGCTGTAAAAAGGTCAAATTTCAATGTACGACAATCTTTTTATCAACTTATGTAGATCTCTTGTCCCCAATGATTTGTGCATAGATTCAGCCCCAAGTCATCCTTGGTTCTGGAGAAAAAGATTTTTAAAGGGTTTTACCATATTTGGGCATGGGGGCCATCTCTCATTTTAGCAATCTTTCGTTCCCCCGACTTAAGAAGGCTCAATATGAAATTTGAGCAAATCTGGCTCAGTGGTTTCAGAGGAGAAGTCGTTTTAAATTCTCAACAATTTTCCGATTCAAATGTATGGGGCTCATACAAATGCATAGGGAAGCAAACTTGACCTGCCGTAAAAAGGTCAAATGTCAATGTACGACAATTCTTTTAGCAACTTTGGTAGACCTCTCATCCCCAATGATTTGTGCAAGGATTCAGCCCCAAGGCATTCTCTGTTCTGGAGAAGATTTTTAAAGGTTTTTACCATATATGGGCATGGCGGCCATCTTGGTCAACAGACCGCAACAATATTAGCAATCTTTTGTTTCCCCACCATAAGGTGGCTCCATATGAAATTGGAGCAAAATTGCCTTAGAGGAGAAGGCGTTTGAAATTCTCAACAATTTTCCCATTGAAGTGTATGGGGCTCATACAAATGCATAGGGAAGTGAACTTGACCTTGCTGTAAAAAGGTCAAACATCAACAGAAGACAATTCTTTTAGCAACTTTGGTAGACACCCGTCCCCGATGATTCGTGCAAAGATTAAGCCCCAATGCATACTCGATTCTAGAGAAGAAGATTTTTAAAGGTTTTTACCATATATGGGCATGGTGGCCATCTTGGACAATGGACCGCAACCATTTTAGCAATCTTTCATTCACCCTAAGGAGGCTCCACATGAAATTTGAACAAAATTGGCTCAGTGGCTTCAGAGGAGGTCGCTTGAAAATGTTAACGGACGGATAGATGCACGGACCCATGGACGCATGGATGACAAGGGATGAAAAGTGATCACAATAGCTCATCCTGAGCATTGCTCATCCTGAGCATAGCTCAGGTGAGCTAAAAATCGCCACCTAATTTAAGTTAAATGGTTTGGGACAGACTTCTCATTTTTGTGCAACAGTCGATTTAAAGCGTAATTACTGAGATGAGAAGGAGTATAGGCACCTCTGCGTTGCTGGGTGTGTGCATTTTAACTTTCATATGACGGAATGCCAGAAGACATATTTTAGCTATATGTAGCCGCAGCTCATATATTGAATTGGAAAAAAAAAATAAATAAAAAAAATGAAGGTTTTTTTTGTTTGTTTTTTTTATCACTGAAATGTTATGGGACAAACTTCCAATTTTCTTGAAACAATAAAAAAAAAAAAAAAAAACGATTGGCAAATACAAATTCTACATATTTTACACGAATTCACAATTTTTCACAGTATAGGAATGCATCACAGCTGTGCAGTTTTTTGTGCACTGTACAGTGCCAATGCTTAAAGATTTTGTAGCAGTTGGCTGCAAACTGTACCGTAAAAGGTTGTTTTTTTTTTCATTTATTCTTTTGTTTTAGATTTGAGCCCATCGATAAGTCTGTTTGTCAATAGCTTTGTTGCAAAATGCTATTTTTGCAGCTGTAAAAATTTAAGTTTTCAAATGAGAAAAATAGCCATCAGAGGAGATGGCAAATCCCCCGACCAAACGGCCATTTCTAAATTTAGTGTATTTCAATCGATATCATGGATATATTGAACGAGAGCACAGCAGAAAGATGCAAAGATAGTATGAAATGTGACCACAATAATAAGTGAAAACAAAAATAGGTGTACTGTGAATGATTTTATTTTTGCAGGTTCTTTTATTTATTTTTTTTATTTTTGTCAAAATTGTAATGTTACTACTAGTAATAGATGGGTGCAGTAATACGGAACTATAGTTTGTGATATATGTTTTATTTACAAGTTAAACATGTATACGGCAAGGCGTCCAGAACATAAGTGAGTTCTAAAAGTATCTCAGAGGCATGGTCAGCCGGCCTTACTTGTGGTCTCAGTTATATGCGTGGGAAAAGATAAAACTAAATGTTTCTCAATATGCCAGAGCCAGTGGCTGTCAGTGTCAATAACACATCATCTCCCTTTCCGGCTGAGCAGAGTTCCTTGATAAATGCTCGTGATGTTTACGTTGGGTTTTTATTAGCCATATCCTATTAAGTTCCAAGGCATGTCCTATAAAGATATTCAAGCAAGTTCACCTGCTGATAAACCAATTAATCAATAGGTCAGTCTGTCTGGAGGCTTTAAGCATCTTCCAGATTTGGTAACATAGTAATTTTGATCTCCAGTGTCCTGAGAATTCTCACGGTTTTCAGCGTTTTTCTCTGAATTATCACACAATTTAACAGGTGATTTGGGGGCTGTCTCAAAGCATCCTTGGTTTTGGCCATTGGTATCAGATTTATTTTCTTCGGGCAGTTGCATCTTATAATACCTTGGTCAGTCTGTACATGATACGATCACGGAAATTTGCTTTTAGATTGTACAATACCTGTCTTCCTTTGATCTTTCACCCGCACATTCTGATTTGTGTGGAGAGGAAGCAATGATCGCACGCGATGCCGTCTGTCGTAATATTGTTTTTGTTTGTGTTGATATTTTTCTCACACGATGCGACTTTCCTCAGGTCAGGCCACTTAGGGTCAAGCAGTTTTGGCTGAACTGGTAACGCTGTTCTTAACTTACGGCCCATTAGGAGCTCTGCCGGACTAAATCCATTATGGAGCGGCGTTGTCCTGTATGCTAGCAAAGCAAGATATGGATCGTCAGCTTTCTTAAGCATGTCCTTTATTGTACCTACATGGCGTTCAATCATCCCATTGCTTTGAGCCATTTTCGGACTACTTATAACAATGTCGAAACCATAATGCACTGCAAATTCTTTAAAGGCACTAGATGTGAAATATGCACCACCATCTGAATGGAAGTACTCGCAAATACAGTGACACGCCATAATTGATTTTAGATGGTTTATAACTGAACCTGACGTTTGGCTGTACAGTTTAGCTATTTCTACGTTATCTGGAAAAGTAATCCACGACTAGCAGATAAATGGCGCCATTAAGCTGAAATAAGTCTGCTCCTATTCTCTGCCACGGGCATGTGGGGAACTCTATTGGCTTTGATGGCTCTTTTAATTGTTCTATGCATTTTTGACATGATTTTACCATGTTTTCAAGCTGTGTGCTTAAGCCCAGCCACCAAACTGACGACTTCGCACGCTCCCTACATTTTACAATTCCTTGGTGCCCTTCTTGAATTTTCTCTAAAATTTCCACATGTAAAATCTCAGGGATAACTAATCTAATTCCCTTGAGTAAGAGACCCTCCTGTACCGTAAACTCACCCCTAAACGCCCAGTAAGGCTGCAAAGTTTCATTTAATGCCGATTTTTCAGGCCAGCCTTTCCTGCAATATTTCAAAATACTAGAGCATATTGGATCTGAGTCATAGTGATACTTGAGCTGGTCTAACCTTGAGTGGGAAGCCGGTAGACCGCTTATCACCGTATCAACAAATGCCTGAGTTTGTAATTGCAGATCTGAATAAGATTCTTCTGTATGACTCAAAGGGGCCCGACTAAGGTTATCGGCTGAATAAAGGTTTTTCCCAGACGTATGCGATATGGTGTAATGAAATCTCATCAAGCGCATTCTAAAACGCTGTAGGTGGAATATCAGACAAATTTTTGGTACTTAGAAGGGGAACTAGGGGCTTATGGTCTGTTTCAATGTGAAACGACGTGCCTATCAAATAGTTTGCAAATTTTTTCGCATGCCCAGATCACGGCCAGTGCTTCTTTCTCTATCTGAGCATACCTGCATTCAGTGTCACTAAGAGAACGAGAGGCAAATGTTACAGGCTTCCAAGTTTTGCCGTGCTTCTATCAAAGCAGGCCTCCAAGGCCAAAGGAAGAACTATCGGCTGAAATTAAGCTTTCCTTATTGGGCTCATAGTGGGCCAGCACCGTTTCTGGGCTGATTTCCTGCTTAATTGCATTAATAGCAGATTCTTGCATCGGTCCCAATGACCATGCATTTTGCTTTTTAAGCAATTCACGTAAAGGTTTGCTTTTCTCTGCAATGGCCTTTGAGAATTTGGCCAGTTGATTAACCATACCCAAGAATCTTCTTATGTCAGAAGTATTTTGCGGGGTTGCCATTTCTGTGATAGCACGGCATTTTTCAGGACACGGACTTAAACCTTCTTCATCTATCTGGTGACCTAGAAAGGTCAAAGATCGCTGCGCAAACATACACTTACTTTCATTCAGCGTGATACCAGCTGATTCCAGTCTTCCTAACACCTGCATCAAACGCTCATCGTGCTGTTCAAGTGTTTCCCCAGATATCAGACAATCATCAGTACGGCAGACTACCCCCGGGATGTTTTCTAGCAAAAGTGACATTTTCTTCTGAAAGTACTCACTTGCAGAGGAAATACCCATAGGCAGTCGGTTAAAACAAAACCTACCAAATGGCATGATAAACGTGGTAAGAAGTTGTGATTCTGGAGCCAGACTGATTTGCCAAAACCTGCTATTTGCATCCAATTTGCTAAAATAACGCCCACCCGCTAGCTTCGACAGAGACTCTTCTACAGTAGGAAGTGGGTGTTTTTCCCTCATGACACTCTCATTTAATTTGGTGAGGTCCATGCAAATTCGGATCTGATCACTGTTAGCTTTGGGGATGGCGACCATACCAGAGCACCACTCTGTAGGCTGGTCTACTTTTGAAATTACCCCTATATCTTGCATTCTCTGTAATTCTGTTTTAACCTTATTCATTAATGGGAAAGAGACTCTGCGGGGCACCGAAAGGGAATGGGGCTGTGCACTGCTGTCAAGTTTGATTTTGTATTCCCAGTCAGTCTTACCTAAACCCTTAAATAGCGTCGGATGTTTCACTCGATCAGAATGTTGGTGATCCACGGCTTCACCTCCACTGAGTCGATACTGTCTTCCGACTCGACCGAACCAAGAAATCCCTGATCACCCTCGTAGTCGCTGTCAAAAAAAACTTCGTTTACCTTGGGCTTTGACAAGCAGACTCTAGCCTAATGACCTTTGATAGAGCATTTGTGACAAAGTGCGTCCCTTGCAGGACAATTGTCCCTTGGGTGGTTGTCTATGCGCACCGTTTGCATTGTTGCTGCTGACTTGTGGTTTTAGCCACAGACTTTTTGTATCTTTTATTTGACCATTGTGGTTTGGTTTTTACAGCGTCCATCGATTCTGTCCTCGCAGAACAGGCTGCTGTGCCTTGACAGCCTCATGCTGCCTGGCCTGTGCTAGGGCTTTCTCCAGCGTCAGTTCCGCGTCAAGCTGAAGCTTCTCTGAAAATTTGTGGTCTCAAAGCCCGACCACTAGCCTATCCCGTATCAAGTCATTGTGTAAAGCTCCGAATGCACAGTACTCTGCCAGTTTATGCAAACTAGTGACAAATGAATCTACATTTTCTCCCTCAAGCTGCACCCTTTGATTAAATTGTACACGTTCAAAAATAACATTCCGTTTAGGGATGAAATACTCTGTTAAGCTTTTAGTTACTGTACCGTACTCTTTCTTCTGGTCAACTGTCAAACTTGGACTGTCCAAAATGTCATCAGCTTCACTCCCTATGCAGTAGATTAAAGAATTAATTTGTATCTCCGGAGGTTTGTCTGACAATCCTGAAGCTGACCTGAATCTTTCAAAGCACTGAAACCACTTCTCCCACATTTGGAGTTTTGTAAAGTCAAACTTCTCAGGTGCGCGAATTGAAAAGTAGCCATTTTTTCACTGTAATTCTCTAGGCTTCACAATTACTATAGTCCAATTTTCAACTACCGCTGCCACCATGTAATGTTACTACTATTACTATTTATTAGTAATAGATGGGTTCAGTAATACGGAACTATAGTTTGTGATATATGTTTTATTTACAAGTTAAACATGTATACGGCAAGGCGTCCAGAACATAAGTGAGTTCTAAAAGTATCTCAGAGGCATGGTCAGCCGGCCTTACTTGTGGTCTCAGTTATATGCGTGGGAAAAGATAAAACTAAATGTTTCTCAATATGCCAGAGCCAGTGGCTGTCAGTGTCAATAACACATCAAAAATCATCTAATAATTACTTCTCATGTGAAAATTTCTACAGGATACACTATATTTGCAAATACTTGGAATTTGTGAGAGTACTTATTCAGAAATAATAGCAAAAATAAATGCCTTGTAAAGGTAAAGGAACTTGCTGTATGTTTACTAGGGTAAAAAATCAACAGAGTAAAAGTTGTCCTTCTTGCATGCTACACACCTTCTTGATCTGATATATGTCCCTACCAAAAATTATCTCAAACAGTGTGGGAGTTATGGCCTGCACAAGATTTTGGTTTCAAGGGAGATAACTATATAATGAAGACAGAGTTGTCTCTCTTGCATGCGACATGCCTACTGGTCCTCCTCTACATTCCTACCAAATATTTTCAAAGTATGTCTAAGGGTATCAAAGTTATGGAGCGCACAAGGATGAGGCTACAATTTCTGGTTCAGGGGAGATAACTACATAACAATTAAAGTGGGAGTTGTCTGTCTTGCAAGCGACACCCCTACTGGTTCTCCTCTTCATCCCTACCAAATGTTATCAAATTATCTCAAACAGTATGGGAGTTATGGTCTGCACAAGATTTTGGCTTCAAGGGAGATAAATACATAACGAAGAAAGTGAGAGTTGTCTCTCTTGCCCGCGACATGCCTACTGGTCCTCCTCTACATTCCTACGGAATATTATCAAAATATGTCAAAGGGTATAAAAGTTATGGAGCACACAAGGATGTGTCTACGGATGGACGCCATGCTGATCGCTATATCCACCCGAACCTATTGGTCTGGGGATAAAAATGTGATATTTTTCTTATTTCTGCTCAAAAAATAAATCATGGGTACATATTAGAGCATCTCATTGAGGCCATTCTAATGTGTACCCACAATCTACGTTTTAGAGCAGAAATAAGATAAATACAGTCGACTCTCGTTATCTCGAACTTCACGGGAGCTGATAAAAATGTTCGAGTTATTAGTAGTTCGAGACAACCAAATTGTGATGTCATAGGTATGACAACTGTTCGCCTCTCTGTTCGCCAAAACGTGCTTGGAAAGCACATGTATATGCACGGTATACCGCGATATGGCAATTTAAATAATTTACGCGTACTTCAGTTTGCATTGTTACTGTTTGTTTTAAGAGATGCAATGGTTCTCTTGGAATAATATCATCAATAAATGTTAATAATAATAATAATAATAATAATAAATTTCAAACATCTCTTGTTGTCTTTTAATACTCCTGCAAATTTGGATTTCCATAGAGCTATAGGTTTCCGGGTTGTGTTAGCTATACGTTATGAACTGGTTTGGATTAGCTCCCTTCGCATAGACGACTCGATAAAGCAAGGTTGGGCGGCAAATTCCACCCCCGGTATTTACCAGTGGCATTTGCCGGTATATACCGATCTGGAAAATACTCCTCAAGTGGCAAATACTGGCAAATACCGGCAAATTGAAATTTTTTTTGGCCTTAAAAAACTGCAGAAGTCTTTAAACAAGTTGCATTGAAATAGTATAAGCAAACTAGATGAGTAAGAATGTTAAAATTATATAAGGTTACCACCCTGAAGAATAGAAGAAATCTCAATATAAACATGTAACACTGCCAAAAAGTGAATCTAAGACAAAAATTTTGAAATTATTTAAGCAACAAATGGTCTTTAATTAAAAAAAAAATCATGTAGGCCTTTATCTCAATAGTAGAAATTCACGAATCTAGGACATTTCCCCCCCTGGACATTTTCCCCCCTGTTCAAATTAGATGGGTAGGACGATTCCCCCCCTGTGAAATGAAGTAAGTGGACGATTCCCCCCTCCTATTTAGCAAAGGACATTTCCCCCCCTGGACATTTCCCCCCCCTGTTCAAATTAGGTGGGTAGGATGATTCCCCCCCTGTGAAATGAAGTAAGTGGACGATGGGAATGTTCCAAAAGGAAGTCCCTAAAGTGTAATGGTACTGCCACTACGGACCTGCAGGTAAGCTTTACTTTTCATTTTTCAATTTTTATACCCTGCCACATGATAGTGGCGGGGTATTATGTTATACCCTCCGGTGTCTGTCTGTCCATATGTCTGTCCATCCGTCCGCCTTCCGCACTTCGTTTCCAATCCATAACTTGAGTATTTTTTCACGGATTTTGTTCAAACTTTGCATACATATTAGTATCGGGGATGAGTGGTTTGGAATTGTTAATGGGCAAAATGTCTATATATAAATAAATTCCATTGATGAGATCTTTTGTCATATATATTGAATCGTATTTTTCAGTCTCTCTCTCTCTCTCTCTCTCTCTCTCTTAGTTAGCTCTGGAGCAGAAAATGGACGTAAAGCTCACTCACTCAAAGGGTGGGGGGGAGGGGGAATAGTCCTCCATATGCCAAAAATGAGGGGGGGTGGGGGGGGGGAATTGTCCTCTCTGTGCAAAAAGATGGGAGGGGAAATGTCCACCCCTTATTATATTGCAGGAGGGGAAATGCCCTAACCCTGCCAAAAATAGGGGGGGAATCGTCCTACCTACCTGATTTGAGCAGGGGGGGAAATGTCCGGATACCGAAATTCACCTGTGCACCTGGCCACTGACATTTACCATAATGACCCTAAGTTTTTGTGCTGGCAGACCATGTCAAAAAGAGCAGACCAAGATCATACTGAACAGTCTGATCAGGATCTTAAATGTTTGCCAGGCCATCTGCATCTTTTAAACACACTTCTGTATGGTAAAAGTATGTTTTGCAAAGTTTAGGATATTTACATCACTTTACTATATTCAAAATTTTTAGGAGTTTTAGTGTACATGTAATTAGCAAGACTACCTGTATGGTCTAATTACTAAAACAACAAATCCCAGGACAATTGTTTGTTCAAGAGGGTACTTGATAGCCAGGGGCAAGATGTCATAAATGAATGCATATAGACAATAAGTCTAGGTGAAAGTAAAAAGGTGTTATTGAAAATATTGAAGAAAAAAAAAAAAAAAGATAAAAAAAGTTAAAAAAAAATAAATAAAAATGAAAAGATACAAAAAAAAATTAAAAAAGAAAAAAAAAAGATTAAAAAACAAAAAAAAAAGAAAAAAAGAATGAAAAGAAAGAAAAAGTAAAAATAAAAACCTGTAGTGGTAGCCACAAGCCACCTGATGAGTACTTTGGCAGGTATGAAACAGGCTTTTTTTTCTCTAGATTTCACTTAACTGAATTTAATATTAAAGTAAACTTAAACCAGAGTTAAACTGCAATCAGTATAATGTAAATACTAAGTCAACTATGTAGCCCCTATTACAGACATTGTCCATAGGTTGATACTGAGGGTAGGGTTTTGTCTTACTTCCAGGGTGGTAAATGCCAATTTCCAGTATTTGCCGGCATTTACCGGTAAATACCACCGGCATGGAAAATACTCATATTTGCCGGCATTTTGCCAACCTTGCGATAAACAGTTGACTGGTTTCCGCTTTTGCATAAAACGCTTACAATGTTAAGCGGCAGCCGTAAGCTAGTTTGGATTATCTCCTGTGGCATAAATGAACCATCTCAGTGCGGCAAACTGTAGATCCTGCAGAGAAAGCTCGGTTTGAACCGTCTCATCTGGACCTACACTATTTGTGCGGGTATCCGTACCAATCTACAGGGTCAGAAGGGTTAACATCGGTACCCATGTGTGATTCGTCTATTTGAGGCCGTGCACGACAACTCCTATTAGAAGCCTGTGCGGCTGTCAAAGACTCGGATCAGCCTGCACGCCCACGAATTTCCCATTATACGCATGAGCCTTATTTGGGCTTACCAAAGAGCACCGCCTGACCAAAGAGTAACAAGCGAAGATTCAGACTTAATTAGCCTGATCAATACAGGCTGATCTGAGTCGGAACCTGATGCGCACTGACTTTTCTTTAAGACACTATATCATTCAGACGGACAGTACTCAATAGTGAAGAGCATATCTAAACAATAAATTAAAGAAACTTTGTTGATTAATCTTCCATAACACTATTCTGAGCTGCTTTTTATCTTACAAATCAATGACACGAGACGGTGTTGAGCGCCGCGTGTCAAACCCGACTATACACGCACGTGATTTCACAATTACAGATTTTAGACATTGTTTGTGTTGTTTGTAATTACCTGGACAAAGGGGAAAATTAAAATATTGATTTATTTATCAATGGCCTATTATGATTTTCATTAACTGAGAGACCGGCGGCGCCGCATCTTACATTTTTTTTCCTTCGTCATGGTCCGAGTTCGAGATACGTGGTAGTAAAAACTGTGAAAAATATATTCAGGGACTGAAAATGATGGACGAGATAGCCGAAGTGTCGACATAAAAGTAGTTCGACATAGGCGAAGCTGAAATACAATAAATACATAGGGAAAATAATCGGGACTTAGAAATCAGTTCGACATGTGATAGGATCGAGATAAGAGGGGTCGAGATAACGAGTCAACTGTAATATATGCCCCTGAAAATCCCTGTTTATATACTATATAAAAATGGGGTTGCGAGGGGGTCTTAATTACATGGGTGTGTTAGCGTAACTTGATCTCCCCGTAAAAAGGTCAAATGTCAATGTACGACCATTATTTTAGCAACTTTGGTAGACCTCCCGTCCCCGATGATTTATGTAAAGATTCAGCCACAAGGCATCCTCGGTTCTGGAGAAGGTTTTTAAAGGTTTTTACCATATATGGGCATGGCAGCCATCCTGGTCAATGGATGGCAACTTTTTTAGCAATATTTCATTCCCCTGCCCCAGGGAGGCTCCAAATGAAATTTGAGCAACACTGCCCCAGAGGCTCCAGAGGAGAAGTCGTTTGAAATTCTCAACATTTTTTCCCATACAAATGTACAGGGAAGCAAACTTGATCTCCCCGTAAAAAGGTCAAATGTCAATGTACGACCATTATTTTAGCAACTTTGGTAGACCTCTCGTCCCCAATGATTTATGTAAAGATTCAGCCACAAGGCATCCTTGGTTCTGGAGAAGGTTTTTAAAGGTTTTTACCATATATGGGCACGGCTGCCATCTTGGTCAATGGACTGCAACCATTTTAGCAATCTTCCATTCCCCTACCTCAGGGAGGTTCCAAATGAAATTTGAGCTACATTGGCCCAAAGGCTCCAGAGGAGGTCATTTGTAATTGTCAACATTTTTCCAATACAAACATGACAAATGCATAGAAGTATGGTGGACATCTTGGTCAACGGACCGCAACCATTTTAGCAATTTTTCGTTCCCCCAACCTAAGGAGGCTCCATATGAAATTTGAGCAAAATTGGCTTAGGGGCTTCAGAGGAGAAGTCATTTGAAAATGTTAATGGACTGGGACGGACAGACGCACTACGGATGGAAAGTGATCACTTTTAGCTCATCCTGAGCATAGCTCAGGTGAGCTAAAAATCCTAGTGAGAACCTTGTGAATAGGAAGAGAACATCTGAAAAACAATGTGTTATGGCCGGTTTTCTATCAGATGCTCTGAAATGCTTCAGTCTCATTTATTTTAGTATGCCCATATATTCATACATACCTACAACCTTCTATTTCCTTTATTTTTTCATTCAAATACTTTATATCATTCACTGGACTCCCTATTTGACCCCGATTGTCAATTCCAAGGTTAAAATCCAAAATTTTATCTAAGCATTTCATGGTTTCCATTGTTTGTTCTGTAAGTTTGTCGAGTTTGCTAATTGTCGGTACACAATCTAACAGCTTATGCGTGTCCGTCGCCTTTCCATCGTAACTTATTCCAATTTCCATCAAATATTGTTCGTTCCAATTTGAAACCATTGTGCTTTGCTTCTTACTGATTGATTTATAGGACGTATCTGCTTCCTCATCATCAGAAGCATAAAGGTCATGAATGTAGCCAGATTTCGTGAGAGGTTTAATCTTTCTTTTCGGTCTTCTTGTTTTTTTCGGTATATCACTTGAACTACCTGAAGCCATGTTGTTGTTGTTGTTGAACATTGTTGGGTCGGGTATGAAAGCCACGGCCGAGCTGCCAAGCCGAGCCGAAAAAGCCGAATCTGATACAGTGTTTTCTTTTATTTGTTAAAACTAGTTCATGATACTTATTTCTTTAAATATGATATTTTCATATATGTAAAATGTTGTATTCACAATTAACATTTGTATTATTACTTGTTTATTTATGACTTTACATCCAATTTTCCATTCAACAGGGGTACGAAAGCCACGGCCGCGAAAGGGATATGTTTTTGCCAGTTTGTGGTCAATCTATCTATACGTGGCAAAAAAAGGTAGGGATATTTGTATGTATGGTGAAATAAAACGAAACTAAGACATATCTGAAATCTGAAATTGATATATTTGATTACATCATTTCATTTACAAACAAAAAACCATCCGTTGGAGTCTGTAGCACTAGAAGTGAATGAGAAAATTTGTATGGAAGATCACTAGGGTCACTAATAAAACCTCACAAATATGTCAATATCGCGTATGTCCACCTGTTGCATCTATGCAGGCCACACAACGACGACGCATACTCCTGATGAGTCTGGCAATCTGTAGCTGGGGTATCCTCCTCCACTCCTCCTGCAAGGCTGCGCCCAAAGCTTGGAGCGTTCTTGGTCGTGGAACTCTCTGTCGTACACGCTGGCCGAGAATGTCCCAAACATGCTCGATTGGCGACAAGTCAGGGGATCGAGCAGGCCAATCGAGATGATCCACATTGTTCTGCTGCAGGAACTGCTGTACTATCCTCGCCCGATGAGGTCTTGCGTTGTCATCCTGCAGCACTACCTGGTGTTGTTGAACAAAAGGCAGAACAACCGGCTGTAGCACTTCATTGATGTAGCGTTGGCCTGTCAGAGTTCCGTTAAGCACAAGCAGCTCTGTACGGGAACGAACAGATATGCCGCCCCATACCATAAGACTTCCTCCTCCATACCGGTCATGTTCAACAATGGCACAGTTCGCGTACCTCTCACCTCTGCGACGCCAAACGCGACGTCGTCTGTCAAACATATCCAGCAGAAACCGTGACTCGGCGGTAAAGAGTACAGTCGCCCATTGTTGGTTAGTCCATCGATGATGCTGCCTTGTCCATGCTAGCCTGGCTTGTCTATGTCTCTGGGAAAGTGGCACCCCAACGTAAGGTCGCAAACATTTGGCTGTACTATGGGAAAAGGGACTTTACAAAGCTAAAAATATGCATGAGCAGGCCCTCAGGGGTGTTGCTGTTCTTAAATGCAGACACCCTGAACACACAAGACACCTGAAAATATACCCTATGTAAGATTTCAGCTCAGATATTTTGAGCAGATATTTGAGCATTTGATACTAATGTTTTATGTATAAGGTTAACTTTCTATGACACAGTCCCTTTTAATATGCATCTGCATAGGATATGCCTCCTCAGAGCCCCATCCTTCCTCCCTGGGCCTCATAACCTTTACTAGCAGATCCCCTATAGAGGTTCTAACATTTCTTTTAAAGGAGTCAATAGTTTGATAATAACAATTTCAGATGTGAGTAAGCATGCTCGTTTGCGTTTGGCTTGCTATTTGACTCAGTGTATTTAGATAACTAGTTTCCATGCAGAATCTTATCAAGTCTCTATGCATCTTTAGTTCATCCAAAATGAAACTCATGATTTATGTTTCTAAATTTCTATGCATGATTCTTTATGATCATGAGTAACATGTAAAATGGGATTACAGTCTTTGAGAAAGTTTTGGGTTTTTAATTGCAAAGAAAATAAACTTACCACTTTCAATAACCTTTTAAATTTAATTTAAGAATCCATATAGAAAACAGTATTCCAATGAAAACACAAACCCATATTAATTCACACTGATCCAACGAAACACAAAATTATATGTATTCCACAATAAAACAAGAAAAAAAAAAAAAAAAAACAGCCTAATAACTGGTCAGCCTGCGCGGTTGCGCAGCCTAATTCTTTTATTTTGCTGGCCGCTAATACTTCCTCCTGGAGGTCTGCTGTGCCTGTACCTGTGGTATTTTATCCGTTACGCGGCTGTTCGTTAATTTTGCATGCGCGCCCGGCTAAGGCTCGGATCAGCTTGCGCACCTGCGCGGGCTGATCTGAGTCTTCGCTGTGCGCTCTGTAGTAGGCCGGGATCATATGTATACTTTATGCGGCCGGTGGTGACTTTTATCTGGCTGCGCGGATGCGCAGGCTGATCTTGGTCTTCGCTTGTCGCATACTTGTGTACTGCGGGAATTGCTGTGCCCCGGATAATTTGTTTTATTGTACATTGCCGCTATTTCTTATGTGACGTAGCTGGCGTGGTGCATCGCATCACGTTACGTTTACGTGCGCGACGTCATCTATATCTATTGTTTATTACATCCTGAAGAAGCCGTGATGGCGAAACGTTGATGTTAATACATGATAAAGATTATTTCGTGTTGGTGTTGATTTACTGTACCAAACAATAAAACAAGAAAATCACTATTGAATCCTTTACTTTCGAAATGGTCACTCAGTCAGTGCTATCCTATAAATGACTGCTTTTTTTGGTCAAAAAGCAAAGTATCTGACCACTTTTATGATATCTTAATTAAAAGCACATTGGAGTCATGGCAACAGGGCCATAAATACATCCCTAAACCTGTTTTGCATAATTACAATTACTTTCTGGCAATGTTCTGGCAAAGTTGGCCATAAGCTTGCCATAATGTTACATAAATTCACTTCTGCACTGAACTTAACAGCTTGAAACTTTTCAAAGTATCTGACCAGAAAAAGAGTTGATATGGATCATGTCAGCAGACTGTTGTTTTTCCCCATTGAAGATCCAGTTTTGGTTGTTTTATATTATCACTGTCACAGTGATCTGTTGTTAACATTCAGCTGTCATAAAAACTTGCAAATGTAAGGTGAAAATTGTTGATGTAGCTTTTCTTTATCACATAGTAGCCTAAATTCCCAACATTCAGCATGAAATATCTCGTGATGTAGATGAGCTACATGCATGCAAATGTGATAAATCAGTTATACCATGGTTCTGCGCATGTACGTGCGATAATGCACTCGCTCACGCTCGTGCATTATCGCATCGTACATGCGCACGAACCATGGTATAACTAAGACAACCCCATTTCAGAATGTTTTTATTTGAATATAATTATTAATATTGAGGTGGTTTGCTGCTTCCAGTATAATTATCTTTGTCAAATAAATTTTGAAATTCCAAATAAACAACTGAGTGGCATGAAATAATCTCTAGTAATCATCAGATTCAGAGATAATGGCAAATCTCTGGCAAACTACCTCAAAAAAAGAAAACTTTCTAGCAAAGCTTTGGCAAGCTCCTTGATCCCCAATATCTTTTGGCAAAGTTTTGGCAAACTCCCCCCTGCTGGCAAGGTACTTTGCCAGAGCATTGCCATTAGCGGCAATGATCGGCAAAGTTTAGCGGCACAGTATTTCTTTACTGCAACCATGCCACTGCCTTGTGGCGACATTACGGCACAGATTCTTTTTCATAAGGGTGACTGACGGACGGACGGACAGATAGATAGATAGATAGATACTCAGTATAAATGTTTTACATAATAGTTACATGCTATTAAAACTCTTATTGTCTTTGCGCTTGTTAACGTAATTCTCTGTTTCATTCTATCAAAACTAGTCCCATTGTGTCTCTTTTATGCACATATGCGTTTCAGTTACTAAGAATACTAACAGTGCCATAAATGTAAATTGGATTCTTTCCGCTTATTTTTAATAGTCCGTTTCAGTATTTCGGTTTCGTTTCGGTATTTCGGTTTCGTTAAGTCTAGTTACCCGGCCTCAAGGGATGGCCATTCTAGTTCGCTAAGCATGTCACCGACGCTACTTCTATTTCTCCATCGCCGACAGGTCCATCGAGCAGCCGTCCTCTGTACCTTCTCCACCTGCTGAATCTGAGTTTTAACATGGGGATGCCAAATGGGTGATGCATATTCAAGTTGAGGGCGAACCAATGGTTTATATGCAACATCCTTTGTCTGCCTAGGTCTAAGAAATCCTAAAGTCCTAGTTGCTTTTGATGATAAATCTGAAATATGTTGACCCCAAGCAAGATCATCAGTGATGGTGATACCAATATATTTGGCGGATTGAACCTGTTCCAATATTTGCTGGTGTAATGAATATTCAAACTTAATTTGTTTGTCCGGAAGGTGTCGTGATACCCTCATTGAGTGACATTTGGCCACATTGAACTTCATCTGCCAGTCGGCTTCCCACTGTACTAGTCGATCCAGGTCATCTTGTAAAATAAGACAGTCAGAAGGAGAGCATATGTTCCTATACAGGACACAATCATCAGCAAACAAACGGACAGATGACCTGATGTTATCAGGGAGATCGTTGATGAATACCAAGAAAAGGACCGGTCCAAGGACCTTGGGGAACACCAGATAAAACAGGGACTTGGCCATCAAGTACAACTTGTGAGCGACTAGAGAGCCATGAGCTAATCCACCTATGTGTGGACCCTCTTATCATTATTATTCCAGTTTCTGTCGGATCTACCATGGTCCAGCGGATCGAGTCCATAAGGTGCACCACATGGTAGTCCCAAGTTGTTCACCCTTTCCTTGGCTTCTATCTTTGGAGTTCGGCTGCAGTCCGCCTTATCCATCGCCTGTTGCTTCCGTTTAAATGGGTGAAAGGGTGCTGTAAGTTGCAGAATTTGGTTTTGGTCCCCTCTTATCCCATAATAGTCCAATTTATATAAAAGCCTTCTGTGTGTCAAAGGCCTTAGATAATCAAGTCAGTCTGTTTGTGACCACGGTTTATGGCCCCATCCAGATTGCTCACAATGCCATGGTAGAATTGAACAAGTTGAGTTTCGCAAGACCTTTGACTTCGGAAACCATGTTGACAGTCAGCAAGAATGCTTTCAAAGGCTAGATGCTTGTTAATGTTACTAACTAGTATATGCTCCAGGGTTTTGCAACAAATGCATGTTAGCGACACCGGTCTATAATTTGCAGCATCATATTTTCACCTTTTTTATAGACCGGACTCACATTTGCTCGTCGCCAGTCATCTGGTACAGTGCCCTGAGCAAGTGATTCATTGAAGATAAAAGCCAGCAGAGGAGAAATTTCAGCACTATATTCTTTAAGCACCCTGGCATTCAGGTCATTGGGCCCAGATGCCTGATGTATGTTGAGCTTACCCAACAGTTTAGCGACCCCACTGGGGTCAACTGTTATGTCTCCCATGGAAGGGAACGGACTATCACCTTTAGATGGTAGCTCAGTTTCTCGCGTAAATGCAGATTGAAACTGCTTGTTACAGATGTTAGCCTTATCGCGCGACTCTGCTTTTAGAATCCCATTTTCCCTTAGCGAGGTGATCCCAAACGCTTCCTTTTTAAGGGACTTTACGAATGACCAAAATTTTTTAATTTTACCATTCTTCTGGGGGCTATCGGTATCTGTATTGTCATCATCAAAGGTAAAGATGCTGGAAACATGCTTCCAATATGCATCTCTTATTACCTTTTGTACGTGTGCTCTGAACCGTTTGTAATGGTTCTTAACGTCTGGGCTACTTGAGTTACGAGCACGAAAGTACATTCGATCACGTCTTCTAATTAGATGTTTGATCTTATTGTCGATCCAGGGTACATTATGCTTTGTTTTGGTCATTTTCATTGGTATGAACCTTTCCATTGCCGTGCCGTGACAAGTGGCGATATTGTATAATCTGAACATTTGACAGTGGTTGCAAAAAGATATTTAAAATTACTTTGAATCATAATAACATACAGAAACTGTTTATGTTTCCCATTCTTCTTCTTTTTTTACCCAAATAACGAGGATCGGCAGAATCTAAAAATAGATATTAAACTAAACGAAAATAACCGAAACGGTTGAAAGGGCCTGAAAGCTCAGGTGAGCTAATGATACTTTCATTTTTGACTCCACATGTAGAACTATTTTGATAGTTTTCTCATTTATGCAGGCCATCGTACTGGTATTAGATGAACATATATAATTCTTGACTTTAGGCCCTTTCAATGCCCTTGCTTTCCGTTTCGATTATTTTCGTAGATTAGTTTATGTCTATTCTATTTTTAGATTCTGCCGATCCCTGTTATTTGGATGAAAAAGAAGAATAATGGGAAACATATACAGTTTCTGCATGTAATAGTGATTTAAAGTATTTTAAATATCTTTTTGCAACCTCTGTCAAATGCTCAGATTAAAAAACATTGCCATTTATTCACAAACTGGCAAAATCATACCCCTTTCGCGGCCGTGGCTTTCATACCCCTTTTGAATGGAAAATTGGATATAAAGTCAATTTATAAATTAACAAGTAGTCATACAAATTTTAATTGTGAATACAGCAATTTACATATATGGTAATATAAGATTAAAAGAAATAAGTATCATAAACTCATTTGAACAAATACAAGAAAACACTATATCAGGCTCGGCTTTTTTTGGCTCGGCTCGGCGGCTCGGTAGTGGCTTTCATACCCGACCACATTGTTGTTGTTAAGTAAATCTCCTCCGCTGACTTTTCGGAGAGCCGTCGTACGACGTAACTTGACGTGTGCGTGAGCTCTATATACACAGGTGAAAGGGTTTTTTTTTTTTTTTTTTAAGTCATCAAACATTTATATTGAGTTCACTCTCCTATGTCGCTCAGAATACTGATAATCTCTTCAAATCTACAAGTCTTTTATGATGAATTTTATTTATATATTCTCTTGTCTGTAGTTCAAGCAACCCCCAATTCTTTTATCGCACTGCTCTATTTCTAGCACTGCAGAAGCGCCCAGTGTTAACTGTGTTAAAAACTCTGGGGTTTTAACTTGTGAACCATGGGTATAATGTAGGGTTGAATTTTTTAGGAGTTTTTCAACATAGACTAATCTTTCTTTTTTGAGAAATACACATTCACTTATAAAATGCTGCCTTGTCTCTGGAGCTGCTGAACATAACTTGCAGGTTGAATTCACTTGATCCCAGATAGCATGACAACGTTGGGCCAACGTAGTATTTTGGTTAGTCACTCCGTTGCCCAACGTTGTAAAATAACTTGCTCGTTGGGCCTCCGTAGGACCAACGTGTTGGCGCAACGTTGGGCCAACGTAGGACATATTTGACGGGTAACATTGAAACAACGTTATGCCAACGTACATTGTATATGTTGGCCGAACGTATACTGACATATCAGTTGTCAACTTGGACGCAAAATAATGTTTATCAATATCAACCATGAAATTTTTTTCCGCATCAAACACTGTAATGCATTTTTTCAACTTTGACCGATAAAGCCATAAAATTTTAAGTCGAAAAAATAGTTAATTATAAAACAACCTCTTTATAGAAGGGTTGTTTGTTTTAAATAAAAACTGTATTAGTTAAACATATGTGCTATATTCAGTCAATAATGTATAGGTTGTTTATAAGAAAAAAAATGACAAGTCATTTTTCTATATAATCTATACATTTTTTAGCCATATTATATCCGAATTTGTGTTATAATGCACTGTGGTATAAAGAGGTTACTGTTTCCATATATCTTTATCGGTCGAAGTTGAATAATGTTGTATACGAAAAGAATCCTACATCCAAGTTGTCAAGCGATATATCGATCAATATCTGTTTCTAAGAAATATCTTAGAGTAGCTAAATATCTTTTGTTGTTGAGCCAATCTGAAAATAAAAATGAAATTAAAAGTAGTATTCTCCTCCAGTATTATTTGTTTATTATTTGTCAGTTTATATAATTATCTTTATGAATAAATGAGGTGAATGTTTGTTGTTGTTTTTTTTTTTGTTTGTTTGTTTTTTCTTTTTTCTTTTTTCTTTTCTTTTTTTTTTTTTTTTTTTTGTTTTGTTTTTATCATTTTTTCATTTTTTATCATTTTTATGCCCCCAACTTCAAAGAAGTTGGAGGGGCATATTGCTTCTGGGTTGTTCGTCCGTCCGTCCGTCCTTCCGTCCGTCCGTCCGTCCGTCCGTCCGTTCGTCACGCTTTTTGATGCATAGCATAACTTTAAAACCGTGAATGCTACTGTTTTGAAATTTCATATATGGATTCCTCATGAAAAAATAGCTGACACGTATTTTTTTTTCTTGACAGGATTATGCCCCTTTTCTGAGTTATGGCCCTTTGAAAAAATATGGATGCAATCTTGTCAGCAAAATATCTCAAAAACTATTAAAGCTAGAGCCTTGAAACTTGATGAATAGACTGGTAGTGATGAGTAGACAACCTGTTTAACTTTTGAAGAAATTTTGAAAAATATTTCTTGAGTTATGGCCCTTTGTAATTTTGGGCAATTTTACCTTGTCAGCAAAATATCTCAAAAACTGTTAGAGCTAGAGCCTTGAAACTTAGTAAATGGATTTGTAGTGATGAGTAAATGACCTGATTAACTTTTGAAGAAATTCTGAAAAATACTTCATGAGTTATGGCCCTTTGTAATTTTGGGCATTTTTATCTTGTCAGCAAAATATCTCAAAAACCGTTGGAGCTAGAGCCTTGAAACTTAATGAATAGACTGGTAGTGATGAGTAGACAACCTGATTAACTTTTGAAGAAATTTTGAAAAATGCCTTTTGAGTTATGGCCCTTTGTAATTTTGGGCATTTTTACCTTGTCAGCAAAATATCTCAAAAACTGTTAGAGCTTGAGCCTTGAAACTTAGTAAATGGATTTGTAGTGATGTGTAGATGACCTGATTAACTTTTGAAGAAATTCTGAAAAACACTTCATGAGTTATGGCCCTTTGTAATTTAGGGCATTTTTAACTTGTCAGCAAAATATCTCAAACACTATTGAAGCTAGAGCCTTGAAACTTGATGAATAGACTGGTAGTGATGAGTAGACAACCTGTTTAACTTTTGAAGAAATTTTGAAATATACTTCTTGAGTTATGCCCCTTTGTAATTTTAGGCATTTTTATCTTGTCAGCAAAATATCTCAAAAACTGTTAGAGCTAGAGCCTTGAAACTTAGTAAATGGATTTGTAGTGATGAGTAGATGACCTGATTAATTTTTGAAGAAATTCTGAAAAATACTTCATGAGTTATGGCCCTTTGTAATTTTGGGCAATTTTACCTTGTCAGCAAAATATCTCAAAAACTGTTGGAACTAGAGCCTTGACACTTGATGAATAGACTGGTAGTGATGAGTAGACAACCTGATTAACTTTTGAAGAAATTTTGAAATATACTTCTTGAGTTATGCCCCTTTGTTATTTTGGGCATTTTTATCTTGTCAGCAAAATATCTCAAAAACTATTAGAGCTAGAGACTTGAAACTTGGTGAATTGATTGGTAATGATGAGTAGATGACATGATTAATTTTTTTGTAAATTCTGAAAAATATTTCATAAGTAATGGCCCTTTGTAAATTTGGGCATGTTTCCCTTGTGAACAAAATATCTCAAAAACTATTGAAGCTGGAGCCTTGAAACTTGATGAATAGATTGGTAGCGATGAGCAGATGACCTGATTATGCCCCCAGTTTCGAATGAAATTGATGGGGCATATTATTTTGCTTTCATTTGTCCATCCGACTGTTTGTCCGTTCATCAAGCTTTTTTTGTGCATGCCATATCTTAAGAACCCTGCACGCTAGGGTTTTGAAATTTTATATTTGGGTTCCCAATGAAAAAATAGCCGACCCGTATTTTGTTTCTTGTCTAGCATGTTTATTTAAAGTTATGCCCCTTTGAAAAAAATCAGAATTAAATCTTGTGAGCAAGATATCTTGAAAAGTATTTAAGCTGGGTTCTTGAAATTCGATACAGTGAGTGGGAATGATGTGTACATTACCCGATTATATTTTGAGAGAATTCCATGAAAATATTGATAAAGTTACGGCCCTTTGCAGTTCTGCTCATTTTGACCTTGTCAGCAAGATTTCTCGAAAAGCACTTAAGTTTCACAATAGATATTGTATGTATTAGGAGATGAACAAAATAAGCAGTTTGCTTTCGTTCAAATCCTAATGAGTATTGTGTGTATGTATGACTGTGTTGTGATTTCGAAGAAATAAAATACGTTTAAACCAAAAGAATGAAGGACAGTTTTCGGAGTTTGAAGCTTAAAAAATATGATTTAATTATTCAGTAGGTACGTTTTCCATGGCGGTGTTACTTACTCTTTGTTGCTTTGTGGTTTATTCTACGAGGCGATTTTTTTAAGTCTTGCCTTATGTTATTTTGTTCTTGTGTTTTTCTGTCCTTTTTTAGCATTGCGACTACCTCGGTTGGGGAAGAGAGAGCTATTCTTAGTGCTTTTCGTACATTTGTTCGATTTGGACTTGTTTGGTTTTGTCCTCTTGGTGTCTGGGAAGGGCTGCGGCTTGTAATTGTGGCATTCCCCGGAGTTACCGTTTTTGTAGAATCTCGCCTGGAAATTTGATGTTTGCAGCAAACACAACGGCTGTTTTGCACTGGTGATGTCGCTAGCGCTGACAAAGTACGATTGCACATTGATTCGTACTTCACTGAAGCCTGATAATAAACGTCAAAAAGATTGCCTTTGGAAACAAAGAACACACTACGGATTAGAAAATGGGAGTCTCGGTTTAATTGAGACTCTTTATAAGCAGCAATGAAGTTTGCAGCACTGCTTACGCCCTGTAGCGTATACATGAGCAGAACTCCATTTTCAAATATACCACAAGTGGCCCAATGATCCCAAAGGAATCTAATCTGCACTATGGTGATGTACAGGGAGACGTTCTACCACCGCCACACGGCACTAACACCAGCTGCAGTGTAGTAAAATAAACGTAAAAAAGATTGCCACTGGATAACTCTGGAAAGCTTGATTTTGTTGTCTGAATCGACAAAACGAACATCGCCGCCATGACACTTGCGGAAATTCTCAGATCTGCGACAGCCTTGATCCAGTCGTAGATGTACGCAAATATTTAAGAAGTTCGTACGAAAGTTCGTACGAAAAAGACGTTAGTGAAACGCTTTTTGTTGTTCCGATTTGCGTACAACACAACATACGAAATTCTTAGGCGTACGAAGTTTAGTGAAACGCTGTCCACAGCGTGTGTACAGATATACACAGATGTACATATGCGGATCGTTGCCAGACTGGTACTGGGCGTAAGATTGCATGTTTCGTTGCTTTTTTTATAATTGAAAATACAACACTAAAAGTAATTCATCGCGGGATCAAGGTCACAGTCAGGCTGCGTAGACGAGCAATCCCTGTCACATTATGGTAAACAAATACACCCGTCCTGTGCAGATGACTTCTGCACAACACATGCTAGGAGAAAGTTTGTACCCTGTACAGACGTAAATTATAATCCAACTCAAACCTCGTACAAATAACCAAGGTCTGATCAGACAGAGTGGATGTATAGTAGAGTACAATGTATGCTCTGATTAGCTGCACGGATGCACATTACACGATACATTGTGCTTGTATACTGCGGGGACATGTATTACAGACCACCTGAAAGCAAGTAATTTAGATCTTACGATTGTAAACTATATTGAACTTGCCCAACAGGTTGGGTTCTCATCAGATTGTGAAGTCATCAAAGATCGTGATCAGAGATTTCACGGTCCATTGTTAGTAACTGATATAGATCCTGACTAAACTGCCCGGAAGCTTCTGAGCTGTGCTGTTGACCTTTCCAAGGCGGTATTTCTGTTTAATGTCCTCTCTTTGTATACTGTACCAGGTTTCATTATCTCCCCCACATGATTCAGTGTCATTATGTCACATAGATGTGTATAAAACCAGGAAACCCTTTAACTTTCGGAAATATTCATGTATCTATTAAACAACTTGCTATGAGCTTCAACGTTAGAAACGTAATTTCTGACTTGAACGTCCAACGAAGACGCAGCTCAGCCTGTGCATCAACACAGTCTGATTAGTCTTCATTGTTCGCATGAAGAAACTTTGCATCATTCACTATCCAAAATGCACCAGTGAAGAGTTTGATCAGACTGTCCGAATGTTCAGCTCAGCCTGCATGCACATGTTCGAAGGTACGTTATCTGACGTTGTGGCTCATATCCCAGTGCCATATCTTTCCTCTTTAATCGTGTTTTCTTTTACACTAATGAATTACTAGCAGGACAGCAAAGTGGTATAAAGCAAAAGCAGACGCGTAAAATTAACCTTTGAATCAGTACTCTGCCAGTTGCATTAGGGGAATGGATATACATGGGAGGTAACCCTTTCAAATATTTTGTCCCCTTCGGAAAAGAAGTCTGCTCTAAACGGAAAGAATTTTCTCCTCATGGGTAAAAATTATTTTCGTTTAGAAAAATAAATGTTTTCTGAAAGGGATTCTGTGCAGACATGAAACAGGAAGTCACAAAAGTTATCTCCCTTGTTAAAATAGTGGGGAAACCAACCAAGACCCCTTAAACGTTTTCATGTTCCGTGATTCTCAGCGGTGAAATACTTTCAAACGCTGTAGGATGATGTCTTAATTGGTTTAATATACATTGCGAATCCTGTTCTTTCTCCCTATGGGGTTTTCTTATCATTATGCTTGATTGAAAGTTGACGCCAGCACATTTTCTTCGCTATTGAACGTCATGTAGCTTGAAGAGGGATTTGCCCTGAGTCATGATGAATTGATGTACGTAATGAGTGTTTAATATGGCATATTAAACTCATTTTCAAAACAAGGACTTAGCTGTACATTCATTTATCGAATGTTTCGTTCATTTAGTTTCTTTTAATAAATATATCGTTCTGGAATTTCACTGTCATTTGTTAAGTGATACCACACGAAACAGACTCCTGGCCAGATAGCGATCACCTCCCCAACCCTAGGGAATTTCGCAGACATATACTATCTTAAAGAACAACGCTAGCTATGTAAAATAGAAGTTGTTTGCACCCTATGTCTAGAGGCCTAAGTGTGTAGCAGTCTGTTCCGTATGTTACCCCCATTAAGTTCAATGAAAGAAGAGTCAAAGTTTGTAACCTAACAAAAAGCATTTATCTAAATCAAATGTAATAAATATGCATATGTTCTGAAAAATTATTATGTCAGCTAAAACAGATTATTTTTGAATGGCAAAACTCAGTCTCCTAAAATGTAGCACACGTTACCAAATAAAGATTCTCTAAAAAAACTGCAAAATTATTCGTCATTATCAAATTTTAAACCTTCCCTGGACAGCATTTAAAATTTAATGTAATTGTAGTTTAAAGATTTTTCATGTTCATTCCGATGAATTAAATTTTATAACACTATTTGCTTTAGTATGGCCTTAATATTCGGTTAATCAGTTAACACCAAGTTAAAAACAACAAAGAGAAAGGGATGTATTCAAAACAACAAAGAGAAAGGGAAGTTTTCATAACAGAATTGCTTATAAATCCACCGTAGCCATTTTGTTTTACGTTTAATTATAGGTGCACCTGTAATCTGACCAAAATGAAAAAGAAAATGTTTCAAATATTGTTTAAGCATTTTACAAAACGTCTGACACAAGGCAACGTATGTAACAAAACAAAACAATCGGTTTTAGGCGTATATGTCTGAGGAAAAGCTGCAAAAGCGTGCTATTTTAAGCCTACAATTTCCAGCATTTTTATTACTGAATTACAGGTAGTGTCTCAGTAATGCATTGTTACATCCATAAAAAATGTACCAAACAACATCGAAACGGATAATTTTGCAACATAAAATCAACAAAACAAAAGTGGAAAAAAAGAAGATTTTGTTTATGACCTTTGTGAAAGATTGAACAGAATTAAACATTATCTTTGCAATATGTAACACATATGACGAAACATCTAAAAAAAAATTTTATGTGAAACAGTGCCACGCACAACTAACCATAATTCCATAAACAATCCCTTTGTACTAAAAATCTGATAATTGCATTCAGGGAAACGGCTTGGTCAGCAGTACTGCAGTCGTTTTGAAACGCCTGCCTGATAAGAGTACAAGAAATATGAAGTGGGGAAACTTGGTTCAGATATATTACATAGACTGGTTGAAAAATAGCTTTGCTGAGTAAGCTAGCACGGTGTTTAAGCAAATAAATAGAAATGGTGACAGGTAACGTAGTTAACAAGCTATTACTACGTTACGACAGCATGAACTCTTATTCAGTGCAGAGAAGACTGATCTTTGAGACAGACTATGCAAAATTCCCTAGGGTTGGGGAGCAGGGTCAAATTTGGCCAGAGGTCACTCCCCAAGCCTAGGGAATTTTTCAGACATGTCCTATCTTTAAGAGCAGTAAAATACAAGCTGTTTGCATCCTGTATCTGGTGGCCTATGTGTGTAACACGCTGTTATGTATATCACCCCCACTAAATTCAGTGAAACGAGCTTCAAAATTTGTGACCTAAGAAGAAGCATTATCTTACTCAAATGTAATAAATATGCATATGCTCTGAAAGCATAGTATGCCAGCTTAAACAGACAGACTTTGGATGGCAAACCTCAGTCTCCCAGAATGTAATGCACATTACCGAATAAAGATTTTCTCCAAAAATTGCAAAATTACTCGACATTATTAGATTTTAAGCCTCCCCTAGACAGCATTTAAAATTTAATGTAATTGCAGTTTATAGACTTTCCAATGTTTTCTAAGTTAACATTCTTTCGTGGAGATTGATCATGAAATATCTTCTACGTTCATTCTCTCCCTTCCGCTGATTCAAGAGGGGCAGTTGCGAAAGGATGTGAACAAGTACCGGTTAAGTAAGGTAAACTGACAGACGCGACATGGCCTTAACAGTGTTGACTGGGCCGATTAACTCAAAACCATCCAAATCTTTCAGATAAAATGAATTTAAAAATTCTGTTTACTTTAGTATGGCTGTAGTATTCCGTTCATCAAGTTAACACTCAGTTATAAGTAACAAAGAGAAGAAGGTGTTTTATAACAGTGGTGCCTATAAATCCATTATAGCTATTTTGTTTTGCGTTTAAGTCTGGCTGCACCTGTAACTATGACTGGAATGTAAAACAAAATGTTTAATATATTATTTTGCACGTTTTACAAAACGTTTGACACAAGGTAACGCATGTAACAAAACAAAATGTTTCTTTATCTTGGTTTTCGGCGTATAAATCTGAGGAAAACTGCAAAAGCATGCCATTTTAAATAAACAATTGTTCTTAGCTAAAATTTGAAGCATTTTTTTTTATGATTCGTTCATTTTGGTTGCGTATCGATGATGCATTAATAAAAATACGCAAAACATGCCAAAATATCTTCGACATGGATAATTTAGCGACGTACGTATATTAATACTATGAAAACCAAATAAAACTGAACAGGAGGCCCATGGGCCACAATCCGCTCACCTGATAAAAACAGCTATTGCATATTTGCAAATGCCATGCAACATTCTTCCAGTATTACCACAGCAATGGCGACACAAATTTGACCATACCATAAAAAGGTCAAAGGTCATGCAAGTCTCATCATTTTAAGAAACTTGGTAGACATTGAGTCCCCGATGCTGTATACCAAGATTCAGCTTCAAAGCTTTCTTAGTACTGGAGAAGAGTTTTAAGTGTTTTACCATATATGGGCATGGCAGCCATCGTGTTCAGTGGTGCAGAACCATTTGAACAAATTGTTAACATCCCTTCGTCAGAAGGTCCCGTGTGAAATCTGGTGAAAATTGTTTAAGCCGTTTCAGGGAAGAAGACGTTTAAATATTTCATGATTTTACATTGCCCAGAAGCAATGGAAGATAATCCCTTGCAAAATTTTGACGTCTTACTACTTTAATCATACGTTGTAATTTTCAGCCCCTTGAAAAAAAGTGATGATTTTTCAACTTTTCCGCTATACAAATCTATAGAGACACAAATTTGACCTTGCAGTAAAAAGGTCAAAGGTCAACCTACGATCATCATTTGAACAAACTTGGTAGACCTTGAGACAGCGATGCTATATACCAAGATTCAGCTCAAAACCTTTCTTGGTTCTGGAAAAGAAGATTTTTAAGAATATTTACCATATATGAATGTGGCGGCCATCTTGTTCAATGGCGCGAAACCATTTGAACAATTTGGCAATACCCTTTCGACAGAAGGCCCCATGTGAAATCTGGAGAAAATTGCTCAGCCAGTTTCAGGGAAGAAGACATTTAAAAATTACACAATTTTATATATGTATATAGCCCAGAGGCAAGGACAGATAACCCTCAGGGGACAAAATTTTATTATAACTAAAATGTTTCACTACTTTAATCACACATTGTAAGTCTCAGCCATGAGTCTTTAATACATTTTTTAGAACATGACTTTTCAACATTTTCCTCATAAAATGCATGAGGACGAAAATTTAACCTTGCCGTAAAAAGGTCAAAGGTCAACTTACGGTCATCATTTGAATAAACTTAGTAGACCTTGAGACACCAATGCTATTTACCAAGATTCAGCCCCAAATCTTTCTTGGTTCTGGAAAAGAGGATTTTTATGTGTTTTTACCATACATGGGCATGGCGGCCATCTTGTTCAATGAAGAGAACTTCAATCTCATGTTACATCAATGAATACACAGTGATAGTTCATTTTATTTGATGCGTTAATGCTTAGTGTTTAATATAGGGCATGCTAGTGACATTTACGGGTTAGGAAGCCAGTAGCATATTCCGAGTGTTAAGGAAATTAGTAGTAAATTTCGAGTGTTTAGGAAGCTAGTAGCATATTCCGAATGTTTTGGAAGCTAGTAGCATATTCAATGTTTAGGAAGCTAGTAGCATATTCCGAGTGTTTAGGAAGCAGGTAGCACATGCCGAGTATTTAGGAAGCTAGTAGCATATTCCTAGTGTTTAGGAAACTACAAGCATATCCCGAGTGTTTAGGAAGCTAGTAACATATTCCGAGTGTTTAGGAAGATAGTATTTTTTTTTCTTGCATATCTGGATTCGCTTGTTCTAGTTATGTCAAGAAAGGCATAAGAGAAAAGTCCAGGGAGTGCCACAATTACAAGCCTCAGCCCATCCCAGAAACAACAAAACAAGCGCAAATCTGGGGCTGATTCAATGGCAGCTGGGACGGAGGAAATCATTTGATTCAGTGGCCTAAACGGCGATGCAGCAGTATGCTGCGAAGCATGGAGAGGGAGAACAGAAGTCATGGTCATCCACTGCATCCGGGCTTAGCTTTAGATGTCCAGCTAGGTCAGAACGAGGTTGACTCTGAGTGCCTCTCCCTCATTATAATCCAATTCACAGCGCATGTCATCTTAATGTCACAACAAGCACACATATGCAAGCAATACAAAACGACCTATGGCGATGGGCGAACGGCGAAGCAGCAGGTGAGGAAACACTTGAAGCTGTAGTTGCGGACCTGAAAACAGGCGGCTTAGTTCTGTATGGTCGCTTTCCTTAAGAACGAGACTGTACAGCAATTTGACAGCCAAACTGAGCGACTGAGTAGACCTTTTAAAGATCGCACTGCATTGAGAATGGGCTAGAAACGGTGCCCTAAACAACTGCCTACTTCAAAACTCCTGGCTGGTTAACCGCGGTCAGCGGGGATCCCACTTAGCGGTCGGACAAGAAAAAAAGAAGGATACCTTTAACAATCGATGCATAGAATGTGCGCACTCTAATGGAAAGTGCTGGTTCTGACAAACCTCAGCGAAGAACAGCTCTAGCTGGTAGAAAACTTGACAGATACAAAGTCGAGATTGCAGCTCTGAGTGAGACTCGCCTTACAGAGGAAGGGCTTTTAAAAGGTTGGTGCTGGCTACTTTATTCTGGAATGGACACAAGAAATAAGAGCGGCGTGAAGCAGGAGTAGGATTCGTCATTAAGCCACACCTTGTAAGCAAGCTCTCAGGACTTCCAAAAGGCATAAATGACCACCTGATGACGCTGAGACTTCCCTTCTAGCAAGAGGGAAGCAACAACTTTAAGTGCCTATGCATCCACAATGGCCGGTTGAGGTTGAGGTTGAGGACAAGTTCTATGATGATCTGGATTCTGTGATTTCTGAAACACCTCGAACAGGCAAACTCATCCTCCTCAGAGTTTTCAATGCCATAGTGAACCCAAACCTTCAAACCTGGGATAATATGATTGGAACTGAAGGAATAGGAAAGTGCAACAGCAATGGCATCCTCCTTTTATGAAAGTGCGCAGAGCATGAACTACTGATCATCAACAAAGTCTTCCGTCTACCAAATCGCAACAAGACATTGTGGATACACCCTCGCTCCAAAACACTGGCATCTCATTGACTATGTCATTGTTGGAAGGAAGGACATGTAGGACATCAGAGTGCCAGACTATGTGTGGTGCAGGCGGTTGTACAGATCACAGGCTTGTTATCAGCAAACTCAACTTGCGCATTCATCCTGTACGGCGACCACAATGCAAGAACGGGGCAAAGAGACTGAATGCCTCCAAGCTGAAACAAAACAGCAAGAGTAGTTGTGGTAATGGTACCCAAGCCATAATCCAAACTCATAAATCCGTAAACGAATGACGAATCAGAATGTTCAGACCAACAGACATGGACCCCAGAATAAAGGGTGTAATCAGGCGTCCGCGGATATTAAGCATTACTTGATAAACAAGCTTCGCCCACCATGCCCATAGGCCTGAACGAGGGAAATGTAAGTAGAAGCGTATGTCCGGGGTTTTGGAATTCTACTTAAGGCTCGTCATTTGGCAAAAACATCAGAAACAATTCTGGAAACTGCCACATTGTAGGGACTGACCGGATCTGGATGTCTCCCATAGAACTTCTTAAAGTGTTGCTACCAGTTTGGCTTTTGATACCCCTGGCTCAACAACTTTGTAGTCCATGAAGTCCTGATAATTTGAACTGGCTCTGGCATAACGGATTAATTGTGATACGTAAACCCCGTATGCTGGTGCAGAAGGGATATTACTGCTCAGGAATGGAAAGTTAACAATGGGAAAATTGAAGTCATCCCGTTTGTCGTAAGCCTAGTAGTAAGCTTTTCATTCTCAATGTAGAGATAACAATCCAAGTATGAGGCCGTCTCTGAAACATTGAAAGCAATGGCAAGACTCTAGAATCAGATGCTATACCTGCAAATATCTACAAAGAAACAGTGAAAGCAACTCCTGTCATATGGCAAGACTCCAGGATCAGATGCTATATCTACGAAGCAGGACGTCCTTCAGCTGTAAAGCAGCTGAAGAGTTATTTCACATTATGTGGAGAAAAGAAGCCATCTACCAAGAATTCAAGGACGCAACAATTATCCACCTGTTCAAACGAAAAGGGAACCCTCAAGTCTGTGGCAACTCTTTATTGTCAATTGCTGGGAAGGTCCTTGCAAGAGTCCTACTGAACCGATTGAATGTACTCCTTGAAAAGTCAGGGCTTCTACCAGAAAGCCAATGTGGATTCAGGAAGTATAGAGGAACAATTGACATGATCTTTACAGCAAGACAGCTCCAAGAGAAATGCTAGGAACAGAGTGTGGACCCCTAAGTGTCCTTTGTCGACCTTACCAAAGTACTTGACACAATCATTCGTGAGGGACTGAAAATAATGGCAAAGTTTGGCTGTCCTGCCGTTCATAGCAATGGTGCGGCAGTTCTACGATGATGTGCTTGCAGGGATAAAAAATGATGGCGAGTTTTCTGATCCATATCTTGTGGTGAATTGAGTTAAAGCAAGGCTGTGTACTAACAACATACCAACCGAGTCGTGGGAACAGATTGCACAGGATCAAGCAAGCGAGTAGCAAGGTCTCATACGAAGCAAAACGATTCAGTGAAGCCGAGCAGAAACGTGCTCGGCAGAAAGTCAGATCTGAGGCATCACCAACAGACTTTTCTTTTTGACCTCTCTTGTTCTATCTGCAACAGACAGTTCTGAGCTAAGATTGGTGTCATCAGCCATCTTAGAACATACAAGCAATAACACTTCACGCTTTTGATTAGGATTGGGCAAGTAATGACAAAAAAACTTATATAAGCTATTCCGAGTGTTTTGGAAGACAGAAACATACTCCGAGTGTTGTTAAAGAAGCAAGAAGCATATTCCGAGTGTTTAGGAAGCTAGTAGCATATTCCGAGTGCTTAAGAAGCTAGCAGCATATTCTGAGTGATTAGGAAGCTTGTAGCATACTCCGTGTTTAGGAAGCTCGTAGCATATTCTGAATGTTCAGGAACCTATTAGCATATTCCGAGTGTTTATTTAGAGATTAACATATTGCGAGTGTTTCGGAAGATAGTAGCATATTCCGAGTGTTTTGGAAGCCAGTAGCGTATTCCAATTGTTTAGGAATCTAGTAGCATATTTGAAGTGTTTTGGAAGATATTACTATATTCCGGTTGTCTAGGAAGCTAGAAACATCTTCAAAGGGGTTTGGAAACTGGTAGTTTATTCCGAGTATTTAGGAAGCTTGTAGCATATTTCGAGTGTTTAGGAAGCTTGTAACATATTTCGAATGTTTAGGAAAATATAAGCATGTTGTGAGTGTTTAGGAAAATAGTAGCATATTCTGTGAGTTTAGGTAGCTAGTAGCATATTCCGAATGTTTAGGAAGTCTATAGCAGTATAATTTTAGCATATTCCGAGTCTTAAGGTAGCTCGTAGCATATTCGGAGCCTTTTGGAAGCAAGTAGCATGTTCTGAGTATAATAACATAATTTGAAAGTTTTTTTCCGAGTGTTTAGGAAGATAGTGTTTAGGAAGCTAGTAGGATATTCTGAATGTTTAGGAAGCTAGTAGCATGTTCCGAGTGTTTAGGAAGCTAGTAGCATATTCCGAGTGTTTAGGAAGCTAGTAGCATATTCCGAGTGTTTAGGAAGCTAGTAGCATATTTCGAGTGTTTGAGAAGCTAGTTGCATATTCCGAGTATTTAGGAAGCTGGTAGCATATGCCCAGGTTTAGGATGATAGTAGTGTATTTTGAGTGCTGAGTATTTAGGAAGAGAGCAGCGAATTCCGAGTATTTGATATGACCTTTACAACATTCTTAAACAATCAGGACGACATTATATGCAATCTTTATTTACATAGATGAAAGAAAAAATCAAAATCAGCCGGCAAATCAGCTTAGGAAGAGTGTTTGGGAAGCTAGTAGCATATTCCGAGCGTTATTCCGAGTGTCTTAGAAGCTAGTAGCATATATCGAGTGTTTTGGAGGCTATTTGCGTATTTCGAGTGATAAGGAAGTTAGTAGCATATTTCGAGTGTTTCGGAAGATGGTAGTATGATCCGGGTGTTTAGGAAGACAGTAGCATATTAGCATTAACATATTCCGAGTTTTAGGAAGGCAGTATGGGCAAATGGGCAGTCCAGACAGGACCTTGGCTGTCCGCATATATTGTAACTGTCCTTTTGGGCTGAAATATCTCAGCATGGGAGACTCCATTCAACATTCTCATATTTATGTGTGGAATATTTCATTTTTGATGAAATTTTCGAAAACTACGCACTTTTGTGCTCGAAAAATCGCATGATGATGATGATGATGATGATGATGATGATGGTGTGTGTGTGTGGGGGGGGGGAGGGGGTGTGAAAGGGCTCTAAAAGCAAATGTGGGCAGCGAAGGCTGGTTGCGACCTATATCTGGGCACTAATTCGTTGCACATCATAGATTCAACGGAAACTGTAAAATATATGACTATTAGAGAAGGTTGTGATCACACTGCAGCCGATTTGGTCTTGGATATATGCTTGGAAATGAGTGATGAGCCTCGTAGCAAAAATCATAATACTAAACTGAAAAGCGAGAAGGCCACATGAAAAAGCGAAAAGGTGCCACAATAAAATGCTCGCGAAAATATAACACTCGTTCGTGGGTTACAACCTCGATGACTCGAACACTGATGCCTCGTTAACCTTTGAAGATGTTAACTCCTTTTTGAGTCCCTATGAAATTCTTCCGAATTCTTCAAGAAAACAAATATTTAGGGAAATTTTCTTATTTTATGATGATATTGTATGTTGTGTGTACTCAAAAGAATCGCCGTGGGAGACTTATAAAGAAAAAGAAAAGAATGGGCTACCTATGGAAGCAAATTCTTTCCTTAATTTTAGGAATACGAGCAATTATTTCAAGGACTGATTGTCATCCCATCTCACACACGCCTAGAAGTGTATCAATGCCCGTATGATCATCCTCAAACAAAAGATGTGGGGATTCATAGAAAAAGCTACAATCATGTAGCACAGTCCTGCCAAGGCACCAGATAGGAAAAGAATGACACGAAGAAATGAAATCACGAAACATAAAACAGATTTTCCACGAGAACAGAATGAACAAACGAAGAGGAACTACAGCGAGTCTAAACCTATTTTTACTTTTGATACATTATATTAGCCTTGTGCCCATTTGAGATTAGACTTTGAAAGGGACAAAGATGACCCTATTTTTCGTGCTTTTTTCACCTTAGCAACAGGTTTGATTCAAAGACCATGCTGGTTAACTTGAAGAGTCTGACTATTTCATATTCGCTATTGGATTTTTCTTTGCATAATTTCACCTTGCCGAAGTGCTGAAAACAATAGATATAGATTTCCCATTGTTTATTCTGCCAGGAAATGACAGATGTCTGCCTATGTGGCTATCGAAAGTGACAAATACTTGCTGATGTGTTGGTTGCTATAGATTTGAGTTGCCAGATTTTTTTGTCATTCTGTTAACTCCATACTTTCCTTAATGAAATATTAGTCGATGCGTTGATTCTGTACATTATATATTTCCAGAAGGAATTTCTTTTGACCTTTTAATATTGGCAACTCTGTACTAGTACCCAGTACACTCAAATATCGGACTGATATCTCCCAGCAGACAATGGGCTCGAGCTATGCTACTTGGAAATTATTCTCAAATTTTTTCATGCTTTTTCACATTTTAGTATTGGTAGACCATATTAATTGATTTCAGTTAAAATTAAGGCTAATTGAACTCGACTCAAGGGGTGCTTGTGTTGCCTTTTTTTTTCCTATTCGTATTATGACTATGACCAGGTTTCGCACAACGCTCTGGATGTCTACACAGACCTCAAATATTATTTTTCTTCTTTCAGTATGCTGAGTTATTCAAAAGGGCACTTTTTGATCACCGTTCTCTTACTATAATGTCCACTCTAAAGGATTGAGACCTTATAATATCCAATGACAAACTAATTAACTCAAAAATCTTAACCAGCGTGATAATTTAATGGATTTTCTGCTTGTAGTATTCTTGATGTTTTCTGGAACTATAAGCTGCATTAATTGGGTCGACTACAGCTGACATTTTGTCAATTCAATATGTATATGGTTCTTAGCCTCATAAAGAAATAGGAAATGAAAGTGAAAAAAATGTTTTCCTATTTCAGCATACAGTAGAAACGGACATCTGAACTCCGTAAAATCACAATGCGACACTCTTCGATCAGCCTAAACATAAGTGAAGATACCCAGGGAAAGTCACAATCACTGAACACGGCCTTCCCGATGCAAAAAAGGAATAATACATGAGGAAGAAACAATAACAACAAACGTCACGTATGAAACCACGAACAAAGAAGACCTGCAACAGAGGAATCGCCTTGAACGGTCAGCAGAAAATAAAAATCACTGGGTGTATGGAGGGGGTTAATTTAAGTTTTACTCGCGCGAAACCTTGCTATTAAATCTGATGCAGCTCCAAATTACAAACATATGTACAGTCCGCATAGGGGACCTCTACCTCAACAGTGAAACATGACCACTGAACCACACATAATCACAAACACTATGCTGAAACAAAGCAAATGGCTCAGTGGCGACCTGATGTCAGAAGAAAAGAAAACTAAATAAAAGCACCGCAAGCATAATACCCCGCCATAGCAATTATTTGTTTATGTATTAAAGTTATCCTTGCGAAAATGTCTGGAAAGAAAATGATAGAGGGACAGATAACAATCCTAAAGCAGATCTTGATAATATCAATGGACAGATAACAATCCTAAAGCAGATCTTGACAATATCAATGCATATAGCAAGTTTGGTTAAAAGGCCTTGTTATTAACACGTTACCATCCAGAAATGAAAATATGGACGTGTCTCGGGCAGATAACTCCGTAAAAATTTGACGAAATTTGCCCATTAGAAATTCCAAACCTGATCTCCTTACTGTCAATACATATAGCAAGTTTGGTTAAAATCCCTTGTTATTTACTAAAGTTATCATCCGGAAACGAAAATATGGGCGTATCTCGGGCAGATAACTCCGTAAAAATTTGACGAAATTTGCCCATTAGTAATCCCAAACCAGATCTCCTTAATGTCAATGCATATAGCAAGTTTGATGAAAATCCCTTGTTATTTACTAAGTTATCATCCGGAAACGAAAATATTGGCGTGTCTCGGGCAGATAACTCCGTAAAAATTTGACGAAATTTGCCCATTAGCAATTCCAAACCAGCTCTCCACAATATCAATGCACATACCAAGTTTGGTGAACATCCCTTGTTATTTACTCAAGTTATAGTCCGGAAACGAAAATATGGGCGTGTCTCGGGCAGACAACTCCGTCAAAAATTGACGAAATTTGCCCATTAGCAATCCCAAACCAGATCTCCACAATATCAATGCACATACCAAGTTTGGTGAAAATCCCTTGTTATTTACTCAAGTTATAGTCCGGAAACGAAAATATGGGTGTGTCAGGGGCAGATAACTCCGTCAAAAATTGACGGAATTTGCCCATTAGCAATCCCAAACCAGATCTCCACAATATCAATGCACATACCACGTTTGGTGAAAATCCCTTGTTATTTACTCAAGTTATAGTCCCGAAACGAAAATAGGGGCGTGTCTCGGGCAGATAACTCCGTCAAAAATTGACGAAATTTGCCCATTAGCAATCCCAAACCAGATCTCCACAATATCAATGCACATACCAAGTTTGGTGAAAATCCATTGATGTTTACTCAAGTTATCATCCGGAAATGAAAAACGGACGGACGGACGGACGACGGACGGACGGACGGACTCACGGACGACCAACATGAAACCATAATACCCCGCCACTATTGTGTGGCGGGGTATAAAAACGGACCACGATGGGCCTGAAAATCAGGCGCGAATTTGTTAGATTGAGAGAGGAGCCGTCATTTAACCTAAGGACCGACTCATCGTCCTGCAATTAAAGAGGAAAGTAAAGTACCATTTAAAAAAATGGGTTAACAACAAAGCAGGAGGTGTGCCGTAAAAGTGTATCTTTTTTGTAGCGAAAGACAATATTTTTTAATTGGTCCGAAATATAAGTTTTGCCAACAATCTTTCTGAATTTATAGACTAGCTATAAAATTCAGCTAGTTATAAAATTCAGGTTCAGGAAGACCTTCAAAAGTGTTTTCAACACAACGTCATATTTGAGCATTGATTCAGAATTGTGGTAATAATTTAAAAAAATGGTTTACGTAGTTTAAGATACCAGTACCCATGCTTAAGAAGTTTAGAATTTAAATTTTTATTTTGCTATTAAAGTAACTGACTTGACTAGAAGATCAAGCAAAACGAAACACTGACACAGGATTAAGCACGAGGGAAATCGCCATCCAAAAACAGAAAAGGGTATCTTACAAGTACTCCCACGCACGGACTTTCTTGAAACGTTGCATACTATTTACTTAGCACATACAGACTATAAACATATATTTATTAAATTAAATAAACAACAAGAGGGTCATGACGGTCCTGTATCGCTCACCTGATTACCAGATAAATTGGCCTTTCGGTTCAGGAGAAGAAGTGCAAAATAGACTTCCAACGTAGCGGCCGTGGCGCCATCTTAGATTTCTGATCGGGACGATTTTAGCTCTACAAGTCACCCTGATGCCTCCTACCAAGTTCGGAATCAGTTGGACTTTTGGTTCAGGAGAAGAAGCCTAAAATAGATTTTTAAGATGACAACCATGGCGGCCATTTTGGATTTCCAATCAGAATGATTTTAGCTATTTTGATCTACTAAGTCACCCCGATAGATTTTCAAGATGGCGGCCTTTGCGGCCATCTTGGATTTCCCATCGGAACAATTTTAACTATTTTTATCTACAGGTCTCCTAGATGCTTCCTACCAAGCTTCATGTCAATTGGCCTTTCAGTTCATGAGAAGAAAATAAAAATAGATTTTAAAGATCTTTGATTTCCGATCGGAACAATTTCACTTATTTTTGATGTACAAGTCACCCCGATGCTTCCTACCAAGTTTCGAGTCAACTGGCCTTTTGGTTCAGGAGAAGAAGCGAAAAATAGATTTTCAAGATGGCCGCCATGGCTGTCATCTTTGATTCCGATCGGAACGATTTTTATTTATTTTTGATCTACGTCACCCCGATGCTTCCTACCGAGTTACAAGTCAATTGGTCCTTCGGTTCAGGAGTAGAAGCGAAAAATAGATTTTAAAGATGGCCGCCACTGCGGCCATCTTGGAGTTCGGATCGAAAAGATTTTAGCTATTTTTGATCTACAAGTCACCCCGATGCTTCCTAACAAGTTTGGAGTCAATTGGCTATTTTTTTATCCACAGGTCACCACGATGTTTCCTACTAAGTTTCAAGTCAATTGGCCATTTGGTTCAGGAGAAGAAGCGAAAAATATATTTTCAAGATGGCCGCGACGGCAGCTATGTTTGATTTCCGATCAGAACGATTTCAGCAATTTTTGATCTGGAAGTCACCCCGATGCTTCCTACCAAGTTTCAAGTCAATTGGCCTTTTGGTTCAGGAGAAGAAGCGAAAAATAGATTTTCAAGATAACCGCCACCCGATTTTAGCTGTTTTTGATTTGCAAGTCATCCCGATGCTTTCTACCACGTTTCAAGTCTATCTGGCCTTCCGGTTTAGGAGAAGAAGCGAAAAATAGATTTTTAAAGATGGCCACTACGGCGGCCATCTTGGAGTTCGGATCGTAAAGATTTAGCTATTTTTGATCTACAAGTCACCCCGATGCTTCCTGCCAAGTTTGGAGTCAATTGGCTATGGGGTGTAGGAGGAGTAGGCTTTTAAAGCAAATTGTTGACGACGCACGACGGACGACGAACATTGACCGATCACAATAGCTCACCTTGAGCACTTCGTGCTCAGGTGAGCTAAAAGTATCGAAACATTTTATTTGAAATTCACAAAAACACAACAACAACAACAACAACAAACAACAACTTTGAAAGTCATTTGAAAATTTCAACATGTTCAAGTTCTTGTCAAAATGTCATTTGGTACAGAAGTCCTCTTTATCTGTGTCAAAATTATGAAAATCGGCAACACTGTCACTTTTCTTTTATGACTTTACGTCTTAAGGTCAAATTAATAATTTCGTTGAAGTTGACCAAGAACTTCACAGAAGGACATTTCTTCCCATAATCCTTATGCTCATCTAGCACAAATCTTCCCCTGGGTATCAAACTTTCCGCCTTGCCGAGGCCCTGGGGGCTCAATTCCCACTGGGAACGTTGCTGGCTTGGTGAGCAGTAATTGTCCCCTTTGGGAAGAGCAAAGAGGAAATACCACCCGTTTGCCGTGGGTGGCGACCCGTAAGCCGGAAGAAGGGATCCTGGGGGTTGAGAGTTATTAGGAGTTTGGTCTCTCCTTATGGCTCAACACGCCTCTTTGGTCTGGATTTCGGTGTAGAAGGGTGTCCGTGAGACCCGGCACGGTCAATCGGCTGGTCGCACCAAGCCCTAGGAAAAATCTTTTCTTTCTCTTCCTTGTCTTTTGTATCGTACTGATACTCACCGTTTGCTCATAAGTCTTATTTCTCAACCTTTCCAATCCTAAGAAGGCGGCGGCTTAACGGTTTAATCGTGCAGCATTTTGCTCGTGCGAGTATATCTTCTGTGTATCTCTAGCACAAGTGAGTAGGAAAGCCACTCCATTTATGTGTTCCCTTGTTGGGCTCCGTGGTGGGCGGAGAGCACGGAGGACGAATTTTAATACAACTTCATCATGGGTAATGATAAAAGAAAAAGAACTAAACAAACCCCAGACTCTGATATTTCAGATTTTGACGAAAACAATCAACCTCCAACTACATCAACAAATGATACAATTCAACATTTTCCGCGCTTCATTTTAGTTGAAAGCAAAGAAGAGAACAGACAGATAACATCTCTATCCCCTTTTGTGATACAAAAAGTCATACAGAGTATAGCTAGTAAACCTGAAAACATCAAGAAACTACACAGATCGAATCAGCTACTTATTGAGGTATCTAAGAAAACCCATGCCGAGAATCTTCTTCGTGCACAGACTTTTCACGACTTGAAAGTCCGAGTGTAAATGATGCTATTCGACAAACATAATAGATTTGGATCTTTGAATGACAGTAGCGATGATATGGAGTTAGGAGAAGCTCCAGATCGCCCACGAACTAACAGTAATAGATCAAGATCAACAGAAAATACACACGCCAGTAGTAGTAATAATAGATCAAAGTCACCAATCCTTAGTTTCTGGTCTAACTAAAATCATACAACTCTAAAATGAATTCAAATCACAGAATAATACAATGGAACTGTCGAGGTCTAAGGTCAAACTATAATGAGATCTTATTACTTTTATCTTTATTGAGTCCATCAGTTTTTTGCTTGCAAGAATTTTTTTTAAAAACTGATGATCAGTTAAATATCAGAGATTTCAATACATACAATAATATATATTCAGAAGGCCAGAGGCCGTCTGGTGGAAGCTCAATCTTAGTTCACTTTTCATGTCCACAGCGAGAAATTAAACTTGTAACCAATCTTCAAGCCGTTGCGGTTTCTGTCACTTTAGATAAAGAAATTCCTATTTGTTCTGTGTATATACCTTCGAATTTTCATTTAGAGACCGAACATTTAGACACTTTACTGAAACAACTCCCTTCACCCTATATACTAGTTGGTGACTGCCCGCCGTGGTTCAACTATTGGTTTTCATTTACTCTGGTATACAGTAGAATTAGCCATGAGTACTCGTCTTTGTTTATTGTAGTGATTAATTTGATTTTTATGTTTTCGCTTTGATGCATTGACTGAGTTGAGAGCCTTTATGCGAACCGAATTTTTATGTATTTCTGTATTAGGAGTAGCATCGGGGCCCAGGGTGAAGTTAGCTAGCTGTAAAAGTGCTTAAACCCTCACCCCCCACCCCCCCCCCCCCCTGCCCCGGTGGTTTACTCTACTGACCGTTCTAAGGCGGTGGTCCCGGTGTTAGTCTTACTCTTTGTTGCTTTGTGGTTTATTCTACGAGGCGATTTGTTATATGTCTTACCATGTGTCATTTTGTTCTTGTATTTTTCAGTCCTTTTAGTATTGCGATTACCTCGCTTGGGGAAGAGAGAGCTAATCTTAGTGCTTTTCGTACGTTTGTTCGATTTGTGCTTGTTTGGATTTGTCGGTTTCCTCTTCCTCTTGGTGTCTGGGAAGGGCTGCGGTTTGTGATTGTGGCACTCCCTGGACTTTTCTCTTACCTTTTTTTTCAATGGTCACAATATCCTTTGGGGATGTAAAGATAACAACCCTAAAGGTAATATTATTGAAGACTTTATAAACAAAAAACGATCTTTGTCTTATCTCCACTTGCAACTGGAAAATTCTCTTCTTTAGATCTTTCCATATGTCATCCATCTCTCCTGCTAGATTTCGACTGGACGGTCAGTGAAGATCAACATGGAACACTTCCCTGTTATTATTGAAAGCGTAAATAATTCCATGAACGATCACAACGCAAAGTGGAAACTTAATAAAGCAAATTGGGAATTGTATCACTCATTATGCGAAGAAAGTAAGATAAGTTTAACAATTCCTTGGATACTCTAGATGATTTTACTTCTTCTCTTCTCGACATCTCTATACTGTGTCGTACGTGTCTCTATACAAAACTATACTGAAAACCTCGACAAATCCAAAGAAAAGCAAGCCATGGTACAATGATGAATGCAAAGATGCCATAAAACAGCGCAAGCAAGCATTATCAAAGTTCTGCAGATATCCAACAAAGGAGAATTTGAATAAAGTTAAGAATTTCAGAGCAAAGGCTCGTCGAACAATAAAGGCCTCCAAACGCAAATCATTGAAATCTTACATTTCAAATTTAAATCATAAAACTCCAATTAAAAAGGTGTGAGACATGATACGAAAAATATCTGGTAAATCAAAATCACCCAGTTTCACCCACTTAAATACAAAACGTGGAACAAAGGCCACATCAAAGGAAGAGATAGCAAATACACTTGGCGAAACTTTTTTTGATAATTCCTCATCTCGGAATTATTTAGAGAAGTTTCAAAACATCAAAAAACAAGAAAAGATCAAACTTAATTTCACCTCTTCAAATACTGAAGAATATAACAGTCTGTTTAACATAACTTAAAGATGCTATCGCCGTATCAAAAGATACAGCCCTGATGACATCCATTATCAGTTGCTTAAACACCTTCCCGAAACCGCCCTTGACACACTTTTACATATTTTCAAAGGTATATGGACAACAGGAGTTTTTTTCCGCTGGCGTTTGGCCACAATTATACCTATTCCCAAACAAGGGAAAGATCATGCAGAACCAACAAACTACAGACCAATAGCGCTAACAAGTTGCCTTTGCAAAACACTAGAGAGAATGATAAACAAACGACCTGTTTGGTACTCAGAATCTAACAATCTTATAACAAAGTTTCAGTCGGGATTCCGAGCTGAACGTAGACTAGAAACTTTTATCCGTGATGCTTTTATAAAACGAGAACATGTAGTCGCTGTATTTTTCGATTTGGAAAAAGCCTACGATACTACTTGGCGATATGGAATTTTGAAAGACCTACACAACTTTGGTCTGAAAAGAAGACTACCAAACTTTATTGAAGGTTTTCTTGAAGATCGTACTATACAAGTGCGTGTAGGATCGACCCTCTCTGACTTCTATGATCGGCGTTCCTCAAGTAGCCATACTTTCAACCACTTTATTCAACGTGAAATTAAACGATATTATAAACTGTCTGGATTACAAGACAGATGGTTCTTTGCACGTTGATGATTTCTGTATATGTTTTCGCTCGAAAAATATGCGCACAATAGAAAGACATCTACAGCAATGTCTAAACAGAATTGAAGACTGGGCAACTAGAAATGGCTTCAAATTTTCCAAATCGAAAACTCAGTGCGTTCATTTCTGTCAACAACGGAAAATACACAATGATCTCTACATATATGGATCTCAAATACCAGTTGTTGCTGAATCAAAATTTCTTGGGGTTATATTTGATAGAACCTCTCCTTCATACCCCATATAAAGTACGTGAAAGCGAAATGTTTAAAAGCATTAAACCTTTTAAAAAATTTATCTCACACAAGTTGGGGTGCGGACAGAACAACTCTTCTTCACCTGTATCGTTCTTTAATTCGATCAAAACTTGATTATGGGTCAGTCGTATATGGATCTGCTAGAAAATCTTATCTACAGATGTTAGACACTGTACATAATCAAGGACTTCGTTTGGCATTGGGAGCTTTTCGTACGTCTCCAATATCGAGCCTTAACGTGGAAGTAGATGAGCCATCGTTATGGCTACGCAGAGAGAAATTGTCTCTTCAGTGTGCCATCAGACTTGCTGCTAACCCTTGAAGTCACATTTCCACCACAATTTCAGGAATATTATGAAAGAAAACCTAACGCAATTAAATCCTTCGGCCTTCGTATAGCACCTCTTTTAGAATCTGCTTATATTAACACTAAAATCATCCAAAACACTCTTTTTCTGATATTCCATCCTGGTGAATTACAAAACCAACTATTCTTTTCGATTTACACAACAATAAAAAGTCACTATCCGATTCACATCTGATAAAACAAAACTTCCAAGAATTACAATCGCGACTTTCAGATTACCAACACATCTACACTGATGGTTCCAAAGCTGAAGATAAGGTTGGCTGTGCGTATGTATCGGGCAACCACCATGAAAAGATCCGGCTTCCTGATGGCGCATCTATTTTCACTGCTGAATCAAAGGCTATTGATAGGGCCTTGGATTATGTTAGGAATAATTCTTTAAACAAGAAATTCGTTATTTTCTCGGACTCACTTTCTGTTTTGAAATCTGTAAACCATACATCTTCAAAAAATCTCAAAATTCAGAACTTGTTTGAAAAACATCATGAGTTATCGAGAACTAAGGTAATTTTGATCTGTTGGCACCCAGCCATGTTGGAATAAGAGGTAATGAGGCTGCTGATGTAAAAGCAAAGGCCTCACTCGATTTAGGTATTTCAAATTTAACACTTCCATGTACAGATTTTAAACCTTTTATCAACAGGTACATCTTATCCAAATGGCAGACGTCATGAGATAGAGCAACATACAACAAACTACATGAAGTAAAACCGGTTCTTAGTAAAAATACCATTTATCGATCATTAAGACGAGAAGAAGTGGTTCTTACACGGCTACGTATAGGTCATACTAGACTCACACATTCTTATCTACTTGAACTAGAAGATCAGCCACTTTGTATAAGCTGTAATGAACCTTTTACGGTAAAACACTTTCTGATCGACTGCATTGAATTCTCTCATGTGAGATGGCAATTCTTCCAAACAAATGACCTAAGATACCTATTTGAAGATGTACCAGCTGATAACACACTTATGTTTTTTAAAACACATCAATCTTTTAAACAAAATATAACAACTTTAATTTTTAAATTTGTGTTAGTTTTACATTTTATGCATATATATATCATTATAGCCATTTCATTACTAAACCAAGTTAGTACATCATTTTGACGCAAATGACCCTCATGGGTTGATGCGTCGCTAAACCTGAACTCATCATCACCAGCACAAATCTTCTTAGGAAACTTATAAATGTACCACGACCTGATTTGAGCCTATGAACTATTAGAATGCTTTTCGTACTTGCTTTGTTTTCTATTCAGGTATAAACCCATATTTAAAGAGGACGTGATTAACAATTTTTCTACATAAAATCCAAAGTTCTTATTTCCTTGCAAGGAATCGACTGAACATACAACTTCCTTTACATATGTACCTGGGCCCAGTTGTTCAAAACTATCCATGTCGTTAGTTAACGTATCGTTAACATTTTGATAATTAAATATGGCATATACGCTAGTATTTTGCTGAAAAAAAAAGTGAGTAGCTTTTGCATTTGCAAATTTAATGTGTTTCTTTCTATGGCATTTTAATGTGTTGAAGTGCCGTTTGATAAATTAATCGAGAAACAATGCAGAAATATGAAATATATATATAATATGAAATATATAAGTTGGGAGAAGGAGCATAACATCTAACAAAACGGCTATAATATGAAATATATATATATATAGGGAGAAATATGAAATACCACTGGACTGAGTGAAGCTCGAACCCACATCGGCTACGACGGCAGCGCCTAGCCCTTCAGAGTCAGGAGACATAACCACTGCACCACTACGCTTGTTAAAAAACTAGTTTCATGGAACAGAATTATGCTTGATTTCTCTGAATGACCCGTCGGATAGGGTATATTTTAGGTGCGCTAGCGCACTCATTATATACAAGGAACTCTCTAGATCCATAGGATACTGAAGCTTGAAATTATTATTATAATTTAAGATTTAAACAAACTTCAACAAAGAATTCCGGCCCAGGATCAATACTGATGCAAGTGGTGTGTGTGTGTGTGCGTGTGTGTGTGTGTGTGTGTGTGTGTGTGTGTGTGTGTGTGTGTGTGTGTGTGTGTGTGTGTGTGTGTGTGTGTGTGTGTGTGTGTGTGTGTGTGTGTGTGTGTGTGTGTGTGTGTGTGTGTGTTGAATCGTCCCTGGGAAATCGTGATGCTGTTAAAGATCATTTTACTATTATATACATGTCTTCTCTCATTAATAGTTATTATAATAACAAAGAAGAAAAATCCAGTGGATACATATAACGTTGAAACAACGTCATAGTAACAAATATGACCGTCGACCTGACTGCATGTTGTTTGTTTACATGAAACAAAGAAAATAATGTATAATTACCCTGTATTAAGTTATGCTTGACCTAAGGCGTTATCAAGAAAAAGTTATGAGAAAAGTCCAGCAAGTGCCACAATCACAAAACGCAGCTCTTCACAGACACCAAGAGGAAGAGGAAACAGACAAAACCAAACAAGCGCAAATCGAACAAACGTACGAAAAGCAATAAGATTAGCTCTCTCTCTTCCCCAAGCGAGGTAATCGCAATGCTAAAATGACTGAAAAACACAAGAACAAAACTAACACAAGGTACGACATCAAACAAATCGCTTCGTACGAGGCAACAAAGAGTAAGACTAACACTGGGACCACCGCCTTAGAACGGTCAGTAGAGAAAACTACCGTGGGGTTTAAAGCACTTTTACAACTAGCCGACTTCACCCTGGGTCCCGATGCTACTTTTAATACAGAAATACATAAAAATTCGGTTCGCATAAAGGCTCCCAACTCTGTCAATGCATCAAAGCGAAAACATAAAAATTAATATATCACCATAATAAACAAAGACGAGTGCTCATGGCTAATTCTACTGTTTGCCAGAGTAAATGAAAACCAATAGTTGAACCACGGCGGGCCAAGCCAAAGACATATCGTCAAGCCCCAACCCACTGGTTAAAAAAAAGGTAAAAGAAAAGCCCAGGGAGTGCCACAATCACAAACCGCAGCCCTCCTAGACACCAAGAGGAAGAGGAAACCGACAAATCCAAACAAGCACAAATCGAACAAACGTACGAAAAGCACTATGATTAGTTATCTCTTCCCCAAGCGAGGAAATCAAAATGCTAAAAGGACTGAAAAACACAGGAACAAACTGACACAAGGTAAGACATAAAACAAATCGCCTCGTAGAATAAACCAGAAAGTAACAAAGAGTAAGACTAACAACGGGACCACCGCCTTATAACAGAAGCACTTATACAACTAGCCAACTTCGCCCTGGGTCCCGATGCTACTTGTAATACAGAAATACATAAAAATTCGGTTCGCATAAAGGCTCCTAACTCAATGCATCAAAGCGGAAACATAAAAATCAAATTAATCACTATAATAGACAAAGACGAGTACTCATGGCTAATTCTACTGTATGCCAGAGTAAATGAAAACCAATAGTTAAACCACGGCGGGCCAAGCCAAAGACATATCGTCAGGCCCCAACCCACTGGTTAAAGTTTTACGAAGAGGCCGTCATCGCTTCTGAGGCCCGAACCGCCGTAGTGCAATTAAAGAGTGAAGCATAGCCATCAACAATGATTCGGTTGACAACTAGGCCTGCAGTCTGCCGCATAATTTCCAGGCTATAGCCAATTCTTTTATAACGGTTAATACGAGTAAGTTTTCTGAATCGCTCCGAAAAGTTAGATTTTCCTACAATTTTTCTAAATCTGTAAAATCCGTAAAATTCTGGTTCCGATATACCTTGTTGCAGACGTGGTTTCAGACTGACGCTATATTTTTCTACCTAGGCACTGTCTGCGATAAAATTTCGAAAACGCCTTACGAAGTTTAAAATAACGATAGCCCTGCCTAAGATGTTTTCCAGATAGCATGACAACGTTGGCCCAACGTTGAAATATGGTAGGACAGGTGGCTAACCGTTGGCATCATATGTACAACATTGCGCCAACGTTGGGCCAACGTCATACAAATTTGACAAATTCCAGAGAAAAATAAGTCTTATGCACTTACATTGGGCCACAGTTGGCCCAACGTATGTATTCAGATGCATATTTTCCCCATGCTTTTTGTTTATGTGATAACGTTGGATCTACGTTGGCCCAACGTTGATATGTGATGCACACTTTTTAAAAGATACACAAGCCGCGGATTCATTTAATAATGAAAATACATCATGATTAAATTTTCGAATGGATAAATAAATGAAAATGTTACAATATTTGTAGTTTTTATTTTGATTTTCAAATGGAAGGAAAATAGAGCCATCTTGTCTTGTTAGGAATCCTACATTCTGAATACAAAAAAAATACAGTTTTTTTTATATAGATAAAACTTTTTTTTTTCTTGCAATATAAAAATAATGAAAGTTGAGGTTTTCCTCTTTTATTAGTTTAATTCCGCATACAAAATATGATAAGAAATGCTTCATCAATAACTCTAATTATGATACTGTCTTTGACTATTCACCACCTGCAGGTTATAACATCAATTATAATGAAACATAATACCCCAGAGAGTTATGTTTGTGTTAGCCATTATCAATGTATAATTAATACCAGGAAGATAAACACCAGAATCTGCTTAGTGTCTTTATAGCTGGCTGTTAGACAACGTCTTGTTTATGTTGCTAAGCTTTATGTGTAAGTTGAACAATGATGTTTTATAAAAGTGAATGAAAATTACTTTTTTGTAAAATGAAAAAATGATAAAAAATGAAAAAAAATGATATAGACAAAAAAACAAAACAAACAAACCAAAAACCAAAAAAAAAACAAAAAAACAAAAATCAACAAAAAAAAAAACAAAAAAAAAAAAAAAAAACATTCACTTCATTTACTCATAAAGATAATTATGTAAAATGACTTTTAAATTCTTTTTTATTTTCAGATTGGCTCAACGACAACTCTAAGATATTTCTTCGAAACAGATGTTGATCAATATATCGCTTGACAACTTGGATGTGACAGTATTATTCAACTTCGATCGATAAAGATATATGGAAACAGTAACAGTGCATTATAGCACAATTTCGGATATAACACGGTTCAAAAATGTATAGATTACATAGAAAAATGACATTTATAACACAAATTTGGTTATAACACGGTTAAAAAATGTATAGATTATATAGAAAAATGACGAGTCATATTTTTTTTCTTATAAACAACCTATACATTTTTGATTGGATATAGCACATATGCCGGTTTAACTAACACAGTTTTTGTTTAAAACTCAAACAACCCTTTTATAAAGAAGTTGTTTTGTAATTAACTTTTTCTCGACTTAAAATTTTATGGCTTTATCGGTTAAAGTTGAAAAAAAAATGCGTTACAGTGTTTGATGCGGACAACATTTTCATGTTTGATACGGATAAAAATTATTTTGCGTCCAAGTTGACAACTGATATGTAATGTATACAATGTACGTTGGCATCACGTTGTTTCAATGTTATCCATCAAATATGTCCTACGTTGGCCCAACGTTGCGCCAACACGTTGGCCCTACGGAGGCCCAACGAGCAAGTTAACGTTGGGCCAACGTTATTTTACAACGTTGGCCCAACTGAGTGACTAGCCAAAATACTACGTTGGCCCAATGTTGTCATGCTATGTGGGTTGGCAGTAAGGGCTTTATTACGGTAGTTAAAGTCACTAAGATTTGAAGAAGCTCTGGCGAATCTAATAATTTAAGATATGTATACCCCATATGAGGTACGCCGGGGGACATCGCCGTCCAGAAAAGGGAAATTGACTATATCAAAATCAAAATCGTCCCGTTTATTATAAATTTTGGTGAAAACTGTACCATTACATTACCATTACATATACATAGATTCAAATCCAAAAAAGGTGTCTCGGTATCGGAAGAATTTGTTAGATATTTAATTGGAGTTCTGTAGGGTATATGCGGTTCACCATTTGGTCAAAGTAAATATTGTCAATATTTTATAAATCATCAAGGTATCTTGAATTGAAAGCCTCAGTAATGTCAGCCTGATTTTCACGTGAGAGAGACTTCATGAAATCTCTCTCATAATAAAAAAGAAACAAATCTGCAACAAGAAGAGCACAGTATTGGAATACCAACAGTTTGCCTATAAAGTTTAGTTCCAAATCTAATAAAAATATTATCCAAAAGATAAACAAGGGCATCACAGACTTTTTGACACGGCCATAAATTGTGATTATTGTATACATCAGAAGTGAAAAAAGCACATTTTGTGTTGCAAGCCAAATATTGGGTATTCTCCCGAATAAACGTTCTGTTAATTAAATCAATAAGTTTATCTTTTATAAGATGATGAGGTAACGTAGTATACAGTGTAGAAAAATCATATGCAGACAATTTAGAAGCCTGAAAGTTTTTAGATTTAAATTTATTGAGAAGTTCATTGGAATTTTTAACTGGCCAAAAATAGTTAATTCCGTCCCTTTCGTAAACAGTATCATAGTATCTAATCCAATGTTTTTTAACAGCAGTTTGGACAAACCAGTAGTCGTACATGAACTAGAATTAGCAATGAATGGGTTTAAAGCACTTTTACAGCTAGCCAACCACCCTGGGTCCCGATGCTACGCTTAATACAGAATACATAAAAAAAATCGGTTCGCATAAAGGCTCCCAATGCATCAAAGCGAAAACATAAAAATCAAATTAATCACTATAATAAACAAAGACGAGTACTCATGGCACACGAAACAATCCGCCTTACATCCAAAGCAATCAGAATTAATTACTGCCGAAGACGTTCATTCACCAGAATGCATCTGTCATTTTATATTGTTAATGAATTTTAACGGAATACATACAAAATAAGTTATTTTAATTCCTTTTCGCATTTTCATTTTGGCAATTTCTTAAGGTCCGGTACCACGTGTAAACCTGCAGTGTATCACTAGTATGGATATTTACATTACTGTCTGAACGTGGCTAGTTTGATAATATTGTTTGTTAATATAGTTTGTTCATTAATATAGTTTGTTCATAAGTTTGTTAATATTTTACACTGTGCACTTTAAAAAAAAAACATCGTGAATGAATCTATTGTGAAAAATAAATAAATTATAGTATTTGCCGAACGAATTTTTCTTCCATCGTTTGTCATGTGCCATGTTAGAATCGAGACTTTAATACATACTAATTCTGTGATTTCCTGTTGGAATCTTAAGAAAGTGAGTGAAGGTAACAGTGTATTAAAACATTTTTTAAAAAAATACTCGTATGATGAACAGAACTATTAAAACCAGAACTATTAAAATCTCGATTTTTACATTGCGCAACACAGTGCTGGCTGATTAACTGACGGCCAGTTAGGTGCGCATACGCAGTATTGACATCCCTAAAGCATTGGAATATACTATTTTCATTGTTATACTGTCCAGGTGTGAAAAGCCACTGAGGTCAATAAACTGTTAGATTTTATTCATACACAAAGCAAAAAAGGTAGGTAGACTATAAAGAACATGCATACCGCAATCGTTTGTGGCTTGCTATTATTACATAGTTTGCTCAGTTCAACATCTGGTTGTACCCAGTGGTGCATTTCTTCATTTTCGAAAGGGCTTCTTCTGATAACTCGGCCCGATTCCCCATCTGAAAACTAGAGGGGTCGCATTTTTTCAAAACAATAATAATGACACAGATTTTTCATTCATATGTCTTCTGTATTACACTTAAACTTTTGGATGTGTCATTGCAGATATTGAGCCATTTTATAAGTCTTTTTTACACCTATCCCTGAAACGTCTTTTAGATAGATAAACTATGGACTCAATTTCCACCAAATTGTTGAACTATTTTCCGTCTTTTATTAGATACGCTTTTAGGCCCTATCAGATATTATTATGAACGATTCTATAGATCTTATGGAAACGTCATAGCTTTTTCTATAAGAATGTGCTAAGAAGGGAGTAACAACCTTCCCAAATTGAAGTGCCTTCTACCCTGTGACCGACAAAATCCTTTTGTCAATTTACTGTTCAATCATATCTACAATACATATGTAAGGGAATTTATCGGCCACGGAGTGGAACAGTATTCACACAGCAACCAAACTTACCCCAACCTTAGTTCCATTTTACAATTATCTTTCCCAATGCAACCCCTACAATCTAATGTAGCCGCGGCAGTGAGTGGTAGATTGAGTATTGGTTTAAAGCTAGGCGAGCTAGAATTCATTTATGTACTCTACAATTCTATTGTGAAAGGTAAAAGTTTTAGATGTTGAGTTTGTTAGGAAGAGTATCGTATTCTTCCTTACAGACTCAACATTTAAAACTTTTACCTTTTGCAATAGAACTATACAGTACATAAACAAATAAGAATAATGTAGCATTTGACAAGTGACTTCAAATGTTATATCCGAGTAACAAGAAATAACATCTAAACCATCTTTTTTCTATAATTGAATGCTCTGGCCACCTAAAGTTGTATTTAGTTCTACACCGACTTTGTTATGTATACTTGAAGCTTTTTTTTTTTTAATCTCCTTACATGTTCTTTGCTGCTATATATACTCAGTAAAAATGAAAACTTTACATGGCATTATACCGATTTATACATGTTTGCCTTTATAATAGAAACTCTAGAATTACATTAAATCATAAGCAGACCAATACATAAGACAATGGCAATAGTCTCGCTCTGGTGTATTGCGCACGAGGAATCCGAGCTTAGGTTTCAGTTGTTCACCTCTCCCAACGCTGCGGTAAATTTCTATTCACTTCATGCACGCATTCTTACAGATAAACACTTACTGTGTAGCAGCGATAAGAAAAAAACATTTGTTTCGTTCACCGACGTTGTACAGAAATGCCACGTCTTTCTGAAAATCAACGTAACCAGGCCATTGGTATGCTTCAGGCTGGCGCAATGGTAAATGACGTTGCACAACATTTTGGATGCTCTCGTCAGACTATCCATAACCTCATTACCAGGTTTGCAATCACTGGTTCCGTCTGCGATCGTCCGCGTCCTGGTCAACGTCGTGTGACTTCACAACAGGACGACCGCTATATTTGCGTAGCCGATTTTTACCAGCAACGGCAACTGCTCGACAACTTGGGGTAAACGCCCCGTCTTAGGCAAAACAACATTCTTATTCAAGCTCGTAGACCGTACACTGGTCCGATTCTCACCGCCCGCCAAAGGGCCGCTAGGCTGTTATGGGCCCAATGTCACCTGCACTGGACCCGTCGTCAGTGGCATAACGTAATTTTCAGTGATGAATCGCAGTTCAGCGTAAGCCATGCTGACGGCAGGGTCCGTGTGTATCGCGCAGAAATGAAGATATGCTCAATGCTGCGTCATGCAACGGGATAGATTCGGGGGCGGGAGTGTTATGGTAATGGGAGGTATCATGGGCAACATCAAGACAGATCTTGTGGTTGTTCAGGGTAATCCGGGTATTCTCAATGCTCAACGCTGTTAACCTGAATAATAACCTCCTTCCATTCATGCAGAATTTTGGACCTGGTCTAATTTTTCAACACGACAACGCCAGACCCCATATTGCCCTCGTAAGGCACAAAACAACTTGGCCGGCCGGTGTCCTCCGGTATCCTCCGGTGTCCTGGGGTAATAAGACTGACCGCACGATTAGATCAACATCTTATGGTGGCATATAACTGCTGACTTTGTTTGTTGAAATGGCACAACTCTCAAAACTGGTGCAGTCACGTCTCCAATGTAAGTGTAACTTGCAATATCTGAGTACACGTACAATTGATGATACGACGTGTTTAAATCCACACCATATTTGAAAGCATGTCTTTCGTTACCAATATCATGAAAATTTGGATTGACACCTAACTTTTCTGCAAGTGGAGTGGGAAAGAAAAATTTAACTTGATTTGGTTCCTGTGAGTGTACTTTCACGCGTCGACTATTTTTCGCATATGAAATGGTGATAGATGCATTGCTCTGTTTTAAATGTGTGCCATAACGTCTATCGATTATATTTTGTATTTCTTCAACCATATGGTACGGTGAATGATAGTTGCCCTTTGGAATTGTGAGATCAACTTCTGCACAACTACCATCATATGTGCAATTCACATCATCTATTTTCGCAGCTAAATTCCTGTCGTAAAATCTTAAAAAGAAATAATTATTTTCTTCAGATATTCTCAAAACTGGTGCAGTCACGTCTCCAATGTAAGTGTAACTTGCAATATCTGAGTACACGTACAATTGATGATACGACGTGTTTAAATCCACACCATATTTGGAAGCATGTCTTTCGTTACCAATATCATGAAAATTTGGATTGACACCTAACTTTTCTGCAAGTGGAGTGGGAAAGAAAATTTTAACTTGATTTGGATCCTGTTAGTGTACTTTCACGCGTCGACTATTTTTCGCATATGAAATGGTGATAGATGCATTGCTCTGTTTTAAATGTGTGCCATAACGTCTATCGATTATATTTTGTATTTCTTCAACCAAATGGTACGGTGAATGATAGTTGCCCTTTGGAATTGTGAGATCAACTTCTGCACAACTACCATCATATGTGCAATTCACATCATCTATTTTCGCAGCTAAGTTCCTGTCGTAAAATCTTAAAAAGAAATAATTATTTTCTTCAGATATATTTAAAATTTGCGAAGGTGTGATCATTTCTTCCAACGCAACTTCCCAAAGTTCTTTTTCGATTTGAATGGGGTGATCTAGTTTTACAGTGAACGAGTTTTGTTTATTGTCCGGATACATGAGTAAAGAATTGTCACTTAATAAAGTCAAATAAAAATCTTTCATGGTTTCAATTTTGCGTCTGGTTCGTCACCGGGTAAAGATTGTTTTCTGAATTTCAAACCTGGCGATGGTAAGATGTAACCGATAGAACGGCTGAGTAAGATTAACCACAATTCTTTATCCGGACTTCTCAGACTGATTTGAACTAACGATGTAATAATAATGATGTAAACTACAATGATCTGTGCAAGAAATGTAAAACGATTTTTAACTATTTTTCCTGTACTGTCTGTAGATTGTACTGAAGCGCTGTCACTACGCATAAATGAACTTTTAGGATCCATTTTCATGCTTTTATACTAGCTCAGATTCTAAAATCCAACTATCAATTTTAGACGGATAGCCTTTCCAATGAACTTTGATTTCTTTTACCCACTTTTTGCCAACTTTTCGCTTTCTGTGATTTAAAATAGATTCAATTTCGAAAATTTGATCTTTTTCTACACGTTGTAACTCTTGCGAGTAGAAAGTACCTCTGACTGATTCGCCATCGAAATCTGTTATTCGATAGGTAACGGGAGACTGAGTTTTTATCACAACAGAAATTTTGAATAATTCATGAGTCCAATTTGGTAAATACCCTTTCTCAAATGTGCGTTTTGTTTTGTTGATGTGCACAAAATCTCCCACTTTGAATTTAGCATGAGAAGATTTTGAGTCCTTACAATTCGATTTCTTGTTTCCAAACAAAATTTCAGAAACCTTCGCTTCGTTTTGGACTGTTACAGAGACAGGTGCACGTTTTATGCTACGATGATACGAGTGATTGTAAGCGTTGACTAATTTTGAAAGTACATCGAGATATCTGAGAGTGCGATGATGTATAAAATATTTCCACATGCGATTTTTCAAAGTTCTTTGAAAACGTTCAACGATACTGGCTTTAGTTTCAGGATTCTCTGTAGTGAAAAAATGAATCTTTTTCGATTTCAAGAAATTTTGGAAGTCTTTGTTTTTAAATTCGGTACCTTTATCAGTTTGCAAACTCTTAGGTTTTCGTCCACTTTTTACACAGACTTCAATGCATGGACTAAAGTTTTACCTGTCTTGCCTTTGATTGGCAAGCAAGCATATTTGGAAAATACGTCAATGATACAAAGTAAAAATCTGTATTTGTCATTAAATTTTGAAGTACTCGACATGTCTGCCAAATCTGCCTGCCATTGATAATCGATTCCAGCTGCTACAGTTTTGCGACGATAAAATTTTCTACGAATAGGCTTTTGCAAAGTATACGTTTGTTGTTTTCGCAACCAACGTTTCATATCATCTAACTTGATCTTTTTTGAAATTTTCTTGGCAACTTTATACAACGGTAAAATACCCGTGTAGCCAACGGAATGATTTGGATCGTAAAATAATTTGGAAAGCAATTTATTCATCGTAACTTGACCAAGCAACTGGATCTAATTGACGTTTTTCAGAGAACCTTTCCTTTTTTATACTACGTTTGGGAGTAATATGTGGCCTCCTTTTCTTTGATTTTAAAGGTGTTTTAAACACATTCTCCTCCTCCTCCTCTTGAGGAGATGATGGACGGTCCAATTCTTTTGAACGATGCATCCATTCCCATCTTCTTTTATTACCCACAAAATCTTGAGGAACGTTCATAGCTTTAAGTCCCTCGGCAAAGGGTTGCCATCCCGTAGGTTCTATTCCTTTTCTTTGTCTCAAAACATCATTGACCAAATCGATAATATTTGAACCTGGAATGGGCTGACCGTACATTTTAACTGTACCGTCTTCATCCCAAGACAAATTAGGATGATCATATAACATGGACATTAATAATCTGGCTTTCTTTTTCATGGTAGTGGGTACACTGTCCATGATCCTTTGATTAATTTTAGACGAAATAGATTCTGGAAGTTGAAGTTTGTTAGTTTCTAAAGCTTTACGATGTGCCGTTTGAAACTGATGTAAAGTCTGACCATACAAATGAGATTTTTCGCCTTCGAATAAATCTTCGTTTGCTAAAACAGAAGATAAATCTCTTTGAAGACTGGCTGTAGCACTGACATTAGGATCGGGCGGTAGTCTAGGTTTTTGAATTTGTTCTTCCTTCCAACGTTTCATATCTTCCTAAAGTTTAAAAGGAACGATTGCCATTTTACGACCTTCCATTTGCAAGTGCACCTGATAGAATGGACCCTATTACTGGACCTATGAGTGGTTTTAACAATAAACCTAGCAGTGCACCACCTTTTTGATTAATGATTTTCTTTTTCTGTTCCACAGGAACCTTTTTAGAGGAGATTAATAATAGATGATTTTTCCTTGGCCTCAGTCTCTGTTTATGAGCAGAACTTAATTTGACATTGCATTTTATAATATTCAAGCAACATTCCCCAACACAATCGATGACTTCTTTTGGACAATGTTGAATCATTTTCTGACGATACTTTCCAGGAATTTGAGTCAGACCTTGCAAAAAATGTCCATATTTTTTAATCAAAATACGTTTTTGCCCTCGTCTTTTCTTATGCACAGCCATGATTTAACTGATCAAAGATGTTTGAGTTACAACCTTTTTATAGGTGTAACTTTCGTCTAGTAAATTTTGGCTGACCTGCCACTCTGAAAGGTTGATTGTAACCTAACTGTCTCATAGCGGCTTGGTAACCTATTTTTCCAGCCTGACTCATGGGTTGCAAAGGTGAAAATCTTGAGATAGGCGGAGATGTCTTTTGTGGTGTCTTATGCATATCTTGCAAAATGCTATTGACAAGATTTCGAGTACTAGAAGGTGGACTAGGAAGAGATGATAATGGTGATGGAGTTGACGGCGGCGTAAATTGTTTTCTAGGAGGTGTACGTTTTCTGAAAGTGATAAAACGTTCATTTATTTTACGTTTCTGAGTCGTTTTCTTACTCGTTTTCTTAGACTTTTTAGATTTCCTAGATACTTGTTTTGATTTCTTGGAGGGTTTCTTAGTTTTCTGAGATGATTTTTTAGTTGATATTTTTTTGTCAAATTTTCTCATGAGTTTATTTCCATCCCATCTAATGAGACTTCGAATAATGGTACCACCAAAAAATCCACCGCCTCCAGGTTTTAAAATAATACTGCGTTTAATTTCTGGATCTACCATAGCACTTGCTACTTTTTTGACATCATCTTTATGTCTATCCATGAATTTTTGGGTTTGTTTGGGTAATTTCATTTTACCTTCCAAAATTTTGCGAGCTGCCAAAGAAAACCATTTGATCATTTCAACTAATCCTGCATTTAATAAATGTTGACGTTTCTGAGTATCGTGTTCTCTACTCAAATTGTACAGAGCACGAATCAAGTTAGCAGATGTTCTTTGTTGTGCAACAGCCATGATGACTTTTGATCAATTATAAACCAAACGTTTCTTTTTATACTACTGGAAAATAGACAACAGGACCCTGTTGATTTGATTTTGTAAACCAATTTTGAAAAATATCTGTTCTGAATCTAAGATAACGTGGTGTGTTTGGTTTTAAATCGACCAATAAGTAACCATGAGGTTTAGATGTGGCATCATTAAAAGCGTGAACCATGTGAAGTGCTTGAAGTTGATTTGAAAGAACTTTGATTTGCATTTTATCTCTGGGACTTTGAAACAAAATCCCATAATGGGCATTCAAACTAATTGTGCGAGATGCTTTACTTTGCTGAAATAAATTTTGTGTGATGTATACCACAGTTGCATTTCTGTGATGACCTTTTCTAGTAAACCACAACTTAATTTTTTCTTCGTCTTTGTCACCTAACATATCGTCAAAAATGACCAAGTGTGGTGCACTGGTATCAGAGACGATTTCATCCTCATCATCGGGAATGCCATGAATAAATTTTATATTTGATCCTTCGCGTTCTTGTAACACATTGTAAGCAGATTGTCATTCTTTGTAACACCACACGATATGTAGTGGTAAAATATCAAACAAGTCCTCTCGATACTCAATCATTTTTTTCACAAATTCAGTTTTTCCTGAACCACTAGGACTGATATAAAGATATTAGAAGGATGTTTAAAAAACAAACTACTAATATCTTGTTGAAATACCTGTACGGATGCCATAATGCAATCTGAGTAAATATAAGAAAGATACGTCTTTTTTTATAACTTTATTTTGAACAACTATTTTTTTAACTATTTACATAATATCAACACGATGCAAAAAAATATCTTGAAGAAAAGCACACTACCGATATTTTGTTGTAATACCTGTATGGATGCCATGACGCAAACTGAGAAAGAATAAGAAAGGCACGCCTTTTTATAACTTGTTTTTGAACAAACAATATTTTAACTATTAACATTATATCAACATGAAACAAAAATATGTACACTATTTTTTTGTGTCTCCTAAAACAATTTATAAGAAAGGCACACCTTTTTTATAACTTGTTTTAACAAACAATAGTTTAACTACTAACATAATATCAACATGAAACAAAAAAATATGTACACTATTTTTTGTGTTTCCTAAAACAATTTGATAATAACCACAATGTCACAGTTTTGTCTTAGATTTCAAATCCATAGGGTACAGTTAACCGTATTTCAGAATCATACGTCTATTGTAAGTAAATCTATAAGTCTTTGATTGTTTCTCAGTAGTCACTCGTCTATCTTTATGTTTCCTAATTCTCTGATAGTCCAGCAATAGCTCTCATCCCTTTATTCTTTTCCACATGTTCCAGTAAAATTCCTTCTACCTGATGGTAATCTGACTTGAACTTTTCTTTATCTTTGTCCGTCTTACACCAGTCCGGATAACCACTCGATTCTTGCTTTTTGGCAAAGATTCCACCAGTCCCCGTTGCTTTATCATACTGAGTCGTCTCTGGAAAATGCCACACCTCGTAAACATCCAGTAATCTGTAACCTCTCTCTAACACCGCAAATAATTCGATGTTCACCGAGGTATATACTAAAGCTCTGTGTTCTTCATTCTCGTGAGTACATTTCTTCGTAGTATCACAATCTTCTGCACAGCTCCTACAGAGTGGAAACATCAACTTGCCATTTGACTTGTATGGTAACACGGGATGGTACAAATTTCTTGGTGGTAAAACTTTGCATTTAATCAGTCCACAGTATTGCTGAATATTGTCTTTGTTGATGTTCTCCTGAGACAAGATGATAGGATGCCCCAGTGGAAACAGTCCATACTTGCAAATGAATGGGTAGAGTGAGCAGACATCAATATACTTGATTTCATCTTGAGACCTTGGGTCAATTTCTTGGTATAACTTCGTCGAATTGGTTCGGCCACCAAACAATGCATCTCTTGGTCTGAGAGGGTCCAAATTAGTAAATTCTGCGTCCACCATTTGTCGAAACTCCGAGTCTTCTTTGTACTTCTTATCGTATTCACATTCCCAAAGCTCTATCACTCGATATCCATGACATTCCAGAGTCTGTGTCTTCTCAGTTGTCTGTCGATACAGTTGTTCCATAGTCATACAGTTATGTCGATTTTTAGTATTTCTGTCTGGAAAATGAGTTGGACAGCCGTGCCAATAACATCCATGGAACTCGAAAATAGTTTTGGATTCAGGGTGGTATCCATCAACATAGTGGCCATGAATCTTCTGTTCTCCACCATTCAAAGCATGTCGTATCTCTATACCGTTCATTTTAGCCAAACTCTGAATCCATCTGAGAGCTTTGACTGAGTAGTTTTTCTGGTTAGGATATCCATCGTGCGGAACGATGGCAATACAGTCTTCAGGCATATGATTCTTTCTCCAAACTTTGGAACATGCTTGAGTGATAGTACATGCTTCAGCAAAAGGATCGAGACCACTAACGTTCTTCAATTCCCGTCTGAAGCATGCACATCCTCGTCTTAATATATCCACATCACTCCGACAGTATTCTTCCATCTCTCGCCTGAAATCAAACACAGCTCCAGATTCTACTTTAGCGTTATACCATTTAAAAAACTCGTTTCTATCTTTTTCTGACATTTGTCCAGGATTGTAAGTCTCGGCCGGAAAATATGACCCAACATATCTCTGGTTAGCCAATGTATTTGCCAGATGGGGAAAGTAACCTTTTTTCATCTCTGTCAGTCCAAATGTGTCGGGAAAACTAGCTAATCTCATATGTAGGAATTGATAGGAATCTAGAAATAGAACTTTACCGACAGTCATTCTCAAAATCGTGTTTCCATTCATGATCACATTTGGTTTAACTGTACCATTTTCCAATATATAGCGTAATATGAATTGCCCATCATATCCACCGAAATTATGAGCAATGCACGTCACGCCTTTGTTATCGTCTCCCAATATCCAGCCACAAAAATTAGCTTAAAGCATCAACTCCTTCAAATATCATTTCTCTACCTCCAGGAAACTGACTACAAGTTGGACATGGCTGGTCAATTGGGAGATCCATACATATGTCACATCCTCTTTGAGCTACACAGAAATTCACATGATGTTCACCAGTTTCTTGTGTAGATTCAAAGTCGAAGAAGATGAAGCGAGACGATTTCTCCGGTTTCATCTCTTCATCTTCTTCGTCATCTGAATCTTCCGAACTATTATTCTTACATTGATACCTCTGAATGAAACGCTGGTGATCAGGTCCTACAATTGTCTTACAGAATTTACACTTTCTTTGTCCAGGACACACGTGATTCTTCTGTCACATTTTGCACAATTATACACTAACTGACAAATAGATTTCTTCTGATTAGTCTTGATCTGTTTATGATTATTAAAACAAGCTGGACTTCGAAAGGTTCTTTTACAATCTCTGCAGAATATCTTCCTCTCGTATGTGCAGGGAATATCATTATAGCACCCATCGCAACCATCGGGACATCTATGATCTCCTCGATTTGTATATCCGATATCGCAATATTCACAGTAGTAATTGGAACCTAGAAATCCCGTCACTTTGGTAATCGTGTCATAATGATGGGCTCCATTCCAATAGATATGAATCACTTTGGTTTCACGTTGCTTTTTAAATTGTAAGGGAAACAGCAGTCCATCTTTAGGCCGTTGACTATCACTTTAATCAGATAGTCAGGAGCCATGACAGCTTGAATCAGCTTATACTCCTCGAGGCCACAGGACTTGTCGTGAGGAATATTAGCTTGATCCAATAACTTCATGGCTTCTACTGTCTGCAACGACATGAGATCTCTTGACAATATCCCACTTCTGTTTCCACGAATCCGAATCTTCCTTCTCAGCATAACATTTTCCAACCACAATAGCTCTTGCCATACACATCACATCCTCGGTGTTATCAATGCAAACGATACTTCTTTTATTTGTTCGCATATTCTCCGACTCAAAGTACAAACCATGATGAAGAGGCTTTCTTCCACTGCCTTCAGGTACTCTAGTATGTGTGATATCTAAAGATAGTTGTCCATCGTTGATTCTGAAGTTTTCATTGGACTGTAATACTGTCTCGATTTCTTGAGTAATCAATTCTCCTGATAAGTCTGAAGCATTCGTATATGGTACGAAAATGGCTAACTTCAATGAAGGATGATTTATACTTATACGAAGTTTGTCGTTTCCTTGAGCTTCACAGTTCCTTTTGATATCGTCAACCACCTGTTGAAATAATCTTGGTATAAATTCAACTGGCGAGGTTTTGTCAGGAAACTTTTTCACATCCACCGAATACACTTTTGACTTTGTTTTAAACTTTCTTGATTCTATCTCACTTTTAGCTTTGATAGTATAAAATGAGTCAAAGCTATCTTCTTCTTCCTCAGAATCTGAATAAATCACCATAGCCCTTTTCTTCTTACGTGGTGGTGGTCTAATCTGATCATCATCATCCTCACTGTCAGAATAATCTACCAACCGATTATTCGTAAAAATAATAGGCAAGCTCTCCTCCTCCTTACTTTTCCTAACTCTTTTAGGCATATTATCTCTTCAGGGATTCATCAACAACTGATGGTATAGTCCCAGCTGAGCTCGACTTTATACCCAGTCAGGGAAGCCTGAAGAACAGGCCATTGTGATAGAGTCATTGGGCAGGCGAGACAACAGTTAAAGAAGAAAATAATATTTTGGAAGGCGAGACAACAGTTAAAGAACAAATACTTTTTTGGCAGGCGAGACAACAGTTAAAGAACAAAATAATATTTTTTGGCAGGCGAGACAACAGTTAAGAACAAATAATATTTTTTTGGCAGGCGAGACAACAGTTAAAGAACAAATATTATTTTTGACAGGCGAGACAACAGTTAAAGAACAAATAATTTTTTGGCAGGCGAGACAACAGTTAAAGAAGTTGAAATATATAAGCCATAACTTTTTGCCTAGTATTCAGAAATTCTTTCTGCAGTTGAACGGTTACTATTCTTTTTTACATTCCAGTCATGGCTGAGTATTTACCATTAGAACTTCAACACGCGATACTGGACAACTTAATGTATAGTTGTGCAAAAGGATTAGCATTCAAGACAATGATTCAAGACTCCTGGTTTAAAATCAGCTTGAAACGGCTTGACAAAACTTTGAATACCAGATCGCAGGAAACCTTTAATAGTGAAATGGTGCGACTATTTCTGACCTTAGATGAAATGCCAAATCTCACTGACGATATGCGATTGAAATTTCACAGAGAGATCATTAATTTACATTGGCGCAGCAAAGATCAAATTGACAAAGCTCGTAGATGGATGATTGCCTATCGCAATATTACACTGAATAAACTTCGATATTTGAGGTTTGCACTTCAGAGACAGTGTCATTACATGACCGGATATATCTCTAGTGATGATTAGCTTTTCGCATACTGGTTACTCAAAGATGAACTACCTAAACATCAAGACCAGGAGTTACTGTGTGCATATAAAACTCCAGACCTTCATTTCATACCTACTAGTCAGTTATATTTGGATGATAATAGTACCAGACACTATATAAATGATAAGGACTTGTACCAGATCATTTTGGGAGATCGACAGTTGTTCGAGCAAGACGCAAAAAAGATTGTGTTACAATTCCCAACTCCGTATTCTACTTGGCTTCTTTGTTAATCATTATTAAAATTACGAGAAGTCTACCCGTGTGTTTGGATCAAATCTTAACTTTCGATGTATACAAGTCAGCATTAGAACAGACTTTGTCCTTAGAACCGCCAATGGCTGATTTCTTAAAATCACGAGAAGGAATCAAGATGTGGCTGAACAGATTAGAAACTTTCGAAACATTTAGATACTGGGTGAAAAAAATTGCATATGAGATGTTGAGACTTATTGATGACTCTCCGATAACATACATCGACTGGCTAACGTTTGTAGCAAGCAATGAAAACGTAACTAGTCACATCGATTCTGTATTGAAAGACATTCAGCGAGCTTCAGAAGAGGAAGCTATGGAATATGAGAAACTCATTTCTGAAATCAATGCCTTGACAACACACAACTGACTGTAGTATATAAATGCATGCGATCAGTGTGAAATCATTCTCTTGCACAATGGATTCTGAAGAGAAGAAGTATTACGAAGTGTCTCTCGCACAAATTTTAAAATTCAGACCTTATAGGAAACTTCTATTTTGTATTTACCTATTGTTTTCACATGAGAATATAACTGAAGAAGAGATACAGCAAAACCTAAACAATTCTGAAACCTTTCAAGATTTCAAAAGACTGGTGTACAAGTATCAAACATCGGATGGAAAACGAATCGAGTATAATCACGTACGAAAACTGGAAAAGATGTGTTTCCAATAACCCCAAATTGATAGAATTCCTCTACAAGCATCGGCGAAACGCTACTCCACCGGAGTATAAAGTCTGGAGCAGAGGCACTTGGATCATTTCACATCTGACTGTCAAGGAGTAAACAAACCTACTGATCCAAGAATGACTAAGGTTAAGGACCCTAAAAGCATCTACTATCAGTATTCATCTTTGAAGAAACTCTTATCTGAAGAAGACATACAGTAGATGCAGCCATTAGAAGATTCATTAAAACAGCAGGGTCAGCTGAAGCCACCATTTGAAAAGTGTTACTTCTGTAAGGACCCTATGCACTTAATTGGTGATTGTCCAGAAGCAAACAAACCAAGAAGTCAACAGGCTGCTGAACAGAAGAAACCACCATTTGGACAATGTTATACTTGTGGATCACCAAATCACTGGGCTCCAGATTGTCCACATAAAAATGAAATGGACTCTTCAAGTGTTTCTCCTTCGAGTACTCTTGAGAAACAACCTTCAACTTCTACTGAAAGTTCGACAGTGGCTACTGAAAAGTTGAAGAGGCCATTTGGACAATGTTATAATTGCAGATCACCAAATCACTGGACTCCAAATTGTCCACTTAAAAATGAAATGGACTCTTCAAGTGTTTCTCCTTCACTTGAGAAGCAACAACCTTCAACTTCTACTAAAAGTTCGACATCAAGGAAACGCAAGCTTCCTGATACCGATTCTGATGAAACTGTACAAAGCAAGAAAATGAAAACTCGTGCTGGATCAAGAAAGAAAACCTCTAGGAAACAATACTGTTTCGTATGTAAATCTGATTCTCACCGTGCTAAGGACTGTAGTGATATTGTAGTTGATCGTTCCGAGCAGAATGATACAGATGAAGAATAAAAAAAAAATCAGAGACATTATTCACAGTGTACTAGTAACTGTTTTTTAAGATAAGTGTTTTTCTTACTTGTGTTATTGTAGTTAACAATAAAAAAGTTTTAGTTAATTTATTTGTCTTTGTAATTTTATTATCATAAAGGTTATTCTTTAACGGAATCAGTGGGTAGCCCTGAAAAGGGCTGTTGGTAAGAACTTCCTAAGCTTTATGAGGAAGGTCGACGTGTAGGGCTAACGACGGCTACAGGTCTTGTAGGCTTCGATAACTCTACACCTCGTCGCCTCATAAAGCTTTCAAAACCCTTCTTCCTCTGTTGATTCTCCACCTCCACCCAGTCTTTACGTTGCAGGGCACTAATCAGTTTAGTCAAGCAAAAAGGAATGTACTTTCCCATCTTGAAAAAATATTTTTTCGAGTTGGAGAGCTAACAGAGCAATATATATAGTTGCAAAGTGGATTGACCTACTTTTCTTAACCAATCAAATCAGACTAACATTCAGCCAATCAAAAGTCAGTGATACTATTACTTTCATTACATCTAACACGAAACAATATCAATAAGGTTATTTCAATCGGAATAAGTTGGTGGCCCTGAAAAGGGCCGTTTTGGTGTGGATACCACAAACTTAAGAACAGGAGGAGCAGTAGCGACCCCCACAAGCAGGACATCGATTGGCCCACCTTGAATAGTTGACACTCCGGTAGACAGGCAGGGTAAAACATCGAGTTTCATCCAACTCTGCATCCCAGTCCTCGCCACTTCTAGCCTCATGGGTATTTACAGAGCCACTATCCCAGTCCTCTTCTTCATCAGCCTCCCTCTTAATCTTGACCCTCTCCACCACCCTGCCACCGTGTGCGATCACCATGGCCTGTCTTGTCATATCCACCATCCTCTTAAGGTTATCAACAGTTCTAAGGACAGACTCCACGCTGTCCTTAAAAGTGTTGATAGCCATCAACATCCCTTCTGCGCTAGCCTAGAGCGATGCGCTCTGCTCCTCCAGTGCCCTCATATATGCTTCGCAATCAGTCTTCTTTTTTTCTTGAGAAATCTCAAAAAAGTGAACAGACGCAAACCTCAGCCTACTTATATATTACTCAGAGGGATTGACCTACTTAGACAATGAACCAATCAGATACTGATTCATGGAACCAATCAAAAGCTCACATGCACAATAAAACAACCAATCAAAAAATTATCCAATCACAAAATGATCAGTGATAAAACTAACCAATCAAAAAATTTTCCAGTCACAGACTACCCTTACATACTGTTACTGATTACATTTAGCTAAGTCGATCAATCCTCACTGTGAGTATAGAAGTTAATGGAGTACAATCATACAGGCATGGAGGCAAATCAGATAAGCTTTGATGAGATGATTAACAATCAAGATATATTGCTGAGAGCATGCAACGAAACGTTTGGAAACGATGGAAATATAACACAGCCGTTCTTTCCATCACAATCAACTTTCCTGGCTCAGACGCAACCACAGATAATACAGCCACATCAGAAACAGCAGTATCCTAAGACACAATTGATTGAGGTTATGGCAAAAGAAATTAACGAATTGAAAAACAGAGTGAAGAGTTTAGAAGACAGCTTTCAAGCTCAACCTGCAGGAATACAGTTACCACCAATCAACATACCACTACGATTAGACGTCGCTGAACATGTAATACCTACAGGTCAAGGGATTGGAGCTGCAACTAAAAACATTAGTATGACTAAGAGAGAGAAGACAAAATAATTATCAGGAAATCATTATTCCCACAACAGCCCTTATCAGGGCTACCATTTTCCTAAGAAAGAAAATCATCTTATTGTTAGCACACTCATACAAAAAATCTAAGTCCATTTTATTTAAGCTACACAAATATATCATGCTGGGTCTTGAGATACAAGATCATTAGTACTGGGTCTTGAGATACAAGACCATTAGGATTGGGTCTTGAGATACAAGACCATTAGTTCTAACTATCTAACTGCAAACATACACAAGAAAATGACTAAGTCATTTTAGCCTCAGAAAATGACAAAGTTATTTTCAAGCTAGTTTACTCAAGTTTAGCCCCAGGGTGCCATCTATGGGGACACCTTATGGGAAGTTTGTATGGGGAAATTTTTCAGGCTAAATTTATACGGACTGAGAAGTAGTCATTTTTTCGACGAAAAAATGACTAACGAAAAAATGACTAAGTTCTCAGTCCGTATAAATTTAGCCTGAAAAATCTCCCCATACAAAATTCCCATAAGGTGTCCCCATAGTGGCAGCCTATACTACTAGCATTCCTGTACACATATGTGTATATCCATGCATATCAAAATGTATAAAACTGCAGTCACACAACTATATCACATGTACACTGGTTGAAGATCTATAAAAAAAAATATACTACTCAAAGTTTTAATGCAAAATAATTTTTGGATAAATGAATTAGCTAAATCCAAAACTGATACAGAATGATAGAAAACATGTCTTTCATTAATACCATTGATTCATTTCGTCAAAGTTAGTGTATTCAAGCGTGGCAACAGCAAATGCCTGGGCACCCCCAAAATGTGCCATAACACTAACGGTTTTTGGCGACTGAATTTTCACAAATTTCTAAATTTGTTGAGACAAACTTCCCTAATAACGCGTATGACGTCCAAGGGCATCAATTACATCGCCTGCGCATGCCCATAGTCAGAGTCCGTATCCGGTTTTGTGGAATGAGTCTCCATTCAGCAACCAATGCATCCTTGAGCTCCTGTAAAGTCCTTGGCTGCACGTCGGGCTGAAACAGCATGCTGAAGCATGTCCCACGCATGCTCAATCGGATTCAAGTCCGGTGATCGAGCAGGCCAGTCCATACGCACGATTGTCTCGCGTTCCAGATAGGCATCAGTGACGTGTGCACGATGGGGACGGGCATTATCGCCCATCAGAATAAAGTCCGGACCGATAGCACCGGCATATGGTCCCATAAACTGATCAAGAATCTCATTACAGTACCTCACTGCCGTTAACGTTCCGTTTTCAACAACATATAAAAAGAAAAGGTAAGAGAAAAGTCCGGGGAGTGCCACAATCACAAACCACAGCCCTTCCCAGACACCAAGAGGAAGAGGAAACCACCAAATCCAAACAAGTCCAGGGAGTGCCACAATCACAAACCGCAGCCCTTCCCAGACACTAAGAGGAAGAGAAAACCGACAAATCCAAACAAGCACAAATCGAACAAATGTACGAAAAACACTAAGATTAGCTCTCTCTTCCCTAAGCGAGGTAATCGCAATGCTAAAAGGACTGAAAACCACAAGAACAAAATGACACAAGGTAAGACATAAAACATATCGCCTCGTAGAATAAACCACAAAGCAACAAAGAGTAAGACAAACACCGGAACCACCTTAGAACGGTCAGTAGAGTAAACCACCGTGTGTGTGGGGGGGGGGGGGGGGCGGGGGGGGTTTAAAGCACTTTTACAGCTAGCCAACTTCACCCTGGGTCCCGATGCCACTCTTAATACAGAAATACATAAAAAAAATGGTTCGCATAAAGGCTCCCAACTCAGTCAATGCATCAAAGCGAAAACATAAAAATCAAATTAATCACTATAATAAACAAAGACGAATACTCATGGCTAATTCTACTGTATGCCAGAGTAAACTAGAGCTGGTGTTTGTAAAACACTATGCCCCCAACTGCCTGACTCTAACACTGCTTGACTCCAACACTGCTTGCCCATGACGGTTACAACAGTACAAATATACGAGATTTCAATGTTATTATATCAAAAAGGGAAATAACTTTAAAACAGGAGATAATTCTGATAAGAAAAAAATACGTGTCACCTATTTTTTCATGAGGAATCAATATATTAAATTTTAAAACATTAGCATACATGGTTTTAAACTTAGGCTATACACAATAAAGTAACAACATTAAATGGCCAGAAATTGCAAAAGGCCATAACTCCAACAACATTTCATTTAATTTGTTCAAAATTTAATCAGATGATCTCCTCCTCAATCCCAATCAGTATACCAAATATCAGGGCTCTGGCTTAAATACTTTTTGAGATATCTTGCTGACAAGGTCAACATGCCTAGAACTACAAAGGGCCATAACTACGTCAGTTTTCCATGGAATTCCCTAAAAATCAAATCAGGTGATCTCCACATCATCCCAAATCAGCATATAATATTTCAAGATTAAGTACTTTTTGAGACACCTTGCTGACAAGTTCAAAATGCGCAAAATCGCAAAGGGCCGTAACTATATCAGTTTTTCACAGAATTCTCTCAAAATCTAATCAGGTAATCTACATACCATTCCCACTCACTATATCGAATTTCAAGAACCCTGTTTAAATACTTTTCGAGATATCTTGCTCACAAGATTTAATTCTGACTTTTTTTCAAAGGGGCATAACTCTAAAAAAAATAAATATGCCGGACATAAAACAACAAGGGTCAGCTATTTTTTCATGGGGAACCCATAGATAAAATTTCAAAAGCCTAGTATGCAAGGTTCTTAAGATATGGCATGCACAAAAAAAGCGTGACGAACGGACAGACGGACGAACGAAGGCAAAATAATATGCCCCATCAATTTCATTTGAAATTGGGGGCATAATAAGGTCATCTACTCATCACTATCAATCTATTCATCAAGTTTCAAGGCTCCAGCTTTAATAGTTTTTGAGATATTTTGCTGACAAGGGAAACATGCCAAAATTTACAAAGGGCCATTACTCATGAAATATTTTTCAGAATTTATATAGAAGTTAATCAGGTCATCTACTCATCATTACCAATTAATTCACCAAGTTTGTAGCTCTAACAGTTTTTTTTAGATATTTTGCTGACAAGATAAAAATGCCCAAAAATACAAAGGGTCATAACTCAAGAAGTATTTTTCAAAATTTATTCAAAAGTTAATCAGGTTGTCTACTCATCACAACCAGCCTGTTCATAAAGTTTCAAGGCTCTAGCTCCAACAGTTTTGAGATTTTTTTTTATTTAGACTAAACATGTGTTTAAATGTCATAAATACATATATACTGACAAATATATATAGCACACAACTATTTTAAATACGTTATCATTTGAAATGACAAATTCAAAATCTATCTCTTTAAAAGATTAGTAAAAGAGAAAAAGTTTAGAAAGAGAGAGGGGGTTGTTGAGAAAAGTTGGTAGACACGGCTGTTGGAATATTGTTCAGATTCATGTAACACGTGAAAATACAGAAGATTGTTTTCTGCCTGTCTCAACTGGTGTGTAGTTACCACTAAGACTGATAATAGTGAAACCATTGCTGTATCGAGACCACGGTAGTCAAATTAAAAAAAAAAAAAAAAAAAAAAAACATTCCTTAAAGGACAGCAGAAAACAAGCTGTAATATCAAAACAAGCTGTAATATCAATATATGTTCTAAAGTATACTGTCTTCTATAGCTATAAATTCATGGTGCACCTCTTTATCCAGAGTCTGTTTCAATATACCCGTGGCAGATAGTCAGCAGTAAGCAGAACCCAGACACTAACATAAAAGTCATATTGGACCCATGGGTCACTCTGTGCTTGGATAAAAGTAGTTATATACTGATGTCCACTTCTTAAAAAATTTATTTAATCTATTATTAATGAATAAAGTGTATCTCTCGCTAAGCATTTTTTTCTTTAACAGGCTGACAAAACCTTGAATGCTTAGATTTCTGGAAGCAAATTTGTTTTTGTAGATGTAATATTTTGCTAAACCATAGATATAATTGACCAGTTCTGTTTTACCACCGTATGCAAATAATATGTTTCGATCTTCTAACCAAATTTCTAAATTGATATTTGTTGTCAACCATGTTTTAAGTTCAATCCAAAATGTTTTTACTCTTGGGCATCGAAGAAATAGATGATGATTTTTTTCTGGTTGCTCACCACAGTAACTACAAGCCAGATTATCGGTTTTGTTAATTTTATAAAGAAACGAATTAGTTACTAAAATTTTATTATTAATTTTGTATTGAAAGTCGCGCAGTTTTATCTCGTGAAATAACTTTAATGTTCGATGATACATTTTCCATTCCTCTTCCCCTATAGCCCCCATCTCCGTTTGCCATTTTGCTTGTGGGATGTACTCGTTTACTCCGACCAAAATGTCGTAGAAAATTCTACTTCCTTTCTTTGATTTAATTAGGTATTGAAGGTATATATTACATACTACATTTTGTTTAGTTTCAACAATAAATACACGATTCATGTTAATTTGATCTTTCCATACTTGAGAAATATTATTTAATACATGCTGATAGTCAAGAAATGTGACCCTTATATTATATTTCGCTTTTAACTGTTCAAAACTATAAAATATCCCTTCCTCACTAATAAGATCATTAATTACTCTTATGCCCATATCCCACCAATTTCTTAAAAACAGTTGCCCATTTCCAATGCGATCATTATGCCATATAGGGCATATAAGAATTTGTTTAATGTTTTCTACGGGAACCGCTTCACAAAATTCAGACCGAACTTGCATTAAATCTTTCCAAAATGGATTTTGTAAATTGGAACTAAGTTTCGCCGCACAAACGCCACCAAACGAAAATATCTCCGAAAAATTTATCGAAGCTAATTCTTTCCACCCACCAGTATCTGATTGTTGTAGTATTCTTCGTAACCATGAAACTTTTAATGCTTTTATAAAATGACCTTAATTCCACCATTCTTAAACCTGCATATTCTATGTTTTTGATTATAATTCTTCTTTTAATCCTATCTGGTCCTGAATTCCACAAAAACTTGTAAAACATTTTTTCTAACTCCTTTATTAGTTCGTTTGGTGGCGCTGGTAGTGGAATAAAGAGATGTACAAACTTAGAAAGAGCGAGAGATTTATTAGGGTCAATTTTCTTCTGGACCATTGATTTAGTATATTCTTAACTTTTAAAAGAACTTCTTGGCTATTTAGGTCCCATATATTAAACACTAGGGGTGAGAACACTACACCTAAGGCTTTTAAAGGTTCTTGCGACCAATCTAACGGGTACTCATCACACAGAAATTTTTTCTGAATTACTTTAACTACCTATCCATAAGGCCCTTGTTTTATCTACATTTATTTTTAATCCTGACATTATATAATATTGTTTTAATGTACGTAAAGCTTCTTTAAGTGAAATTTCAGAGCCATCTAATAAAAGCTGTGTCTCATCCGCATATTGTGATAATTTGAATTCATTATTATTTATGTGTATACCTTTAATATCTTTATTATTCCTTATCATTTTCCCGAGAATTTCTGCACATAATATAAAAATATATGGTGATATCGGATCCCCTTGTCTACAACCTCGTTTAAAATAAAAGAAGTAGGACATAAAGCCATTTTGGAGTATACACGATTCAGCCCCATTTTGAAATAGACTAATCCAGGTTTTAATAGACCTTCCAAAATTAAAATAATCTAAAACTATCGAAATGAACTTCCAAGAGACAGTATCAAATGCTTTCTCAAAGTCTATGGAAAGTAGCAGACCGGGTATATTTTGTTTTTTAGATTCAAAAAGTACATCATAAATAAGTCTTACATTTTCTCCTAAAAACCTACCCGCTATAAAACCTTTCTGATTTTCATGTATGACTTTATCAAGTACTGTTTTTAATCTATTTGATATTACTGCTGATGCAAGTTTGTATGTAACATTCAATAAAGATATCGGTCTCCAATTTTTTAAATTAATTCTTGGTTTATTTGGTTTGGGAATGCATGTTATAATACCTTGCTTTTGAGTAATACTTAGCGAGCCAGTACGATAACCGAAGTTCAATGAACGTAAAGTAAATTGTCCAATATCGACCCAAAAGAATTTAAAAAACTCTACTGTGAACCCGTCCAAACCGGGACTTTATTTATTATTCATATTTCTTAAAGCGGATGTTAGCTCTGTGTAAGTTATCTCACCTTCTAATTCCTGTGATTCTTTATCGGACAATTTACTTTCATTGTCACCTAATATTGAATGTATTGATTTAGAATCGTCTATTTCGACTTCCTTATATAATTCTTTATAAAAATTTGTTTGGCATTTTAGAACATCGGACGTTTCTGTAACTTCTTTACCTTCTTCGTTCACCAATTTGTGTATAACTTTACTAGTAAAATTTCTTTTTTCTAAATTAAAAAAATAATGTGATGGTTTTTCGCCTAAATCTTCATATCTGCTTCGGGATCTTAACAATACTCCTTCAATTTTCTCTTTTTGAATTTCATTTAATAAAGATTTTTTACTTTCTAATTAATCCAAAACATCTTCAGATAAATTTAAAAAAGTTTGCATTTACTTCTTCTTCAATCAATTTAATATCTTTCTCTAATTTAGCTTCTTCCTCTTGCCGCTGTTTCTTTCTCTGAGAACTGTATTTTATTGTACTACCACGAATCATTAATAAAAGCGTTTCTAAAAAAAGTTGATCATTTATACTAAATTCTTGTTCTTGATTATCAATATTGTTTTCTCCGTTATTTATTTGGTATGTTTGTTTTACATCAGAAATCGTGTTTTTAACCAAACTTACATACTGTTGATCTTTTAGTAAAGAATTATTGAACTTCCAGTAACCCCGCCCCCTTTCGTTTGTATTTAAAGCAAGTTCAAATATTATGCCACTGTGGTCTGATCTATAACCTGGAATTATTTTTGCCTCAGATGCATATGGGAAGCAGTCATCATTTATTAGGAAAAAGTCTAATCTAGCCTGTTTCCGGACTGGATTTCTCCTACTCCAAGTAAATTCTCTTTTATCTCCATTTAATACCCTGTAAATGTCTACAAAATCTTCCTTATCAATCATATTTAAAATTTCCTGACGCGCTCTAGGGTTATTTATGTGCAAATAGTTATTCGTATCAAGATCTGGGTTAATTACTAAATTCCAATCACCACAAATAATAATCTTATCATTTTGAAACGCGTTATATTTTTGTCTTATTTCTTTATAAAATTTTGGCTTATCGTCATTTGGTCCATAAAGATTAACTAAAGTATTTTTGTCTTTCTATGTTTATATCTAGTATAATGTAGTTCCCATTTACATCTGAATTAACGCGTTCTACTTTATGCTCAAAGTTGTTATTTAAAAGAATCATTACTCCCCTACTGTTATTATTAAAACAACTAAAATAAATATTATACCCCCACTCTGCTTTAATATATGATTCCTGTAGCCTTTGTATATGAACGTCTTGCAAACAAATAATGTTATACTTCTTTAATCTCACAAGTCTAAAAACCGCTCGTCTTTTTTGTGGGTTTGCAAGTCCCTGACAATTTTGTGAAAAGATTGATATTTTATCTGCCATACAATTTATTTTCGATCAAAGTCCTAATCCCTTCAACAGGTCCGCCACGAATAATTAAAACAGTCCATGTATATATACCACAAATTAATTTTACCAACAACCTTGAGTAATAAAAACCCTGCATAAGACGAAAGAAAAAGTAGAAAAGAGAAGAAGAAAGGATAAGAGAGAAAGAACCTTACCATAAAATAACTCATTTCCCGATCGGTGCTAAGGCGACCTGGAGCAATCATCAATGAACTTACACATATATTGTCAAAATATCATTGCCTGTAATCAGTATATAAAACATCTGCGTAAACCTCCCTCAATAAAAAAAAAAAGTCTTCTTAAACCTTCCACTTTATGAAACTACGTTACCGTGAATGCTGAACTCAGCAAGCATTTTCTACAAACTGTAGCTACAGTGGAACATCAAAGACTCGAACACCTCTGTCCCAGGATAACTATTTCAGTAAGACACATGCCCCCGCCCATGACCCACCTCTTCCAGAAAAAAAGGATTTTGCAACTTAATTTGGTTAAAAAGGTGGCCGCAAGATCATGCACATAAATGGGGGTATTACCGATTTAAAACTGTAAACCAATGTCTATCATCGTACCTATTATGAACCGAATTTTTCATTTGTTTAGAATGTATGAGTTCTGAAAAATCCCACTCTGTGATCCTGACCTTGAGGTCGTCAGCACGGGCGGGGACATTACTGAATATGGCTTTTAACCGTCATCTTACCAAATATAAGCCCAAATCATCCATAGAAAATGACTTTGAGAATTAATGGAAAAACTCAATAGACAAAACACGTACCATACACAACTACAGCAAACAGGTCATTGGTGTTCGAGTCGTTGGGATACCACGTGGTGAACAATACAAACAACAAGTGTCATGGCAATACATGAAAATCTACATACATATTTACAAAGTTGAGGTATCTATAAAGGAGATTACCATACTAGCCTGTCTGGGTATCTCCTTCTGCATAGCCTAACCGAACCCATGCAGGCCCTTAAAAATTACTCTTTTAATTCAAACTGATTAGTGCACATACATATGACAGAAACACACAAATAGAGAGAGAGAGAGAGAGAGAGAGAGAGAGAGAGAGAGAGAGAGAGAGAGAGAGAGAGAGAGAGAGAGAGGGAGGGAGGGAGGGAGGGAGGGGAGCAGGAAAACAAGCTACATTTCACAGTCACTTTTCTTCAACAGCGTCTTATACCCACAGAGGACATACAACGCCAAACGAACGTCGAATCAACGTTGCATCAGCCTTGATCTGCTACCAAGTCGAATGTATATTGTACCGCTCAGCAGAGCTGACACCCAAACATACAGAGCATGTGACGTTGTATCATGATCCAGCCTGTCGCGCTAGATCATAATACATCGTCACAACATACATCAATCCCTAACACAACAGCCCCGTGTAAATAGTGGAGATCCCATCTAAGTTGATGCGCAGGCTAGTCCAAATTGTTAGGCTTTGCCATGCGACAACTCAGAATATAAAACTATATAAGAAAACATTTGTAGTTTTCTAGCTCAAAAAGCGTTCGTACCCACCTTAAAACATACCAACAAACCCAAACTCCGTCAATATTACAAAGTTCGGCCACTGGCTGTTGAGTTAGGCGACCCTCATAAAGTAAGGTGGCATAAAACCAAAATTTCTCTAGACGTTAACAGCTCGTTTAATAGAGTAGAATTACTATCAAAAAAAAAAAAAAAAAAAAAAAACTCGTTTTCTCTAGGTGTTAAATGTATTTATGTATTGATTTTTTTTTTTTTTAAATCTAAAAAAAAAAAAGGAACAAACTCAAATAATAACAAAAATAGCTAATGAGAGATATAGAAAAAAAAAAAAAAAAAAAAAAAAAACAACTAGTGATCTGTTAATAACTAGGCCGTTTGCTGCTAAAAAAAGCAAAGGTCTATATGTTGCAGTTAAGATATTTTGAGTAGCACCTAATTAAAACAGTAAAAACTATACAAAAATTTTGTATTTCTCGTTGTTTTCTTACTTGATCGAAAATTTTCTTTACAACTTTTTTTTTAAAAATTGTAGTGAATGAAAAGAAGAAGAAGAGAGAGAGAAAAAGAAAGTCTACGCAGAAATGGTAAAATTCTTCATGACCGTCCATTTCTTGTAGACTACAGTTAGGCAACTTTTAGTGTAAACGCGCGAGATAAATAAAAAAAAAATCTTAGGTATGGGAAGAAATTACTACCACATTAATGTATTGTGGGAATTCTATAGGAGAGTTCATGTCAAAACAAAAGTCGTCCAGTTTTAGTTTTAAAAGTCAATATATGTTATGTTTGTTTCTGGACTTATCAAATGCCCGCTTCATCACTTTTAGCATTTTGTAATCAGTATTAATGCTAGTCTTAGGGTTTAATAAGTATCTCCCCATTTGGTTGAATAAGCTGAATCTATTACCACCCCGCACTTGTCGTCTGACACAGCCACTTTACGATGTCAATTTGGGCTGTTCAAAAGGAATGTCAGGAATGTATAATACATTACCTTGGACTTACCACAACTTAATATGGAGTTGCAAAACTCACAGCTTAACATACATTAAAGCTGTTACTGCTAAAAATTTGACATCAGCCTTCAGAAATACTGGAATAACCAAGTTTTCTCTGACTCCCAAGTAGCACCATCCAAGATATGTTCTGATGAAAAAAGGACAAATGGGGCTTTCTGGGAAGAAGAAATGGAAATTCCATTTTTTTTATTCCAGGAAATGCTGAAAGTACAGAATCAAATAACAATCAACCGACCAATAACAATCAAGCAACCAATGACAATCAGCCAACTCAAAAGGCACCTAAGTTATTTCTTATGTATCACTTTAAACCAGATCAGGTGCCCTATTTGACTAGGACTTTCGCAAAAGTTGTCTAACCCAAACCCGGACAGAAGTTCATCACCGTTTTCCTAACTGGAAACTTACATAAAAAGTCTGTGATATATACCCTTCAAGAGCATGAATTGAAGGAACACGTTGCTAAGAAATTAAGGCTTTTAGAACTTCTTCCGAGTACTTCTGTACTGAAGAAGCATGAGGAGCTATCAATCTGAAAGATACAAAAAGCGATCAGTCCAGTGGCGATATAAAAAAGTTAAATGCTGTGTTTGTAACTTCTGGGAGACCAAAACACTGAAGACTATGAGAGCGGTTACTTTAATTGACTGGGCTAAATGTGAATTTTGTGGGCACTGGATACATCTCAAGTTTTGTGCATCTGTAAAATATGTGGATGCATACAGTGTACAGGTACCTTTATTGTGAAAATTAAAGTCAAGGACTCTAACTTCCAATTGGGAAAATTACGAGTTGAAATTTGTTAGTTTTGTTTTTATCAGACATTCTAATGTTTCTATGAAATAATATTCCTCCGAATTTGTTATATTAGGGGTGGGATAGATGATTGAGCATTTACCATCATTTCAGTGGACAAACGGCGTTCCATACTTTGACAATTTTCATTTTAAGTGAATGTCGCGATAAAGAAGTCATTACCGTTTCCGGGTAAACAAAACAGCATGTCGGCATTGAGGCGGAAAATGTAAATAAAAAGAAGAAAAATGCATGTTTTTTGTCCTTACTAAGATATAATGATTTAACAGACGAATGAGGTATATTAAATCCTAACCAAATGTTACATTTATTTGATTTTCCCAATTAAATAACGTGAGGAAGCGGGAATGCTATATAAATTGCTGTAAGCACTCTGATTGTATGATCTTTCAAAGATAGGTGGACCTAAAAAAAGTAAGTGGGTTAACAATGTTAGGCAGACGAAAAGTCTGTTCGACCCTATTCCTGTCGTACTTTATTTATCAAAGCCTCCAGGAAAAATACAGTATCTTGAAATATCTTTATATTCATACTCTACTTTAATAGGTAAAACTGTTTACATGTATGTATTAAACAATGTCAGGTACTAATAATATTGATATAACTGGTATAAACTACTTTAACATGCACACAGTATAACCCATTTTTGAAACCTTTGAACAAGGCATTAGCAAACATTGTAGGGCCGGAACAGAGGCAGAGTTATGCAGCCTCTGGTCAGGGCCTTCACTGTTTAAACAAAACTCTACCTTTATTCGAGCAAAACCCTATGCCATTCACCCCAACATCCTTGCCAATTTTCATAACGAAAACGCCTATTCAAATATATTGAAAATTGCACCACCAAAAATTGAAGGTTAAATTTTCATATACAAATTCTGATATTTCTTCACATCTCCGCCCAAAACACAGACCGCGGATACTCGTTAGAACCGCCTTGCAGAGGCAGTTCCAACGAGCATCCACACTCCACGCCCCCGAGCAGAAACAATAAAAGTAATGTATACCCCTGTAAACCCCAGTTTTACTATATAAAAGTGGGGTTTAAAGGGATCAAAATTATATAGGTATGTTTTCGTGATGTATAGCAGACTTGGATAAGGGCAAAACCATAAAAAAAAAAAAAAAAAAAAAAAAAAAAAAAGAAAGAAAGAAAGAAGTCTTGTTTCCAGAAATCCCAACTACCCACCCCTTTGGGACCTTTCAAACCTTTTAACATATCTGAGAAATTGTTTTTTTTTTTTTTTTTTGTTTTTTTTTTTTTTGTTTTTTATGCTTTTCGTGTAAAAATAAATAATTAAAAAAATAAATATATTAATAAGGAAGTAAATAAGTATAAAAAAAAGAAAACAAAAACCTACATTTTGAGATGTTCTCAGAAACAAGACCCCCTACTTATTCGCCCAGTCACATTCAATGTTGAGGGTATGAATCAGTTCAAAAATAGGTTACTTAGACCAAATTAACTAAACATGGTTTGAAGTAAGAGTTGTCTGCTTGCATAGCAAACAAATTTGAAGATCCTGAACATTCACAGGTCATATAAAATTTGCTCTAGCCCCAAAAGCACCATAGAAATTGTTTCTCAAAAAAAAAAAAAAAAAAAAAAAAAAAAAAAAGGCGAGACACCCCATATGAATTGCTCACCTAGAGCTATTCACCAGTTTTGAGATATTTTGCTGACAAGGTAAAAATGTTCAAAATTACAAAGGGCCATAACTCATGAAGTATTTCTCAGAATTTATTCAAAAGTTAATCAGGTCATCTACTCATCACTACAAATCAATTCACCAAGTTTCAAGGCTCTAGCTCTAACAGTTTTTGAGATGTTTTGCTGACAAGATAAAAATGCCCAAAAATACAACGGGCCATAACTCAAGAAGCATTTTCCAAAATTTATTCAACGGTTAATCAGGTTGTCTACTCATCAGTACCAGTCTATTCATTAAGTTTCAAGGCTCTAGCTCCAACAGTTTTTGAGATATTTTGCTGAAAAGGTAAAAATGCCCAAAATTACAAAGGCTCATAACTCTTGAAGAATTTTTCAGAATTTATTCAAAAGTTAATCAGTTCATCTACTCATCACTACAAATCCATTCACCATGTTTCAAGGCTCTTGCTCTAACAGTTTTTGAGATATTTTGCTGACAAGGTAAAATGCCCAAAATTACAAGGAGCCATAACTCAAGAAATATTTTCAGAATTTATTCGAAAGTTATTCAGGTCATCTACTCACCCACTACCAGTCTATTCATCAAGTTTCAAGGCTCTAGCTTCAAGAGTTTTTTTTAGATATTTTGCTGACAAGATTGCATTCCTATTTTTTCAAAGGGCCATAACTCAGGAAAGGGGCATAATCCTGTCAAGGAAAATAATACGTGTCAGCTATTTTTTCAAGAGGAATCCATATAAGAAATTTCAATACAGTAGCATGTATGGTTCTAAAGTTACGCTATGCATCAAAAAGCGTGACGAACGGACGGACGGGCGGAAGGAGGGAAGGACAGGGACGGGCGGAAGGAGGGAAGGACAGACGGACGAACACCCCAGAAGCAATATTCCCCTCCAATTTCTTTGAAGTTTGAGGCATAATGAAAACCAATAGTTGAACCATGGCGGGCCAAGCCAACCACGGCGGGCCAAGTCAAGCCCCAACCCACTGGTTAAAGTTTTACGAAGAGGCCGTCATTGAGTCTGAGGCCCGAATCGTCGTCGTACAATTAAAGAGTGAAGCATAGCCATCAACAATGACTGGGTTGACAATGCAGTCCGCCGCATAATATCCAGGCTATAGCCGATTCTTTTATAACGGTTAATAAGTTTTCTGAATTGCTCCGAAAAGTTAGATTTTCCTACAATTTTTCTAAATCTGTACACGAAGTCACTGTAAAATTCTGGTTCCGATATATCTTGTTGCAGAAGTGTTTTCAGACTGACGCTATATTTTTTCTACGTAGGCACTGTGTCTGCGATAAAAATTCGAAAACTTCTTACGAAGTTTAAAGTAACGATAGCCCTGCCTAAGAAGTTTGGCAGTAAGGGCTTTATTACGGTAGTTAAAGTCACTAAGATTTGAAGAAGCTCTAGCGAATCTAATAAGTTGAGATATGTATATCCCATATGAGGTACGCCGGGGGACATCGCCATCCAGAAAAGGGAAATTGACTATATCAAACGCAAAATCGTCCCGTTTATCATAAATTTCGGTGGAAACTGTACCATTAGGTATACACAGATTCAAATCCAAAAAACGGTGCCTCGGTATCGGAAGAATTTCCTCTATTTAATTGGAGCTCTTTAGGGTATATGCGGTCCACCATTTGGTCAAAGTAAATATTGTCAATATTTAATAAATCATCAAGGTATCCTGAAGTTGAATTGAAAGCCTCAATTATGTCAGCCTGATTTTCACGTGAGAGAGACTTCATGAAATATCTCTCATAACAAAAAAGAAACAAATCTGCAACAAGAGGAGCACAATTAGTTCCCATCGGAACACCAATAGTTTGCCTATAAAATTAAGTTCTAAATCTAATAAAATATTATCCAAAAGATAATCAAGGGCATCACAGACCTTTTGACACGACCATAAATTGTGATTATTGTATACATCAGAAGTGAAAAAAGCACATTCTTCGTTGCAAGCCAAATTTTGGGTATTCTCCCGAAATTAAATCAATAAGTTTATCTTTTATAAGATGATGAGGTAACGTAGTATACAGTGTATAACGTAGTGTACAGGTCAGTTTTTCCATTGACGCTAATGCCTGCCCAAACCATGGCTATACCCTTGCCATAGCGATCATGTTCTGCCACATTCAAGTAATGAAATCGCTCTTTGGACATTCTCCACACCAACTGACGTTTATCAGTGAAGTCCAGACAGAATCTGGACTCATCATTGAAAAGAACTGGTGTCCAGTCACGAATTGTCCACCTAACGTGAGTTCTGGCAAAGTCTAGCCGGTCTTGCACATGTTTTCGCGTCAACGGCACACGTACAGCGCGTCTCCTGGCACTAAGTCCGAACTCATGGAGTCTGTTTCTGACTGTTTGTTTTGAAATGCGTACTCCAGTTCCGTTTCTAAACTCGTTATTCAAGCGCGTAGCGTTCAGGAACCATTGACGTCGAGATTGAATCAACAAAAACCGGTCCTGACGTTGAATTGTAGCCCTGTCTCGACCCTGCCATGTCTGTGTGAAGGATTTCCGTGGGTTAGATGAGGATTCCACATTCGGGATACCATGCTCTGTGAAACATTCAGAATCCCAGCAACACGACGTTGAGAGACGCCAGATTCTTACATTCCAACCCCACGGTTCATTTCTTCGGGACTTAGACGGTTTCTGAATTGTCCTCGAGGCATTTAAGGGTTTCAGGAACCAAATGAAAACCTTTTCACACTTAGAAAATAAAAACTAACAATTTTGATGTTCTGGCTCAAATGCAGTGTTATGCAAGATTTTGAGGGCGCAAGGGTTAATTTGCAAATTGTGAAAAGTGTGCACTTTCGTCAGTACTGAAATGCACGAGATGCACCTAAAGATAATATACAATATACGGAGTGCAAACTCTGTCATGAATTTGTACATTTGCACTGCAAAATTTGATACATAAAACGTGATCCCTATCAAACTGTATATATATGGAATTCACCCTACCCGCACGGGGGACAAGCTGCTCGCGGGGATGCGGAATTCAGTTTATGACCGTACAGCGCATCATTGCACAGAACCTTTCATTACCATCTTAAAGGAATAAAAATGCCATATATCTAAGTTTGTTATGTTTGAACCATTCTAGCACCCAGTTCTATTCATTATTTTATCCCTGAATATTTGCCTAAAGTATATTTAGGACGATTTCGTATCATCCTTACCGATTAGACTCAGAAAACATGAGGGGTTTATTAGAAATGCTTACTTTCCATGCGCACCTTTTCAGCTTTGGAAGGGTTAATGTTTATTATTATTATTTATTATTATTTATTTATTTATTTATTCATTTATTCAAATTATTAATTTACCAGTTTGTTGGCTAATAGATTTTTTTTAGAAATGTGTCACGTAAACGGACGAGCGTTGGGCCGGTGACGATGGACTAAATGAGATCACAAGCAATCAGAGGAATAAACACGATACTTTATAAATAACAAAAGTATGTATTTAAAAAAAAGTTTAAAAAAAAAAAACAAAAAAAACTATGAAGTAATTTTCAAAATTTCATCAGAAGTTGTATGTCCCAGTTGGCCGCTAGCATCGTTGTAAATTACAATAATTGAAATGAAGAACTATACATATCTTTTAATTAGTGAATTCTGGTATGTAGTACTGGTACTATTGGGAGTAAAGCCGGGTTATATATCATGAAATTCATCGGGTACCATTCTGTACTTTTAGGAATTCAACTATATTCTTCAAATCATAAAGATGCAGCTACATATTCAGCGACGTATATAGATGCATATACGGGACCTGAAAATAAGTATCATGTCCTAGAAATCTCGATATCAAACATTACAAGATATTGCCTTATTAATTTTCACTATGTATACAGAGTGTGTACGCCAAATGCAACAATTATTATATAGCAAAATCAGATCCAAAACTCACAGGGACGCTGTTAATGACATGTAATATTGTACATTTACTCAACACAGGCAGACACAAGACATGTCTGACTAACAAATCAATTATGATGTCACTTAAATCGGAGGAATGGCATCTCGACGATTACGCATTCTTGCAGGAAGAACCCATGTGTCTTCCACTGTAAGAATCCTTTAGCATGCTGGAGGCTACAATAAATTATAACTACCATTTCACCACAATGATTACATGACAACCAATCGTCCCAACCAATTGGGTACAATATTAACATGTCATCGTTATAACCTCAAACTTGACTCCTTGCTGCTTGAGCCATTCACATTATAAAACTCGAGGAAACAGACTTGCGTATAATCAAATAAAAGGAACCTTACACGTGTAATCACACATGTAATCGACAAAGCATTGTGTAAAGAATTACAAATACAAGTGTGTTTCTGTGTACTGTGCAGTTAACATTACGCCCAATGTCTGGTAATCATGAACATTAAAATTGTGTACATGTCAGATCAGAATATGTTAGAATATGCTACCATTGCTCTGATCCGTTTATCTCTCTACTCATGTAAGAATATTAATGTCTGCAGTCTGATTAGGGTCTGCAGTCTGATTAGGGTCTACAGAACCGATCAGGCTCAACTAACTGACCAGGATCTATAGAATCGACCAAATTTAATTTCCACATCTGGTTAGGGTCTACACACCCGACACGGCTTATTCGTCTGATCAGGGTCTGCACACATAACCAAAGTGTACACATCTGATCAGGGTCTACATATACGGTTGCGGTCTGCACACTTGATCAGGATCTACATACACGGCTTGCACACCTGATCAAGGTCTACGGAATTGAACATGTTTCACTATCTGATTAAGATCTACACATCATACCGGGGCTAGTAAGTACGAACGATATATGAATCGCAACTAAGTAGATGTATAAAAGCAATAAATTTAGCTACTCGAATCTTAGCTGCGGTAAAGACGAGCAAGATATCGCAAGAATAAAATTAAATAAATTATCGACTTACCATGGTCAGATCCCCGAAATACAGCACAACATAACGCCTGAATGAAAATATTGTAGAGTGTACAGCTCTACTGAACCGGAGAACCTTTATGTGACACGTTTTGATACACGTGTCCGCAAGAAACCCGTGATTTTCAAGATCTAAAAAGCTTTCACAAGAGACCCGTTAAAAATAACATAGTCACAAGAAACCCGTGATGTTCATGATTTAAAATAATCTGTTCGATCATCCGAACGGTGCAAAATCTTACGCAGCCACTGCTCAAAATATGAAACAAAAAAAACATTTTTCTCTCGGAACGCTACAAGACTGCAAAATTACGAAAGGAAATTGTCTCCTCATTCAAAAGATAGCCTTGAGACAAAAATTAATCCCAGAACAGTGAAGATATTGATCACCGAACCTGTTCACTCGGAATATACAATGTTCTGATAACCGTTCATATCATAGAAGTAAATAATCAAAAATACGCCCTCACCATACATATCGTGATTACCGTAATACCGTAACTTGAAAGCTGAAATTTACCTACTATCTTAAAAAGTAAAACAATCATAATCAGCACTTCGGTTACAAATGCAAATAATCTAACCTGGTCAATAACCTGTTCAATAAAATCAAAACATACTATTTATGCTATGTACATATAAAATATATTCAAGATAAAACAGGGACGTGACAAACTGGGAATTTTGTTTGTCATTATCGCTGTTGGTAGCTATGAGTTTCGGTTCTATTAAACTAAGCTTTGAAAAAAAAAGTAAGAGAAAAGTCCAGGGAGTGCCACAATCACAAACCGCAGCCCCTCCCAGACCCCAGGAGGAAGAGGAAACCGACAAATCCAAACAAGCACAAATCGAACAAACGTACGAAAAGCACTAAGATTAGCTCTCTCTTCCCCAAGCGAGGTAATCGCAATGCTAAAAGGACTGAAAAACACAAGAACAAAATGACACATGGAAAGACATACAACAAATCGCCTCGTAGAATAAACCACAAAGCAACAAAGAGTAAGACTAACACCGGGACCACCGCCTTAGAACGGTCAGTAGAGTAAACCACCGTGGGGTTTAAAGCACTTTTACAGCTAACTAACTTCACCCTGGGTACCGATGCTACTCTTAATACAGAAACACATAAAAATTCGGTTCGCATAAAGGCTCCAAACTCAGTCAATGCATCAAAGCGAAAACACAAAAATCGAAGTCAGTTATACATGTTAGGTGATGAAATAGTGTATAACTGGAAAAGCACAAAATAAAAGTAACGTATTGTATGAGATGGAAATTGTATCAAAGTTTTTGGTAAAACGAAGTTCACTCGTGTGTCATAATATGGACTTTACGACTTTACTTGCGTTTTTTTTTCTGTTAGATCAATTAGGTTTCAATGAGGTTGTGTTTTGTTTTTTTTCATACGCTTTCATGCACAGACTTAACCCGAGTCTGCTACTGTTTTTGTTCTGTCTCGAAAATTCCTGATGAAGTTATTTGTATAAGGATGCTTTTGTCATTTTCGGAATGCCTGCTTTCATGCGCAGACTTAACCCGAGTCTGCTACTGTTTTTGTTCTGTCTCGAAAATTCCTGATGAAGTTATTTGTATAAGGATGCTTTTGTCATTTTCGGAATGCCTGATATGTACTATGTAACCAGATCGTTAGTCATAATCAGTTATTGGATACGCTTATTACCGTCTCCGGCGACTGTGAGCGAGTGTCATAATTTACATATTGAGCTCTGACATAACCAAAACTGACGACAAATGTGAATGCTATTTATGTGTCATTACCACGATAGTGTATGAAAACTGTTTACAAGTACTTACAATAAATTCCTTTGTATTTTTTTTCACTTCATACACCCTGAAGAAGGTCTCAATGATACACTAAAACTAACAGGATAAAATTTTCTCTGTTCTAAGGCTGTCCACTGTACATTAACCTACCGGGCTTTACTTTTTGACACTGACCATCACGCGAAAGTATAATTAATTTAAAAAAGTTTCCGTTTGACCCGGCCATTTCCCAAACGCATGACTATCGCTATTGCTTTAGGAACTATATTATTACTATAGTAGACTTCCAAGTAAAGCAGCGAGTTAACAAAATAAACATGCATGTTACGGAAATGGGCATTTTATTTTATTGATTTCTTTTTTCGCTCCAATATTTATATTGACAAATATCGATATATGCAGAAACAAGTTGGCTTCTTTATAAAGAATCCAAACGAAAGGTCTGCAGCTGTTCATTGTGTAACAACTGCAATACAATATGAAATAATGTGGCATGCAGCTACAAAATAACTCATAGTATGAAAACCAAAACTAGTCTTGATCAACCTCTGGACAAAGAGAGCAGACGACAAATTGACAATATTTTTCCTACTTTTTCTCCTAAAAATAGGCTTTGACGATTTCCATGAAACGGCAAAGCCTATTTTCTGGGAAAAGTGAGAAAAGCGTTACAAAATGTTCTGTGCTGAATCTTTTACCCAGCATTAAACAAACACACTGAAACATCTTTAGTACGAGCTTAAGCCACCTGCGAAGCAGTTGGCGAAGCTTAAGCTCGTATTATAGGTATTTTGAGTCTCTCACATACTATGCAGAAGAGTTTGCATGCGGCGGTTGACTGGTTTCTCATATCTACAACGGAGTGTATCGGCTTGTTGAACCGAAAACCAACGCTAACAAGGCCGGAGCCATTGGCCTGGTTTCCGAAAAATATGATGATCAGATACGCTCCGCTGCAAACATGGAAAGCCAGTCAGCCGCCGCAAGCGATCTCATTGGCTGTAAAGAATCGTATAGCCAATGAAATAGAAGGATACTTTTTTACGTCATTGACACAGATGACTGCAAGACTGATCTGCGTTTTAGCCGCCATTTTTCATCTGACATTTCTCTCGCATTAAACAACATTTTCGTGTATTTAAGGGTAAATACTGAAGTATTGCTGTAAAAAAATGGATTACATTCCTACAGCACATAACAGGAATCATGCACAGGGAAGAATTATCGCTGACAACATGATAAAGTTAGGATATGCGGTGATTTCAGGTGACTGGCGACCAGCTGATTGTTCGAACTATAGCGCCTTTCGTCTGTACACACGTGCTGCACAATGATTTGCCTGTCAAATTGTGTCGTAGCTAGTGTTATTGATAAACATCATAAGCATCCATAAAGTTAATACCTGGAAACCGAGATACATTGTATGGCATAATTGATAGCAGTAACGACGCCGTGGAGAATACCTACGCCCCACCCCAAGCCCAAAAGCCAAGGCAGACCGATCGACACGAACGCACCGGTTGCAATCAATTTTGTAAACCCGTGTCAAATTAGTGGTGTTTTTAGGACATGCTTCCATTGTACCCTGAAGGCATCAAATTTGAATATCACGGATGGCAGATTTTAGGTGATTCAAACTGGGTAATATAGCTATATTTAGTATCAAATCAACCTCTTTTCACTTGCCTCACTTTTTAAATATGTAAAAAAAAAAAAAACAGTAGAGCGATGTTTCCTAGGAAACTCTGGTTAAATTTATGTAAGCATAATATATAATATTCGATGTTGTGCACTTTGTCTCGGACCTATTTAAACAAGTTTTGTCTGGTCCGCAACTTTGCATACATGGTGAAAAAAAGAAAAAGAAAAACATGCACAAAATGCTCAAGCTCGTTTCATAGGTAACACCTTTTTATTTCATACTAATAGGGTTCGTTATAGCACGGTTGTGGATATAAAACAGTTCACAGATGGACAACAGATTCCCAGCTGGCATTCTACTTCAATCTATATTGGACCGTTATTGGCCCGGCAGGAATCCAATGGTCCGATACAGATTTAAGCAGAATGCTTGCTGAGATGTTTTATCAAACAAAAAAAAAAAAAGATTATATAGAAAAACGATCATAAAATGTCATTTTTCTATATATACTATGTATTTTGGTTTGTACACAACACGTCTGTTTACCCGCCAAGGTTTTAATTTACACAGTCGGACAGAAATGAAACGATTTTATCGAACCAGACTGAAATGAACACTCATTTGAGGATGCAAACATTAGGGGTTCATTAGAATGACAATATTTTGCTAGCTATTGTGTTTGCTTTAGAAACAACAGAGGTGTTCGAATGGTTTACAGAGGTTTCGCGACCTGCAAGTTCGCAACTTGTACAATTTTGCACCTCATGCACTTTCGCGGAAAGAGGTTTCGTTACCACTACTGGACAAAGCCATGAAAAAGTTGTAAAAAATTTTGGTGAAAATTTAAGTGGCTTTCACAGAAGTTTTCACTGGAAAGTCTCGATAAGTCGTGAAAATGACAAAACCATGAAAATGTGGTGAATTAATCAGTGAAAAGTTCTTTAAGAGGTGCCACCTGAAAACCTGGTGACAAATCTGTGAAAAGTCATGGATTTCTGCTATGAAAATACTGTGAATTTCAGAACGTGTGGTCTTTATAAGTGTTCGTTTGTGTGTGGGGGGAGGGGGAGGGGGCGGGCATGTTGATGTTGTTTATGTTATGTGGTTTTCATACCATTGGACGGTAGATATTGAGTTATTTCGCATCCTTGTTGTTAGATTTGTTATCTGTTTATGGTTCTCGAGACACTGTTTGATATCTCAGTAAGGCCGTGAAAAATCAATAAAATTGTAGTCTCCTTTTTCCTGAACATTTTCACAACATTATGCTCCCGTGAAATTGACGGGTCTTTTTTTCGTGATTTTTACGGCATTTTATTTTTTCACGGGGTCTGTCAGAAATCTCACTCCAAAATGCCACGGTCAAGTCACAAGGTTTTCACAGAACGGTAGCCGGCCTCGGTGGCTCAGTTGGATGCGCCGTCCGACTGGAGACCAGGAGGTCGCGGGTTCAACCCCCGCCGAGGTCGGCAACATTCTTTCGTGGAGATTGATCATGAAATATTTTCTACGGTCATTCTCTCCCTTCCGCTGATTCAAGAAGGGCAGTTGTCAGTTTCTGGCGAAAGAATGTGCACAATACTGGTTAACCGCTTGGAGGACTAAGCCTGCCCAGTAAACGTGTGGTTAGGTAAACTGACCGCGCTCAACATTACCCCATTGGGTTGACTGGGCCGTAAAACCTCAACACAAATATATTCACAGAACGGTAAAAATCCACAGACCTTTCACAGCATTTTTCACGGTTCATTGTCCCAGTAGTATACGTTTTTGCATTTTGAGTGTTCGCAGCCTGTGTTTTCGCCACTAATTAGGATACAAGCAGTTTAGAAAGGTACTTGGATTATTAAAATTCAAACGTTTCATATAAACATTAGAAAAATATATTATAGGATTATAGAAATATATAAACTTTTACAAATTACAGACGAAACGGCCTCAGACAAAACAATTTGTCGCGGAAACAGGTTTCGCTACCTATACGCTTTCGCTGATAGGGAGTAGGTAGCAACCTGTATGATTACGCCACCAATTAGAATACTAGTAGTTTTAAAAAGGGTACTTGGATGATATATACTGAGCCAAAGTTATAACGCAACTGTGTTTTATTTAGAGAATCTCTTATCTAGTACATGTATCAAACCAGTTATTACTGTCTTTCGTTTGAAAGTCAATCATTTTATTGCAAAATTGTTTTAACAACATGTTTTCAACTGTTCAAGAAACAAACCATTTTACGGAGGAATGGTGGTTGAAAACAAAAAAATGAAATGCATGGTGAGGTACCAGTATCCGACATACGACATGCATTTCGTGCATCGTAAAAGATGAGTTGATTTCTGAGGTTTCTTTACATTTTTAAGAGTAAACATATTTAAAGTCCTCTTGTTCACCAACAAACAATAATGTTTAACACTATTGCATTTAAAGTCTTTCAGGGAATTTCCGAATTGTTCAGAGGAAACACGGAGCCGTGCCGCTGATAATTTGATTGAATAATGCTTTGTAACATTTCTAAGCAACAAGAGTAAGAAATGAGTCATACTCGTTTGAAACATTTTCCCGTCTTCAGAAATTATCTCGATATCCATTTTGTATTGCGTTGTATGGACGTTCTGGCAATAAACTCTCAAACCTCAATGAACTGAAATTTGATGTTAAATTTTGTGAAATTAAAGTAGAGGATTTTCAAGCGACATCCCTCACCATATTGGTCTCGCGTTGGAGAAAAGAATATTGAAAAGGTTTAAACTTTTAGCCTCTAGCGCCTGGGACCCAAAAACCGTTCTGACTAATCAGATTAGAGCTCGTGCAGTAGAGACGTTACTCACTGTGTACCAAAGATTCTTTGCGAGTGGTATAGCAATATATTTTAGATAGATTATCCTCGCCACATACTCATACAGAAAGCGAGCCATTTACGAGTTGCGTTATAAGTTTTGTTCAGTATATATATATATATATATATATATATATATATATATATATATATATATATATATATATATATATATATATATATATATATATATATATATCAGAAAAAGATATATATATATATCAGAAAAAGCATATTATAAGATTGTAGAAATATATTTACGAATTACAGACAAAACGGCCTCAGATAACAATTGTCCCTATTAAAACTGTCCCCAGACCAAATATGCTCCAAGCAATGTTACCAAAACGGCCACATAAGTATGAAAAGTTAATGGTAACTACCAAAATTCACTGCACTATTTTATCAATATAACTGTGTATTATGGTATACCGCCATGTTTAAATATTTTTAAAGGGATATTTATTCATAAACTATTTTAGCACATGACGAAATATTATTTGAGAATTTAATATCTATTGTTTGGTCATCACCTGTTACAACAATTAATTATGCGCGATTACGTGTATGGACATTTGGTCTTAATTATTGTCACTACTGACACAGAAAGGACTCAGAATCCCAGCCAAAATACAAATTAGTAGAACTAAAAGAGCACGATATTTTAAGAATTTTATAGGATCGGAATTGACCAAAGCGCACGTGTGTGTGTGTGTGTGTGTGTGTGTGTGTGTGTGTGTGTGTGTGTGTGTGTCTGTGTGTGTGTCTGTGTGTGTGTGTCTGTGTGTGTGTGCATGTGTGCGTACTGTAATTACACCGGTATGCTTAAGAATAGAAATTGTTAAAGGCGTGTTGATGGAATAGACCTGGGCTAAGGTCTATCTATACGATTATTTACGGTAGTTGGTGCTCTTGATATGATCTGGGACGACAGTGTTATCATAGCTCAAAAAGAAAGTATTCTGATCTGATTTAGGTCTACGCTGTATGTTCATACCCGTTTGTCAGATTAGTTACGGTATATGAGTAGACGACATCATTTCGCATGGCACGCTTTATTTATATAACAGTCAAGGCCGAAAAATGTTCATCAAGCTGGAAAGAATCGAAACCTTTTGGATGGCGAAATCACCACGAAAAACGTGCGAAAACTTCCGAGTTGCGAAACCTCTCCCGGAAGGGGTGGAACCACTAGGCACGATACCGCAAGGTAGTAACACCCTCATTTAACTTCCCCTATTAGAGGTATATGTGCATTTGCATCACATCTCTAACTGCTTATCGGAAAGGCTTTCGGACAGTTTCAAATTTGCGTGCTTAGCATGTTATTTACGAAAGCCAATACTTATTGAATAGTAATTTGCGTTTGGATCCATTTCACCTAATTTCGGCTAACTTATACACACAGCAGCGATAGTCGGAGACTAGAAGTATCCCTGTCAGTTTTGGACTGGTTCACTTCATTTTCTCCAGCTGAGACTGAATATTGTAAATTGTCTAAAGCTGCTGCACTATGAAAGGTCCTTAGGGACCTTTCCAATAAATATACACACGGGTTTATAATGGAATATACAATATATCATTTACTTCAAGATGTTTATTGTCCAACAGGGCGCTTGCAAACTCACAAACAAATGATTTGTACCAATAGGAAATAAATGGGATTTATGCGGTGTTTGAAAATGACGTCTATGTTTTGCCAAATCAGTTATAATAAATAACATTTTTAAGACCACAGTTGAGCAATTACTTGTTTTCTTAGATTTATGTAAGAAATCTGTTTATTTCTGTCCTAACCAATAAAATGTACAGTCGAACTTCAATGGCTCGAACATCTTTGGGACCATAGAAAATTATTCGAGACATGGGTAGTTCGAGCCACTGAATCATGATGCCAGGTCAGAATGCAAATGGCGATAATTTGGGAAAATCTTTTCGATCTTCTATACAGCAATTGTATGTTGTCTGTACTCATTAGAATCGCCTCATCAAGGCGATTCTAATGAGTACACACACCACAATTTCATAATAAAATGAGAAAAAAAAATCCCTAAACATTTGTTTTCTTTAGCTATTGGAAGAATTTCGCACGGACTCAAAAGCGAGTTCGAATTAACCATGGTAAACGAGTCATGGTGTTCGAGCTATATATTCCATGTATCGAGGGCAACTAAACTTTATAAATGATGCCTTTGGAAATACCGATCACATAAAAGAACGAATATCTGAGTCTCGTTTTTACTTATTCTCTTCATATGGCAGCAATATAGTTTTCAGGGCCACATCCGCTTCCTCCCCCAATCCACGTCTCCGAAGTGTTCTGCTAATCAGAACAAAGCCACGATACACTCAAACTGATTTAAACTTCCCGTATCTGATTTGACAGCTCGTTGTTTGTGCAGGCATGCGTACATATGTGCATGTGTGGATATGTATTTATCTTTAATATTTTAATTATATCGCTATTAAAATATGTACTATGTACGTGTTTAGTGTTAATATTTTATCATGTGATTAGGAAATACAGACAAACAGACAATACTTCAAACAATACAAACTGGGAAATTGATTTCAGATGATACAACTGAAATTCTCCGGCTAGTGGTATGACATACATTGATATGACGTAACATGATATGTCTGTTAGATTCGATGCCTAATTCAATCTGGATTCTTATTATTTATTAGAACTGTTTCTAAAAGGAATGGCTCCTAGTTTTAGCTTCATAATGAGGCTGAAGTTTGAAAACCCGAAGGGCATATTTCGGATCATACAAAACGTGGCCTTCGGTTTTCAGGTTTAGGCCTCAATAATTAGAAACAAAAGAAGCAGCAAATTAGTCTAATTAAATTTCACACACTGTTTTTAAGAAAACGGAATGTTTCTAACGATAATTGGTGCGAGAAAGCCGCTTTTTGATCAGGTAATTGATAATTTCATGTTGCAATTATAATCAACATACTAAATAAATTCTAAAAATTCTAAACGGCATGAGCATTGAGAGTAATGAACAACCTCACAAAATTCAGCGACAAGCAAGTCCTAGTAGTACTCGCTGCTTTAAATTCGACATACATAAATCACATTTCCTGTGTCCTCTGTCGCGAATTTACTTACGTGTATAATATTATTATGAAGATATAGATCAATACATCTAACAAACATCTTTTCAGTAACACTGGATCCAAGAAAGATACTGAAATGAATGATTTCTAATATTGTATATGCTGAGATATAACCATTAACAGTGTTAGAAATCAACGAGAAAACAATTATGCGTGCTTTCGGCTGCTATCGACCTTCTTCAGAGTTTAAATCGAATTTATATACATTGTGGGATACAGTCACGTCATCCTTTCCATGTCGTCACCTAATACGGGTCATTTGACAGTTGCTCTGAAAGACGCTTGGCATGACACTTACCCTCAATTATTTTCCTTATTTATTCCTAATTTGAATCCATGATACACCATGGGAAATAATTCAAACGTTTGATGATATCAACGAAGTAGTACAGGTCTGGAGTGAAATAGTTCATAAACATTAAGTCAAACAGAATTAAAAGGAAATACCAGCCAGATTGGCTTTCGCCAGAAATTTTAGATCATGTAAATGAAAAGGATAAATGCAAAAAATAAGAAAATAGACGAATATAGAAATAAAGTATGAATATTAATAGATCTCGCTAAGACAAAATAGAAGACTGTAAGCATGATCCGCATTCAATTTGGAAGTTATTTAGCGAATTTGGTACTAATGATAACAGTAAAACAAAAGATTGAAGTTATGAAATTGGAGTAGACGATAATATTATTTCGAATGAGCTAATCAGTCTTTGTAAATGTTGCATCAAAATTGAAAGAACTTAATTTTGATTTGCTAATTCTGTGACTTTGTTAATTCTGAAGTTGCCGACTATGTACATTTCAATATTCTATTTACTTACTATTCATTTTTAGACGTATTGGTCTTCAGTTGATGTACAAACGCAACTGGGTTAGATTCTATAGGACCAAGATTATCAAAGATTCCTCCAAATTTTTTACTCCTACTTTAACATATGATATCAATCGAAGTTTGAGTACAGGCCCTTCTGCCTGGAGTTAAGGTAAATCCAATATTTAAAGCGGGTCAAAAAGATGACGAGAATAATTATAGACCTATTTCTATTTACAAACCATATCTAAGTTAATTGAACAAAAGCATTCACAGATGGGGTAATCTTGTAAAATGGTAAACGGGTGTATATCGCCCGCTTTGCGGTGCTCTTGTTAAATTACCTTAGATATGGTTGGTAAATAGAAATAGGTCTATAATAGCTGGATAAAGGCGTAAATATGTGGACTTTTACAAATACACGCGTTATGTTGGTATATAGTGACCTAGTTATGGTGTGAAGAAGGCTATACTGAATTAGTCAAAGCGAAGTAACTCAGAAATTGAGAAAGGGAGAGTAATTTTTTTTGTAAGCGGCACACAGTCTTAATCTCATATACTACTCAAAAAAAAAAAAAGGTAAGAGAAAAGTCCAGGGAGTGCCACAATCACAAACCGCAGCCCTTCCCAGACACCAAGAGGAAGAGGAAACCGATAAATCCAAACAAGCACAAATCGAACAAACGTACGAAAAGCACTCTTCCCCAAGCGAGGTAATCGCAATACTAAAAGGACTGAAAAACACAAGACCAAAATGACACATAGTAAGATATACAACAAATCGCCTCTTAGAATAAACCACAAAGCAACAAAGAGTAAGACTAACACCCGGAAGTTTGATAGGGGTCACGTTTTATGTATCAAATTTTGCAGTGCAAATGTACAAATTCATGACATTTTGCACTCCGTATATTGAATATTATTTTTAGGTGCAACTAGTGCATTTCAGTACTGACGAAAGTGCACACTTTTCACACTTTGCAAATGAACCCATGCACCCTCAGAATCTTGCGTAACACTGCATTCGCTTTATCCCAGAAGACCATAATACCTTACACGCAACCCGGTTGAAATGAAAGTAGAAAAACCAATACTGATAGTGTTATGATGACTGCTTTTTGTTTGACTATAAGATTAATTATTTTCAAGATTTTACATTAAAAATCAACAATGGGAATACTTTTAAGCAAATAGTTAAGATGGGAATAAAATAATACCGACCAGTGGATTTATTTTCTTATTTAATAATCACCAGGAGCTCCGGGAAAAACAAGTGCGAGATTGTTACTGATGACTAAATCCCGACATTACTCAATTTATACCAACCGTTTAGAATTGTTTGGAAAGTATATATTTTCACTCCTTGAGCTAATAGAATAAATATTTAAATCTCCGATATAAGTTTCAGTAAACTTTACCCTTTATAAACAGACGTTCATATATTAAGCAGAGAATTACACTATAAGCCAGTGACTGGCATTTTTGTTGACAAAACAGCAATTGAAAATTTAAAGATAAACACAGAATCTAACATGGTATTAGAGAGCTTTATATCATTGATTGATTGATATGCGAACATGATGCGCAGCATAAAAGGCACATTAAGTTCTACTCAATGTGACAGAGTCGAGACTGATGGTTTATTGATAGTTGACAGTTATAAATATACCTGAATAAGCAACAAAGTATACAAAGACCTGTCAGCTATACTGTTACCCAGTGTATCAGTCTGTAACTCAGGGTACAGTGGTCTGTCACATGGAGAGTATACCGGAATATTGGTCAGCGACAGAGTAAACCAAGACCTGTAAGCTACACTGTAAATCGGTGTATCAGTCAGTAACCCAGGGTATTGCGGCCTGTCACCTAAAGTGTATACTGGAATATCAGTCGGAGAAAAAGTATACAAAGACATGTCCGCTACACTGTACCCCAAAGTATCAGTCTGTAACTTAGGGTAAAGCAGCCTCTCACCTGGACCAGAATGTTGGTCCGCGACAAACTATAATAAGATCTGTAAGCAACCCTGTACCCAGGTATAGTCGCCTGTCAGCTGGAGTACATACCCAAATACCGGTCAGTGACAAAGTATACGGATTCCTGTCAGCTAAACTGTTACTCAGTATATTAGTCTTTAACCTGGGGTATAGTGGTCTGTCACCGGGAGTGTATACTGGAATATCGGTTAGCGACAAAGTATATGAAGACCTGTAAGCTACACTGCTCCCCAATATATCAGTCAGTAACTCAGTCTATAGCGGCCTGTCACCTAAAGTATAAACCACTGAATATCGGTCACCGACAAAGTATACTAAGGCCTGTTAGATAAACTGTACCCCAAAGTATAAGTCTGTAACCCAGGGTATAGCGGCCTGTCACTTGGAGTGTATAGCGACAGGGTATACTAAGACCTGTAAGCTACACTTTTACCCTGTATATCAATCTGTAACCCGGGGTATAGGCCCCTGACACTTGGAATGTATACCGGAATATCATTCAGCGACAAAGTATACAGACACTGTACCCCTGTGTCAGTCACTAACGCGGGGAATAGTGGCCTGTCATCTGGATTGTATACCGGAATATCTGTCAGCGACAAAGTATACGAAGCTGCACTGTTACCCGGAATATCAGTCAGTAATCCAGGGTATAGTGGCTTGTCACTTGAAGTGTACACCCGAATATATGAAGTCCTGCCAGCTTAATTGTACCACGATGTATCAGTCAGTAACCTAGGGTATACACTTGGAGTGTATAGATATACCGGAATATCGGTCAGCGACAAAGTATACGAAGACATGTCAGCTACACTGTTCCCCGGTGTATCAGTCAGTAATCCGGGATGTAACAGCCTGTCACCCGGAATGTTTCGTAGTATACTTTGTCACTGACCGATATTCACTTTAGGTGACAGGTCGCTATACACCGGCTTACTGATATACCGGGAAGCAGTGTAACTTACTTCATATACTTTGTCGCTTACCAATATTCCGGTATACACTCCAGGTCACTATACCCCAGGTTACAAATATACTGGGTAACAGTGTAGCTGACAGGTATTCGTATACTTTGTCGCTGACCTGTATTCGGGTATGTACTCCAGGTGACAGGCTGCTATATCTGGGTAGAGTATAGCTTACAGATCTTATTATACTTTGTCGCTGACCGACCCTTAAGTTACAGGTACAGTGTAGCTGTCAGATCTTTGTATACTTTGTCTCCGACTGATATTCTGGTATACACTTTAGGTGACAGGCCGCTATACCCTGGGTTACTGACTGATACACCGATGTACAGTGTAGCTTGCAGGTCTTGGTTTATTCTGTCACTGACAAATATTCCGGTATTCTCTCCATGTGACAGGCCACTGTCTACTTGTGACAGGCCTGGGTTACTGATGATACACTTGGTAACAGTGTAGCTGACAGGCCTTTGTTTACTTTGTTGCTTATTCAGGTATATTTATAACTGTCAGCTATCAACAAACTATCAAACTCGACCCTGTCACATTGAATAGAACATAATGTACTTTTTATGCTGCGCATAGTGTTTGCAAATCAGTCAATCAATCAATCAGTGATATGAAGTTCTCTTATACCATGTTAGACTGTGTTTATTTTTAACTTTCAATTGCTGTTTTGTTAAGAAAAAAATGCCAGTCAATGGCTTATAGTGTAATTCTCTGCTTAATGTATGAACCAGAACGTCTGTTTATAAAGGGTAAAGTTCACTGAAACTTATATCGGGGATTTAAATATTTATTTTATTAATTCATAGAGTGAAAATATAGACTTTGCAAACAATTCTAAACGGCGGGTATAAATTGAGTGATGTCGGGATTTAGTCATCAGCAACAATAATCTTGCACTTGTTTTTCCCGGAACTCCTGGTGATTATTGCAAGGATAAAAGTAAGACAAATAAACCCACTGATCGGTATTATTTTATTCCCATCTAAACTGTTTGCTTAAAAGTTGATTTCAATGTAAAATCTTGAAAATAATTCATCTTTAGTCAAACAAAAAGCGGTCATCATAACACTGTCAATATTGGTTTTTCTGCTTTCGGTTAAAGCGGATGTCACGTTCGCGCAAGGCATTATTGGTCTTCTGGGATATCACGAATTCGAGCTAGAACATCAAAATTGTTAGTTTTCATTTTCTAAGCGTGAAAAAGTTTCCATTTGGTTCCTGCTTTCGGTTAAAGCGGATGTCACGTTCGCGCAAGGCATTATTGGTCTTCTGGGATATCACGAATTCGAGCTAGAACATCAAAATTGTTAGTTTTCATTTTCTAAGCGTGAAAAAGTTTCCATTTGGTTCCTGAAACCCTTAAATGCCTCGAGGACAATTCAGAAACCGTCTAAGTCCCGAAGAAATGAATCGTGGGGTTGGAATATTAGAATCTGGCGTCTCTCAACGTCGTGTTGCTGGGATTCTAAATGTGTCACAGAGCGTGGTATCCCGATTGTGGAATCGTCTTCTAACCCACGGAAATCCTTCACACAGACATGGCGGGGGTCGAGACAGGGCTATAACTCAACGTCAGGACCGGTTTTTAGCTCACCTGAGCTACGCTCAGGATGAGCTATTGTGATCACTTTTCGTGCGTCGTCCGTCCGTCCGTCCGTCCGTTAACATTTTCAAACGACTTCCTCCTCTGAAACCGCTGAGCCAATTTTGCTCAAATTTCATACGGAGCATCCTTAGCTTAGGATAACGAAAAATTGCTAAAATGATCGCGGTCCATTGACCAAGATGGCTGCCATGCCCATCTATAGTAAAAACCTTTAAAAATTTTCTTCCCCAGAACCGAGGATGCCTTTGGGCTGAATCTTGGCACAAATCATCAGGGACGAGAGGTCTATCAAAGTTGCTTAAATGATGGTCGTACGTTTGACCTTTTTACGGCGAGTTCAAGTTTGCTTCCCTATGCATTTGTATGGGTACCATACATTTGTATTGGAAAAAATGGTGAGAATTTCAAACCCGCTGAGCCAATTTTGCTCAAATTTCATATGGAACCTCCTTAGGTTAGGAGAACGAATGATTGCTAAAATGGTCGCGGTCCATTGACCGAGATGGTTGTCATGCCCATATATGGGCACCTTTAAAAATCTTCTTCTCCAGAAACAAATAAACCCTTGGGCTTTACCTTTGCACTAATCCTTGGGGACAGGAGATCTACCAGAATTGCTTAAATGATGGTCATACGTTGACATTTGACCTTTTTACGGCAAGGTCAAATTTGCTTCCCATGCATTTGTATGGGCCCTATACACTTATATGGGAAAAAATGTTGAGAATTCATATTTTGGACATCTGCTCTATAATCCAGTTGAGTCGAAACTTAATGATGAGCATTAGCGCGCTTATGAGACACAAAATAGCTAAATGAGCCGATAGAAAAAATCCAAGATGGCCACCACAGCCACTATCTTGAAAATCAATTTTCAACATCTCTTCTCAAACCTTAGATCGCTCTGAGCCGAAACTTGCTCTGTAGCAACATGATGACCTGGATCGAAACAAGCTAAAATTGTGCCGATCGAAAATCCAAGATGGCCGCAATGGTTCTGCTCCAATGAACAAGATGGCCGCCAGAGCTGAAAAATACAAAATCTTCAAACGACATCTCATCCTTGCCCAATAACCTGAGTTCAAAATATTTGCACAATAGTATTCCACCAATGGCCCTCAACCAAAATTACTAAAATGGCTCCGCTTTGCTGAACAAAATGGCGGCCAAAGCTAAAAATAGAAAAACCTTTAAAAGCCATCTCCTCCACAGCCATTGTCCTGATTGTAAAGTAATTTCACAGAAGTGTTCCTCTTATGATCATTACCAAAATTGCTAAAACAAGTTCTGCTCGGCTGAACAAAATGGCCGCCAGAGCTAGAAAGAAAACCTTTAAACATCTCCTCCTTGGCCAGTGGCCTGATTTCAAAATGATTTCACAGAAATATTGCTCTTATCCCCCTTTACCAAAATTGCCAAAATGGTTCTGCTCTGCTGAACAAAATGGTCACCAGATCTAAAAATAGAAAAAAACAACAACAACTTTAAACGACATCTCCGTGGCCAGTGGCAAGATTTCAAAATAATTTCACATCAATGTTCCTCTTATGCCCCTTTGCCAAAATTGCTCTGCCGAACGAAAAAAAAAACCTTTAAAGGACAGGATAAGTAGATGAACCAAATTACTTTCTGAAAAATATCTGAACTTTTTTTTACTTGTGACGTTTTGAAAATTTCAGCATTTTAACCTTGTAAGCAAGATATTTCAAAAACTGTTTAAGCCATTGCCTTGTCATAAGAGTATTGGAAAAAAAACGTTGCATGCCATCTGCATATCTGCAGTGGCGGTTTCACTCAGGTGAGCGAGTTGTGGCCCGCTTGAATAACGAGTTTAGAAACGGAACTGGAGTACGCATTGCTACACAAACAGTCAGAAACAGACTCCATGAGTTCGGACAGCCCGCTGTACGTGTCCCGTTGACGCGACAGCGTGTACAAGGCCGGCTAGACTTTGCCAGAACTCACGTTAGGTGGACAATTCGTGACTGGACACCAGTTCTTTTCACTGATGAGTCCAGACTTCACTGATAAACGTCAGTTGGTGTAGAGAATGTCCAAAGAGCGATTTCATTACTTGAATGTGGCAGAACATGATCGCTATGGCAAGGGTTTAGCCATGGTTTGGGCAGGCATTAGAGTCAATGGAAAAAAAAACTGACCTGTATGTTGTTGAAAACGGAACGTTAATGAGATTCTAGATCAGTTTGTGAGACCATATGCCGGTGTTATCGGTCCGGACTTTATTCTGATGGACGATAATGCTCGTCCCCACGGTGCACACGTCACTGATGCCTATCTGGAACGCGAAACAATCGTGCGTATGGACTGGCCTGCTCGATCAACGGACTGGAATCCGATTGAGCATGTGTGGGATATGCTTCATCATGCTGTTTCAGCCCGATCTGAGCAGCCAAGGACTTTACAGGAGCTCAAGGATGCATTGGTTGCTGAATGGAGACTCATTCCACAAAACCGGATACGGACTCTGATTACGAGCATGCGCAGGCGATGTCGTGCTATAACTGATGCCCGTGGACGTCATACGCGTTATTTGGGAAGTTTGTCTCAACCAATTTAGAAATTTGTGAGAATTCAGTCGCCAAAAACCCTTAGTGTTACGGCACATTTTGGGGGTGCCCAGGTGTTTGCTGTTGCCACGCTTGAATACACTGACATTTGACGAAATGAATCAATGGAATTAATGAAAGACATGTTTTCTATGATTTATATCATTTTGGATTCAGCTTATTCATTAATCCTAAAATTATTTTGCATTAAAAAAGTTGTCCCTATCAAACTTGGAGAAGTATGTAAAGTTTCATAATGATATTCCATATGGTTACCTAATGACGGTACGCAAAAGGATAGTTTAGGGAAAAAACTAATCAAAGGGAACTCAGAAACTGAGACAGATTTTCTGAGAAAAAGAGAGCAAGCTTTTTTTAGTATGCGACACTGTTTTGACCTCATGCACATTGTTATAAAGCTATTTCATATGGTTGCCTAGTTATGGCATGAAAAAGGATAGTGTGAAAAAAAACCTAATCAATGGGAAGTAATTCGGAAACTAAAAAAGGGAGGGCAATCTTTTTTGTACATGACACACCGTCTTTACCTCATAGATATTGCTATAGAGTTTCATCAAGATATTCCATACAGTTACCTACTTATGTCAGTGCAAAATTTAATCAAAGGGAAGTAATTGAGAAATTGAGAAAGGTAGAGCAATCTTTTTGTACGAGCACACCGTCTTAACCTCATACACATTGCTATAAAGTTATATGGTTACAAAGTTAATGCGCACACAAGGATAGTATGAAAAATATCTAATTAAAAGGGAAGTAACTCGGAAGAACACACATTTTTGCACACGACACGCCGTCTTGACCCTATGCACAGTCCTATGCACAGTGCTATAAAGTTTCATCATGCTATTCCATATACATAGTTATGGCATTCATGAGGATAGTGTGAAAAAAAAACTAATGAAGTAAACCAGAAACTAAGGAAGGAAGAGAAACCTTTTGGTACGTGACAAACCATCTTAACCTCATACACATTGCTATAAAGTTTCATCAAGCTATAAAGTTTCATATGGTTACCTACTTGTAGCATTCATGAGGATAGGGTGAAAAAAACTAATGAAGTAATTCAGAAATTAAAGAAAAGAGAGAAATCTTTTGGTACGTGATACACCATCTTAAACCTCAGTCACATTGCTATAAAGGTTCATCAAGCTGTTCCATATGGTTACCTACTTATAGCATTCATGAGGATAGGGTGAAAAAAAACTAATGAAGTAAGTCAGAAATTTAAGAAAGAGAGATGGTATTACATGTAATTCAGAAACTGAGAAAGGGAGAGCTATTTTTTAAAGCGACACACCGTCTGAATTTCACAAATATTGATATAAAGTTTATAAAGTTTCATCCATATGGTTACCTAGTTATGACGCGCACAAGAATAATATGGAAAAAAAACTCAGTAAAGGGAAGTAACTCACAAAGTAAGAAAGGAAGAGCAATTATTTTTTGCACGCGACACGCCGTCTTGACCTCATACACATTGCAACGAAGTTTCATCTAAATATTCCTACGGTTACCGAATTATGATGCGCATAAAGATAGTCTGAAAAAAAACTAAACAAAGGGGGGTTACTTAGAAACATAGAAAGGGAGAGCAATCATTTTTTTATATGTAATACGCCGTCTTGACCTCATAGACATTGCTATACAGTCTCATCAAAAAGTTCTTTACCAAGTTATGGCGTCCACAAGGATTGTATACGACGGACGACCGGATAGGCCGACAACGCCCAACATAATACGTTTTTTTTTGTTTTTTTTTTTTTTTTAAAAAAAAACGAGCGTATAAAAATGGGTTCATAACAAGTAATCATTTTCTTCTTGAACATATTCAAGCTTCATAGTGATCACTGACCACTGGTCATATACCCATTTCTCCCAAACTGTTTAAAAACATGAGCCTTGTTTTAAGCTGTTCTCGAGATATAATGCTGACATGGTTTTGTTATACTTAAATGTCCCAGTCAACAAAGGGACATAATAAAAGAGGGACAGCACCTGTTGCTACGGGAATGGTGAGCGCAGGCACGAGTGATCAGGATTAAATAGTTCAACTGGTCTCAACAGCACAACTGCGAGGCCAGTCAGGAGTTTCTAATGCCCTTTTTTTCCCAAATACGTTTCGCCTCTGGTAGAATCTATCACAGAATGCTGTTGACAAAAACAAAAAGGTAAGAGAAAAGTTTAGGGTGTGCCACAATTACAAGCCGCGGCCCATCCCAGACACGAAGGAAACAGACAAAACCAAACAAGCGCAAATCGAACAAACGTACGAAAAGCACTAAGATTAGCTCTCTTCCACATGGGAGGTAATCGCAATGCTAAAAGGACTGAAAAATACAAAAATAAAATAACACAAGGCAAGCTCGTAGAAAAAAAAACACAAAACAACAAAGAGTAAGACTAACACCGGGATAGAACGGTTAGTAGAATGGGCAGGGGGGGGGGGAGGGGAGGGGGAGAGGGGTGGTTAAAGCAACCAGCCAACTTCACCCTGGGTCCCGATGCTACTCTTGAAGGCCTGAATTCAGCAGGGCCAGTTTGTAGTTAAACTTTTTAGCATATAGCAGAAAATAATATTAGCCTATTGCTGGTCTTAGTAGGACTCCATTCCAAAGGTGTTCAGTTCATTAACTGTTCTTGTGCATATGGAATCCGACATGTGGATCTGTTGCATGATGAATATTGTTATCATTCAGATAACATCATATATGATATTAAGCCTAGTTATTAGTGCAGACCCAGATCAAATATGGTCATAAAAAATTAGAAAAAAATCCCTCCATTTACCTTTCTTTTGATGAATATTAATTTGAGCAGGTGTTTGTTTGTAGACTGTTTCCAGCTGCGATATGCCCATATTGGAATAGCATAACTTTGTCAAAAGAATCCGTTTCAGATACCGTAATTTTAATTTTGTCAATCATGTTTATATCACATAAACATGATCAATATGTCATGTAAACGGGCGAGGGTTGGGCCGGTGACGATTGACTAAACGTGATCACAAGTAATCAGAGGAATAAACATGACACTTTATAAATAAAAACAAGTATGTATTTAAAAAGTTAACAAAAAAAAAAACAAAAAAACTATAAAGTAATTTTCAAAATTTCATCGGAAGTTGGGTGTACAGATGTTCCTTGGGCGCTAGCATCTTTGTAAATTACAATATACTTTAAACTGAAATGAACTGAACGTACCTTTTAATAAGTGAATTCATCTCTCTGGTATGTATTACTGGTACGGTTGGAGGCTAAGCCGAGAAATACATCTTGAATGTACCATTCTGTACTTTAAGGACGGTACCATTCTGTACTTTAAGGAATTCTTCAAATCATACAGATAAAGCTACATGCATAGCGACTCGGACCTAATATTGGGTCCAAGATAGCGACGTATACGTATACGAGACCTGAAAATAAGTATCATGTCCTAGAAATCTCGATATCAAACATTACAAGATATTGCCTTATAAATTTTCACTATGTATACAGAGTGTGTATGCCAAATGTTGTAATTCAACAAGTCCGTTGCAATTGATTATTATATAGCAAAATCAGATCCAAAAACCACAGGGAAGCTGTTAATGACATATAATATTGGACATATCCTCAACACAGGCAGACACACAGTCAGGACATATCTGACTCACAGATCAATTATGATGTCGGAGGAATGGCATCTCGACGATTACACATTCTCACAGGAAGAACCCGTGTGTCTTTCACTGTAAGAAACCTTTAGAACGCAAAAGGCTACAATAAATTATAACTGCCATTACACCACAATGATTACACGAGAATACATCGTCACCACGTAATCACTGGGTACAACATGCCATCGTCATAGCTTCAAACATGACTCCTTGCTGCTTGAGCCATTTCGCATTATAAAACTCGAGAAAACAGACTTGCGTTTAATCAAATAAAAAGAACCTCTGTATAGGTGTCTAAGGTAATTATCGCACGTGTAATCGACAAACATTGTGTAAAGAATTACAAAAACAAGTGTGTTTCTATGTACTGAATGTATGTGCAGTTAACATAACGCCCAACTGTGTCGTACATTCAAGTGTATATGTCTATTAATCATGAACATTAAAACTGAGTATATGTCAGATCAGAATATGTTATGTTAGAATATGCTACCATTGCTCTGGTCCGTTTATCTCTCTACTCGTGTAAGAATTTTAACGTCTGCATTCTGATCAGGGTCTATAGAACCGATCAGGCTCACCTAACTGACCAGGATCTATAGAATCGACCAAATGGAAATTATCTGGTTAAGGTCTACACACCTGACACGGCTTATTCGTCTGAGCAGAGTCTACACACATAACCAAAGTGTACACATCTGATCAGGGTCCAGATATACGGTTGCGGTCTGCACACTTGATCAGGGTCTACATATACGGCTTGCACACCTGATCAAGGTCTACGGAATTGAACAGGTTTCACTATCTAATTAAGATGTATACATCATGCCGGGACTAGTAAGTAAGAATCGCAACGTAGTAGATGTTTAAAAGCAATAAACTTAGCTACTCGAAACTTAGCTGCGGTAAAGACGAGCAAGAATATTGCAAGAATAAAATTATAAATAAATTATTCACTTACCATGGTTAGATCCCCGAAATACAGCACAACATAACGCCTTGAATGAAAATATTGCAGTGTGTACAGTTCTACTGAACCGGGGGACCTTTATAGTAATGTGACACGTTTTGATACACGTGTCCGCAAGAAACCCGTGATTTTCAAGATCTAAAAATAACATTCACAAGAAACCCATGATGTTCAAGATTTAAGATAACCTGTTCGATCATCCGAACGGTGCAAAATCTTACACAGCCACTGCTCAAAATATGAAACAAAAAAAAAAAAAACATTTTTCTTTAGGAACGCTACAAGACTGCAAAATCACAAAAGAAAATTGTTTCCTCATTCAAAAGATAGCCTTGAGACAAAAATCAATCCCAGAACAGTGAAAATATTGATATCACCGAACCTAAGGTCACTCGGAATATACAATGTTCTGATAACCGCTCAAATTAAAGAAGTAAATAATCAAATACGCCCTCACCATACATCTCGTGATCATCATAATACCGTAACTTGAAAGCTGAAGTGTACCTACTCTCTTAAAAAGTAAAACAGTCATCATAATCAGCACTTCAGTTACAAATGCAAATCATCCAACCTGGTTAATAAAAATCAAAATATACTTCTTTTTATGCTATGTACATATGAAAATATATTCAAGATAAAACAGGGACATGACACAATATTTGACATGATATGAAAAAAAAAATCGAATTTGTTATATAACAAAGGCGTAAAAAATAGCTGTGTTTCCACTAAGATGCTGACTAAAACATTTGGTCAGTAGGTAGGAAAAACTTTTTTTTTTCTTTTTTTCTTTTTCTTTTTTTAATGTTTTCTCCTGAAAAAAAATACAGGGTCGGGTCTGTAACTTTATGAATATACAGGTATTTTGTTGAGGGTCGGTGCTTTACTTCTTTATTTTGCATTTTTACTGATAAAAAATAGCAGAGTTGTTTGAAAGCGTGTCGGTCGGGTTAGTGGAAACACAGCTCTCATTTTTTAGGTCAAATATTTGTGTTTCCTAAAATGAGTTTAGTGACAAACAGGTTAAGTTCAAGAACAATGGTCTTGAATTGGCATATTGAGTGCAAAGGCACACATCATCCTGTGCATCCATTGAATTTGTGCAGGTTTGAGTCTTACCTGGTCACGCAGGGTTACATGCCTCATTTTTAATTTTTTGGTATCGTAAGTTCAATCTTATATTTCAAATTTGAGTATTTATTCCCACGCTGTAAAAAAACGATGCGGATTTTGTGAAAGCCTCCGTCCGTCCACCTGTCCCTCACGCAATATCAGCTAAACCACTGGGCAGATTTTAACCAAACTTGTTACAGGACTTCCCCTTATGGTAAGGGTGTGCGAGAGCAACATTATGTTTTCAGGCATCCTTGTATCCGGTGTCTGTCCATCTGTCGTCATGCTACCAACCACTGGACGGAATTCAACTAAACTTGCTACATGGCCTTCCCTCATTGTAAGGGTGTGCGAGAGCAACATTATATTTCATTGTGTCCGTCCGTCCATCTGCCCATCACACTATCTCCTTCTAAACCACTAGGTGGTATTTAACCAAACTTGCTTCATTACCTCTCCTCCTGGTTCGGGTGTGCAAGAGCAATATTATTTTACCATTTATCCGGCGTCCGTCTGTCCGTCACGCTATCATTTCCTAAATGGGCGGAATTTAACCAAACTTGCTACAGGACTTCTTTACACGGTAAGGATGTCAATCTGTCAGTCATGCTATTAGCAACGGGCGTTGGGAATTGCAATGACATGCCATCGACTGCACATTCTAGCGTTGTGTTTAGTTCTATTTGAGCCCTGCTCATTTTGTAAAACATTGACAGACGTACAGTGTGGATAGATGAGTTAGAGGTTCAAATTACACCTCCAGTGGGATCTGAACCCAAATGAGGGTTAACCACTTGAACATGCGTATGCTTCGACACACGCATAGTAAACGGTCAATTATTTATTCACAGCGTGCTTAGTGTCACCCTGTCCTACTCTTTAAATATACTATAAATAAGCTGATCTATGTGTGCATAAGAGCAATCATTTTGAGGAAAAATAAATGTCTTATTTAAAAATGATTACCGGTAATTATTGTTGTCTGCTTCTCGGCATTTTTCTCTTGACAAATCTTTAAATGAGAGAAAAAAAAAACCTTTGCAGAAACGCTAAAAAATGAAAAAAATATAAGTAAATAAATAAAAGAAAAAAAAAAGAAAAGCAAATAAAAAAACCTTGTTGATTACAAAAAACAAATTTGGGTTAAATCAAATCTTTTTCAAAGCTTCTCTGCTTTTAGGTTATATTAAAAATTGTCCAAGAAAACATATTTTACTTTGGTTCAATATTTTTAGATATGTGATTTACAACCTTCCCCACATTTCATTCTTTGTTCAATACTGTCTTTGCTGGAAGTATTAGTATTAGCTGCCATATGTTTTCATGTAACTTTGTCTGAACGGCTGATAATTTATGCATAGTCTAGCAATCACATTTGTTAAGTAGTGGTCATGGTACCCAAGCCGTAATCCAAACTCATAAATCAGTAAATGAATGACGTATCCAATGTTCAGACCAACAGACATGGACCCCCAGAATAAAGGGTGTAATCAGGCGTCCGCGGATAGTAAGCATTACTTGGTAAGCAAGCTTCGCCCACCATGCCCATAGGCCTGAACGAAGGAAATGTAGGTAAAAGCGTATGTCCGGGATTTTGGAAGTCTACTTATGGCTCGTCACAAGCTAAAAACATCAGAAACAATTCTTGACCGTTTGTTTTTATTTTTTATTTATTAATTCAGATGATGACCCCACTTGAGCCAAATTAATGGACTTTCTCTGATTATGCTACCTTTTCAACACCTATTAGTTATCTTGCCTTGATTCAGGCCTTTAATACAGAAATACATAAAAATTCGGTTCGCATAAAGGCTCCCAACTCAGTCATTGCATCAAAGCAAAAACATAAAAATCAAATTAATCACTATGATAAACAAAGACGAGTACTCATGGCAGTTCTACTGTGTGTCAGAGTAAATGAAAACCAATAGTTGAACCACGGCGTGCCAAGCCAAAGACATATCGTCAAGCCCCAACCCACAGGTTAATTTACGAAGAGGCCGTCATTGAGTCTGAGGCCCGAACCGCTGTCGTGCAATTAAAGGGTGAAGCATAGCCATCAACAATGATATCTAGGCATGCAGTCTGCCGCATAATACCCAGACTATATAGCCAATTCTTTTATAACGGTTAATTAGTTTTCTGAATTGCTCCGAAAAGTTAGATTTTCCCACGATGTTTCTAAATCTTTGCACTAAGCCACCGTAACATTCTGGTCCCGATATATGTTTTCAGATTTACGTTATATTTTTCTACCAAGGCGAATCTAATAAGTTGTGATATGTATACCCCATATGAGGTATGCCAGGGGACATCGCCACCCAGAAAAGGGAAATAGACTATATCAAAATCAAAATCGTCCAGTTTATCATAAATCTTGGTCGAAACTGTATTAGATATATATAGATTCAAATCAAAAAAAAAATCGTCGGTATCGGAATTGTAGTTCAGTAGGGTATATGCGATCCACCATTTGTTTTAGCAGCTTCGGTGGGACATAAGACCATAGCTATAGACTGGCTTAACATTCCGCCTATAAACGAAGGGCTAGTATTTTTAATTATCTACATAATCCTGGTGTTTTAGAAGCTGTATTTATTGGAACAGATGTTTTGGTGGCAAATTGATACATTGTGTAACATAAGAAATACAGTGAACTGGGATCAAATGGCATCACAAGCAGGGGTAAACAGTAAATAGAAAGGAAAGCAATGATCAGGAATCGATACAATTAGCTAATACATTCTGTCCAAGACACCAAGGGGAAAGAAGGACGCACTTCAACAACGACACCACAATCAAAACTACAAGCAGAAAGCCAATGGGACATTTTCTTTCCCAAACATTGGCCAAACGGTTATCCAAAATAAAAAAATAACCAGGACATACAGTGACAGAAATAGTAAATCACAAAGCTGTGCGCACTGCGAAGCACAAATCAAGAAAACCGCCAAATGCATGAATTCCAGTATTTGTTGTCATTTGTTTTGCCTAGAATGTAATCATATCTCGAATAGGTTGTATAATGTTTTAAAAAATGAACCTACCAGCTAAACAAATTTAACTTTTAACTGTGATGGCAGTAAAATGGTTGCTCCCAAAGTTGTCAGAATTAGGAACTTCTTAATGCCCACTCAGCGCAGGTTGAAAATGTTATCACTGAGTTGAAAAATCGGCAAGAAAGTAAATGTAATCTGATCTTGCATGATGAACCAGATCCAAATATTGATAGTGCGGACAAAAATAGAGACGATAAAGAGTCTCTAATGAAGATTTTTATATCACTCATAGTCATGGTCATAAACTTTACCAGGCTAGGGGAACCAAAAGGTGCAGCCGTGTCCATCTCGGACAAGCACAGTATATTAGGTGGTGCCAAACAGCTGAGAGGAATATGTTCATGAATATAGGTGATTGTATTTCACATATTTATAAGCCGACTGTCCCAAAGTACCATAATTATATTGAAAACAGAAAGAGAATATATAAGTATCCAAAGGAACATGTAACGTAAACAACAACAATAAATAACAACAACATTTTTTTAATTGAAAACATTGATCGGGGATCGATCTCACACATCTTTTAAAACAATACATTAATTCGCATATAGACTTTCTGCGCTATTATGACAACTATATTTGCATCTAGCAATTGACTCATTTTTGGACAAGACAAGACAAATTCATTTCAAATGCAATTGGCACAATAAACGTAATGATGGCGGGTACCAACCTTGCTTAACATGATATGGAAAACCATACAATCATATAATAAGCATATGATATATATCAGTAAATGCAGTAAGATCTGCTCTTAACATGTGCAGCAGATAAAATCTACGGAGAATGGTACACACTCAATATATGAAATATGCCCTGTATGTACCTGTATATACCGATATCATTAATACGACAAAATACATTGCACAGCTCTACTACCGGTACGCATAAACCCATTGTAAAATTTAATGGTACTTTAAATAAGTGACAATTAAACCGTCTAGGAGCAAATTCTTTCCTTTAAGTATACACACATGGATGAGGGTACTTTTTGTCGAGTGTCAAGTATCGAGTTGTAAAAATTGAGTATCAAGTTAAAATTGTCAAGTATCGAGTTGAATTGGTCGAGTATCAAGTTAAAATTGTCGAGTATCGAGTTAAAATTGTTGAGTATCTAGTTAAGTTGGTCGAGTATCGAGTTAAAATTGTCGAGTATCGAGTTGAATTGGTCGAGTATCAAGTTAAAATTGTCGAGTATCGTGTTAAGTTGGTCGAGTATCGAGTTAAAATTGTCGAGTATCGAGTTGAATTGGTCGAGTATCAAGTTAAAATTGTCGAGTATCGAGTTAAAATGGTTGAGTATCGAGTTAAAAATGTTGAATGCCCATTGCATTTCTTGTGCACCCAGTGCTTGCAGCCATTGCAGAAGATGCTGTTGATGCCCACTCCAGTGCGACAGACAGCGCATGGAAACTTGCCTGAACTCTGCAGGAGGTCCAGTCCGGTACCGCAGATTATAATCTTTGTCTTTCCATGTCAAGAGCCTCCTGACACATTCCTCAAGCGATTCAGCGATGATAACAAGGTCATCAGCATAGAGGTCTTCCCAGGGGACCCCAGAGCGGAACTCTCGTGATAAGGCTTCAAGCACAATGATGAAGAGCAGTGGGCTGAGTACTGAAAAGCAGTGGGCTGAGTACTGATTTAAACAAATTTAGCATGAACAGTGAAAGGTATGATAAAGGATCATAAGAAAGAACAAAGAATTAACCGGAGAAAAAGGAAGAAAATAGATTTTTTTCATCCACAGAAAAGAAACTGACACGTGAACAAAAGAGCGGGAGTGACGTAACACAGGTGACTGCCTGAGGGACTTTCGGATTAAGACTGTATGGGACGACGTTCCTGTCGTTTTTTCTGTGGAAGGTATGGGCTGAATAGAATATAGCACATTATCTATAGGTTAATGTATTGTGCAGTTAAAATTGTCGATTATCGAGTTGTTTGTCGAGTATCAAGTTAAAATTGTCGAGTATCGAGTTAAAATAGTCGAGTATCGAGTTAAACTTGTCGAGTATCGAGTTAAAATAGTCGAGTATCGAGTTAAGCCAGATGTTTGATAAATTGCTCTCTGACACATCTGCACAACTCCACTGAGGGCAATTTATTACTCTGGAAGGGAGCAATTATGCAATGTTTAGGTTGGAATTTGTCAGCTAGTATTTGAAAATTTTCAGAAAACATGCTCAAGTTTGGCTCATAAAACTATGCTCAGTTTTTGACGAGCCTGCGCATGTCTCACTCCAGGATCTAGCTGTTTCATATATATCTTCTGATAGCATGCACAATACATATCACTCAAACTAGGTACAGTGAAACCTTTCATATTGGCCACCTCTATTAAGCAAGTAACCTGTATTAAGCAAGCACACTTTCAGTTCCATAAAAAAGCAATTACATTGCACCTGTATTAAGTAAGCATCTGTCTTCAATTAAGCAAGCACTTTTTGCTTGTTCCTAAGTGCTTGCGCTTAATACAGGTTGGACTGCACATCAACCCCCCCCCCCACCACCACCACCCCCTCCCACCACCACCACCACATATCTTTCATATACCAGGACCAAACTGGTGCTCGTAACTTCATATTATCCTGTTTCTCACACTAGGTCAAGGTAAGTACCATGTTTGATCAGCCAAAACATTGCGCACTAGGACCAATGCTTTGGATCTGTCTGTGTATCATTTATAGGAAGCTATATCACTACCACTTTGAGCTGTTCATATAAAAGAGCATGTTCTCTATATTGTTACGCCACACTGACTTTATTATGGGAGATCCTTCTCACAGGAGATGAACAGTCCAGAAAAGGAAGTGTAATATTCAGGAGGGGTGGGGGTAGGCTTTGTCGCTTTAGCCCCGCCACATGGGGCTCTGTTTCCAAATAATACAGGAAACCATAATAGGGATTATCTATTATCTGATGATACGAGTAATATGAGATAGTTTTCCACGCAGCGAGACTGAAATATATGCTATGATTCTGCATTAGAATCGCCTCCCCAAGGCAGTTCTAATGCCATGACACAATCTGTAATTCAATAGAACTATGGCATTCTGACAGAGTATCATCGAAATATTTTGATGAGGGGGGGGGGTGCGGGGGGGGGAAGGGGGCTATCGCTTTGCTTGCCATTGCAGCATGGTGGCTTTTACAGAACTTTGTATAGACCTATATAGGCTTATATGGAAAATTAGCCCCACCAATGGCCGCCATGTTTTTATACTAATCAAGCTTGTTTTAGTTCTTTTTGTTAAGGTCCGATTACCGACAATTTTAGATTCTGGCCATATGTTGCATAGGAACAGACTTTTGAAGTTCCTTACACAGGCGTATATGGAAAATTTGCCCCGCCCATGGTGACCACGCAAGAAACATTTCTGCCAAATTATTTCAAAATCAGGCAGCGGTTTCTGACACGATTTTTTAAGATTTTGCCATGTGGTTGCCATGCCAACTTGAGTTCTGCTTGGATTCCATATCTTCGAAGTATTTTCAGTCATTACCTACTGTGAAGTGTGGTAAAAATTAGCCCAGTGGTTTAGGAGGAGATGTCGAATGTTGACAGAAAGACGGACAACAGATAACGTAAGACGGATGCCGGATCATCTGCCTGTCAGAATAGCACTCTGTGCTCAAGTGAGCTACAAAGTGACCCCAGGTCATAATATTTTTATTACCAGTATATGACCCCTCTTCGCGAAGTTAAATGACGATGCGAAGAAGAAAATAACAAAGCCTACCCCATCAAAAAAAAATAATATAATAATAATAATAATGATAAAAAATAAATAAAGAATATTAATACTAGTAACCCGAAGTAAATATTCATATTTCATGAATTTCAGCTTGATGCTTATTAAAATATTGAACAAAGTTAGCTTAAAAAAAAACACAAAGATAGAAAGCAGCTCGGCTGGTGTTTGAGAACAGTTAGCCCTGATGGCATCAACCCTTCATAATTCTATGTCGCACCACTATGGCTGTAGAATTGATAAAAGACTGATTCGCTCTTTTAACTTTGTTGTTTGGGCATGAAGACACTGCTTCAGATAAGAGTAATCCTGCAACAAGTTTCGGGGTGAATTTTCCAGGTAAACAAGAGTAATCCTGCAACAAGATTTCGAAATCTGGATGATGCATTTGAGTAATTCTGTTGGTTAGACATACATTGGTATGTTTTCGACTGTTTTTGTACGTTTGTACATTTTGTTAAGGTTTCCAAAATACCGGTACCTCGTCTTACAAGACTATTTTTGTTTTGAAGACTTATCTATATGCTGTGAAAAAAATGGTTAAAACCAAAAAAAAAAAAAAAAAAAAAAAAAAAAGAAAGAAAAAAAAGAAACACGAAAAAAATTCTGTGCAAGATTATCCTGTGACTGAGACACATGGTGTAAACAGATAAACAGACAGATTCTGATGCCTGTGCAAGGAGCTTATGACACTGTGTGATGAGGTCTTGGTGGGGGGCAATATTTGATAGATCTCATCGAGAGGGTCATTATAATGGGAGTCATTATTTTATAGAGAAGGAGTTATTCTATGGCCGTGGTCGTTATATTCTATGGGATATCATATAAGGGGGTCATTATTTTCATAAGGGCAGTCAATATTTATTTTAGAACAGGGGTCCCTTTTTCTACAGAATAATGACCTGGGCGTTGTTATTCTATGGGGGTCACTTTACTTTGTTACACCAGCACACAACAAAACCAACAAATGTCCTGTGCGCCCGGTCTCATCAGAGTCTCCACTCCAACTCTCTGGATAGCTTAGGACCCAAAGCCTCTTTATGCCCAGGCTGATCTTTGTCTTCTCAAGTCATACAGGCCATTTTTGTCATGAGCTTGCTCAGAAATAAAATTCACCTGCTCACGAAGTGCTCATGGTGAGCTATTGTGCTCAGTCAATGTCCGTCGTGCATCATGCGTAGTTCGTCGTCCGTCGTGCGGCATCAACAATTGCTTTAAAAGACTACTCCTCCTACACCCCTGGGCCAATTGACTCGATACTTGGTAGGAAGCATCGAGGTGACTTGTGGAACAAAAATAGCTAAAATCATTCCGATCAGAAATCCAAGATGGCCGCCATCTTGAAAATCTATTTTTCGCTTCTTCTCCTGAACCGAAAGGCCAATTGACTCCAAACTTGGTAGGAAGCATCGGGGTGACTTGTAGATCAAAAGTAGCTAACATCGTTCAGATCGGAAATCCAAGATGGCCGCCATGGCCACCATCTTGAAAATCTATTTTTCGCTTCTTCTCCTGAACCGAAAGGCCAACTGACTCCAAACTTGGTAGGAAGCATCGGGTTGACTTGTAGATCAAAAGTAGCAAAAATCGTGCCGATCGGAAATCCAAGATGGCCGCAATGGCGGCCATTTTGAAAATCTATTTTTCGCTTCTTCTCCTGAACCGAAAGGCTTTTTGACTTTAAACTAAGTAGGAAGCATTAGGGTGCTTTGTAGATAAAAAGTAGCTAAAATCGTGCCGATCGGAAATCCAAGATGGCTGCCATGGGGGCCATCTTGAAAATCTATTTTTGGCTTCTTCTCCTAAACCCAAAAGCCAATTGACTCCAAACTTGGTAGGAAGCATTTGGGTGACTTATGGATTAAAAATAGCTAAAATCGTTCCGATCGGAAATCCAAGATGGCCGCCATGGCGAAAGGCTTATTGACTTTAAACCAGGTAGGAAGCATCAGGGTGACTTGTAGATCAAAAGTAGCTAAAATCGTGCCGATCGGAAATCCAAGATGGCCGTCTTGAAAATCTATTTTTCGCTTTTTTGCTTCTTCTCCTAAACTGAAAAAGCCAATTGACTCGAAACTTGGTGGGAAGCATCGGGTTGACTTAAAGGTCAGAAATAGCTAAAATCTTTCTGATCGGAAATCCAAGATGTCTTCCATGGCGGCCATCTTGAATCTATTTTTCGCTTCTTCTCCTGAATCGAAAGGCTTATTGACTTTAAACTTGATAGGAAGCATCGGGGTGACTTGTAGATCAAAAATAGTTCAAATCGTCATGGCCGCCATCTTGTTTTATATATACTTATATAGGGAAAACATTTCAAAATCTTTTTGTCTGAAACCAGAAGGCCCTGGCAGTAGTATGAGAAATGCCGGTTTTGGCGCACCAACCAAAACTGACCCCAAATTTTCCCCTAAGCCTTTTGCTCAGATAAAGGCTGCCCCGGTAACCTTTTAAACACACTTTTTCTAAATTCACTTTTTCACCATTTTTTATTTATTTTTATTATATTTCCCTGCCACTGTGCTATTTACATGTATAAAATCATGATTCTTCAGAAACCACCAAATTTCACATTGATCCTACTGTTGAAATGTGATTGATGGTTTATTCAAATGATTACGCGCCATTGACTTTCAGGCCCATATGTTCTTCTTCAAAACTAAGAACTGCTCAAATGATGATCTTTTCATTAGTTGCGATGATAGGATTGGAAAAATGTTGCTTAACATCTGCATATTTGCAGTGGCTCTGTCACTCAGGTGAGCGAGCCGTGGGCCTCTTGTTTTTGGTTGTTGTTTTTTTTTGTTTTTTTTTTTCTGTGGAATATTTTCTGTGTTCTCACCACATTCCAACAATGATCAGCTGATCAGTGAATCTTTCATATAAAATAGCCATAACTGATAAGCCTCAAAGGTGATCAGTGTAAAAACCTATTACCGGGTTTATAAGCCCCCTGCTGCAGCAGACTAATATTTGCCATGTAACAGGCAATAAATTAGAAATAAATGGAATCCCACTGTAGGTGAATACCTCTGACTGCAAGCATAAATATTTGGTTTGAGAGGCATAGACCTTTTAAGACTGTTCATCTGCCCTAGATCAGCAAAATTAGCTTGTTGAAAAATTGATGACATATTTTAGGACAATACAAACACAAAATAGGTTCAGGTGACTGAATTATAGTTATTGCTGATAAAATATTCAAATAAGACTACTCACACAGCTGCGTCATGCTGCTGAAATATGTTAAACCATGTAAATTCATGCTCATTAGGTACCTAAACTTGATATTTTACATCTGTAACTCAGGACTCCACAATCTAAACTTAACTCGATACTCGACAATTTTAACTCGATACTCGACTATTTTAACTCGAAACTCGACAATTTTAACTTGATACTCGACTATTATAACTCGATACTCGACAATTTTAACTCGATGCTCGACTATTTTAACTCGATACTCGACAATTTTAACTTGATACTCGACAAACTTAACTCGATACTCAACAATTTTAACTCGATACTTGACAATTTTAACTCGATACTCGACAATTTTAACTCAACACTCAACATTTTTAACTCGATACTCAACCATTTTAACTCGATACTCATCAATTTTAACTTGATACTCGACCAATTCAACTCGATACTCGATAATTTTAACTTGATACTCGACAAACTTAACTCGATACTCAACAATTTTAACTCGATACTTGACAATTTTAACTCGATACTCGACAATTTTAACTCAACACTCAACATTTTTAACTCGATACTCAACCATTTTAACTCGATACTCAACCATTTTAACTCGATACTCATCAATTTTAACTTGATACTCGACCAATTCAACTCGATACTCGATAATTTTAACTTGATACTCGACCAACTTAACTCGATACTCAACAATTTTAACTCGATACTCGACAATTTTAACTCGATACTCGACAAATTTAACTTGATACTCGACCAATTCAACTCGATACTCGACCAATTTAACTTGATACTCGACAATTTTAACTTGATACTCGACAATTTTAACTTAATACTTGCAACTTTACAAATCGTGACACTCCACATGGATAGGTCTCCATGATCCTGTCTTGCCGAAACGAAACACAAGGATCGAGGATATATACACATATATACTCACGGCTTCTGATAAGATGCTTTCTCCAATCAAAAAGTATTGATATTTCTCTTATTCCTCCACAAAATCACACACCGTGGACACTAATCCGAGCCGTCTCTGACTTAAAAAAGCCTTCTGATATTCACTGATTGGCGGCTGATCGATGTCGGCCCTCTCCCGCATGGGAGAGAAAAATTTGAGATTTTTGTCTGCGATGTTACTCTGGCTGTCAAAGACCCCAAATCAATAAAAAGGCTTTGAACAGCCAGAGAAGGCTCGGGTTACGTGGGCCTGGGCAACGCGCCTCCAATGAGCACACACAACACACGCCCTCCCGGAGAAACAAGAAAAATAATTACCCGATACTCACTCCTACCAAGACCTATGTATATTTTTATACAAATTATAAAGATAATTTATATTACTCATGTGTTTACTTCTGAAATATACATCTGTTTGTTTCTTTCCTCGAATGCTTTATATATAAAAATGCCTAAATTACGGATCTGTCTTTTCTTTTTGTCGGTGCTGTTGTTGTTTTTTGTAGTAAGTAATTCTATTAGTTTAAACATACTCGGTCTTATAATGTAATATTTATCTATGTATAATTTTCTGAGATCAGTATAAATTGGACATTCAAAAATGAAATGAAATTAGTCTTCTAGTTTGTTACATATTCGACATTTTTATACCCCGCCATACGATAGTGGCGGGGTATTATTGTTTAACGTTGGACGTCCGTGTGTCTGTCCGTCCGTCCGTCAGTCAGTCATACCTTGAGTAAACATCAATGGATTTTCACCAAATTTGGTATGTGCACTGATATTGTGGAGATCTGGTTTTGCGTCCTGTTTTACTTGTTGTGATTAAGAGTGGCTTCGGGACCCAGGATGAAGTTGGTTAGCTGTAAAAGTGCTTTAACCACCCCACCCCCCTCCCCGGTGGTTTACTCTACTGACCGTTCTAAGGCGGTGGTCCCGGTGTTAGTCTTACTCTTTGTTGCTTTGTGGTTTATTCTACGAGGCGATTTGTTTTATGTCTTATCTTGTGTCAGTTTGTTCTTGTGTTTTTCAGTCCTTTTAGCATTGCGATTACCTCGCTTGGGGAAGAGAGAGCTAATCTTAGTGCTTTTCGTACGTTTGTTCGATTTGTGGTTGTTTGGATTTGTTGGTTTCCTCTTTCTCTTGGTGTCTGGGAAGGGCTGCGGTTTGTGATTGTGGCACCCCCTGGACTTTTCTCTTACCTTTTTGGGGGATTGCTAATTGGCAAATTTCGTCAAATTTTAAAGGAGTTATCTGCCCGAGACATGCCCATATTTTCATTTCCGGATGATAACTTGAGTAAACGGCAATAGGTTTTCACTAAACTTGATATGTGCATTGATATGTGGAGTTTCTGGTTTCGGATTGCTAATGGGCAAATTCCGTCAAATTTTGACGGAGTTATCTGCCCGAGACACGCCCATATTTTCGTTTCCGGACGATAACTTGAGTAAATGTCTAGGGATTTTAACCAAACTTGGTAAATGCATTGATATGAAGGAGATCTAGTTTGGAATTGCTTATGGGCAAATTTTGCCAATGTTGGACAGTTATCTGCCCGCGACACGATAATGGCGGCCGAAATCACTTCACATGAATATTTTCGAAAAAGTAAAGTACAGTGCGGTTACACATGTATTTAGCAGTACGTTCTTTCTGAACGTTCGCTTTAATATATGTTTTTATGAAAATTATTTATAAATATTTTTTGACAAAATAAATAAATAAAAAAAAATAAATAAAAATAACGTTTTATTTACATTTTTGCGGTATTACTTTCCTGCGGCCACCAGGCCACTGTGCCTGTCATTTTGTGCCTTCCAGATATACCGGATACTGTGAATCAAGTCCGACCCAATCACACTGATTTCCGCCATAGTAATAATTTTCTTCTATAGAAATTATATTTTCTCGAAGATTTTTTGTAGTTCATGTATAGGCTCGCTAAAAATAACGTCCGAAAAGCAGAAAAGTTTCAAGATCTCCAGCAAAATTCCTGAAGCAGTAAAATGCGTTTCAGGAGGCCAACGGTTAGTGTATCGTCAGTGAGATGCCTATTACCGAGGTTCACTAATTATCGGATATTCAGGAACCACGGCCCCCGCCCATTGGGGCCCGCGAAGTAGATGGGCTGCCTGTAGCCTCCAAGGCAGACCTGCTTAAGCAGGGCCTGAGTTCATCATGTGATCAGGTTGGGTAAAAGTCCCACAAATCTGGAGGCAATATCATTAATGACTGAAATATTGTTGACCCACATTCTAATTCTCAGTTATCAGGAAAAATTTATGAGCTTTAAAAGTACAAAACAAAATTTGGGACCCTCAAAATCTAATTGATACCGCCCATGAAAAAACAGGGAAATGGCATTTTATATGGAATGTTTGGAGTTGTTATCGTTATATATATACCCCGAAGATTTTTTGTGTTTATAAGGGGAGGGGGTGGTCGGGTGGTGCGAAGGTGCTGTGTAGCTTACATCACTGGGGCGTCCAACTGATATTGGCTTACATTTGGGCAAGGCCTGCTATCCTTGTAGTGGGTAAGGGTAGAGGGGGAATGTTTTTATTTCTTCTGTTTCTTCACTTTCATTCCTGTTCCTCTTTTTTCCCTGTCCCTCTCTTTCATCTCCTCTACTCTCTCTTCTATCTCTTTTCTCCCTTTCTCTGGGAGACGACACAAAATAACCCTCAAGAGTTGACATGTCGTTAAACCCCAACACAATCAAATTATAAGGGGATTTTATTTTATTACTCATCTTTTGCTAAATTTATATGACAAGAGTTATTGTAACTGTCTGTAAATCTGTGAAAGTTCTATGAGTTTAAGGAACTTCAGTGAATCCGTAAAAACTCCATGAATCCATGAAAGTTCCGTGGTCAAGGTCTGTCAGTCATTGAAATTTTGTATCAGTGATATGATAAAGTTCCATGGAAGCTCCGTAGTGTATCCGAGATACACATATGCATGAAAAGTATTAAGTGCAAGGCCATGAAAAAGAAGCAAAAATCAGTCGCTAGAAAAGACATTCAGTAGTAGTAGTAACAGAGAATTTGAAAGGAAATAGATCCATGGATTAGAATAAATTGATAACATTTACTCAGTTGCTACATGCAAGTTTTCATTTTAGTCAACATTCAAACATCCAACAGTTCTTGAATGTTTCAACTGGCACGCTTTCAGTTTGATATCTTGGCACTCTGGATGGAACCAATGCTGACATTTTGTGCACTGGAACATCAGATTGTAGTGGGATCTTGTGGGCCTGTATATAAAGACGTTTTTTTTCTCGATTCTAGCTTGCTTGGAAATTCAGTGAAAGCACTGCTGTTAATATCAGGATTCCCACTGCATTTTGAAACGGGGGGTAAATCTGCTCTATTCTCTTTTTTTTTGTACGCCCATTGTAAAGCAGTATACTACTCTTTTCAAATTTAGGGGTATAAGACAAATTTTGAGGGGATAAAAACCCCTCTGCAGAGGGTAAATGGGAATGCTGAATACAATTTGGAAGTTGCAACAGTGCCAATGTTTTCGTGTTTGGTAACTCCATGTACAAGGCTTGGAACCATTTGGGTGACTATAGTCCAATACTACGGACATTTCAGTACTTTTTTCGGAACTTTCCGTTATTCCATGAATCCATGACAGTTCCATGTTTTGTCAACCTCTAGGCCCCAACACTGCACACACATATGCATACAAAATATTTATAATATAAACTGATACTAAAATTTCATCATTTCTCACCGCTGTGGTTCGAGTCTCGCTCGGGTCACGTCACATGTGGGAAAGCCGTGTTCTGCTTACGGATGGTCAGGTGGTTTTCCCCCGGGTACTCCGGTTTTCACCCACCTTTGATGAATGATCGGCTCGATATAAGTGAAATATTCTTGAGAGAGACATAAAACCCAAATCAAAAAAAAAAATCATCAAAACACACACACACATTAATCTTATTCAGGCATCAAAAAATCCTGGTGTGGTGATTGGGGGTACAGCCATCTGGTTAGCTCATTGGGTAGAGCACTTGCAAGCTAGAGGTCACAGGTTTCAGTCCTGCATCCCTCCTTAGTTTCCTTTAATGGTGCCCAATGTGAATAACTCACTGCAGCCGACATTGGATTTATGGGGCACCAAGATCAGGCATAAAACAGGGTGGGGTAGCGCTGGTCGATGGTTTTCCCTGTGTAATCTGGGTTCCTCTAATACACATTCACGAAACACCAACATCCATGCCTTATAGAACCAAGTGCATAAGATTGCTGAGCTTTCTGTGCAATCGAAGTAAAAATAAATAATGTGTTAATTTTAAAATCGATAACTTATAAGTGATTATGCCTCAATTTGTAATATTTTGTACAGATATATCAGTATAAGTGACCCAGTCCACTTGTTTGAGCTATATTAAGTGTACATTTTTAAGAGTAAGGCTATATTTTGATTTTTATTTGTTCATATTTATACAGAGTTTAACTCTCCAAATTGAAATGAACACAAGAAATCCTCAAATTGATTGTTTGTCTTGTGGAAATATACCAGAATATGCATAACGCAATACAGCTGTATTTTGTCATCAGATTTAAGCACATTTATTAAGATACACGTTGTAACTTTTTAAAGCAAACAGGTATTTGTTCTTATTTCTTGCCAGTTATATAAGAGTTACATTATTAAATGAATTAGTACCAAGAATCCTCAGATAAATAGATTATCTGGTGAATATTTCCCATAATTTAAGCTTTTCAAGAAATGAATACATTAATTTATGACACATGCTTAAGTTATCCGATGTGTGTGTGTGTGTGTGTGTGTGTGTGTGTGTGTGTGTGTGTGTTGTGTGTGTGTGTGTGTGTGTGTGTGTGTGTGTGTGTGTGTGTGTGTGTGTGTGTGTGTGTGTGTGTGTGTGTGTGTGTGTGTGTGTGTGTGTGTGTGTGTGTGTGTTTGTGTGTGTGTGTGTGTCTGTGTGTGTGTGTGTGTGTGTGTGTGTGTGTGTGTGTGTGTGTGTGTGTGTGTGTGTGTGTGTGTGTGTGTGTGTGTGTGTGTGTGTGTGTGTGTGTGTGTGTGTGTGTGTGTGTGTGTGTGTGTGTGTGTGTGTGTAAATAGGCCCAGTATTTTTTTTCTTTTTCTTGCCAGGCAAAAACAGTAATGAATGCAAGGAATATAGATAGATTAGTTGTCTCATAAAAATTAGTCAGAAAATATTCTGATTTGAAGAAATGGTTACTTTTTTTACTGATTTCATAAGTAGACTTCCAAAATCCCGGATATAACACTTCTACCTACATGTCTTTTGTTCTGGCTTATGGGCATGGTGGGCAAAGCTTGCTTACCAAGTAAGGCTTACTGTCCGTGGATGCCTGATTATACCCTTTATTCTGGGGTCCATGTCTGTTGGTCTGAACATTCTGATTCATCATTATTTTACAGATTTATGAGTTTGGACAGACAGACAGACAAAACATTTATTCTCTTAAGTCATTTTACATGACATACAAGGAACAAATATTAACTTAAATGGTAGCTTAGGTGACAGTTATACATATTAATTAGTTCTAAGTATCTTTCAGCTTAGCCTACTTTAATGATAAACATAGTACATGTATGATTAGTATCCTCGCCAGTATTGCGATCAATGCCTTTCAAGGGGAGAATATGCAGCCCCACAACACAAATAAAATTCTGAATGCAGTAGTGCTACATATACTCAGTTTCGCCTAGTACATTCAAATGCAATTTAAGGGTGATAGTTAGAGATCTGGGTCAGTTCAGCAGACGACAGATCGGCAATATCTCCCGATTCCAGAGAATAGCCCCTGACACACCATGCCAACCGCCACCTTTGGAGACGACCTGCATGGCACGCCAGGACCCCCACTCCGTAGGAAAAGCAAGACAGAAAACCGAAATGTCATCCGTCGTCAGCGTACTAAGCGTTGAGTGCATAGTAAATATGTTAAATCTGGTAATGTCCTCATAACTAATGAGCCGGGACCCGGCAGAACATGCAGAGACATCTGGTCTAGTCCAGAGTTAACTTCATCAACCAACTCAAGCCCAGCGTACCATAAAACGGACATACGCAAACAGTGCAGACCCAGCTCAGATGCCGCAGAACACGGGATCCGATTATGGTCCACACTGTTTGCATAAAGCTCAAAAATCCCCACAAAATACGACAACAACGAAAACCAGCCAGACACCCCTTAATTAGGGAATCGACCTAACCAAAAACAAGGAGGAAGAGTCCACTCGGCACAAATGGGCCAGCCGGAATCGTATAAAAAGTAAACTAAGGCACCAGTTCAGCTCTGCTTGGATGTGGCCCAGGATGTCGCTCTGCAAGTTCTGCCCGGTCTCGGTTAGATATGGCAATTTTTTATTTATTTTTTTTTTTTTCCTTTTTGACCAGCAACCACAATGCTGAGAATAAATAATTTAGCAATTTAGATAAACAGATACTTAAATAAATAAATAAACGAATAAATATCGTATAGGCCAACCAAACTGACACGTCGCTCCGACCCACAGGTCTACGCCCACCGCATAAACAGGAACGATCCTAGCTGGCTATCGAGTATCTGCATTTCATAGACTGAAGTATTTCAGACTACTGTGCTTAAATTGTACAGTGGGCGTGTCCCCATGAGTATCAAAGATTATCTAGAGCGACAGATCAACCTGATCGATCAATACATACCATGTACACAATAGTGCCAGTTCATTCATAAACAGTTGCAACCAGTCAGGTGTATATAAAAATCGTGCGAGCACGAGGATTTCAGACCACGCCTCGACAGTAATAGTAGAAAACATTTGTATGTGTCATGGATTACATAAATTTATTTCGACGGTTTTTCAGTCTTTCTATTCTGCTACTTTGAAACTATAAACTTCTGTAAGTAACCATTTGGATATTATCAACCCCAATCCTGCTGAACCCGGATGTATCCCGCCTTTACGAACAGTGCAGATCCAGATCAGTCGGCCTCTGAAAAAACCGAACCGATTCGGATCCGCACTGTTTGTCGTTCAGCACGTGGATACGCATCAACAACCCGGATCAGGCAATCCGGCCGTATGACAGAAGTAGGTGTGGCATCCCAACTCACTCGGCATGACAATGGTTAAGAATGGGCTCTAATAGGTAAGTTTGTAATATACTTATTATTTAGATGAAAACGGGAATGTTTGACATTTCTGGTCCGGGGTTGCCTTTGCGACAACACACACACACACACACACACACACACACACACACACACACACACACACACACACACACACACACCCGCACGCACGCGCGCGCGCGCATACACTAGTAAAGATAATAAAAGGGTCCCTAAAGTATGCTTAGGTCATTACCTTCTAGTCTTGACTAAAGTTACTACTACAGGAGCCCCTGATCAAGAGTCGGGTAGAGGCGGAGGGGTTCGCCGCCCACCGAGCCGGATCAGTCGCCTCGGTTCACGGCGACCCCACAAAACAGCCCCCGACGGACTCTGCGTTAGCATAAGGCTGCACCAGGGATGCACATATGACATTACAAAGCACCATCATAACGACGCCACCGCAACGTCATTACGACGCTGGCTATGCGGCGACGTTGTTTATATAATAAACATTACTCTCTGTGCTGACAATGCTAATTTAAATGAACATATAACGACCAAGACTTCACACTGTTCGCCGATTCCCGCCAGCCTTGTCAAACGCAAGGCCAGCAGGGACGAGCCTATGTTCAGGCTTCACAGTCTCACCGGGAGAGACGCGCGAAACGTAAAACAAAAAAAAAAAAAAAAAAAAAAAAAAAAAAAAAACACGACTACCCAATTTGCCAAACCCCTGTTTCTTGGTCAGATTACAAATAGTCATGCTTAAGTAATGCGGTCTGCCACAGCGTCCCTGCTCTAACATATCATGCAAACTGACCTAAATGAGACAACACAGCTTCCAATACGCTTGTCTCTCCCAGTGAGGCTAAATGGCAACTAAGATGTATATATTATCATACAACCTTGTTCTCTCCCATTTCACCATTACCGAAACGAAATGCAATGGTGTTAGGTTGGAGTAGGAACAGGTGGGCTATAACGCCATAAATACATGTGACAATAATCTTCAAATAATTTGAGGCCTACAACATTTAAGAATAGTAGGAAACAAAATAATTATATAATTTATGTGCTGTAATACTCCGTCACTAAGACCACTCGGCACTGCTCAAAAGCGGCCCCATCAATGAGACGATCCAGACATTTGACTTAGCAACATAGCGGAGTGGTCTTATAATCGAGTGGTCTTAATAGCGGCATTATACTAAATTAAAATACATTGATATTTAGAACAATGAGGTGAAAATAAAGGGCGGCAGCACTTTAGGGACAGTAGCAACAATATTTTAAATCTTTATGTCAGTACTTAGCTAATTACTTAAATTTTTGCATAATAATTTTCATAAGTTTACTTAATCGTCTCAATTTTCCCGCATCTGAGTTTTGTAGGAGTTCTTTGAATTTTATTGTATTAGGGCGCCGATAAAAATATTGATCAATATATAGCCGTCTTTCAATTCGAAAAAAAGAACATTCTAGGAGATAATGAAATTCATCTCCTAAATTATTGCTTTCACATAGCTGACATTTTCTTTCAGATAGTTCAATATTATTCCATCTGCCGGTTTCTACAGGAAGCTTATGATTGGCTGTTCTGAATCTGAACATTGTGTATAACAAAGAGCCGTTTAGCGTAGTTAAATATTTTTCACACTTAATATCTGATTTGAATAAGTTATAATTACGTCCTTTAGAAGAGTAATCGAGCTGAGAATTCCAGTTTTGTGAAAACTGGTCAACTAAGTTTTGTTTAATCATTTTACTTATTGATATTGTCATGGTTACTGGTTGATGTATCCATAGATCGTGTCTGCCAGAATTATCGAGTATTCTTTGGATACAATTTATCCATTTAGAGTTTATATGTTCTGACTTTAGCATAAAAAGATAGAAGTTATAAGATAGTTTTGAGATTTTCCCAGCAATAAGACGTATCCAAAAGTTTATCATTCTACATTTTATTGTTATTTCAACTGGGTACCTGCCTAACTCAGCATAAAGCATATACTTTGGGGTACTTTTTCTACATTTCATAATCCTTCTTAAAAAATCTACATGTATACGTTCAATAATTTCAATATTTTCATATCCCCAAATTTCAGATGCATAAGTTAAGATGGGCATAACAGTATTATCGAATAACTTTAATTGTAAATCAATCGGTAAATCTAAATTGTTTGCCCTTATAAAAAGCAGCTGCATAGCTTTTTTAGCCTGTTCCGCTAAGTGTTTTCTGGCATTTAGAAAACTACCTGACTTTGATAGGATGACTCCTAAGTATTTATATTTATTTCTAATTTGAATAGTATGTTCTCCTAATTTAAATGTATAATTTGAATTATTTCTAGAATTAAATACTACTATTTCTGTTTTATTATCATTTATATTCAATTTCCACAATTTACAATATTCACTAAATTCGTTCAAGCATTTTTGGAAGTTTTGTTCATTGTTTGAGAAGATGACAGTGTCATCGGCATAGAGTAGTAGCAAGACTTTCAAATACATGTTTATTTCGTCTGTTAAAAGTTCAAAATCCAGCGTTTCGACACCTCCTGATAAAAGAAAACTCTCAAGATCGTTTAGATATAAGGCAAATAATACAGGGGAAAGGTTCTCACCCTGTCGAACACCACACTCGCTGGCAAAAAAAGTCGATGTCTCACCATTAATTTTAACACAAGACTTTATACTTTCATACATGTTAGTAATAATTCGGAAAAATTTTCCGTCAACAGAATTAAATATTAATTTCCGCCACAATCCAACTCGCCAAATAGAATCAAATGCTTGTGAAAAGTCTATAAATGCACAGAAAAGTTTTTGTTTTCTACCTTTCAGTATTTCAATTAAAGAACTCAATACGAATATATGGTCGGTTGTGGCATATCCTTTCCGAAAACCAGCTTGATTTTCTAAAATAGTTTCGTTATTATCGAGATAAAGTGTAAGTCGTGTGTTTAAAATGGCAGTAAACAGCTTTCCTAAGCAGCTTAGTATTGTTATAGGTCTATAGTTTTGTATCGCCTTTATTTTTGTAAATGGGTCGAATAGTACCCTCCAACCAAGAGTTGGGGATAATACCTGAATCAAAGACAGCGTTAAACAGCTTTTCATAAGTTGGTAGAAAGAGTTCCTTTGTAGATTTTATATATTCATTTATTATTTTGTCTTCACCACTTGCCTTACCGTTTTTGAGATTTGTAATACTCTGGCTTATTTCGTCTGAAGTTATTTTCCTATTTAATGTATTTTCATCATTTTCGACGTTTATATTGAACGCTTCATGCTGTGGTTCATTGGTTTTGTTAATTGTCTTAAAGTAATCATAAAACTCGTTTAATGACGGTTGACTATTGTAATTTTTTGTTTTTAAACTTTTTAGGTATTTCCAATATTCTTTTGGATTTTTTGTTTGCATATTTCTAAGCTTTTTAAGTTTATCTATTTTATACATTTTTATATATTTATTCATTGTTTGTTTATATTGTTTACTTCCATGATTTAGTTTGCTTTTAGCTTGATATGATTTTGTGATAGTATAGATATTAAGAGCCCGGTGATATTTCTTTCTTGCAATCTTACATGCAAGGCCAAACCATGGTTTGTCAGAGCTCCTTTTCTGAAAAGGTTGTTTTTTCTCCTTTAAAGATTTTAAAGCGGCCCGTGTAAAAATATCTGCAATGCTGTCTGTAATTTCGTTTAAAGAGTCTACGAGCGATGCCTGGTTTGGTTCTACGTTAAGTGTTGTAGCATGTTCGAGACGCTCTTGTAAATTCATTATTTCTGCCATATTTATGTTATTAATGAAGAGATCTTTTGAATTTTCTGACCATTGAAAATTATGTGTGTAATTGTGGATAATTTCAGTTGTTTTGTTCATTAGTAAATTACATGCTATTGACCAAGATAAAAGGGCGTGTCCATCTGAAAATATTGTGTCAAGCTCCACTATTTCAAAGTCATTTAAAATTTCGAAACTTTCAGCGGTACATAATGTGTAGTCAATGACCGACTTATTGCGAAATGTTTGTGCACCCGTCCCTTTATCTTTACCAAATCTCCCATTAACTATAAATAGGTTATTAGACTTACATGTATCAACCAACCAGTACCCTGTATTATTATTTTTTGCGTCTTGGGAAACTCTTTCGAGAGGAATATTAAGTTTTTCCAATATATTAGTTTTATCGAAAAAACTTACTGTGTCATCATCAAATTCAAACATGTCAGAGACAAATTGATCTAACGTAATAAAATCATCTAAACGTGAAGTTCGAGCATTTATATCACCAGTAATAAAGACATATTTATGATTACTACACTGGGTCATTATCTCGCTCTCCAGTACTGATATTTCATCCTCATTATAAAATCTTGATTGTACTGGAGGGACATATACTGTCCCGAGCATGACATTTTCATCGGTGTTAGTAATTTTCTATCAATCGATATCCACAGAATGTAGTCCGACTCAGTCTCATAGTGCTTACAGTATTCTGATATGTTATTTTTGATAAATATGGCTAATCCGCCAGATTTGCGGAATTGCCGTTCTTTTCGAGGCTGAGAAATAAGCTTGAACCCTGGGAGCGAGATAATGTCCAAGTCGTCCAGTTTTGTCTCTTGAAAACACAAAATATCAAACTCATTGAAATAATGGACAAAATCGGGATACTGTAAACGAGTTTTTAGTCCGCAAACATTTAATGAAGCAACTTTCAAGTTATTAAAGTTTTTTTGATTTCTCCGGTTTATAATTTACTAGTCTGCTTGATACTACATGTACATACTCTCCCGGCTGATCCTACAGGTTTGAACCAGTAAGTGATTGTTTATCGTTATCTTGGCGTGCGTTTAATTGGTCAGCTCCTAAAGCGTTGCTTCTGCTGGGCCCCGGCTGCTGTGATGTGACTGACTGTTTAGGGGTTTTACACTCTAAAGACGCACGCGACCGAGGACCTCTAGGTTGAGAACCCCTAGGCGTAGATTGTCGTACTTTAGTCTCACGTGTACGGCTATGCGCAGAAGTTGATTGGGCTCGATGGCCCGCATCTGTTGTTAATTTGCGAGTCCGGCTTCTGCCGCGAGGCTGGACAATTTCCGCAGCAGACGTTGATTTATTAGTTGTAGCAGAAGCTGTCATAACATTAGGGTCGGGATTTGTAAGTAAAGAAGGAGAAAGTTGTTCGTCTTCTTCCACTGTACCCATTGTTCCCGACGTAACGTTTGCGCGATCTGTGTTGTCATTCAGATCATGACCCTGACTGTTTTTGTTTTGATTCGATGTCGTTTCATTCATCTGATTCACTGGCGGTATATTTATAGGTGGTATAGTACGAGCGTGGTCATGTGCGCTGCCACTTGTCAAACCGGTTTCTTTGTTGTTTACACTATTTCCGCTCGGTTGAATATGTGTAACGCGGCTTGTACGGCTACCTTGTAATATGGGGAACCAATCGGGGAAAGAATCAGCTACAGTCACGTTATCAACTAAAATTCTTGCAGGATATCCAAACACAACCTTTTTTGTGGGGTTAGCATCACGGGTAGTTTTATACTGCTTCCACAGGGACTGACGAGCCTTAGAAATCTCGTTCGGATAGTCCCGGCTAATCCCATAGCTCGTGTCTTTCAGTAATACACATGCATTTAAGATTTCTTCTGTGTCACAGAAGTCCCTAAAGGCAACAATAATGGGTCGATTTTTATCAATATTATAGCGCCCTAGTCTGTGGGCTCTTTCAAGGTACATATCTCTATCGATTCTCAATTTCTCGCATATAAATCTCCTAATTTCCTCGAAGCAATTTTCGTGCCGATTTTCAGGGAACCCCTTAAACACTAGATGTTTCCTCCTGCACCGGGCCTCCAAGTCCAAGGACCTATATTCGTGGAGCTTCAATCTATCATGCTGGGATTTGACAACATTTTCAATAGAAGCAACCCGAGACTTAATATTTAAAATACTATCGAGTTTATTTTGTATCGTATAGACTCTACTCTCATTCACAGAAACTTTAGACAAGATAAGGGAAAGTTTTTGCTCACTTGTCATTCCAATATAATCAATAGAATCATGATCAGACAGTTCACCATCATGGCTGGGCTGGTCGATAGAACCACTCTGCCCACTGCTACTAATCCTCTGACGTTTAGACTGTTTCCCACGGACAAGAACAAAGTCATCATCGTTATCAGATGTAGCTGTAAACAAATTAGTATGGTCGGCATCTTGGACGGCGCCATCTTGGACGGCCACTTCGTCAGAGAGTACAGTAAAAATGTTATTATCAAAGCGTCTGTACCTCGAAATTATCCCTGGCTTATATCCATGACCTCCTCGGGTCCTTACTCCACGTCCAAAAGATGTCATAATGTTTGAAATGCTAGTAAATGCTAGTAATACACACAAAGTTTTTACAGCGAAATTTGTTCTGCACACCTTATCGCTACCCATCACGTGACTCTTTTTGGTTTGTGTAATTTGAGTGTATCATGACCACAACTACTTAAATAATATGGTTTTGAATTAGGCCCAGTTTCTCTTGCTGGTCAGATAATTTGTACCTTTTGAAATGGATAAAAAAAATCTTAAAATGTATTAGCATCAAGAAAATCAGACAAGAAATGTCTACATTTCAGAGCTCCAGATTAAAGGAGTGCTTAGGTAAATATTTTCTTATTTCCCCTAGTAAACATATGTTGTGGGTACTAACTAGGACTTCTAGAAACGTCCTGGTAGCATGCTTTCATTGAATTCCCAGAACATATCTTTTGAAAGAATTGAGGCGTAGCACATACAAGAACTACAACTCTAGGTCCCACAGTTATTTAGTCATCTGCCCTGACAGTATTTCGAAAAAAAGAAACCTTGTGCATTTGATAACTCCAACACCCTTTCAGATATATTGATTGAACTCAATAGGATTGTACATGAGGTTGAGAAGATGTGTTGCATAAACTACAACTCCAGGTGCTGTGGTTTAGAATTATCTCACCTAATAGAAACTTTGTGATCTTGGTAACTCCAACATCTTTTCAGATGCATTGATGATACTTGGTAGGATTGTACATAAGGTTGAGAAAGCATGTCACACAAAAGAATCACAACTCTAGATGCCACAGTTTTTAGTTACCTCCCCTGACAGTATTTGGTAATGGAAACCTTATGATTGCCATAACTTCAACACCATTTCAGATATATTGATGATATTAAGGAGAATTGTACAAGACGTTGAGAAGACGCGTCTTGTACAAGATCTACAACTCTAGGTACTGCAATTTTTTAGGTATCTCCCCTGTCAGTATTTGGTAATAGAGACCTTGTAAGTCCAACACCCTTTGAAATATATTGATAGTACTTGGTAGGATTGAACAGGAGGTAAGAAGGTTAGTCGTATACAAAATCGGTAACTTAGAATACTGCAGTTTTGAGTTCACTCCCCTGACAGTATTTGTCAGTGGAAACCATGTGATTGTCATAACTTAAGCGCCATGGAAGATACATTGATGATACTTGGTAGAATTGTACATGAGGTTAAAGAGGTGTGTTGCATGTAAGGACCACAAATCTGGATGCTGTGTTGTTTTTTTTTTTTTTTTTTTTGTTGTTGTTGTTTTTTTGTTATCTCCCCTGACAGTATTTGGTAGTAGAAAATTGTTTGCTGCATAGCTTCATCAGTTAAAATTGGATCTTCCTTAAACTTGCAGAAGTCGAGGACATGGATATTTTGGAGTTATATACTCCAGATTAATGAATATTGTAGACATTGAGTGACCTTTTAGGCACAGGTGAGCGTTAATGACCACCATGGTCCTCTTGTTTATATATGAAGAGTGCAGAGAGCTGAGACAAACAAAAATCACAGTTGAATTCAAAGCTTGATTTTCGATTTTGTGAAACCGTATTTTAACCACAAATATTTTTCATAGATTAAAGCAGACACATCCTCTTATTTCACTTTTGGTTGTATATGTGCTAAAAAGAAAGACATGTGACTAGCGAGTCAAATGGTGAAAACCTTACTGAAATATTCCAAATACTTACATCATTGGTTTTTATGAAAAATTTAAAAAAATGTTTTAAAAACTTTAATTTGAAAATATTCCAAATACATGTACTTACAACAGTGGTTCTTATGAAATTTTTTTCAAAATTCTTTTAAAAAAATTTAATTTGAAAATATTCAAAGAATGTATACAGAGAGAAAAGGTCTCTTCCCTTTTTGTTAGGGTGCAGTGCTTATACATTTTCATATTTAGTTTGATACAATTTAATTTTGAGAATTCAAATTTATGTCAAACTAAAATTTAAATTCCATTGTCTGAAGTTATTTTACTGAAGTTTTATGTGTATTTTGTAATGATCTTTGGAATGTAATTATCAAAAATAAATTTGTTCTTGGTAATTTTTTTTTCCAACATAGTAACCTGTATCTTGCATTTTTCATATTTAAAAAAAAATTTTGGAATTTAATTATATTAGTTTTCATAATTTAAAAAAAAAATTCTAGCTTGAAATTTTAAGTCTTAATATCAATAGTAATAGAATACTTACTTTTTTTTTTAATTAAAATTAGCAGTCTGGAATAAAATGATGAGGATTTAAAATCTAAAAGAATCAGTGACATCATAGGATAGTGTATTGTGGGATAGCTTTTTTACAAAGTATAAATAGCAATACCAGTTACTAAGACTTTGAACATTCAGGAATCTCTAAATGGGGTTTTCAACATAATTTTCATTTTGCCAATATCTTTACCGTAATTTGAAATATTCTGAAATTAGGGGATGCATCTGAACATCTTTAAGCTCACTACTGTTTTTATTATACTCGTTTTTCAAACAGGGCATATTAGGTTATGGGGTCTGAAGCCATAAACTTTTTTGTTTCCAGCTAACTCCTCCTACAGTTTACATCAGCTGAATCTTGGTTTATAAATTGACCATGATGTGGAGCAGCACATAATGTTTCGGGGTTATAGTCCACCAAATACTAACAGGGTTATGCCCCTTTGAAAATTCCTGTAAGTTTTTTGTTTCCAGCTAACTCCTCCTACAGTTTACATCCAATCAAGCTGAAACTTGATTTATACTTAGACCATGATGTGGAACAGTGCATATTATTTCAAGGTTACAGTCCACCTAATATTAGCAGAGATATGTCCCTTTGAAAATTTCAGTAAACTTTTCGTTTCTGACTAAATCCTCCTACAGTTTACATCGGATCAAGCTGAAACTTGATTTACAGTTAGACCATGATGTGGAACAGTGCATATTTGTTCGAGGTTACAGTCCATCAAATATTACCAGAATAATGACCCTTTGAAAATTTCTCTAAATTTTTTAGTTTCTTGCTAGCTCCTCCTACAGTTTACATCCGATCAAGCTGAAGTTTGATTTATAGGTAGACCATGATGTGATGCAGCGCATGTTGTTTTGAGGCAACACTCCACCAAATATTAACAGAGTTATGTCCCTTGGAATATTTCGGTAAACTTTTTGTTTCTGGCCAACTCCTCCTACAGTTTACATCGGATCAAGCTGAAACTTGATTTATAGTTAGACCATGATATCGAGCAGCTCATATATATTCGAGGTTACAGTCCACCAAATATCAACAGAGTTATTTTCCTTTGAAATTTTCAGTAAATTTTTCACTTCCCCAGCTAACTCCTCCTACAGTTTACATTTGATCGCGCTTAAACTTGATTTATAGTAAGAACATGATGTGGAGCAGCGCAAATTATTTCAAGGTTACAGTCCACCAAATATTGGCAGTTATGCCCCTTTGAAAATTTCTGTAATTTTTTTATTTCCGGCTTATTCCTACTACAGTTTACATTGGATCAAGCTGAAACTTGATTTATAGTTACACCATGAAGTGGAGCAGGGCATATTCATTTGAGGTTACACTCCACCATATATTAGCAGAGCTATGCCCCTTTGAAAAATCTGTAATCTTTTTGTTTCTGGCTAACTCCTATAGTTTACACCTGATCAAACTGAAACTTTGTAAATACTTACACTGAGCTTAAACTCGATTTATAATAAGAATATAATGTGGAGCAGCACATATTATTTTGAGGTTACCAAACATCAAATATTACCAGAGTTATGCCCCATTAAAAATTTCCATAAACTTTGCATTTCTGGCTAACTCCTTCTATAGTTTACATCCAATCATGCTGAAAAGCGATTTATTGTTAGACCGTGGTGTGGAGCAGCGCATATTATTAGGAGGTTACAGTACACCAAATATTAGCAGAGTTATGCCTCTTTAAAATTCTGTTAATCTTTTGTTCCCGGCTAACTGCTCATATAGTTTACATCCAATCAAGCTGAAACTTGATTTGTAGTTTGACCATGATGTGGAGCAGCACATATTATTCCAAAATTACAGTCCAACAAATAGTAGCAGCATTATGTCCCTTTGAAATTTTTGGTAATTTTTTGGTTTCCAGCTAACTCCACTTACAAATTTACACAGGTCTGGAGCACAGAATTGCACATTAGTCCGCATATGTGCTACATCTTATTACTTGCCAAGGGCGTATGATGCCTCCGCTTGTAGAGCTCTTGTTTGTTTCTAGATACAATATATAAATATATATATATATATATAATAGAATGGACAAAATGACTCCTCAAATGGATGGAATAACAGACGGTAAACGGTAAAAGGCCAGAACTATGTACATTTAAGCACTCTAGATGATTATCCAGCTTATCTTTTTAATTATAATTTCTACACAAAACATATGTTGTTGGTACTTATTTGAAAGTTATTGATAGGGTAGTTGTAATGAATACCCACAACTTACAATCCTTTCAGTCCTTTAAGAAATAAGTAACATGTAAGTATTTCATACTTGAAAAATAAAAAAAAAAAAAAAAAAAAAAAAAAAAAAAACTGTGTTATCTGATTATAAATAATGTTACTGTACACAGTACATGGAAATTAAATAAAAATGTGGTTAAAAGGGGTTCAGAACCACAGTGATGTGGATCAAATATTCATGATACTGAAACTAGTTACTTTGAATTGTGCAGAATGCACACATGGTGTAGCAAAAATGGCATTGCTTTAATTACATATCAAGAAATATTGAACAAAATGAAAGTAAAGATGATATGTGGTCTAGAGGCTTATAGAATTTAAGGAAACCGCCACCATCAGCACTCTCTGTGCTTTGATTACTGATGTTTCTCAGTTTTGCAAATTTTGCCATACTTGTCAGATGGTAGGAAAACCCAACCAGACAATACCAAAAGCTCATTTACAGCCCATACCTGCTTTTGATGAACTTTTCAGCAGGATAATTATTGAGTGTGTTGGTCCCTTGTCCAAAACTAAGTCAGGCCATGGGTATTTTCTCATAATAATATCTGCTTCTACACGTTTCCCAGAAGCCATTCCACTTAGGAATATTAAAACAAAGAATATTGTTAAGGCTTTGGTAAGGTTTTTCACATTTGTAGGCCTTCCAAAGTCTGTTCAGTCGGATCAGGGCTCAAATTTTATGTCTGAAATTTTTCAACATGAATTGGGCATTACTCAATATAAGTCATCGCCTTACCATCATGAAAGGCAAGGTGCCCTGGAAAGATTTCATCAGACCTTGAAAAATATGATCACTGCTTTGACACTATAAAAGATTGGGATGAGGGCATCCATTTGTTGTTGTTTGCCGTTAGAGAATCTGTTCAGGAATCTCTTGGTTTCAGCCCATTTGAGCTGGTATTTGGCCATTTGTGCGTGGACCTTTGAAACTTTTGAAAGAGAAATTTCTCACAAATGATGACAGTTTTCTGAACTTACTTCAGTATGTATCATATTTTAAAGACCGGCTGTCTATAGATTGTGAAGCTGTTCGGACCAATCTTAAGTCAGCACAAAGGAAAATGAAACGTTGGTATGATGAAAATGCAAAAGAAAGAAAATTCGTGCCTGGAGACAGGGTACTTGCTCTTTTGCCTATTCCTGGCAAAACATTGCAAGCCAGATATTACGGCCCTTACACTGTAGACAAAAAGATTAGTCATGTAAATTACCTTGTTAATGCTCCTGGGAGACGCAAATAAAAACAATTATATCATGTTAACATGCTTAAACAATACATAGATAGGGATAGCTCTTCTGTTACACCAATTAGTGTTTTAGTTCAGTCCCTCAGAAACAAAGAGAAATGAACTCTGAAGACATGAACTTGATCAAATCTGATCCTGCTTCATAAAAACTCCAGAATTCTGATATTCTAAAGGATCTCGACCAGAAACTTTCACACCTAGATCCAGTCCATAGAAAGGAACTGAAACAGTTAATTCACGAACATGAACACTTATTTCCGGATATTCCTACAAGGACTGACAAAATTTATGATGCTGTGAATGTTGAGGACTGACAACCTGTCAAACAACATCTATATAGAATGAACCCAACAAAACAAAAGTATCTTAAGGAGGAAATTCAGTATTTGCTGGACAATGATTTTATTGAACCAAGCAAAAGTGAATGGACTTCTCCTTTTATTCTTGTACCAAAACCGGATAGGTCATATCGTGCACCGATACAGGAAGGTCAATACTTTGAGTAAAACAGACACTTTTCCCATCCCAAGAATGGATGACTGTATTGACAAAATTGGAAATTCAAAATATATAAGTAAATTCGGTCTTCTGGAAGGATTTTGGCAAATTCCTCTCACAGAAAGAGCCAAAGAGATCTCAGCATTTGTTACTCCTGATGGATTATATCACTATAAAGTAATGCCTTTTGGAATGAAAAACTCTCCAGCAACATTTCAACGCTTAATCAATACCATAATAGCTGGAATCGAGCATTGCGAGGCTTACATCGATGATGCCATCATATACAATGATGAGTAGAATCACCATCTGGGGACTATCATACCATTTTTTGATAAACTAAGTGAAGCAATACTGACAATAAACCTTGCTAAATGTGAATTATGTCATGCAACATTTCTAGGACATGTTGTGCGTCATGGTCAGGTTAAACCTCTAGAAGCTAAAGTTGAAGCTATTTCAGATTTTCCGGTGCCCACATGCAAAAGACAACTGATTAGGTTTCTTTTTTTTTTTTTTTTTTTTTTTTTTTTGGTATGGCTGGTTACTACAGAAAATTCTGTAATAATTTTTCTGTTGTTGCTGAGCCACTGACTAATTTACTTAGGTTTAAGTGGACCAGTGATTGTCAGAATGTGTTTTGAATATGTCTTATTTTTGTGGATAAATATTGTTAATAATTTAAAGCTTGTTGCTGGTTTCACTTACATTTCTTTCTCGTTACGCCTGACTCGTAACAGAATAAATGAAGAAAAGATAAGAATAAGATACACAGGAAATTCCACACAGCTGCAACTAGATGCTGAAGGAAAACATTAGAGTTTGAGACTACGTTAGGGAGAATTATCTATGTTATTATTATTATTATTATTATTATTATTATTATTATTATTATTATTATTATTGCTTTTCAATGGTTCACTGTTTTGACGATTGACAAGGAAATGATGATTACTTGTCACAATATATAAACCGGTGGGAGTATCATTATTATCATTTATTGTGTAAACTGTTTAATTGGTACATATACTTCTAATTATAAACTTCTGTACCGACTTAAATATACCTGAGTCTTGCCCGTCGCTAAGTGCATCCGCTCCTGGCGCCACTTGAGATAACTTGGGTTATTCCAGTATTTCTGAAGGCTGATGTCAAATTTTTAGCAGTAACAGCTTTAATGTATGTTAAGCTGTGAGTTTTGCAACTCCATATTAAGTTATGGTAAGTCCAAGGTGATGTGTTATTCATTCCTGACATTCCTTTTGAACGGCCCAAATTGACGTCGTAAAGTGGCTGTGTCAAACGACAAGTGCGGGGTGGTAATAAATTCAGCTTATTCAACCAAAGGAGAGATACTTATTAAACCCTAAGACTAGCATTAATACTGATTACAAAATGCTCAAAGTGATGAAGCGGGCATTTGATAAGTCCAGAAACAAACATAACATATATTGACTTTTTAAATTAAAACTGGACGACTTTTGTTTTGACATGAACTCTCCTATAGAATTCCCACAATACATTAATGTGGCAGTAATTTCTTCCCATACCTAAGATTTTTTTTTTATTTTTATTTAGCTCGCGCTTGTCATCAGTCATGTTTACACTAAAAGTTGCCTAACTGTAGTCTACAAGAAATGGACGGTCATGAAGAATTTTACCATTTCTGCGTAGACTTTCTTTTTCTCTCTGTTCTTCTTCTTTTCATTCACTACAATTTTTAAAAAAAGGTTGTAAAGAAAGTTTTCGATCAAGTAAGAAAAAAACGAGAAATACAACATTTTTGTATAGTTTTTACTGTTTTAATTAGGTGCTACTCAAAATATCTTCACTGCAACATATAGACCTTTGCTTTTTTTTAGCAGCAAACGGCCTAGTTATTAACAGAGCACTAGTTTCTTTTGTTTTTTTCCTCTATCTCTCATTGGCTATTTTTGTTATTATTTGAGTTTCTTCCGGGTTTTTTTGTTGTTTTTTTTTTTTTTTTTTTTTTTTTTTTTTTTTTCAGATTTAAAAAAAAAATCAATACATAAATACATTTAACACCTAGAGAAAAGTAGTAACTCTACTCTATTAAGCGAGCTGTTAACGTCTAGAGAAATTTTGGTTATATGCCACCTTACTATTTGAGGGTCGCCTAACTCAACAGCCAGTGGCCTAACTTTGTACTGTTGACGGAGTTTGGGTTTGTTAGAATGTTTTAAGGTGGGTACGAACACTTTTTGAGCTAGAAAACTACAAATGTTTTCCTATATAGTTTTATATTCTGAGTTCTCGCATGGCGAAGCCTAACAATTTGGACTAGCCTGCGCATCAACTTAGATGGGATCTCCACTATTTACACGGAGCTGTTGTGTTATGGATTGATGTATGTTGTGACGATGTATCATGATCTAGCGCACAGGCTGGATCATGATACAACGTCACATGCTCTGTATGTTTGGGGGTCAGCTCTGCTGAGCGGTACAATGTACATTCGACTTGGTAGCTGATCAAGGCTGATGCAACGTTGATTCGACGTTCGTTTGGCGTTGTATGTCCTGTGTGGGTATAAGACGCTGTTGAAGAAAAGTGACTGTGAAATGTAGCTTGTTTTCCTGCTCCCTCCCCCTCTTTCTCTCTCTCGCTCTCTCTCTCTCTCTCTCTCTCTCTCTCTCTCTCTCTCTCTCTCTCTCTCTCTCTCTCTCTCTCTCTCTCTCTCTCTCATTTTTGTGTTTCTGTCATATGTGCACTAATCAGTTTGAATTGAAAGAGTAATTTTTAAGGGCCTGCATGGGTTCGGTTAGGCTATGCAGTAGAAGATACCCAGACAGGCTAGTATGATAATCTCCTTTGTAGATACCTCAACTTTGTAAATATGTATGTAGATTTTCATGTATTGCCATGACACTTGTTGTTTTGTATTGTTCACCACGTGGTATCCCAACGAACACCAATGACCTGTTTGCTGTAGTTGTGTGTGGTACGTGTGTTGTCTATTGAGTTTTTCCATTAATTCTCAAAGTCATTTTCTATGGATGATTTGGGCTTATATTTGGTAAGATGACGGTTAAAAGCCATATTCAGTAATGTCCCCGCCCGTGCTGATGACCTCAAGGTCAGGATCACAGAGTGGGATTTTTTCAGAACTCATACATTCCAAACAAATGAAAAATTCGGTTCATAATAGGTACGATGATAGACATTGGTTCACAGTTTTAAATCGGTAATACCCCCATTTATGTGCATGATCTTGCGGCCACCTTTTTAACCAAGTTAAGTTGCAAAATCCTTTTTTACGGAAGAGGTGGGTCATGGGCTGGGGCATGTGTCTTACTGAAATAGTTATACTGGTACAGAGGTGTTCGAGTCTTTGATATTCCACTGTAGCTACAGTTTGTAGAAAATGCTTACTGAGTTCAACATTCACGGTAACGTAGTTTCATAAAGTGGAAGGTTTAAGAAGACTTTTTTTTTATTGAGGGAGGTTTACGCAGATGTTTTATATATTGATTACAGGCAATGATATTTTGACAATATATGTGTAAGTTCATTGATGTTTGCTTCAGGTCGCCTTAGCACCGATCGGGAAATGAGTTATTTTATGGTAAGGTTCTTTCTTTCTTATCCTTTCTTCTTCTCTTTTCTACTTTTTATTTCGTCTTATGCAGGGTTTTTATTACTCAAGGTTGTTGGTAAAATTAATTGGTGGTGTATATATACATGGACTGTTTTAATTATTCGTGGCGGACCGGTTGAAGGGATTAGGACTTTGATCGAAAATAAATTGTATGGCAGATAAAATATCAATCTTTTCACAAAATTGTCAGGGACTTGCAAACCCACAAAAAAGACGAGCGGTTTTTAGACATGTGAGATTAAAGAAGTATAACATTATTTGTTTGCAAGACGTTCATATACAAAGGCTACAGGAAGCAGAGCGGGGGTATAATATTTATTTTAGTTGTTTTAATAAGAGCAGTAGGGGAGTAATGATTCTTTTAAATAACAACTTTGAGCATAAAGTAGAACGCGTTAATTCAGATGTAAACGGGAACTACATTATACTAGACATAAACATAGAAGGACAAAAATTTACTTTAGTTAATCTTTATGGTCCAAATGACGATAAGCCAAAATTTTATAAAGAAATAAGACAAAAATATAACGCGTTTCAAAATGATAAGATTATTATTTGTGGTGATTGGAATTTAGTAATTAACCCAGATCTTGATACGAATAACTATTTGCACATAAATAACCCTAGAGCACGTCAGGAAGTTTTAAAATGATTGATGAGGAAGATTTTGTAGATATTTACAGGGTATTAAATGGAGATAAAAGAGAATTTACTTGGAGTAGGAGAAATCCAGTCCGAAATCAGGCTAGATTAGACTTTTTCCTAATAAATGATGACTGCTTCCCATATGCATCTGAGGCAAAAATAATTCCAGGTTATAGATCAGACCACAGTGGCATAGTATTTGAACTTGCTTTAAATACAAACGAAAGGGGGTGGGGTTACTGGAAGTTCAATAATTCTTTACTAAAAGATCAACAGTATGTAAGTTTGGTTAAAAACACGATTTCTGATGTAAAACAAACATACCAAATAAATAACGGAGAAAACAATATTGATAATCAAGAACAAGAATTTAGTATAAATGATCAACTTTTTTTAGAAACGCTTTTATTAATGATTCGTGGTAGTGCAATAAAATACAGTTCTCAGAGAAAGAAACAGCGGCAAGAGGAAGAAGCTAAATTAGAGCAAGACATTAAATTGGTTGAAGAAGAAGTAAATGCAAACTTTTTAAATTTATCTGAAGATGTTTTGGATGAATTAGAAAGTAAAAAATCTTTATTAAATGAAATTCAAAAAGAGAAAATTGAAGGAGTATTGTTAAGATCGCGAAGCAGATATGAAGATTTAGGCAAAAAACCATCACATTATTTTTTTAACTTAGAAAAAAGAAATTTTACTAGTAAAGTTATATATAAATTGGTGAACGATGAAGGAAAAGAAGTTACAGAAACGTCCGATGTTCTAAAATGCCAAACAAATTTTTATAAAGAATTATATAAGGAGGTCGAAATAGACGATTCTAAATCAATACATTCAATATTAGGTGACAATGAAAGTAAATTGTCAGATAAAGAATCACAGGAATTAGAAGGTGAGATAACTTACACAGAGCTAACATCCGCTTTAAGAAATATGAATAATAATAAAAGTCCCGGTTTGGACGGGTTCACAGTAGAGTTTTTTAAATTCTTTTGGGTCGATATTGGACAATTTACTTTACGTTCATTGAACTTCGGTTATCGTACTGGGTCGCTAAGTATTACTCGAAAGCAAGGTATTATAACATGCATTCCCAAACCAAATAAACCAAGAATTAATTTAAAAAATTGGAGACCAATATCTTTATTGAATGTTACATACAAACTTGCATCAGCAGTAATATCAAATAGATTAAAAAAGTACTTGATAAAGTCATACATGAAAATCAGAAAGGGTTTATAGCGGATAGGTCTTTAGGAGAAAATGTAAGACTTATTTATGATGTACTTTTTGAATCTAAAAAACAAAATATACCCGGCCTGCTACTTACCATAGACTTTGAGAAAGCATTTGATACTGTCTCTTGGAAGTTCATTTCGAAAGTTTTAGATTATTTTAATTTTGGAAGGTCTATTAAAACCTGGATTAGTCTATTTCAAAATGGGGCTGAATCGTGTATACTCCAAAATGGCTTTATGTCCGACTTTTTTTTATCTTAAACGAGGTTGTAGACAAGGGGATCCGATATCACCATATATTTTTATATTATGTGCAGAAATTCTCGGGAAAATGATAAGGAATAATAAAGATATTAAAGGTATACACATAAATAATAAAGAATTCAAATTATCACAATATGCGGATGATACACAGCTTTTATTAGATGGCTCAGAAATTTCACAAAGAAGCTTTACGTACATTAAAACAATATTATATAATGTCAGGATTAAAAATAAATGTAGATAAAACAAGGGCCTTATGGATAGGTAGTTTAAGTAATTCAGAAAAAAAACTCTGTGTGATTAGTACCCTTTAGATTGGTCGCAAGAACCTTTAAATGCCTTAGGTGTAGTGTTCTCACCCCTGGTGCTTAATATATGGGACCTAAATAGCCAAGAAGTTCTTTTAAAAGTTAAGAATATACTAAATCAATGGTCCAGAAGAAAATTGACCCTAATAGGTAGAATAACAGTTATTAAATCTCTCGCTCTTTCTAAGTTTGTACATCTCTTTATTTCACTACCAGCGCCACCAAACGAACTAATAAAGGAGTTAGAAAAAATGTTTTACAAGCTTTTGTGGAATTCAGGACCAGATAGGATTAAAAGAAGAATTATAATCAAAAACATAGAATATGCAGGTTTAAGAATGGTGGAATTAAGGTCATTTATAAAAGCATTAAAAGTTTCATTGTTACGAAGAATACTACAACATTCAGATACTGGTGGGTGGAAAGAATTAGCTTCGATAAATTTCTCGGAGATATTTTCGTTTGGTGGCGTTTGTGCGGCGAAACTTAGTTCCAATTTACAAAATCCATTTTGGAAAGATTTAATGCAAGTTTTTGTCTGAATTTTGTGAAGCGGTTCCCGTGGAAAATATTAAACAAATTCTTATATGCCCCATATGGCATAATGATCGCATTGGAAATGGGCAACTGTTTTTTTAGAAATTGGTGGGATATGGGCATAAGAGTAATTAATGATCTTATTAGTGAGGAAGGGATATTTTATAGTTTTGAACAGTTAAGAGCGAAATATAATATAAGGGGCACATTTCTAGACTATCAGCATGTATTAAATAATATTTCTCAAGTATGGAAAGATCAAATTAATATGAATCTTGTATTTATTGTTGAAACTAAACAAAATGTAGTATGTAATATATACCTTCAATACTTAATTAAATCAAAGAAAGGAAGTAGAATTTTCTACGACATTTTGGTCGGAGTAAACGAGTACATCCCACAAACAAAATGGCAACCCTATAGGGGAAGAGGAATGGAAAATGTATCATCGAACATTAAAGTTATTTCACGAGATAAAACTGCGCGACTTTCAATACAAAATTAATAATAAAATTTTAGTAACTAATTCGTTTCTTTATAAAATTAATAAAACTGAAAATCTGGCTTGTAGTTACTGTGGTGAGCAACCAGAAAAAAATCATCATCTATTTCTTCGATGCCCAAGAGTAAAAACATTTTGGATTGAACTTAAAACATGGTTGACAACAAATATCAATTTAGAAATATCGTTAGAAGATCGAAACATATTATTTGCATACGGTGGTAAAACAGAACTGGTCAATTATATCTATGGTTTAGCAAAATATTACATCTACAAAAACAAATTTGCTTCCAGAAATCTAAGCATTCAAGGTTTTGTCAGCCTTTTAAAGAAAAAAAATGCTTAGCGAGAGATACACTTTATTCATTAATAATAGATTAAATAAATTTTTTAAGAAGTGAACATCAGTATATAACTACTTTTATCCAAGCACAGTGACCCATGGGTCCAATATGACTTTTATGTTAGTATCTGGGTTCTGCTAACTACTGACTATCTGCCACGGGTATATTGAAATAGACTCTGGATAAAGAGGCGCACCATGAATTTATAGCTATAGAAGACAGTATACTTTAGAACGTATATTGATATTACAGCTTGTTTTCTGTTGTCTTGTTAAGGATTTTTTTTTTTTTTTTTTTTTTTTTTTTTTTTTTTTTTTTTTAATTTGACTACTGTGGTCTCGATACAGCAATGGTTTCACTATTATCAGTCTTAGTGGTAACTACACACCAGTTGAGACAGGCAGAAAACAATCTTCTGTATTTTCACGTATTACATGAATCTGAACAATATTCCAACAGCCGTGTTTACCAACTTTTCTCAACAACCCCCTCTCTCTTTCTAAACTTTTTCTCTTTTACTAATCTTTTAAAGAGATAGGTTTTGAATTTGTCATTTCAAATGATAACGTATTTAAAATAGTTGTGTGCTATATATATTTGTCAGTATATTTGTATTTATGACATTTAAACACATGTTTAGTCTAAATAAAAAAAAAAAGTGCATCCGCTCCATAGAGTAAATAATCTAGTGTTGGTGTACAAAATGAACGAATTTTATTCAACATTTCTTGTCTAATTTCATTTAAGGCATTACACTCTAAAAGAAAATGTTTTGTAGTTTCTACTGCTCCACATACGCAGTTGGGGTCAGTGGTAATGTCCTTACGAAATAGATTCTCATTTAATGAACTACATTCGGTTCGGTGCCGCGCGTGATATATTTGGCCTAACCTTTCACCAATGTAATAATAAAATGGTTTATTGACAGTGTCCCTATTAAAGGAAAGTTTCAAGTGTGGCCGCACTTCTGCTCGAATCTGGCAAGCTATTCCATTCTCTGAAGACAGGAATGAATTATAATACAACTTAGTATTAGTGCGGACTGTAAGATAATCTGAGTTTCGAAGGTTATAAGAAGAAGCATGACTAACTTGAGAGGGCATTAACTGATCAAGATGATCCGGGCTAAGCCCATTAAACATTTTGTAAAATAGAATAAGTTTGTGCTTGCGCCTTCGAGAGCCTATACTTTCCCAGCCTAGTTCTGGATATAAAGATAACGAGGAGACTAATTTGGTGGTACCGGTAACAGTTTTAGCGGCTTCTAACTGAATAACGTTTATTCTACCGCAGGCTTTATTTTTAATTAAAGTAATATGATCATGCCATGTCCCATCCTTTGAAAATACCAACCCAAGATGTTTATGGGATTCGACTTCCTGTATTTGTTGATTATTCATGACAAATGAGGGATGAATAGCGATAGATCTTTTACTATATATAATCATCCTTGGACGGATCTTTTTCTGTATATAGTAGTCCTTGGAAGGATTAAAAGTGACAAGCCAGCGAGTAGCCCAGTTATGTATTTTGGACAAATCAGCATTGTGTTTCTGAGCTGCAATGACGGGAGTGTCCACAATAATATAAAGACTCGTGTCATCGGCAAATAAACGAACATTGGTATAAATATCTTTAAATATATTATTGATATAAATTAAAAACAAAAGTGGTCCAAGAATCAAGCCCTGTGAAACACCGGTCAAGATGGCGGACCAGTCAGAATATGTTCCCGGCAGGACAACTCACTGTTTCCTGTCCGATAAGTAGTCAGAAAATCAGGTCAGTAGTGGTCCCGTTATGCCAATAAATTTTAATTTTAGTAGAAGACCCTTATGCCAAACAAAAATGCTTTACTCACGTCACAGAAAACAGACCGAACTTCTCTGTCCTCGTCTAAGGCTTTACAAAACATGATGCATATATGCTTACTAACTGGTAAACTGTAGAATCGCCTGGGACAAAGCCAGATTGAAGGCATGTTATTAAATTATTTGCATTTAAAAATTGGAAAGATGCTTATGTATTATTGTTTCTGCCAGTCGTGTTGAATAATGATATGGGTCTATAATTAGATACCTTTCATCCCTTTTTCGTATAGCCGTAACATTTGCTTCTTTCCTTGAATCAGAGACAGTACTTTGGGACAGAGAAAAGTTAAACAATGCACATAATCGACTGGTAAGTTCGGATGACAATTCTTTTAGTACACAATTGTTAATGCCGTCAGGCCCTGATGATTTACCTAATTTTAACGTGCTTAGTGTATTTTAACTTCGCCAGGCGTTATAGCAATATTTTGAATGAGCGGAATGTTGTTAGGTACAGTAAGATTTGGTAGTGGTACATTTTCATCATTTAACTGCGTTTGGCTGGTAAAGTATTTGTTAAAGCGTGTTGCCTTTTCATTATTATTTATAATTATATTAGAATCCTTAGATAATGGTGGTATAACAGATGAGCGTTGAGTTTTGTTTTATTAAACATTTAAGTGATCGGCTTTTGAAAATCCCCATATGTCTGCACCATAGTTCAAAATTGGAGTTACCAGTTTATCAAACAGTTCTAAAGTATGCCTTGGTGTTAAATTCATAAAATTATCGGATATCTTTTAAGCTTAAATATTCTATCTGGGCCTGACCTGATAACGTTTATTTTTTTGGGGGGGGGGGGGGTGGGGTGGGGTGGAGTGGAGTGGGGCACCAGAAAAGGAACCCCAGGTGTAAAAACTATCCCTAAATATGAAAAAGATGTCACAATTTCTAACTCTTTATCACCATAATAAAATTTAAATAACCTTGGTAAAATACCACCCTTTCTAAAAACCATTATTTTTGTATTCACCGCAAGTTTCCACCTCAATTAATACTGTTTTAAAAGATTTAAACTTTCTTGCCTCAGCAGTTTTTGAGAGCAATGTAATATGATCAGCATATAGCAATAAAGATAACTTAGTAGAACTAAGATCTATACCTTTTGCGTCATTCGTATAAAATTCTTGCTCAATATCATTTTAGCACATTGAAAACAGAAAAGGAGAGAGCGATTCACCTTGACGAACACCTATATAACATTCGAAATCTCTACTCAGCTCATTTTTATGCTTGACTCGCAACAATTTGGCATAAATATTCTGTATAACTTCAAACCATATTAATTTATACCATAATATATTTCTGTTAACATAATCAAATGCCTTGGTGACACCTACAAATGCACAATAAAACTTTTTCCTTGACTGATTGATTGTGAAATAAGCTTATGTAAAATAAAGATGTTATCTACTGTTCCCATTCCATTTCTAAATAAACGTCAAAAAGATTGCATTTGGAAACAAAGAACACACTACAGTTTAGAAAATGGGAGTCTAGGTTTTATTGAGACTCTTCATAAGCAGTAATGAAGTTTCCAAAACTGCTTACGCCTCTAGCGTATAAATAAACAGAACTCCATTTTCAAATATACCACAATGGGCCCAATGATCCCAAGTAGTTGTGAGAATGGTACCCAAGCCATAATCCAAACTCATAAATCCGTAAACGAATGACGAATTAGAATGTTCAGACCAACAGACATGGACCCCAGAATAAAAGGTGTAATAAGGCGTCCGCTGATAGTAAGCATTACTTGGTAAGCAAGCTTCGCCCACCATGCCCATAGGCCTGAACGAAGGAAATGTAGGTGGAAGAAAATGAAATATAATCTGCACTATGGTAAAGTACGGGGAGACGTTCTACCGCCGCCACACGGCACTAATACCAGCTGCAATGTAGTAAAATAAACGTCAATAAGACTGCCTTTGGAAACAAAGAACACACTGCAGTTTAGAAAATGGGAGTCTGGGTTAAAATCTGCCTGAAATTCAATATAAATATCATAATTTTCCGCCCATGTTGTTTATCTTTTATTCTTAATATGCTCGTGAAAACTCAACAGCCTTATCACTCAATAGTTTTCTACTTGATCAATTTATCCCTTCTTATAAACTGGCACTGCGTAACCCTCAGACCAGGAATCGGGGAAATAACCTTTCTCCAGGATAATATTAAATATTTTATCTAAATAGCTCGGTAATGCTGCTATTCCATGTATAAAAAATTATTTAGTAATTTATCTAGCCCCCCATTTTTAGTTTAAACATATTTTATTTTATATATTCTGTCAGTACATAAATATATATACATAGACGTTACATGAGTAAAATAAATATACAAAAGGGATTCGAAAAACGCTATCTAGCTTATGTGAATTCGTTTCCCTCAGTTCCTGAGCATCAAATCAAAACATTATGACCATGCATGTACAAGTAGTTAATTAACTAGCTAACTAACTAAATAAATAACGAAGAGAAAGAAAGGTGAAAAAAAAAGAAGCGAAAGGAGAGTGAAATTTAAGAACTTAGAGAATAGTAGATGTGTAATAGAGACGTATTAAAATACGCATGATAAGAAATTGTTTTGCAGACACAATTACGTAATATAGGTGAGAGGTAAATGTGGGGATCCTACTTCAAATAAATAAGCATCCAAGCATTTTTTTTTTTTTTTTTTTTTTTTTTGGTAATTTTATTTATCTGTAAATTACATATAACATATATACAAAATCTATTTAACAAAACAATTAACCATTCTCTCTCCTTGCATCCTTCCTACAGTAGGTCATGTTTTTTTTGTTTTTTTTTTTTTGTTTATTTGTTCTTTTGTTTGTTTGTTTGTTTTTTTTTGTTTTTTTGTTTTTTGTTGTTGTTTTTTGTGGGTTTTTTTTGTTGTTGTTTTTTCATCTTTTTATGAACAAAAAATGCATTTTTCCTGCAAGGTTTTAAAATTTCATTTTTTTTTTTTTTTTTTTTTTTTTTTTCATAACTATGTGTATTAACAGGCCTGCAGAAAGTTGTCGTATAGTTCCTATCTAGTGAACAAATTATGTAGCTGGCAAACAAAGTTCATTTGATCTGCTTGTACAATACTAAGCGTTAACTACAACTTGACAGCTTCCAGCTTACCTGTGAAACAGTTTCTGACAAAAACCAACACTTTTTTCCCAAGATATTTTGCTTTGCATGACCTTCCCACAATGCAGAAAAAAAAAGAACTTTCAGGGGTTAAATTTTGTCGATTCATGATTTCATCATTTTGCAAGTCATGAGAATCCCTCAGTTGTCATGATATCCCATCTACATAAGCAGATACATTTTTTTTTTTTTTTTTTTTTTTTTTTTTTTTTTTTTTGTGGCGGGGGGTGGGGGCGTGAGGGGGTGGGGTTTACGGTCCTTTCAAGAATATTTCACATATCGGGCCAATCCTTCATCAAAGGTGGGCGAAAACAGGAGAACCCTTGGAGAAACCGCCTGACCATCCATAAACAGAACTTGGCTTTCCCACATACGACCCGAGCAAGGCTCGAACCACAACGGAGAACTCTCCTACCCACCAGGCTACGGGGGTCCGCTGCAGATGTGTTATTTTCCTGCTTTAATTTTTTTTTTTTTTTTTTTTTTTTTTAATTTTGTATTTCAAATAATATTGCATTATATTTCCACCTCGTTTGCATTATCATTATTATTGTTGTCATTAATTATATATTATTATTATTATTATTATTATTATTATTATTATTATTATTATTATTATTATTATCCATGAAAACTAGGTATAATTCTGACCATTTTGATAAGAATTTATCAAAACTATTATTTATTTTGTTTATATACATTTCATGTTGAAATTTTCTATTTAAGTATGTTATAAAATTTTCTAATCTAAGAGTATTCGTATAAAAATTTGTCTTGTAAATAAAGTATTTAGCTATAACTAAGATGTAGTTTAGTATATCTTGCCTTACTTCTGCTTGTCTAGAAAAACTAAATTCTTCCTAGTTAGCTGGAGAGAGATACTGGAGTGTGCTTCTAGCTAAGTTTGTAGAGATGACCAAACTTCTTTGACTTTTTCACATGTGTGGTATTGTTTCTGACTCATTATCACAAAAGGAGCATCTGTCATTATCTAATTTGTAATCCTAAAAAGAAATGATTTTGTCACTAATATGTAATTATTGATTTTGAATTGAAATTCTTGCAATTTTACTTCTTTAAGTTCCCTTAGAAATGCATTATAGCTGTTCCACTCTTCTTGGTCAATATCTCCTAATATGTTCTACAACTTGCAAGATGGAGGCGTTGCCTCTTACTTCAAGCATTCAGACTTATATCCGAGTTTAGGCTACAAGTGTATTAGAAAAATAAGCAATATTCAGACAATATATTATGTTTCTAGCTTTATGGAAATTTGTATTGATATATGTCAGTTTGTAGGACAGATCAAGATGAGATTTCAAAGCGTTTGCTTCTTTGGATAAATTTATGTTCATATTTAAAAATCGATTCATTCGCTTAATCTGTTAAAGCCATGTTCCCGAAGAATAGGGTATGTAATGTTGGTTGGCAGAACTGCGATACTTCATGCATCATATCCATTCTTATAGCATTATATTTCCGGTATTCTAACAGAAAATGTTTGTTGGTCTCGGGTAGTCCACATGTGCATCTCGGGTCTTCAATGATATTTTTATGGTATCGATAATAGTTTATCTGCAGTTAGTTTGACGTCTTGCATGATGTATTTGACCTAGTCTGCCACCGACATAGAAATAGGACGGTATTTCACGTAAATCAGTATTCAGAGACCTTTTAAAAGATTCTACTGTGGGAGAGTTTCTTGATAAAACAGGTACAGCATTTCAGTCTCTGACTATTGAAGGTAGAAAGGATTTGTATAGTTGAGTGCCAGCATGGCCGTTTTGCAAATTCACAGCGTTTCTTAGACTGTATGAAGAAGCTTGACCAACTTGATCAGGAACTGTGTCAAATAATTTGGTGAAAGTCTGTTAATCATTTTGTAAAAAAAAAGAACAAGTTTATGATTTCTTCAGCTTCCCATCCTAGTTCATTATACAGTGAAGCAAGAGAGACTAACTTTGTTATTCCAGATACTATTCTACCGGCTTCCAGTTGCACCTTCTCAATCTCAGTTTGATCGAACTGAGTGCAATTATTCCATACGACATCTGCGTATTCCAGTATGGGTCTTTTAAACGTAAAATGAATAACCTCCAAAGTTTTGCGATCAAACTGGAATTTGAGTTTGCGCATAACATTAATTCTTGACCAAGCTTTGGATGTGATAAGCTCGATATGTTTATGCCAGGTTCCATCATTTGACAAAACTAAACCGAGATGTTTGTAGGGGGTCACGTTTTCAATCGGTTGGTTATTCAGGATCAGTTGAGGCTGCCGTAGATCAGCACGTCTTCTAGTAATTAACAGAGATTTAGATTTAGCAGGGTTGAAAGTGACAAGCCATTTTGTTGCCCAAATTTTAATTTTTGAAAGGTCGTTGTTCATAACAGATGCAGTATTTTGCGGAGTGTCGACAATAATGTATAGACCAGTGTCATCAGCAAACAGTATGATATTCGAATTAATGTCATTAACAATGCCAGTAATAAATATACGAAATAGCAGAGGACCAAGTATCGAACCTTGTGGTACACCGGCTTTTAAATAAGACCGATGAGAACAAGAACCAGGAAGAACATTTCTTTTCTTCGGTTTGTTAGGTAATCGGAGAACCAATCCAACAATCGTCCTCTGATACCCACATAATTTAGTTATGGAGAAGTCCCCAATGCCAAACTCTATCAAAAGCTTTGCTTATGTCAAGAAAGACCACCCTCACTTCTTTACCATCGTGTAATGCCTTACAAAAAAGAATTATACATGTTCACAAATTAACGGTTGAATCGCCCGTAACGAAACCTGATTGAAAGCTAGAAATTATATTGTTTGAAAGAAAGACGTTGAAGACATGTTTGTGCACAGTTTTTCAATGACCTTTCCTATAGTATTCAAAAGAGATATTGGTCTGTAATTCGAAACATTTGATGTATCATCTTTTTTAAAGATCGGAGTCACATTAGCTTCTTTCCAGGATGAAGGAAAAAACCTGTGGACAGAGATGAATTAAACAGGGAACATAATGGGTTGGCCAATTCAGAAGAGAGCTCTTTGAGTATTCTGTTATTTATTACATCTGGTCCGGAAGACTTTCCTAGCTGGAGATTCTGCAGTATATCTTTGACTTCATTAGGGTTTAATTTGATACCGTGGATTGAGGGTGTATTATCACTGATATTCAATTTTGGAAGTTCCTTGCTTTTATATTGAAGGTTTGTCTGTCCTATAAAGTGATCATTTAGAATATTCGCCTTTTCTATGTCATTGGAATAAATTATGTCATCCTGTAAAAGCGTAGGAATGCCTGAATTGCTTGATGTTTTAATAAATGGTTTCAAAAATTTCCACCAATCGTTACTGCTAGGTTTTTATGTTTTTAACTTATTTGCTATTTCGTCGATAAGAGATTTCTTTGACTTGCGAATTAGATTTGTAATTTCGTTTCTGTATTGTTTGTAGGTATTCATGTCTTGAGATAGTTTTGTTCGTTTAGCTTTATTGAAGAGACGTTTACGTTTTCTGATCATTCTGCGTAGCTGACTGTTTAACCACATAGGTTCTGCATTTCTAACTGTTACGTATTTGTTTGGTATGTGTTTCTCGGCTAGCGAAATTATATTATTTTTGTTTGTGTTACTGTCCTTTATTGCCTTTATTGTCTCCAGAATACTTATTTCATTATCAGGTTCGCTAAACATTACTTGAAATTCCAAGTTTTACAATTCAGATATTTGCGTACTTTTTTTTTTTTTTTTTTTTTTTTTTTTTTTTTTTCGATACTATAAGTTTTTGTGTTTTTTCTTTGTTTGAATTATTTGATTTAAATTTAATTATTTTTTTAACGATGCTTTAAATTCTGTACGTTTTTTTACTATTGCATGTCTGTTTTCTTCATTTTTCTCTGCCCAATGTAAGTTAACTTTGTGTAAAAAAAAATCATTTTTTTTCTCACATTTTTTACTAAATGCTGATTAGGTCTTACTTCATTTTTTGCACTAGAGCCTTCTTCTCAAATAACTGCGTGCAAACCGAATCTAACACCCCTACAAAATCATTTATTGAACTTTCCATAATTTCATTTGAACTATTATCATCCATATTTGCTACAGCATTATCTTAATCGGTAAGCCAGGACTATGTAGCTCTAATATTGCACGAGAATAGTTTTGAGATTAATGAAACAAGACTCATAAAATATACGACAGAATAATGAAAGATCAAAAGAACACACTACGGATTAGAAAATGGGAGTCTCGGTTTTATTAAGACTCTTCATGAGCAGTAATGGAGTTGCAATACTGCTTACGCATTTAGCGTATAGATTCTGACTTGTTTGGAACCCTGAAATTACCTGTATCCCGGACTTTTTATAAGCAGTAATGGAGTTGCAGCACTGCTTACGCCCTCTAGCATATACATTCTGACTTGTTTGGAACCCTGAAATTACCTGTATCACGGTAAAAATGTGTCACAAAAAATGTGATTGTCCAAGTCTGCTTTTCTTTTCAGTCGAATAGGTCGCGCGACTTCTATCGTGCCGACTTGTTTAAGCAAAAAATATAGCCCGTTATTGCAGCTGTATTTTTAGCTCACCTGAGCTATGCTCAGGATAAGCTATAGTGATCACTTTTTGTCCGTCGTCCGTCCATCCGTGCGCCTGTGCGTCCTTGCGTCCGTTAACATTTCAAACTACTTCTCCTCTGAAGCCGCTGAGCAAATTTTGCTCAAATTTCATGTAGAGCCTCCTTAGGGTAGGGGAATGAAAGATTGCTAAAATGGTTGCGGTCCGTTGACTAAGATGGCCGACATACCCATATATGGTAAAAACCTTTAAAAATCTTCCTCTCCAGAACCGAGGATGCCTTAGGGCTGAATCTTTGCACAAGTCATCGGGGACAGGAGATCTACCAAATTTGCTAAAATGATGGTCGTGCGTTGACGTTTGATCTTTTTACGGCGAGGTCAAGTTTGCTTCCCCATGCATTTGTATGGGCCCCATACATTTGTATGGGAAAATATTGAGAATTTCAAACGACTTCTCCTCTGAAGCTTCTGGGCCAATGTTGCTCAAATTTCAAGTGGAGCCTCCTTGGGGCAGAGGAAGGAAAAATTGCTGAAATACTTGTGGTCCATTAACCAAGATGGCAACCATGCCAATATATGGTAAAAACCTTTAAATATATTCTTTTCCAGAACCAAATAAGCCATAGGGCCTAATCTTTGCACAAATCATTGGGGACGGGAGGCCTACCAAAATTATTGCTAAAATGATGGTCCTAAGTTGACATTTGACCTTTTTACGGCAAGGTTAAATTTGCTTCCCCATGCATTTGTATGGGCCCTATACATTTATATGGGAAAAATGTTAAGAATTCATACTTTTGGACATCTCCTCTCCTCTAAAGACTATGATCCAATTGAGTTGAAGCTTGATGAGACGCATCTGGGCGTCTAGTAGACACACAATAGCTAAAAATGAGCCGAAAGCACCAGCAGGGAAAGAAGGCCCCGTGAGTCACTAAGCAGGGAAAGAACACCCTGTGAAGCACTAGCAGGGAAAGAATATCCTCTTGCATACCAGCAGGAGAAGACTCTGTTGCACACCAGCATCCAAGATGGCCGCCGCAGCCGCCATCAGGAAAATCAATTTTCAACATCTCTTCCCAAACCTTTGGTCGATTTGAGCCGAAACTTGCTCTGTAGCAACAGAAAACTCCTGGATCAAAATGAGCTAAAATGTGTAGATGAAAAATAGCTAAAAGTCATGCCAATTAGAAATCCAAAATGGCCGCCATCTTGAAAACCAATTTTTTACTTCACCCAAACCGTTGGGCGATTCGAGCTGAAACAGAATGTAGCAACAGGATGACCTCTAACTCGAAAATAGCTAAGAGCCAAGGGGAAATCCAAGATGGCCACCATCTTGTTTTCAAATGGTAAAATTTTAGAGTAGGAAATTTACAAAGCACCAGCAGGGAAAGAAGGCCCCGTGAGTCACTAAGCAGGGAAAGAACACCCTGTGAAGCACTAGCAGGGAAAGAATATCCTCTTGCATACCAGCAGGAAAAGACTCTGTTGCACACCAGCAGGGAAAGACGACATGTTACGCATCACCAGGGACAGACGACCCTGTTGAGGTTTACACAGGATGTGTAGCATAGGTGGGAGTGGCAACATGCAATTGAAATACCTCTTCTCCCATCATTTCTTTACTTATTCAGTGAAGATGAGTGCTGGGCTTCCCTGCTTTCTGGCCAAGATTATAAAAAGAATGGCCCTTGAGAGCAATGAACACACACACACACAACAACAAAGACAAAAATTATAAGCTGAAGTGTCTGAAACTTTCAATATATATGATTGAATCAGCAAAAGCTTTAAGTTACAATCGAAATTTTATACTGCGAGGGTTGCCCCTATGCTGTATACATGTATAAAATCATGATATTGTTAAACAAGATCTCTTCAGAAATCAGTTGGCCGATTTCCACCAAGTTTCATGTCGATCCTACTGTTGAAACGGGATTGAGAGTTTGTTCAAATGGTCACGCTCCATTGACTGTCATGCCCATATATTGTAAACTAATGATAATAAAAAACACATTCTTCTTCAAAACCAATACCTGCTCAAATGATGATCCTTTCATTTATTGCAGTGACAGAATTGGAAAAATGTTGCATAACATCTGCATATCTGCAGTGGCTTTTTCACTCAGGTGAGCGAGCCATGGCCCGTGGTCCTCTTGTTATTACACCAATTGTTTTACCATTTCAAAAAAAAAATAATAAGAGGGAGGAATGTTGCATATTTTCTTTACATTACGAAGACCGAATATTATAATATATGCTATAGGGCATGTATTTTTTTTTTCTGAAAATCCCTAGTAAACCGTCCTTTTTTCAGATCGTAAGAACCCGGACCGATTGTTATTAATCAAATGACAAACACCCATTTGCTGGAACTATATCTGAAATGGTTAATCAGACAAAGAGCATGTTCAAATAAAAGACCGTTATGACTACGTGTATCAAATGCCAAAATGGCACTCTAAACAGATCGATAGCCAAAAACGGAATCAATGATGACCACAATGCAAAATAGCATTACTTACAAAGTACTTTAAAGATTCTACGAGTAAGTGCTGTATATACTTCGACATTGCAAATAAAGAAGGCATGCACCTGTTCCTGCATCTATTTCATACGTTAAAGTTGAAAAGTACATAGAAACCAATGAGACAAACAACAACGACAAAACAAAACTAGAAGTAGACATGGTGGGGGCTCTGGACTACTTTTAGTGGAAGCCTCCATTTTCAGATTCAAGCCTCCCAGCTACATAGTGGGGGTTCTGGACCACTTTTTGATAAGCAAAACGGCCGCCACGTACATAAAGAATTGCCCACAGCTTCGAGAGCGTACTCGCACGGGGCCCGCCCACCCCGCTGGCGGGCCCCAACCCAAGGGCCTGGCACAGCCGAACACCTAATTGAACAAATGCTCGCCCTGGGTATATCGTGGATGCACACGAGTACATTTAACGCTTGTCGCTGGCTTATCGTTGGACGTAGCGAGCGCTGTGGGAAGCCTGAAAAACCTCTGCGGCATTCATAGGGCTCAGCTACGCCGCAGGCCGGGGACAGAGCCTCGCCCATGCAGGAAATGCAACCGGGGATCGAAATCGGAGACCCAGCTGTGCTCAAGGGGTTGCGGCGCCGACAACGCGAAGAAAGCCCTTCACCGCGCAGAAGCAAAGGCAAGACGCCTTCACCCAGCACGCATGCACGAGCTCCTGCTCGCTGCGCACCGGCAACGAATATTACCGTTTATCGGACTGCGCTTAGCGCTAAAATTGAGATACACGCCTTATATACCAACAGAACTTTCAATTAGACAGACGTTCGGCTGCGTAATACGTGGCGCACCGGCAACAAACATTACCGTTTATCTAACTGCGCTAAGCGCACGAGCTCCTGCTCGCTGCGCACCGGCAACGAATATTACCGTTTATCGGACTGCGCTAAGCGCTAAAATTCAGATACACGCCTTATATACCAACAGAACTTCCAATTAGACAGACGTTCGGCCACAGTATATAGGCATGGCCGATATGGATGAATTCATCGAGCAGCTTCTGGCTGAAATGCCCGAGCCTGACCAGGAAGTTGTAAGAAACATCATGGATGAGCCCATTCCCGGAGCAGTGAAACAACGCCTACTCAAGCCTCTGCTCCCTGGGAAGCCACGGCCTTCTCGCCCACCTCGCATGCGCAAGGACCGGAAGAGAAAGGCTATCTTGGAGGAGTTTGACCCACTGCCTCCTCAGAAGGCGCTTCGAAAAATCCAGGACTACCAGCAAGAGATTCTGAGTGTTTGAGCAGAAGAAGAGACACGAGCAAGTCTTCTTCCGAACGCCCTGGGTAATCGGAAAGTTTCTGCGGGGGTGGCAGATGGATGTGCCTCAAGGATACCCCCATGGGATAGACCCAAGGGCTTTCCTCAAGGAAGTCCGCCCCCTGATTAAAAAGAAACTTATCGAAGAGCTCCTGGACCTCGACGGCGTAAAATTTCAGCTTGCCCTCAAGGTCAAGCTACAAAAAGAGAGTCCTGATGGAACTGAAGAGTTCACTGACCCTGTACTCCGCCACAAGCAGGAGGCCAGCGAAATCAAAGAGGCTCTTGACAAAGCTATCCCCCACCTCCTGGAGCTGCTCGAAAAGGGGACACAGAGAGGGTCGGGGTGGGTGGTCGACAGAGTGCAGACTCTCTGGCTGGACATCGCTAGATACCAGCCACTGCGGGGGGGAGTGGGGGGGCTTATGGCTGGCGGCCAAGAAGGCGGTGGTCAACGTGAAGAATAAGGATGACCACTGCCTCCGATTGGCGCTCAGATCGGCCCTGTTGCCAGCCTGTGACCATGTAGACAGACCGTCGAAGTATCCTACCAATGATGGTCTGAACTTCATAGAGATCGATGCACCCACACCAATTTCCCAGATCCCCAGTTGAAAAGCTGAATAACCTTGCCATTAACGTATTTGGCTGGGATAGGGATGCATGCCCCGCATCAATCTGCTGCTGATCGAGAAGGCAGGTAAATTTCACTACACCTGGATCAAGGACCTCAATCGCTTACTCTACGACCAGAGCAAGCATCGGGACCGCAAGCACTTCTGCGAGCGCTGTCTTCATGGGTACAAAAGAGAGGACCTGCTGGAGGCCCACAGACCCGAGTGCCGAGGGATTGGGCAGACTGCAGTCCGGGTGGAGATGCCGGAGGAGGGGAAAAACAGGCTCACCTTCCAGAACCGCCATAAACAACTCCCAGCCCCCTTCATCATCTATGCCGACTTTGATTCTCTCACTTCCAAGATTGAGGGCCCAAAGCTGGACCCTATGAAAAGTAACACACGGAAAGCGCAGGAGCACGAGGCCTGCAGCTACTGCTATATCGAGGTGCGATGCTATGGCCAAACAGAGGCACCAGTTGTATACCGCGGATCAAACGCAGCAGAAAACTTCTTAGAAGCACTCCAGAAGGAGGAGCGCAAAATCAAAGATGTGCTGGCTAACCCCCAGGCAATGCACATGACACGAGAGGACTGGCGGGCTTATAACAGTGCCACCACCTGCCATATATGCGAAAAGCCGCTTGACGCTGACTCCGTCCGCAACCACTGTCACATCAGTGGAAGGTACAGAGGGGCCGCCCACAACGCTTGCAACCTCAAGCTGCACCTGAACCCGAAAACCACCACGATCCCGGTGGTCTTTCACAACCTGCGGGGCTACGACTCCCACCTGCTGATGCAGGCCATTTCAAAGGTGGAAGGCAAGGTCTCCTGCATCCCCAACAACACAGAAAAGTACATCTCATTCTCTCTCGGGCAGCTCCGCTTCATCGATAGTGTGCAGTTCTTGCTTGCCTCTCTCGATAAGCTGGTTGCGGCCAACAAGCCTGAGGCTTTCCAGATCACAGCGCAATACGAGCCTAATACGCTAGACGCAAACTGATCATGCTAAAGGGTGTGTATCCCTACGAGTACATGGACTGGGCGCGCTTTGAGGAGACCCAGCTCCCACCCAAGGAGTCCTTCTATAGCAAGCTATCCGATGAGAACATTAACGAGGCGGACTACGCCCACGCGCGGCAGGTCTGGACGACCTTTGGCTGCAAGACCTTAGGGGACTACAGCGACCTGTACTGCCGCTTCGACGTCCTGCTTCTGGCAGATGTCTTCGAGACGTTCCGGAAGACGTGCCGCCGCCAGTACGATCTGGACCCGGCTCACTACTACACGGCCCCAGCCTCAGCTGGGGCGCCCTGCTCAAGAGGACAGGAGTGTGGCTCGAGCTGCTACGACCAGAATCTCTTCATCGAGAAGGGGGTGCGAGGGGGCATTTCCATGGTGTCGAAGCGCCATGCCAGAGCAAACAACCCCACAGTGGAGGGCTATGACCCAGAGAAGCCGAATAGCAACATCCTCTACCTGGACGCGAATAACCTTTATGGCTAGGCGATGAGCCAGGCTTTACCCGCAGGCGCCTTCCGGTTGGAAGAGGACTGTGAAACCCTTTCTGAGAGTATAGTCAGTCACCCCGCAGACAGCCCTGAGGGGCTCATCCTCGAGGTGGATCTCGAATATCCTGAAGAGCTGCACAAGGCGCACAACGCCTACCCACTAGCTCCAGAGCGCATGGTTGTCCAAGGTGGGTGGATGTCAGAGTATCAGCACAACCTCAAGGCGTTGTGGTGGCGCCAGCTGAGGTTGAAAAGCTGGTACCTAGCCTTCGCAACAAGGACCGCTATGTACTCCACTATCGCAACTTGCAGCTCTACCTCTCGCTAGGCATGCGTCTCACGAAGATCCACAGGGCCCTCCGCTTCCGGCAAAGCCCCTGGATGGAACCCTACATCCGGATGAACACAGAGCTCTGAAAAAGGGGTACCAGCGACTTCAAGAAGGAGCTCTACAAGCTCATAAACAACTCGGTCTTCGGGAAGACCATGGAGAACTTGCGGAAACGGGTTGATGTCAAATTGGTGCGCTTGCATGAGGAGGACAAACTCAGGCGCCTCATCGCCAGCCAAGCCTTTGCCAGAGCGAACATCTTCGACGATGATCTGGCAGCGATTTAGGTCCACAAGAGCCGTCTGGTCCTTAACCGACCTGTGTATGTAGGGATGAGCATCCTTGACCTCTCCAAGCACCTGATGTACGACCAATTACAGCCAGCTCAAGGTGGGATATGGTGAGCGCTGTCAGCTCCTCTACACAGACACTGACAGCCTGCTCCTTGAGATCCAGACGGAGGATGTATACAAGGATATGGCCAAGCATCTTGATCTTTATGACACGTCTGACCACCCGCTGCACAGCACGGTGACCAAGAGGGTAGTGGGCAAGATGAGTGCGCCGGACACCCCATTGCGGAATACGTCGGCCTGCGGCCCAAGTTGTACAGCATCCTCGAGGCCCTTGGCGCCAACATAAAGAACGCTAAGGGCGTGAAAAAGGCCACCGTGAAGAAGCACATCAGGCATGAGCAGTACAAAGAGACTCTCTTCGAAAAGCATACCTTCCGCCATGGCATGGATGTCCTGCGGTCAAAGCGCCATCGCATCTTTGGGCGATATCTGAACAAGGTTTCACTCTCGCCCTTTGACTCCAAGCGCTCGATCGCAGGAAATGGGGTGGACACACTGGCTTATGAACACAAAGATACAGCGCTTGCACGCGCAGGATGTCGTGCTGATCATACATAGAGGAGCTGTTAGTTACTCCGTAACTGCTGAGTGTCAGGGGGCACCACCAGAAGGTCTTCTTTGACAAAGCCACGTTGCGGCCCATCCTGCAAGTAATACAATTCAGGCTCACCGGGCTTGGTAACCGAGCCTCCCAGCCGATACACCTCAAGAAACCACACAGGATCTGTTGCGTGTCGACGGCCACCTTCCAGCTCGCCAGGCTGGTACAGATAGCGAACGCTAACACCTGAAGGGAGCCTTTGCTCCTGTAATCCAACAGGTCGGTCAGCAGATTGTGCAACCCTCCCAGCCATTATGACATCCCAGGGCTTTTTGTCCGTCAACCGGGTGTCCTCACCATTCAGAGCTGCGACAACTGCGGGCAATCGCTTCCCACTCTGTGGACCTCCCGCCTTCAGGGAGCCGCATCTCCTGGGCATACTGGTGCCCAAAGAGGCAACTTCAATGGCCCCCGTCTGTAGATCTGAGACAGGGCATCGGCGGCCTCTGCTTCGATCTTGCTAGAGGCTCAGCCTCTTTGTAGCAGCTGGCGACGTCAACGACCGTGAGAGCGTAGCGGAAGGTTTTCCGTCCTACGGGGTCGTGAGGCAGAAAGAGCAGATCCGCTTGGTGGACCCCGTTCGGTGTGGCGATGTCGAATTTTAGTCGTGTGCGGTTTACACGAAAGCATTCAACACCAAGCTGATTACCGCTTATTGGATCAAGATAAAATTATGATAGGTTCAGTTGCTTTTAAAAGGCTTCGAGTGGCCCAGTGAGCTCACGTCTGATCAAGCCTCGGTCATTATGGACCAGTAGTTCATTTTAGACCTACATACCAGCGGGTGATAAGGTCACGATGGGCCTCTACCCGCCACTTGGAACCGGAGACAATCACCGCCTTCAGCATGTAGCCGAAGTCATATCCCTTCTCGAAAAAGAACGAGACTCCAGAGCGTCGCTGTATAAGAAATACCGGTGCGGTGTTAATGTTGAAGACGGACTTGACACCGCGCTTTCCGTGGCCAGCGTGGGCTTGGCTGCTTCTGGCGTTGGGCTGTTGTCAACAATCATCGCGGTGCCTGTAGCCATTGGCATTCAAGCTGGAGCGATTGTGTGTAGGTTGCTGGGAGCCGGCGGAAAATATATAGGCCGGAGGCTAGTAGTATATATAATAAGGGTTCTGGGCCACCTCCCTCTGGGCCCCAAAAGGGCTCCCACGTAGACAAACAATTCCGTATGCACGTCCAGACGCTCCCACGCAGACAAACAACTCCGTATGCACGTCTAGACGACTCCCCCGGGCGTGCGGCTGCTTCTCCTAGGCCCGAGCCCTGCGGCTCTAAGCGAGCATGTTGAGAGCCCCTGGGGACGGCACCACCCTCGCCGGCCCAGGGGTTCTGAACGCAAAAAAGGAGGCACTTACCTGTAAGCCATACGTCGTGCCGCGCAAAAGGTTGGTCAGGCTTTGGCAAACCGCTGTAACTTTCACATCCTTTCTGCTTGGACGAATGTCGTCTGCTAGTTGGCTGTTCAGGAAAAGAAACGTCTCCAAAACTGGCCCATTCACCTCGCAAAAATCCGATATTCGCTTAGAAAAAGGAGTATCGAGACATTTCTTTTTCTGTGCATTGCGATAAAATCGTCAGTGCGATTAAAACCTGACAAGAAAAACTTTAACTGACAAGAAAAACTTTAACTGACCAGAAAATCGTTGAACATAAGCAGACGATTAATATTTGTAAAACACATCGAGGAAGTTGTAAAACAGATATTTAGTTTTCAAAAAAACAGTCGTGGTCGTCTACCTTTGATAATATTATCGTTTACCAGACGAGAAGGCTGATGTCAGTGTGTGTAAAACTGGATGAACAGGGGGAGGGGGACCCATCGTAGTAAGTGAGGGTGTGATCAAAGGTGGGGTTGGGATTGAACCAGCCAAAAGGGCCGGCGAGGGTAGTGGGCCGTCCCTCGGGCCGGGTGCCGTTTTTGCGTTGTGGGCCCGGGCCGGCGGACACGTGGGGCACGAATAGGGACCGGCTGGGGGCTCAAATCAGGGTAAACGCGAATAGGGAACAAATTGGGCTGGAGAGCCCGAATCGGGAAAAAACACGAATAGGGAAGAGGTCCGATCACAACCCCTGCTGCTCCGCAGAGGTCGTTCACACACGGCTTCCCACAGCGCTCGCTACGTCCAACTATAAGCCAGCGACAAGCGTTAAATGTACTCATACTGGTGTGCATCCACGATATACCCAGGCGAGCATTTGTTCAATTAGGTGTTCGGCTGTGCAAGGCCCTTCGGTTGGGGGCCCGCTAGGGGTGTGGGGCGGGCCCCGTGCGAGTACGCTCTCGAAGCTGTGGGCAATTCTTTATGTACGTGGCGGCCGTTTTGCTTGAGATCAAAAAGTGGTCCAGAACCCCCACCATGTAGCTGGGAGGCTTGAATCTGAAAATGGAGGCTCCCACAAAAAGTGGTCCAGAGCCCCCACCATGTATACTACGAAACTAACGGTAGACGTCGGCTTCCAGTCATTGGTTCGGACCAGATGTTGTGATTGACATTGAAATTTGAAATGTAAGGCGATAAAATGCTTGAAGCAGACAACGCGTCTCAACAGTACTTTGTGAATTACTGTGTGAAATTACTTTTGCAAACGGAAAATACATTTGTTTCATTTATAATCTTTATGTCCCCCATATGAGAGATTATATATTGTAGCGTCCTTGTTCCACGCGTACAGAGTTTGCCCGATTTCTATTTCAATTTAACTTCCGGGTTCACCACGCAAAATTATGCTATACCCGAAGTGAGGAAATGTACCGCAATTTGTGCTTTATTACGTTACCTTACATCCATTATGATGCGGTTTTAGGTCTCTCACGCTTCAAACTTCCAATTTCCTTTTCTCGTATCATCCAGCTCTTAAATCTTAAATTCCCATTTCTTCTTGATTTTTTTTTTCATCTTGCCAAAATGGCAAAGCACTGACATTTTTCGAAATGTTTCGGTACTGATTCCAAGAGTGTTGTACGGTCACTTTCGGAACGTTCCTCATGATGTTGTGACATTAGCAAGCACATAATTATTAGCGTACTCTGGTTTGGACATCGTTCTAAAGACGATAGATCGCCTCCGTAGAGCGTCGTTAGGCCTCCTACACTTACGCCTGTTCTATTATCCACGCCTACAGAATTATTACTATCTATGCATGGATATGTCAGTTAATACAAGGCATTTGTTTGGCAAGGTTAATAGAATTATTAAAATCTCGTAAATTCTATTGTTTATTTTTTATATATTATTTTTTTATAATTTACAACTCCTAAGCCGAGTACCCACCAGCCCCCAACTTCCCTTACACCCCCCCCCCCCCCCCCACACACACACACTACTACTACTACTACTACAGGCGTAGTTTCACTAGTTCTGTTCCTGGCGTATCGGCGTTCGTATAGGTGAATTGCAGTTGCGTATTTCTTTCTCTCATATAGCCATTTTGAGATTTCACTATGTTCCTCTGCTTATTATTATCCTTTGGCGTGTATTGGCATATAAGTAATCAGGTAGGCAAATAATTACTTATTCAACGCCTTTAAAATATAGGTGTTTAAACTTAGAAATAGATCCGACCGCCTGTGAATAACGTCACATTACACCTACAATACTTGTAAGCCATTTTATTATCATCTAGTTATACACTACATACTACCATTCTAGCTATGAGTATATATGTTGAAATAGAAAATCCCCGGGTAAAATTAAAACCTCGACTGAGTAGTTACTTGTCATTTCAACTCCAGAATTTAACACCGTATATAAAGCACTAGACATACTTTGTTACCCCTACTCACATTTATTGACCTCTAGGCCGTACATCATGACGTTAAATATACAGATGCTAGAGTACGAAGTCGATTCGTTGACCAAAGTCAGTTGGTACATAAGTCAATTCGCTCTCACTTTGGTCAACTCGTTCTTATTTTTCGGTCAATTCGTTCTCATACAATTTTTCTTCGGTCAATTCATCTTCATACACGTTCTCATTTTGGTCAGTTCGTTCCTACACTAAAATCGACTTATTTCAAAGGAAATATGGAAAGAAAAACAAAAAGAAAACATCCAAATCTAACAAAAAAGAAATATTACATGAGAAAATCGAATCAATTTACATTTCTAGATTTTAATCTATGAAAAAAAGCTAGAAAGAAAGACAAACTTCAAAATATAACATAAACAAAACAACATAAGTTAATAAAAAAAAAATAGTTTCATTAATTGCCAGTTAAATAAACGTCAAAAAGATTGCGTTTGGAAACAAAGAACACACTACGGATTAGAAAAGGGGAGACTCTGCATAAGCAGTAATGAAGTTTGCAACACTAATTACGCCCTCTAGCGTATACATGAGCAGATATACCACAATGGGCCAAATGATGCAAAAGGAAATAAAATATAATCTGCACTACGGGGAGACGTTCTACAGCAACCACACGGCACTAACGCCAGCGGCAGTGTAGTAAAATAAACATCAAAAAGTTTTCCTTTGATCTCACGTTGAAATCAATATGTTCCGAAGAAAATCAAGAAAGAGCAAGAGCCACATGAGGGTCTGAATCGCTCTACAGGCAAGTACAGTAGCACAGTAGCTGTTGTTTTTTTGTTGTTGTTGTTGTTGTTTTTTTTTGTTGTTTTTTTTGTTTGTTTTGTTGTTTGTTTTTTTTTGTTTTTGGTTTTGTTTTGTTTTTGTTTTTTTTGTTGTTTTTGTTGTTGTTGTTGTTGTTGTTGTTGTGTGTGTGTGTGTGTGTGTGTGTGTGTGTGTGTGTGTGTGTGTGTGTGTGTGTGTGTGTGTGTGTGTGTGTGTGTGTGTGTGTGTTTTCGTTTTCTCCACAGGTACGTAAAATAACCTTCTTTGCAAGTAAAATACTGTTTCCACATGAAAAATGCTCTTAGAATAACCTCTCATGCAACTTCAAACGAAAAAGTGAGAACCATCGATAATAAAATGTGACTATCATTTTGTGTCATTAACATACATAGAAAACAAATTCTACAAATTTGGAAAACCGCTTATTATAAACGATTTCTACAATACTTATGAATTGCCTGCTGAATAAATCTCAATTAACACCTAATCTCTTAACAAACAATACCAAAGTTTCATGTGTTTACGGCAGAGTTCTATTTAAAACATTTTAAACTATGTAAAACATTGCATGAAAATAAGAAACTGCTAATAACACGCAATTTCTCCTATCCCAAATTGTTTTCTACCCTACCTGTGAACTACTGACTTTTACTAATTTTGTTGTCAGCATAATCTTTCAAGAGTTTAAAATTCGTAGCTTGGTAAAAGATTAAACCCTTTCCTGCATCAGGAATAAACGATATAATGAGGTACAGACAACAGGTGCAAAGACGAATGGCTGCAAGGACAAATGGGTACCTTGCCATGAAATAAGGTCATCTGGCCAGTTAAACAAGAAAAATCTTGCCGCCAGTGGGAATTGAACATAAAGTACTAATTAGTAATTCATCCCATATCTTATATAGGGAAAACAAGCAGTATTTAGAGAAATCTCCCTTTCCCAAAGTAAATATCAAATTTTCTCCAATTTTTTGAGGATTGGATTCTTAATGATAAATTGATATAGTGGTGTAATAAAAAATTAAAATGATTTAGTTGGTTTCTTTGATCCATCCATGAATGACTATGTTGTCTACATGTATATACAATAGGAAAATTCAAAATTTCAAATGTCTCTTTTTCCAAAACTATTCGAAAGATTTTTTTTTTTCTTCGATAGGGTTGATGTCTATGATGATACAAACAATCTTTGCAAGTTTCAAAATAAAAAGTTTCCCCGTACATCATCATAGTGCAGGTTATATTTTATTTCCTTTGGGATCACTGAGCCCATTCTGGTTATTTTGAAACTCGAATACCGCTTAATCCGGCGCTTGCGGGGCGGGGAGGGGGTGGTGCGTATTCAGCCTCGCAAAAAAAGGTAAGAGAGTCCAGGGAGTGCCACAATCACAAACCGCAGCCCTTCCCAGACACCAAGAGGAGGAGGAAACCGACAAATCGAAGCAAGCACAAATCGAACAAACGTACGAAAAGCACTTAGATTAGCTCTCTCTTCCCCTAGCGAGGTAATCGCAATGCTGAAAGGACTGAAAAACACAAGAACAAAATGACACAAGATAAGACATAAAACAAATCGCCTCGTAGAATAAACCACAAAATAACAAAGCGTAAGAATGACACCGGGACCACCGCCTTAGAACGTTCAGCAGAGTAAACCACTCGGGGTGGGGTTTAAAGCACTTTTACAGCTAGCCAACTTCACCCTGGGTCCGGATGCTACTCTTAATACAGAAATATATAAAAACTCGGTTCGCATAAAGGCTCCCAACTCAGTCAATGCATCAAAGCGAAAACATAAAAATCGAATTGATCACTACAATAAACAAAGACGAGTACTCATGACTACTGTATTCCAGAGTAAATGAAAACCAATAGTTGAACCACGGCGGGCCGAGCCAAAGACATATCGTCAAGCCCAAACCCACTGGTTAAAGTTTTACGAAGAAGCCGTCATTGAGTCTGAGGCCCGAACCGCCGTCCTGCAATTAAAGAGTGAAGCAAAGCCATCAACAATGATTGGGTTGACAACTAGGCATGCAGTCTGCCGCATAATATCCAGTCTTATCCTTACAATCAAGATAAGGTGTCTGTAAGTTGTGGGGCAAAATCATGTTGACAATTCTTTTATAACGGTTAATAAGTTTTCTGAATCGCTCCGAAAAGTCAGATTTTCCTACATTTTTTCTAAATTTGTATACTACGAGGTCACCGTGAAATTCTGGTTCCGATATACCTTGTTGCAGAAGTGTTTTCAGACTGACGCTATATTTTTCTACCAAGGCACTGTGTCTGAGATAAAATTTCGAAAACGCCTTACGAAGTTTAAAATATTGATAGCCCTGCCTAAGAAGTTTGACAGTAAGGGCTTTATTAAAGTCACTAAGATTTGAAGACGCTCTGGCGAATCTAATAAGTTGAGATATGTATACACCATATGAGGTACGCCGGGGGACATCGCCATCCAGGAAAGGGAAATTGACTATATCAAAATCAAAATCGTCCCGTTTATCATAAATTTTGGTGGAAACCGTACCATTAGATATACATAGATTCAAATCCAAAAAAGGTGTCTCTGTATCGGAAGATTTTGCTCTATTTAATTGGAGTTCTGTAGGGTATATGCGGTCCACCATTTGGTCATAGTAAATATTACCAATATTTAATAAATCATCAAGGTATCTTGAAGTTGAATTGAAAGCCTCAATAATGTCAGCCTGATTTTCACGTGAGATCTTCATGAAATCTCTCTCATAACAAAGAAGAAACAAATCTGCAAGAAGAGGAGTACAATTAGTTCCCATCGGAATACCAATAGTTTGTCTATAAAGTTTAGTTCCAAATCTAATAAAAATATTATCCAAAAGATAAACAATGGCATCACAGACTTTTTGACATGACTATAAATTGTGATTATTGAAAAAAAAGCACATTCTTCGTTGCAAGCCAAATATTGGGTATTCTCCCGAATAAACGTTTGGTTAATTAAATCAAATAAGTTTATCTTTTATAAGATGATGAGGTTACGTACAAACTACAGTGCTGCATATGATGAGACTCAACAAACCGAGTCCCCGATTTTTCTGTGTTCTTTGTTTCCTTTTTGGCTTTTATTTTGTCGCGTAAGCAAGAAAAAAAAACGAATGAAATGGTTCCTTTTCCATTAATGTTTGATAGATTTTTTCACTTTCAATGGGTCTATGATTATACAAATAATCTATGCAAAGAATTGGCCGAAAACTGTGGACTTAATCGCGTATATGAGAAAAAAAATAAAAATTTCAACGGACCCTTTTCCCATATAATGTTCGACGGATTTTTGATAGGGTCAATCGGGTTGGGGCTTGACGATATGTCTTTGGCTTGGTGGCCCGCCGTGGTTCAACTATTGGAGTAGAATTAGCCATGAGTACTCGTCTTTGTTTATTATAGTGATTAATTTGATTTTTGTGTTTTCGCTTTGATGCATTGACTGAGTTGGGAGCCTTTATGCGAACCGAATTTTTATGTGTTTCTGTATTTAGAGTAGCATCGGGACCCAGGGTGAAGTTAGCTAGCTGTAAAAGTGCTTTAAACCCCCGGTGGTTTACTCTACTGACCGTTCTAAGGCGGTGGTCCGGTGTTTGTCTTACTCTTTGTTGCTTTGTGGTTTATTCTACGAGGCGATTTGTTGTATGTCTTTCCATGTGTCATTTTGTTCTTGTGTTTTTTAGTCCTTTTAGTATTGCGATTACCTCGCTTGGGGAAGAGAGAGCTAATCTAAGTGCTTTTCGTACGTTTGTTCGATTTGTGCTTGTTTGGATTTGTTTGTTTCCTCTTCCTCTTGGGGTCTGGGAAGGGCTGTGGTTTGTGATTGTGGCACTCCCTGGACTTTTCTCTTACCTTTTTTTTAAACATATTTTATTTTTCCAAATATTACATAACAGTATACATTGTGGCACATAAGCAATAGGATCAGAACTATGACTTCTTAGTTAGTTCTTCTCCTTAACAATTACAGTTGTACAAATAGTGACGGAAAATGTTAAATAGTATGGATCAATTTTTGAATGTGAATTAAAGATACAAAATTAAGAAAAAAGAAGAAAAACAAAAAACAAACGTATAAAAACATAAAAAGCAGTAATAATAATAATAATAATGATAATAATAATAATAGTAATAAACTGGAATTGATAATAAGATCAGATTATCGATGAAAGACCCACAACTGATAATAGGTTCATACTAATGCCACTTCTAGGGATGATAATATCCGTCGTAGAAGTCGCTTTAATATTATCACAAGACCTTAAGAGATTTTAGTAAAGACAAATGGGGGGGGGGGGGGGGATAAGGGCAGCGTATCTCGGGTGAGTATCCCACAGAGTCAACTAACTTTTTAATAGAGAACATTTTAATCAAATGGTATCAACAGGTAAAAGCGTTTTGTGTTGCTTATATACTTTTGGACTTTTTCAAAATGAGTACGAATTGATTGAATAGTGAGTACGAATTGGCAAATGAGTACGAATTGACGAAATCGATGAGTACGAATTGACCAAAATGAGAACGAGTTGACTTGAATACGAGTTGACTGAGAACTGTTACAATTGGTGTCAGACAAGCAAATCTTCTCAGTAGAGAGAAATACAATAGACAGAATGAATAGCCATACTATTATGCACCAGTTATACAGAGAATATCACTAACAATCATTTTCATAACCTTTTATTGGATAAACGTATATAATAATAATAATATTAATAATAATAATAAATCTTTTCGGTGCTGAAGTTTTTATTACCTGATATGTACGATTGACTTTGGTATAACTTTAATAAATCCAGAGCTCTAATCGAACAATTTGGTGCTTGTGTACTTGGAATATGACAGTACACAGTAAAGATCTGGAGTGCACACTATAAAATCAAGTGGTTACTTTGAAAATATAAATTAAAAATAAATCACCGTGGCAGTCTGATCGTACCGAAACTTTTATTTTATCTACTGGAAGATATGCATGAAGACAGTGATAATGTCGAACAGCCTAGATCGAACAGTCATTCACTGGACGAGAGGACATCAAAGAACAAATGTCATCTATTCACGCAAGTGAAAGATAGCATTTTATGTTTGAATGATCATATACAGCACACATTTAAAGAATATGACACAAAATGCAGAACATTGAAGCTCTAGTAAAAGGACAGAATAATCTAAAAACCGTTAACCAATTGAGTCCTAGGACTACAATACAGCTGAACGACAATGCAAATTATTACATGTCCCCGGATGGACAGCCATCTCATGCATCAGATTTATTGTCTAATAGTCAGTCCATAGCACAAACCAGTGAACATACAGCTTGGTTTTTTCAAACACATCCGTAAGAGTAAAGAGGGACAGCCGCGTTAAATTAAAGTCTGATGATTTCGACGATTTTCTGGCTCGACTTGAGAATACTGCTGGAATAAACTGTTGGAACTACAAGACAAAAGCTTAGTTTGATGAGATCTGCTAGATCTTTGCAAAATAAACTTACTGTCGAATAAAGGCGAAATTACGCAAAAACATGCTAAGTATAGTTTAGAAAATAGGGCCGAGGTGCCGTTCGAATGGGGGTTCTCAGAAATATCTGAGTAAAGTCACATTAAACGTAGAACCAATTGTTTCTAATATCGTCAAACAAAAAGTTTTGCCGGCAGATATTTAAAACGACGAGATATTGGGTATGGATTTTCAGACAGCTCATCATTGTGATCTAATGCTCACTCATCAATGTTTGAAAATAAAAGGCAAAAACATCCAGTGCTTTGCTAATAGTGGAATGCACAGTCAAGATGGTGGTTGTTTCTGAATGCACAGAAATACCACCTGTATCAGAAATTGTTATGAAAGTTTTTTTCAACTGGCACAATACACGTTTATGTACGGATTTTTTTTTTTTTTTTTTTTTTTTTTTTTTTTGCTGCACAAAAAGGGATTGCTGGTAGCAATATGTTCCTCAACTGGAAAGTCCAAACATGTCCCACAACTGGTAAGTCCGAATAACTAACCCAGCTGCATAATAAACAAACATACTATTGTTGCTGTTTATGAGTCCGTCGACATTGCTGAGCTTGAAGGTTATGCAACCCAAACCACAGAGTTTAGTCAAAGCAGAAATCCCTGACCATCTTGAAGCCCTTTATTCTAATAGCTGTAACCATCATATACTTTCTCAGTCTTCTCATGGCTTAGGACAAGCTTCTCTTGTAGAAAATAAAAGTGACAACATTCCCGGTAGGAAGCTTATAACAGCGACTTCTAGAAAAAAACGTCAAAAAAGGTAAGAGAAAAGTCCAGGGAATGCCACAATCACAAGCTGCAGCCCTTCCCACATACCAAGAATAAGAGGTAACAGACAAAACCAAACAAGTGCAAATCGAACAAACGAACAAAAAGCACTAAGATTAGCTCTCTCTTCCCCAAGCGAGGTAGTCGCAATGCTCAAAGGACTGAAAAAAAAAACAAGAATAGAATTGTTATTCTAGGCAAAACTTAAATCAAATCGCATCGTAGAAAAAAAAAACAAAGCAACAAAGAGTAAGACCAACACCGGGACCACCGCAGAAAATGAAACTTATGGCTGGATACCGCAGAAAATGAAACCTATGGCTGACCGAGATATAATTGAGCCATCTTGGTAGTCCCCAGTTATCAGGTAGAGATTTCTGATGTATAAACGAGGTAACAATACCTGATAGTCAACCTCGTATTGACGAATATGCACTAGGTGGTTCTTAATGGTTTTCAAGAGATCTTAAAAGCTGTTTCTACGTATTAGGTAAGCATGTCATTTTGCATTCCGTCATGTCATTCGGTGCCACAAATTAACCAGCTGTATTTGAACGTCTTATGGAGAAGAATGTTCACCGGCCTATGACACTTTACCAATCTACCTGGACGACATTATAATCTACGCTAAGACATTTGAAGTCCACGCATAATTTACGGAGATTAATTCAGTACGAGACAGGTCAATTCCTTCCAGCGTAACAGATGTATGTTCATTTATTGCTTTGTTCATACCTTAGAAAGTTTATTCCGTGTTTTTTACCTCTTCATATACTTACCGAAAAGAGCCACAAATTCGAAAAGACTGAGAAAATGAGACGGCTTTAATACTTTAAAAGCAGCATTAACTTCAGCCCTAATCCTAACATTTCCTAACGAGACATGTGAGTTTGTTCAGGACTGTGATGTGTCAAACGTTGCTCTTGGCGCTGTCCTTTCTCAGTTCCAAGAAGGACAGGAAAGAGTATTAGCTTACTGCAGTGACTGAGCATTAGTACTACCGTCTAGGAAGAAACTTTTGGTTGATTCAGGAAGGACCTCAATAAAACACTTCAATCACTAATTATTCGGTAGGCATTTTACTGTAAGTGTTCATTGCGCATTACGCTGGTTTAACTTAAAAACATTGAACGTCAGATTGCCCGGTGGCTCGAGACCCATATGATTTTGACGCAGAAATGGGTTCATATACTCTAATGCAGACGTCCCTGAATCGATGTTCAGTGTGAGTATTGTGACAGAGTTGAGAAAAGGTGTTTTAATAAAGACACCAGGGCATTTGGGGGAGATGTGAAGAGTTCTCAATGAGTGAAAGCCTAGTGAAAGGTGGGTTGGTAGATAGGTCTGCAGATTTTGATGAGCAAGTCTCATCAGAAAATGGCAAAGTTAAGGGTGATGATCCTGTAGAAATGTGAAACTCTGTAAACGACATATCTGTAAGGAATAGTAGTGGGAATAGTATTCATATGGATACTTCTACACAAATAGTCAAAATGCTTAGGCTCACTTATCTAGTAAACAGTTCTATTAAGATCGTTTATCGGCCAAAAGAACAGACCCGAAATCAAAGTACTGTAACTGCTATCACTTATTGGACAATGGTGATGTTGATGTCAAGAATGATTTCGTACACTGCACCAACCCATGTACCGGTAAATCAACAATGGTTGTGCTGAAGATTATCAGTAATACTTAATACGCTCGAAAGCTGTCAGGACGGAACGAGGGTGACTTCCTGTTGATTAAGCTGCAGGTTGTGTAACGCCTAACTGTATCAACTCTAACACCGTTAGAATTATGGACAATAAAGACAAACAATTACATGCACTATTCCCTTCGCCTCGGTCTTGACAAAATCAAAGCATACTGGTTTATAATTTGATTAATCAGTTTGTGAACAAACAGTGCAATTCCCGACCAAGAACGGTGATCGTGAACTTGTTATTTAGTTTATAGTTCTCTATGCTAACATTTGTCACTTAAAGCACAGTCAAATCCAGTGGGAGGCGTGGAAACCTGGAAGTTAATGGGGTCATCTAGGTCAGGCCAGCTTTTGGATGTAAACATATGTGAATCAGCTGATTCAGTCAGCAAATCCAACAAATCACCAAAACAATTAATTTAAAATTCTGTGTTCCTAGAGGCAGTGGGAAATGTAAAGGAAAGGAATACTCATGAGCCACATAAACATAATGAGTCAGTTTTAAAAAAAAAAGCATTTCATATGAACACATTGTATATATTCTTACTACGTCATGTACTCTTATTTATGATATAAAATTTAAAAAAAATTATATATTGGCTAAGAGACCAGTATATTACAGACAAAAGTAGTGTAATTAATTTTATCATATGGTCACGTTGTTATTCAGTGGTGTAACGTCATGTCATAAAAATCGTATGACCACACGTTACATAACATTTTGGCGGGACCAAGACGTCCCTGTCAACCATGCATTGCTGCTAAACAATTGTCATCTTTAAAGGCGATAAATTCCCATTTAGAATAGTCATGTGAAAAACAGAATCTTACATTCGTGGCCTTCGTTTATGAAACGAGCCTTTGGCGTAAGATCCTATATATATTTCCAAAGTAATTGTAGTTTTATTAATCACCTTTTAAATGGCCATGTTAATGGAGAAATTTCAATGAAATGGAAATGTAATTAATAACTTTTTATCTCTTGATCCTAAAATTAGCGTCTACAAAAGTTGTATCATTATAGCCGTTGCTCATGTGCAGTGGGAACTTAAGCGAATAATGGGAAAATTCAAAGTAGGTCTTTTTTCTATCTCATTAGAGATATTTTGACAAAAGTTTTACAGAAATGCTCCGTGGATAGTCCCCTGGGTAGTTACATACAAGTTGTCCGAAGCGCTGATTTTGATTGGTTGCCATGGCAACCGAAACATAAAATTTGCGAAAAACAAATATTAAAAGATATTCTCAGAAGCCATAAGGGGGATGAAATGAACTTTCAAGAAATGTTCATAACATAAGCTTCTAAAAAATGGTTTGTTGGCATTGCGGTTGTGCTGCTTGTTGTGTTGCGGCCCACTGTCCTCTGGTTGATCAAATTGTTCCAAGCCTATGTAGGCAATAGTCTGGCATTTAAGTTGGCTATTTGTCGCAATTTATGATGGCCGTTGATAATTTATGGTACATCTGTAAACAAAGTATAGCTAATCAGAAACAGTGTAGAATATTCCATAGTTCATGGCAATTTGTTGAAATTAGGGAAATTTCTAAGAATTAGCCCTACGTCTACAGAAATTATACTGCGTCAAAAATGCCTTGATTTATGATTCTAAACAAACATGGGGTAATTGTAATTAGCTGTAATTAATTATATTTTTTTAAGTAATTGTGTGTGATTTGTTATTAGGCCCAAATTAAATTACATGTAATCGTACTTTAACTTTTAAACAAATCCAAAACGTTCCTGTATTTTCAATTATTTTTCAATATAGATATAGATAGATAGACAGAGATAATGATTTTAAATAAGAAAGCAACATTCTAATTTACATTCATCTGATCATCAAATTTACTGGGTGTACTAGATTTGCTTATGTCAGAACTATGGACTAAAATGTTTTGTTCTAAATCGCTGCATTGTCACTGATGATTGCCTCTTGACAATAGGCTTTAATGATTGGGTAAATAATGCAATGCACAGAGCATTAACTGCTTAAAGGTAATCTAGGCGTACTAATCAACAATGTTTTCTTGAAAATTGTCATATAAAAAAAAGGTAAGAGAAAAGTCCCGGGAGTGCCACAATCACAAACCACAGCCCTTCCCAGACATCAAGAGGAAGAAACCGACAAATCCAAACAAGCACAAATCGAACAAACGTACAAAAAGCACTAAGATTAGCTCTCTCTTCCCCAAGCGACGTAATCGCAATGCTAAAAGGACTGAAAAACACAAGAACAAGATAAGACATGAAACAAGTCGCCTCGTAGAATAAACCACAAAGCAATAAAGAGTGAGACTAACTCTGGGGCCACCGCCTTAGAACGGTCAGTAGATTAAACCACCGGGGTGTTTAAAGCACTTTTACAGCTAGCCAACTTCACCCTGGGTCCGGATGGTGTTCTTAATACAGAAATACACTAGAAAAAGTGTCCATAGGACACGGATGCCCCCGCCAAATGCCATTCAGAAAAAAGGTTTATATGTAATTGTAACAGGTATACCATGAAGTTATTATTAAGGCCCGGACACAGTTTACTATATGGAACTAAGTCAAGGGAAGATAATTCAAAAACGAAAAACACAAGAGTTGTCTTCCTTGTTCATGACACATCGTCTCAATGTGATGCATGCACCCATAAAGTTTCATGAATATATTCCATATGGTTTAGGAGTTATGGCCCGGACACGGTTAACTATATGGAACTAAGTCAAGGGGAAATAATTCAAAAACCAAAAATGCCAGAGTTGTCTTCCTTGTTCGTGACACATCGTCTGAATGTGATGCATGCACCTGTATAGTTTCATGAATATATTCCATACGGTTTAGGAGTTATGGCCCGGACACGGTTTACTATATGGAATTAAGTCAAGGGAAGATAATTCAAAAACAAAAAATGCAAGAGTTGTCTTCCTTGTTCATGACACATCGTCTCAATGTGATGCATGCACCCATAAAGTTTCATGAATATATTCCATATGGTTTAGGAGTTATGGCCCGGACACGGTTTACTATATGGAACTAAGTCAAGGGGAAATAATTCAAAAACCAAAAATGCAAGAGTTTTCTTCCTTGCTCATGACACATCTTCTCAGTGTGATGCATGCACTGGTAAAGTTTCATGAATATATTTCATACGGTTTAGGAGTTATGGCCCGGACACAGTTAACTGTATGGAACTAAGTCAAGCGGAAAAAATTCAAAACCAAAAATGCAAGAGTTGTCTTCCTTGTTCATGACACATCGTCTCAGTGTGATGCAGGCACTGGTAAAGTTTCATGAATATATTTCGTACGGTTTAGGAGTAATGGCACGGACACAGTTAACTATATGGAACTAAGTCAAGCGGAAATAATTCAAAAACCAAAAATGCAAGAGTTGTCTTCCTTGTTCATGACACATCCTCTCAATGTGATGTATGCACCTGTGAAGTTTCATGAATATATTCCATACGGTTTGGGAGTTATGGCCCGGACATAAAGTGGGACGTACGGACGGACAGACGGACGGACGGACAGACAGACGGACGGACGGACGGACAGACAGACGTACGGGACGGACAGGGGTAATACTTAATGCCCATCCGCTATTCTTCGAATAGGCGGGGGCATAATAAAAATTCGGTTCGCATAAAGGCTCCCAAATCAGTCAATGCATTAAAGCGAAAACATAAAAATCAAATTAATCATTATAATAAACAAAGACGAGTACTCATGGCTAATTCTGCTGTATGCCAGAGTAAATGAAAACCAATAGTTGAACCACGGCGGATCGTCAAGCCCCAACCACTGGTTAAAGTTTTACGAAGAGGCCGTCATTGAGTCTGAGGCCCGAACCGCCGTCGTGCAATTAAACAGTGAAGCAAAGCCATCAACAATGATTGGGTTGACAACTAGGCATGCAGTCTGCCGCATAATATCCAGGCTATAGCCAATTCTTTTATAGCGGTTAATAAGTTTTCTGAATTGCTCCGAAAAGTTAGATTTTCCTACAATTTTTCTAAATCTGTACACTAAGACACCGTAAAATACTGGTTCCGCTATACCTTGTTGCAGAAATGTTTTCAGACTGACGCTATATTTTTCTACCAAGGCACTGTGTCTGAGATAAAATTTCGAAGTTTAAAATAACTCTGCCTAAGAAGTTTGGCAGTAAGGGCTTTATTACGGAAGTTAAAGTCACTAAGATTAGAAGACGCTCTGGCGAATCTAATAAGTTGAGATATGTATACCCCATATGCGGTACATATGAGGTACGCCGGGGGACATCGCCATCCAGAAAAAAAAACTGCTTAAGTAACTGAATTGTTTTACTAACAGTTAAAGTCGCATTAAATGGTGTAGCAGTGAAGACTTACTGAAATATTACAACATAACAGCCAGCATTTTGCGCTGCCACATGATGCAAAATCTAAATCTGGAAACCTTAAAGCCAGATGAGTTCACGGCCATGTATACTTGGAAGCAAAAAAAAAAAAAAAAACATTAATTTTGTTACTCATATAAAGGCAGCGGTGGGGCATATACGTTTGGTCGTGATGTTACGTCCGCACGTGTGCACGTGCGTATGTTACGTTCGTAACCAGAAACTAACAACATTCTACGTCCGCGTTTATCTTCGAGGTCATAACTTGGGTACTTTTTATGCTAGGATGTTGAAATTCGTTATTCTACTTACCCAGACCTAAATCTTCAAGATGCCTCAGTTGCTCCTGGATCATGCCCTTGGGGTGGGGGAGGGGGTGAGGACTCAGAACAAAATTTATAACAGGTCAGATTTCATCGTGCATTCTAATTTACATTGACATTTACTTCCGCGTTTCTCTTGGAGGCCATAACTTAGATATCGTTTATGCAAGGAGGGTTGAAATATCATGTGCTGCTTACCCAGACCTAAACCTTTAACAGACCCTTTTCACAATCGTAATTTCCGATAATTGCCGAGCGGAAAATTTCCGGAAATGTATCGAGATCGAGGCTGGCGGTGTATTGACAATGCGGAAATGAAAGACACTCGCTGCAAAATGTGATAAATTCAGGGTTCTCGGGGACGCAGAATCCTGCGTCCTAGGACGCATAAATCCGGGTCCTGATTCCTAAAAATTCCCAAAGCCGAGTCCGCCGGACGAATATTACCCCACCCCCCCCCCCCCCCCCCATACCCTGTCGGGGATACTACTATTTATGACTGGATTATTTGACTGATGTCCGCAACGTGTTGTATTTACCGTCAGAATAATCCGCCGCGTGTTTTGCATAGTTATCTACTTGCTAAGCAAGTGGTAGTTAAATAGGTGTTGGCAGTTAACACTTCAGCGATCGTTAACTGGTCGAGCAATTAAAGCATGAATCTGACACCGTTATGCATCCCTTCCGTCATTGTGTATTGCCTCTACCGAGCGACTGATTCATCGAGATGCACACGCGGGTGTCATGTCTTTTATCCTCTGAGGTTTTTGGTTTGTTTTGTTCTTTTGTTGTTGTTGTTTTTTTTGGGGGGTTTTGGGGGTTTTTTTAATTGATCTTTTTTCCGATTCAAAATTTTCGGATGTCGAATTATTGTCACTGACTTCAGAGACGCACGCTCACCGTTTTCTGCTGAAAGGCGACAAGCACCCAAGCAAATTAATACCTTATCCCTTTGCGAGATCTGTGCATCAAAACGGTTATTATTTTATTGGCCACTAAAATAGTTTCTAAGTACCACCGAATCTATCATGTAAACCCTGTGTAGAGTCTCATCTTATGGGATGCTCAGATGCACCCCAGACGACGATACACTGAACTGTTCACGTTTCTAATATAAGTTGAATTTTTCTTTAGCTCTCGCATGAAAAAAAAAAAAAAAAAAAAAAAAAAAAAAACGCGTGCTCATAACGGTAGCGCGTGCTCGTAATGATAACGTCAGATGACAGCGTGGCGGGGAAACCGTTTTCGGAGAAAAATGAACTATTACCATGAACATTTCCACAAATCTTCTATTGTGTACTTAGTCACGGTCTGACGATCCGTCATTTACGCCGGGCTGGCCCGGCGAATCTATTTGAGGTTGTTTTTGTAAAATGTGTATGCATTCGGAGAACATCGATTTTCTTCCAGTTTTATGGGGTTCTTAATGGGGTTATATATAACTATTCAGCCCCCATTTTTTTATTATTATTATTATTATTATTATTATTATTATTATTATTATTATTATTATTATTCAAAGTCACTCTTTTGCAGCAGAGAACTGTGCTATTGGTAACATAGTGAAATAAAAAATGGGAAGTACTGTGTAGAAAGAATGTAGCAATGTGGGTTTTGCTCATTTAAAAGAGAAATAAGCAATTTTCCCGTAGGAGCCCCAATTTGTCCACTCGACTGAAATGAGCTCGTTGCTGTCAATATTCGTACACGTTTGAATTTATTCATTTCATTTTTTTTTTTTTTTTTTTTTTTTTTTTTTTTTTTTCGTCTTTGTTTACGATTGGAAATATGCATTCTAACGGATTATAAGCTGGTTTAATAATACAGTTTAATTTGATATTCAACCATGGAAAGATTTGGGCCGAAAGAAAACGCTATGAGTGGAGAAAAGAACGAAACACTGCAACATAGAATAGAATAGAATAGAATAGTATTTTATTTACTGCACAACAATACCATATAAGGGTTAAAGGCAAGCAAATACAAACATGACATAATACATTATACATTGATATGAAAGAAATTTTATCATCATTTGATTGAAAAAGAGAAACAAATGTACATACACACACACACACACGCATATATATATATATATATATATATATATATATATATATATATATATATATATATATATATATATATATATATAGATATATATATATATATATATATATATATATATATATATATATATATATATATATATAGTCTTGATGACATGTTATGATATATTACATTCATTCGCTTACAAATAATCTAAGGGATGTCTGTAGATGCATTAGTTTGATGAACTGCTCTTTTTTAGACTCAAATGAATGGTTATTTAGAACAGCCACGTTTTGAAACATTTTATTTCGCAGATCTTTCTAATACTAAATGCTAGGGCCCAGTCTATGTAGCAGTCAAAATTAGAGTATCGCCCCCACCCCCATTCCCCCTTATAGATGATTTCGGATATAGTATGTTTGGCCTAGGCTATGGATGGCGACATGTAATTTTGTATGCGGGCTAGAAAACAGACGATCATAGTTGATTTTTTTTACATAGCTCTGATAACGTCTATAATGTTTTTATCGTTGAGTATTGCGATGATTAATATAATTACAACCTTTCATAAATTATAACATTTTTTCACTATACTACGATCTATAGGGAGCTAAGTAATGCATGATAGATTAGTTTCCCGGCGTATTGATGCTTTGCATCAATGTTTTCTTGTTGTTTTCTGTGATACTCCGCAAGCCTCGTTCTGGATTAACGAGATTATTCGTGGATTAGGGAGAGCGGTAAAACTCCCGATTACGAAACTGGTCTATTCTGTGCTAGAGTTGCCTCTAGGGCATGCCCTGGGGTCGGGCTAAGGGTCCAAAGGCCGGAATAAATTGTGTACTTTGGTCACATGTCCATGTCTAGTATGTTCAATTTTTTTTCAAAAGTTCATATGTTCATATCTCAACAACCGATCATCAGAAAGCGTACTATACCTGGAGGGTCGACAGGTCGGGCCTAGGGTCGAAGGATACCTGTAAAATGTGTTGTTGTTGTTTTTTTACTTTTCTATTATGAAAGAAACTTGATCAGAAACTTGGTCAGACATCGGTCAATCATGTGATATTGACTTGTAGGTCATGAAGTGGAGGCCAGCATGACCTATATTTTACGGTCCAGTAATTTTGCATTATATCTGAAGTTTTCACGATCCAGTGATTTTGCCTTTAAGAGTATTCCATGTATAAATACTTTCTGATCATGAGACGATTCCTAACAGGTACAAGCACACTAGAGAGGTCCCGGAGTTAAAAGCTTAAACTCTTGATTTAAAGTAAAAGCAGACACCATTTTTTTTTCTTTTTGCTTATCTCAGAAAATAAGACGATATTTCATTTAAATGGTCCAACTGTCAGGTCCTACTTTCTGTGGAGAGCAAGAACATTTCTAAGAAAAATATCACTATAAATTTAGCCAGCAAGCTGCTAAAACTTCAAATACATATCAGACGACGGAACACGTAAAACGTGTAACCTCAAAATAAATGTAGGTCACAGTGACACACGATCCAGTGATTTTGATGTATAAACATCATACGTCTGGTGAGACAGTATGACCCGAGATTTGACCTAATACTACATGTAGTGACCTACATTTAACGGTCTAAAAATTTTGCTTTATATATTAAAGAGGGCTTGATCTGTAAACATCATGCTGATATATTATGTCAATGTGACCCGCAGTTTGACCGCAAAATAAGTGAAGGTCGCAGTGACCTACATTTCACGGTCCAGTAATTTTGCTTATATCTTGAAGAGTTTTTAATTTAAAGACATCATATTTATGGGTTATGCGTCAGTATGACCACAAACGTTTGACCTCAAAATAAATGTAGGTCGCAGTGACCTACATTTTACAAGCCAGTAATTTTGCCTTATATCTTGATGAGTATTTGATGTATAAACATCATACTTATGGATTATGAGTTAGTATGGCACGAAACTTGATACTAAATTAAATGTAGGTCACAATGATCTACATTTCTTGCTCCAGTGATTTTCTCTCATATCTTGAAGAATATTTGGTGTATAAACATATTTTCCGATTATGGGTCTGTATGACCCGAGTTTAAAGTATCTTACTTACTTCCCTATGTATTATTATACACGTATGACTTGTCCAAAGCAGGAGAGACGTCGACTCCGGCGGAACTCTTGTTGCAATTTCGGGCGCGCTTTGCTTTCCTGCAAAAGCTCTTTTTTTTTTTTTTTTTTTTTTTTTTTTTTTTTTTTTTTTGCATTTTTATGTCCCGGCCTGCTGAAGGCCGTAGCGGGGCATATAGCGTTTCGCGGTGATGTTACGTCCATACGTGCGTATGTCATGTTCATAACCAGAGTCTAACAAATATTCAAATTTACATTCATATTACGTTCGCGTTTCTTTTAGAGAAACTTGGGTACCTTTTATGCTAAGAAAAGGTAATTTGGTATGTTTTTTTACCCAGATCTAAGCTTTTAAGTCTCTGCTAAAGATGTCTCTGGGTCATGCCCTGGGGTAAGGCTAGGGTCCATTGTATAACGGGTCAGAATGAGCATTTGGAAAATAGTTGTTACCGTATGGGCAAAGAGGGGCATTTGTGTAGTTTTAACATATGTCTACTTTTTGTTTGTTTGTTTCGTTTTTATATATATAAAGTACCTTTGAAACACTCATGACAATCAAATGTAATGCTAAGGCAGTGCCATAAGCAAATTCTTTCCTATAAGATTGGTCATTGAAACAAAGAGATTTAACATCGGAATATGTGTGTGTGTGTGTGTGTGTGTGTGTGTGTGTGTGTGTGTGTGTGTGTGTGTGTGTGTGTGTGTGTGTGTGTGTGTGTGTGTGTGTGTGTGTGTGTGTGTGTGTGTGTGTGTGTGTGTGTGTGTGTGTGTGTGTGTGTGTGTGTGTGTGTGTGTGTGTGTGTGTGTGTGTGTGTGTGTGTGTGTGTGTGTGTGTGTGTGTGTGTGTGTGTGTGTGTGTGTGTGTGTGTGTGTGTGTGTGTGTGTGTGTGTGTGTGTGTGTGTGTGTGTGTGTGTGTGTGTTGACGTTTAGCTTCAGAATTCAAAACATTCACCTACAGAAAAAGGCAGTTGATGGGACAAAATCTATGATGAAAAACAAAATAGCAGTAGTGTCGAACTTTTCTAGTCCAGACAAGCTATTTTCACTTATTAGACCAGAAATGCACGCGCGTGTGAGTGCCGTAGATTCGTTGGCTAGACTTTATTTCGGCCAATTAGGTATCATCAGTGACCTTATATAAATATTTAAAATGCAATTCCAAAATGTTCATAATCGACTTTTTTCGATTGATGAAGACAGATCATGTCAGCTGATTTTAAAACAATGCACAGGACAGATTATGTCAGCTGATTTTAAAACCATGCATGTGCATTTTCAGAAAAAAAAGGGCTTCAAAAAGGATTTCCATTAAACTGCAGATGAAATGACAAATACCGAAGAACTTGTTGTCCTTAAGAAAACAGCTTGTATCAGAGGCTTTGATACATGTCTATGTTGTTAAAAGGACCATTTTCTAAAAGCGCTTATGCATAGTTTGTCATTATATAAGACTTCACCGTAAGGTTTTCTTTAGATGAAGACAGAGGATGGAACACTACATAGTTTTCATCATATGATAATTCGTAAAAGGTTCAGCCAGAAACATAAAATAGTTGCTATCGAGTTGCTATTAGAAGTGTTCATTTGCCTGTGTGAGACTTGCGGATGTAGCGCTTACATAGGAAAACATCTTCTCTGTGTGAGTGTCTTCCCAATACCTCGTCTTAGATATTGTATAAGCTTGAACACACAACAGAGGATTTAAAGGACTAAAATAAGACTCGAGATTATAGGATACCTGATATCACAGGTAAGTTACATAATTTAAGACAAGTTCTATTCCGTCCATTTGTTTACTATTGTTAATACGTATCTAAATCCAAAGTAAATATTAAAGGCTTTTTATGATCGTATAAATATTAATTTATTAAACCTTTCTTGGATAAAAAAAAGTGTCTATTTTTGAGGAATATGGAGCCTTTAATATACTGGGCTTTGGGTCGTATCAACTAATAAAGTTTGTTATTACTACAATATAGTTCTATATTATATATACACTACAGTAAGAAATAAAATGATGTGAAAGCACTTATTGCTAAACTTAAACGTCTTAGGGTAATCAAAATTTGTGTTTGCGTCACTTCTCATGATTTTTGACATCCCGCCTCTTTTTTACTAAATTCACCACGAATTGCAGGGATTGTCTGAATTCTGAATAAATGAAATGTTTCTTTTATGAGGGTGTGCAAAACCTAAATGATTTATAGAACCGTTTAGTTTTGTTTATTCGTCTGTCCACTGAATAGAGACGATTCCTAACAGGTACAAGCACACTAGAGAGGTCCCGGAGTTAAAAGCTTAAACTCTTGATTTAAAGTAAAAGCAGACACCATTTTTTTTTCTTTTTGCTTATCTCAGAAAATAAGACGATATTTCATTTAAATGGTCCAACTGTCAGGTCCTACTTTCTGTGGAGAGCAAGAACATTTCTAAGAAAAATATCACTATAAATTTAGCCAGCAAGCTGCTAAAACTTCAAATACATATCAGACGACGGAACACGTAAAACGTGTAATGCACCTTGAGTTCAAAATACAAGAAATATGTCCCAGATTATTGTAATGCCGACAAACCCACGAGTGCGATAGCAGGGGTTTTGTTTATGATTTACAAGTCTCGAGGGAAATATATCCTGTATTCTAAAGTTTGTGTTATACGTACTTTATATATTGCGTATCACAAAATGATTCTCCACACCTTCAGGTTGTGCTTCATGCACTTACGACGTTTTTCAATAGCCGTAAAAAGTTTTTGCGAAGTTACGTCATCTGCACAGGTCACGCGGCGCTTAACGTTCAAAAGAAAATATTTTCTCTGAGGAACTATAAATCATATTTTCTGCAGAAATTACTAAAATATCTCAGATATGAAATATTGATTTTTGCTTAAGAAAATACTAATTGATATGCTTGTCTTAGTAGCTGATATACACTCAGCACGCATCATTTGTCATGTCAGGAAAAAGTTTAGACGCATTACTTTTTTAAACTATGATGTTAATTTGTTCCGTGAAAGAAATTTGTATTTAATTCCTAAGAGTTTTAGGCCGTCTCACAAATTAAACAGCAGCATTATAGTTTCATTATTTCTTTCGTCCATTAAACTTTAATTATTTGAATCTTACGGCTATATATGTAATTAGTATTTACAACAGACATCCGTGACGAAGTCAGAGAAGGAAATTATCGAGTGGCTAATATGAAATAAAGGCACTGCCTTTGATGCAAACACACTCTGATATGTTTGAGATTTGACAGCAGTTTGTTAAGATTTGACAGCAGTTTGTTTACAAAGTTGGCCTCACGCCCCGGGGTCAACTTAAGTCACGTGATATTTTCTGTTTTGTATTTTTTTTTTTTTTTTTTTTTTTTTTGTTTTTTTTAGTTTTCGTTTAAATTCAGCAGAGCTTATATTTGTTCAAAAGCAACTTTAATAGTTATTTCTCAATATTTATTTATTTATTTATTTATTTATTTATTGGTTTGCTTGCCGTCATGCTTAATAAAGATGGCAAACGAGATAAAACGAAGTTTGCTACGAGACTCCATACGAAATTTGGGTGCCTAAGTATGTTTGTCAGTCTCTCTACAGTAATGCAAACACTTCGTGTGTTTGCTATAAATATGCAATGTAACAACTTACACATAATAGTTCATTATATACATTACAAATTTATTTGGCTCTTTTTTCTTTCTTTTTTTTTTTTTTTTTTTTTTTTTTCTTTTTTTTTTTTTTTTTTTTTTTTTAATTTTTGAGGCTACACACTTGACTAATTTTGTCAATAATTAAGTAACGCCAAACTTCTATATCGGAGGATTTTATGTGATTCATCCGCTGGCAAAGATTCATGTGAAATGCTTAGTCTGTTTTTTTTTTTTTTTTTTTTTTTTGTTGTTGTTGTTGTTTTTTGGGGGGGGGTTTCTGCAAAATAATGGGAGATTCTGAATGTCGTCTGCTTTAAAATTTGCACGGCGCTATAAAGATATTAATAGCTTTATTTATTTATAGCATTCTTGTTCAGCTGTTTAACTTCATGGATATTCACTTTGCATCTTTTGAAGGCACATGTCATCTGATCATTCATGGAATTTTTAAACATAAACCAATACATGAATACAAACATGCGCGAGAAAGTGTTCAAAAATTATCAAATAAACATGATTTGAGTGAAATTAAGTCCAAAACTGAAAATAAGCCCGACTACGTTTTTGTGCGGAAACCTATTTCAGTGGAAGTGAAAGCCGGATGCGACTTGAAAACCCGTATGCCAGCAAAGAATGACGGATAGAATCTGTAATTAAAAATGAAATAGAATTCTGATGTATCTGTATACAGTATGTAGATCTATGAATATCAGGGGTAGATGGCTCAATGTATTGAGTCTATCAATTCTTTGCAGTTGGACCATATATTTACAAATTTATCCAAATATCTATTTTTTGTTGCTGTATGTTATAAAAGTATTTTAATTTATTTTGAAATGCAACTCGTTCGTTCGTCTGTCATTACTGACAATGACTAATCCTAATCAACTGTGTGATGTGTTATTATTTGTGTGTTCTAAGATGGCTGATGAGTCCAATCTTAGCTCTAAACTGCCTGTTGCAGATAGAACAAGAGAGGTCTGAGGAAGAAAGCTCTGTTGGTGATGTTGGTGATGCCTTAGCTCTGGCTTTCCGCTGTGCACGTTTCTGCTCGGCGTCGCAGATTGTTTTTGCTTTGTATTCATCAGCTCCCATTCTTATGAGGCCTCGCCACTTTGTTCGATCCTGTTGCTATGCTGAAGGAAGACTGAGGGTGTCCTTGTATCGCTTCTTCTGACCACCATGGGAGCGTTTTCCAACTTGTAGTTCTCCATAGAGGATTTTCTTTGGCAAACGTTCATCATGCATTCTGGTAACATGGCCTGTTCATCTTAACTGTGCCAATTTCAGAAGAGTATGTACACTCTGCATCCCTGCCCTTTTCAGGACTTCTGTGTCTGGAATCCTGTCTTGCCACTTGATCTTTAGAAGTTTTCTAAGACAGCTTGTTCAGTCTTTTGGCATGCCGTTGGTAAACTGTCCAAGTTTCGCATGCGTGTTGGCAGCACCACCGATCTGTATAATTTCAGCTTTGTGTCAAGTCTGAATCCACTTCGGTCCCAAATACTTCCACGTAGCCGGACAAATGCTGCACTGGCAATCCTAGCATTGACTTCATCATCAATGTGCATAACTCTAGACTAGGTTGTCTACCACTTGCCAGTCGTTGACCTTTCACTGTGATGGTAGACTCCTTGTAGGCTTTCCATGTGCTTGCTGATATACTACCTCAGTCTTTTTTATGCTGATTGTGAGATCATAGCTGTCACATGAATGAGATACTTGATCCACACCGCTTTGCATTTTCTCTTCTGTTGGAGCACCCTTTGCCATGTCATCAGCAAAGAGGAACTCATGTAGTCTGCATCTTGGATTTAGCTTGCAACCTTCTTAGGTTGAAAAGTTTCCCATCAAAGCGATACCTAATAGGTATACCATTGTCACCATCCTGGAAAGCATCTATAAGCATGGCAGAAAACATCATGCTGAACAGTGTTGAAGCTAGTACACAGCCTTGCTTAACTCCATTTGTCACAGGAAATGGATCTGAAAACTCTCCATCATTTTGGACCCTTGCAAGCATATCATCAAGGAACTGCCGCACCATTGCTTTGAATTTGGCAGGACAGCCAAACTTTGCCATAATTTTCCAAAGTCCCTGTCAAATGCTTTGGTAAGGTCGACAAAGGTCATGTAGAGGTCCACATTCTGTTCCTGGCATTTTTCTTGAAGCTGTTGTGCTGTAAAGATCATGTCTATCGTTCCTCTGTCTTTCCTGAACTAGCTCTGGTAGAAGCCCTGACTGTTCAAGGTGTTCATTCAATCGATTCAGTAGGACCCTAGCAAGGATCTTTCCAGCAATTGATAGTAAAGAGATGCCTCGATGATTGCCACAGACGAGGATTCCCTTTCCTTTGAATAGGCGGAATATTCCTTTTGAATAGGTGTTGCATCCTTGAATTCTTGAGGGATGGCTTCTTTTCTCCACATAATGTGAAATAACTCTGTCAGTTTCTCTGCAGCTGGAGGACCTCCTGCTTTGTAGATCTCTGCAGGTATTGCATCTGATCCTGGAGCCTTGCCAAATGACAGGAGTTTTATTGCTTTCACTGTTTCAGAGACGGTTGGGAGCTCATCAAGCAGCGGATTACATTCCACCTGTGGTAGTCTGTTGATAGCTGCATCATTGATAGATGATGACCGATTAAGGACACCATCAAAGTGTTCAGCCCATCTTCTCAAGATAGCTTCTTTGTCAGTCAGGAGACTAGTTCCATCTGCACTAAGGAGTGGGGTGGTTCCTGAGCTCTGGGGACCATATATTGTCTTGAATGCATCAAAGAACTTCTTCATATCCTTTCTGTCTGCAAAGGACTGGATTTCATCAACCTTTTTGCTCAGCCAGGAGTCTTGCATGTCTCTGAGCCTAGTCTGTACTGTCTTGCATATGTTTGAATAGGCAGTCTTTCTGAGGTAAGCCTTGTGTTTTTGGTATTTCTCTTCAAAGAGTCCCTGGATTTCTTTGTCATTCTCATCAAACCAATCTTGGTGTTTGCGAGATACTGGTCCTAGGAAATCCATTGCTGAAGAGTGAACGGTGTCTCTGAAGACTGTCCAGCTCTCCTCTACATCTTCTGAACTGTGTTCCAGTGCATCTAAACGGCTGCAGAGATCGTTGACGAATGCTTGCTTCTTGCTGTCTTGTTTCAGCTTGGAGACATCCAATTTCTTTGGCATCTTCTTGCCTTGTGGTCGTCGTACAGGCTGAATGCGCAGGTTGAGTTTGCTGACAACAAGCCTGTGATCTGTCCAACAGTCTGCATCACACATAGTCTTTGTCACTCTGACATCCAGTCTGTCCTTCCTTCGCACTATGACTTAGTCAATGAGATGCCAGTGTTTGGAGCGAGGGTGCATCCATGATGTCTTTCTGCGAGTTGGAAGACTGTGTTGGTGATCAGTAATTCGTGCTCTGCATTGCCGTTGCACTTCCCTACACCTTCATATCCAATCACTCCTTCCCAGGTTTGGTGGTCTGTGCCCACTCTGGCACTGAAGTCCCCAAGGAGGATGAGTTTGTCTGTCCGGGCTGCTGCAGAAATCACAGAATTCAGATCATCATAGAACTTGTTTTTAACCTCATCTGGGTTGGTCATTGTGGGTGTATAGGCAGTTACAATTGGTGCATGCCTCTTGCCAGATAAGGAAAGTCTCAGCGTCATCAGGCGGTCATTTATGCCTTTTGGAAATCCTGAGAGCTTGCTGACGAGGTGTGACTCGATGGCGAATCTTACTCCTGCTTCACGCCGCTCTTCTTTCTTGCGTCCACTCCAGAAGAAAGTGTAGCCAGCACCAAATTTAAAAGCCCTTCCTCTGCAAGGCGAGTCTCACTCAGAGTTGCAATCTCGACTTTGTATCGGTCAAGTTCTCTACCAACTAGAGCTGTTCTAGGCTGAGGTCTGTCAGAACCAGAACTGTCCATTAGGGTGCGCACATTCCAAGAGCCGATAGTTAAAGGTTTCATCTTCATCTTCTTTTTTCTTGTTTGACCGCTAAATGGGATTCCCGCTGATCGCGGTTAACCAGCCAGGAGTTTTGAAGCAGGCAATTGTTTAGGGGCACCTTTTCTAGCCCCTTCCCCATGCTACGGGGGTGAGCAGTGCGCTCAATGGTTCAGTTCGGCTGCCGAATTCCCCATACTGCTTCGCTCTTAAGGAAAGCGACCATATAGAACCAAGCTGCCTGTGTGCAGGTCCGCAATTACAGCTTCCAGTGTCCCTTCACCTGCTGCTTCGCCGCTCGCCAATAGCCACAGGGCTTTTGTATGACTTGCACATTTTGCTAGAGGTACCCTCTGCAGATTATTCGTTGTCTATGGGGACCTTTCGAGGCATTTTTAGCCTCTCAAAGGGTTGGTCTCTTTTTCTGGCCGTATCTGTGTGCCCTTTACTGGAATGAAGGTTGAGTATGCATGACTTTGTGTGTGACAGAGTATTGTTTTCATTAAACAAAGAATTTTTCCGGTATTGTGAAAAAACCTCATTTTGGGATAAAAAATTGTTTGTTTGTTTTTTTTTGGAAATTCCCTTTTTTCTTAGAATCTTTTGGTTGGTGCCATTGACACTTTTGTAGCTGAACATGTTGCGAACATGTTGAGCTGATTGAAATAGGGCTGACACTTCCAGTTTTGTCCATGAAATAATGGTAAAACTTGAGGGTTGCATTTTAGTGATAATCAAAGGGGAAATAAAACTGGTGGCCCTTAAATTATTTTGTGGAGTATATATAGCTACATAAGTTACTGCTTCTATATAGCTGTAACAGCTATATATACTTTAGGGTGATAACAATTTCTAGATCTGTAGTTGAGTATGTATTTCCTATGTTACATATGAACAATTCCTCAACTAATGCGAGGTTTATGTATTTAGATTTTAGCCATCTATTAAAGTCAGTAAGTAATCTCTGAGTTTCCTGACAGTACCAGAACATTTGACTGATTGTCTCTTCCTCTTGACAGAAGCTACAGTTAGGGCTTGGTGCAAACCTAATTCTATATAGATAATTTTAGTTGGAAGAAATCGATGTTCCATTGTAACTTGTTTCCTAAATGTATTTGAAAAGGCGAAGAATAGATAGAATTCCAAGGTTCTTCCTCAATATTATAAATAGTGTTCCATTTAACCTGGTAGGTGGATTTATCTGCGTTTCTGTTAAGTCTTTACACCCTTTCTTTGGTTTAATTAGGAACAATATATTTGCACGACGAAATGGTGATGATAAATTTCTAGTAAAATGTAAGGTTTTATAGTTCTTTGCAAATTCCTTTATTGCCTGTTTTAAACCAAGAAATTGGACAAAATTTGTTTTTGTTTGGTCAGAAATTAGCTTGCTATTGAGTTTCGTGATATCATCGACCAGTCTGTGACCCGCACTCTTCACCGCCACTCGCACCCTCATGAGTTTGGATTTACTGTTACTGTGCTGGTCCTTCAGTAAAACAGGTCTATCAGAATTAGGTCTACTAGGAATTCTATATGTGGCCTGAATTCCCCTAGGGTGTAAATCCACGAGTTTTTGATTGATTTTCTGCAGCTTTTAACTTGGTTGTGACATTTTAAGGCTTGTTTTAGGCTTTGATTTTCTTCAGACAGTTGCCTATTAACAGTTTTATGTTTTGCATGGCTTTGGTGCGCTCTTTTAACTTGCATCCCATGGTCATTTCTATACCGTTGTTTATTTCACTTATGATCTCCTCCACTTTGTTTTTATCAATTTCTGCATGTCATCTTTAATCATTATTTTGTCTTTTTTGTCACTAACACTGTTGATACTATCCCTGAGGAGCTTCAGATCAGTAGAGATCTCAATTTGCGGATGCAGGAAAAAAACCATTTCTTCTGCACTTGAATTAGCTGAATGGGGCCGCTTTGGTTTTGAAGGTGTAGTATGCCCACAGGCAACACCTATTTTCTTCACTTTCTCTTCAGCCTTTTTGTTTCCTGATCCGCTAATTGTTCCTAACAATATTATACACTGCAGATAATTACAGTATTTAGGTAATATTTTGACTTCTAGTCCAGTGACTATCTCAACACAGATTATACTTGTTAAATCCAGGTAAATCACACAACTATAAATTTTCTTTTTGTTTAACTGGCTATTTTTTTATTTCTTTCAAATAGGTCACTTGTTATTTTTTTTTTCAAAAGTAACTTTATCACTGGAGTACCGAACACATAACCTAATACAAAATAATACAAAATTTCCTTAGAAATAGTCACTAATTCCAGCTCATCTGAACAAAATTTGCAGAGAGAAACTAACACTACATGTACTAAAGCTCACTCAAACTTGCAGTTTTCTTAACACTTCTGTGATAAGTTTAGTTCTAGTTTCCCAGCCTGCATGGAAATATTAAGACCACTTGACAAGTATGGACTAGTGGTCGAAGATCGGCCGCAAGATCTGGACTATATAACCAAGTACTTTTAGGTTTCGAAAATTTGCATAATGACCGCTAGTCCGCACATCCAAAACAAAGGCATTGCAACACAAGAGAGAAGAGAAATACCGAGTATCGAGTTGACTTGTGTCTGCAGAGGTGCGAGTCCGGGGTGGGAGTTGACCAAGATCAAAAGATGCGAATTGACTAAGGTCGGCACGGCAAAAGATCGAGTTAACCATAAACCGCGAACCAAAACAATATGGCAGCGCTCTGTGTAATCAATGGAAGCTGCTATTATTAGCTAACACAGAGCCAATGAAATTCGCTGTAACAAAACCGTGACATTTCCCACAATGCTAATTGTACCCAATTGCACATTGCAAATAAATATTTTTATTGTGAAACAACAAAATATTGAATAAATCAATATATATTTTTTTATTCTGAATGAATATAATTTATTGCCAATATCTTTTGTTGCTGGTTAATATGCAATAAACTGTTTAATAATAATAATTCTTAATATAGAAAAAATATTTATATTTTGAAAAAATATAATTTTATTGCCAATAAATAAATTTATTGCCAATAAATAAAATTATTGCAAATAAATATATTTTATTGCCAAATAAATATTTACTTTATATTCTTAATATACAAAAAATATTTTTTATTTTGAAAAAAAAAAAAAGTTATTGCCAATAAATAAATTTATTGCAATAAATAAATTTATTGCCAATACATATATTTTACTGCTAAATAAATATTTATTTTGCAAATAAATATATCTTATTGGCCATAAATATCTTAATATAGAATAACATTTTAATATGGAACAAATATATTACACGATACACTATTGCAACGTGTATCATGCCATAATGGGGCTCGTAATAGTTTTTTTGTTTGTTTTTTTTCTAATGACCAAGGCGGTTCCTCTGCTGGAGTTCTTGTTTTGTATGTCGCGCTTATCACTGTGGTACACCGGACAGTAGCTTCAAACGGAACTTGCGACTCTGTCCGACCGGTAATCGCATACTTGGGGTTTGTATTTCAGGTAGGTCACCTGTTTATTTTAGTATTTTTGTTGTTTTTGATAACAGCTAGCCCGTTTGGATGCTCGCAGAAACGAGGTTAGATAATAATTGTTCCCTCATAACAGCTAAATGCGGGAGAAAGGGTCTTTTAGACGGGAGAGACTCAAAGATATCTGGTCGATCACGGCGAATATATCTTTTTCACTTCAAGTGAGCGTCAATAAAATGTGTTTTCCAAAAATTATCCCAGTCAAAAGAAAGAATATTTGAACTTTTGAGAGCAAAAGTTATTTCCCTCGCCATGTGCAACAACTATGTAGCACAATTTCTCCGATTTATGATTATCAATGAATAAACAGTTGTACACTGTCTTCGGCACGACTGTCCGCAGTCTTGCTACTGTACGTAATCAATAGTTGCCACCAGTGCTTTTTTTGACTGTCCGCAAACTTGCGACTATAAAATTACAGCCAGTCAGTAGTTTTCAATTGATTTTAATGCTTTATGCGACTGTAGTCTTATGGATACTCGTCTAGAGACATAAGTAGTCGCGTCTACAATGCACTGTCGGTGAAATACAATTAAATGTATAAAATCAAATTTAAATAAAAATGCTTTTATTCAGTTAAATGTGCAGTATCACTTAATATTCAAGTACCGAAAGCACTATCGATCACAAAGGTTGAATTTACATTCAAACATATTCAAAACATATGTAACTAACAAGTAAGTGATTTAAGACCGTACTGAGGTACTGCTTCAATTAGCCCGACCAGTTACCCCTCAATACAAATGTTTCTTGAAAGGTCTGTTGAGATTTTGTTGTTGTTTGTGTGTTGATGTTCTATGACCCATTGACCCATTTTAAGTCATTTCGTGCGTGGTCAGTTGCCATCGTAAGGCTACTAGGCAGTTTACGAATACTTAGTACCATTCTTTGGCCACTTACAATATGCTAAAATTGCCCGTCTTGAACCAATGAAAAGTTGAGAAGGGTCTAGAAATATTGTGATAACCAAATCTCAAGAATGCTGGTAATGTGCAGCGCTTTATACGAATATATCGGTTTTTATACGAATATATGTCCCTGGAAGCAGCGAAAGAGAGTGTGTCCAGCAAGACCTCCAACCCACATATATAGGCATATTATCTATCTATCTATCTATCTATCTATCTATCTATCTATCTATCTATCTATCTATCTGTCTGTCTGTCTGTCTGTCTGTCTGTCTGTCTGTCCGTCCGTCCGTCCGTCCGTCCGCCCTTCTATCTATCTATCCCTCTATCTATCTATCTAGCTAGCTAGCTATCTATCTTTGTGTCCGGCATTCTTTACATTTCGTCTGCTGTATGTATAACGCAAAAAGCCTTTGTGGAATAAAGGTTGTTTAGTTTTCTACCTTTTCATTTATTTAACCATTTAAAATACAACTAGGATAGTCTCTCTTGCATAATCTCTTCTGCAGAAGACGAGAAATACGGAAGTCCTTGGAAACGTTAAAAATACTATTCGCTAAATTTGGCCTAAATCTGAGTACTCTAACTGTTATTATACAAAAATGAATGACTACGTCCGGTAGACGCAGTCCCTTGTAAATTTTATATATACATTTCTTCCGACATATTTCATTGCCGTCCTCGACAATATAGATTAATCCGCTTTTACAAAATAAAATCTTCTTCCTTATAGACTGGACAAGCTCATTTCTGATTTTAAGGGTATCTGTAATTTATTTATTCTTCTTTGTCAGAAATACATTATTTCATGTACATAGTGTCGGTCCTAGCACTGTCGCAGAGCTCGGGCTCAGGACTACTCCATTCAGAGTTAGACATCCATCAGAACTATGAATTGCACAATTAAGAAAATCAAAGAAAGGAACGACAGAAAGAATGACAATATGTCGGAGGAGTGTATTGTATTTGGGTAGTTTGTTCGTTTGTTCGTTCTACACACTTTGCCTAGAGATAGTATATTGAAATTTTGTGTAAAGAATCAGAATAAAAATAACTACATTCGTATGGTTTATGGCTAACTTAGTTCCTGAGTTATGCCCTTTTATGCAAGATATCTCGAAACGGGTTGATTTGGAACCTTGACACTTGGTATGCTGATTGGGAATGATGAGTCAATTACCCAATTAAATGATTTTTTACGGGATTATGCCGCTTGTAATATAATGATTATGAAATGTTGTCAGCAAGCTATCTCGGTAACTCTTTGAGCTAATGCAGGGCCTTGCCGAAGCTTGGTGTGCTCGTAGTAGATTACTCGACCGGCCTGACATGACACTAGCAGTGTTGACTGGACCATGCTCAAACAAAAAAATCTAAAAGAAATGACAAAAGTACACTTCAACACTTCCCAAGAGGATCGACGAATCTTCAAAAAGTAAATGAATACGCTCTCAGGAGAGACGACTCTTGAAGTATCCTCTCAGTCCGACATTCTACCATTTGCAGACGGAAAAAGAAGCGTAGCAAGAAATCTTAAGATTCCGCTGTATGTTCATCGAGCAATGCGTATAAGATTAGTGCCATTTAGATAGGCTTTACTAAAATTCAAGGAGTGTTTGTTTGAGGTGAGGTAATTACCGTAAAAACTATAAGTATTGAGACTGATAGGCCTTTGTAAACAGTGTAGACCCAGATCAGACGCCACAGTACGCGGCGTCTTATCAGGGTCTATAATAAAGTGTTTGCAATACATTACATCAATATAACAGACGCATCAAAAGGAGGTAGACTATTCCAAATTTAAGGACAAGTATGGTAAGAAGTTAAAGCATCCGAAAACTTAGGATAAATATAGTAAAACTTAAATGCCGATTAAAAAAATGAATGTATCCACGGTCTCGACCAGAAAATTTTACTATACGCAGGCTAAACTTTGTTAACAATAAAATCTCCTTTGAAAGTGAATGATAAGTTTACATTACGTCATGAATGCATGAAACGAACGAATCTCAATTTTGTTTAGACACGACTGCCAAGAACAGCCGTGTTTTAGATGATGGTTTTAATGCCATTTTATAAATTTCAATTTTTTAATTTAAGGATTTGAATGTTTTATACATTCTCTTCTGAGTATGACCGGTTTGGAGATGTTGTGATATTTGTGAGTGGACCATTTCTGCGAAATTTTCGCCTTGAGGGGATAATTGTTTGTTGTTGGTTTTATTTTCCCTCAAATTTATATAAGATATGTGATATAACCTTTAAGATATCTAAATTGCTAAAACGTATAAGATATCTAATATAACATTTTAAAAGATGTTTTCTTTAGTAAATAAGATATATATTTGATATATGATATCTGATATAGAAAATAAGATAAATAATATAATGTAATGTATAAGATAAATACCATATAAGATATCTAGTTTGACATTTGGTATATTAGATATCTTATATAGGATATAAGATATATTATAAAGTAAAGAGGATATTTCATTTATTCTATTAATTTAAAAGTATACACTTACCTATTTTTTTTTTTTTTTTTTTTTTTTTTTTGTCAGAACAGAACAGAACATAAACTTTATTTGAAAATGACACACCTCAGGCCACTGACGTGGCATATGGTCACTATGTGGCCATATCTCACAGATGCCATAAAGAGACTGACCACAGTGAGAGGGTGGACGGGGGGGCGGGGATAAGGGGGCGGGGGGACGGGGGTAAAGGGGGCGGGGACGGGGTAAAGGGGGCGGGGAACGGGGAAAGAGGGGGTGGGGAACGGGGAAAGAGGGGGCGGGGGTAGGTAAATTTTTGGGCGGGGGTTATACCAAAATGTGTTATATTTTACCGATTTTACTCTATTTTTATGTATTTCAATGCAATAACTGGGTATCAGAAGTATATAATAGACGTATTGAAGCAAATTCAGGTATATTTACAATGAATCCGGCGTTGATTTCACTTCACCGACGAGGAGTGTTCCGCCAACCATGGTTTACATTGAATCCGTTTATCTCTAGTTGATCCTTTGATTCCGAAAGTTCACAAAATAGCCGTTGTCGCTGGCAATCCACATTTTAAGAAATAATTATCCGTCTGCTCATTTATTTGCTCATTGTTGGATAAGGACTTTTGCGCTGTTAAAAAAAATCAACAACAAAAACACTTCAAGATCCAAAATGAATTTTCTGATAGGTGTTCCAAACACGGAATATACACGTTGCTCGGTGGGGTGGTTGGGTGAGGCAAAGGTATCGTGTAACTGATATTTTCTTACAGTTGGGCAAGGCCTGCTATCCTTGCAGCAGGTAAAGGTAGAGGGGAAATGTTTTTATCTCTTCTGTTTCTTCAATTTCATTCATTTTCCTTTCTCCCCTGTTCCTCTCTTTCATCTCCACTACTATCTCCTATCTCTCTTCTCCATTTCTCTTGGAGACGACACAAAATGACCCACAAGGGTTGATGTGTCGTTAAACCCCAACAATCAAATCAATCACATGTTGCCCGATGACAAAACACGGACCATTCACGGACTTAGGACCAATAAAAATTCCGTGTCCGTGGTCCGTGATTGCAAAATATAGTAAACTTAACCGCTAATTGGTCAGTGAGTAGTCCGTGGTCCGTGAATAGTCCGTAATTAGTCCGTAATTGGTGCATCATACATCGGTCCGTTATAGCAATCAGATCGTCTGTGAAAAGTCCTTGGTCCGTGAACGGTTAGTTATGGTCCGAAAATTGGTCCGTAAATGGTCCGTAATAAACAAATCACAGATAAAGCCTATACAGTAATAATGAAGCACAACTGATAATTTTCTGTGTGGGAAAACTGTTATGTTTTGATTCTCAAGTCCTTTGATAAGATGATTTCTCATTTTAGAGACAGTATATGGTATGCCACTAGGATCAGTTCCGTTGAGGATGCTGACCATATTTGCAATGGTGTAAATCCACTGTATTCGTTTGTACAGAGCATTTAAAGTGTATAACAAAGATTTGCGGCATAGGACTAAACATCATGTTTACAATTGCCATTTCAGCGGCACTTGAAATGTGTAAGTACCGCCTGCACTATCATACAAATTGACAACTTCATCGTCGCAGTTGAATTTCGAGAAACAAATCCAGTGCAGACCTACATCATTAGGATGGGTATCAAAAATCTGTACCATTATGATTACTTCAACGTACATGTAGGTATCTATGACAATGTAACGTCACGTTATCCATAACGTCACGTTATTCCGGTTTTGAATTTTTTTTTTTCATATATCATAAGTGGCGTCCGTAATTTAAATAACGTTACATGCTTTGTCAAGTCCGTGAATAATAGGTCCGTGCTTTGTCAGGTCCGTGAATTGTAGGTCCGTGGTTTGTCAAGATATCCGTTAATAATTGGTTCGTATTTTGTTATGCAGTCCGTGTATTGTCAATAGGTCCGTAAGTCCACGAGTCCATGTCCGTAAGTGGTCCGTGTTTTGTCAACCACCACACACGTTCGACATTTAACTCTCAGTTTTTTGAGAAAACCACAAAAAAGATGATTGTTCTCACTGACCCCCGAAGTGTGGGACCATGCTTATCAAAAATATTAAAAGAAGATGCAGATTTACATGGTATTTTTTTTTTTTTTTTTTTTTTTTTGTTTTTTTTTTTTGTTGTTTTTTTTTTTTTGTTGTTGTTTTGCCAATGTGGATTAGTTTAGGCCCGGACCTAGGTCCACCACATTTTTTTCTTGACCAGTTTAGGACAGGATCAAGGCCCACCTCCTTGTGATACCTGTTTTCCATAAGCCTCAAATGCAGGCCCTTACGCAGAATTTTGAAATGGGTGGTGCAAATCTTTAGCTATTCTGTAAAGGGGGTGCAAATGCTAAGGAAATACAGATTTTGGGGCAAAAATTAGGGGTAGAGTTTGGGGTCAAAATCTGCATGAATGTATATTGCAGAGTCATGTTTGAATTTAATTATAGCATTGGGGATATTAAAAATTCTGAATTAGGGGAGGGAATAGATTGTTTGGGGGGTAAGGGGGGAGGGAGGTGGGGGAAAGGGAGAAGGGAAGAGGAGGAAAAGGGGGAGGGAAGTGGGGGTAAGGGGGAGGGAAGTGGGGAATGCCAACCCCCCCCCCCCCCCCCGTCCACCCCTCCACAGTGTACACCGATTCTGTAATGACTTATTGCGACTAGCTCTGATTGTTGAGATATATTTATCAAATTAACAACAACTTGAAATAACACAATCCAGCCACACCATGAGAAAACAGCTGCTTCAGGGGTTTGCTACTATGTAAGATTCAAACCGGTCTGCTAGGCTACAGAAGGCAGCTAGAGTCTTCAAAGTTTCAATTTTTAAAACAGTTACAGGTATTATACTTTCTACGTAGTGAAAAGTTTGATCAATCTTGCATCACTATTTATGGTTTTAAAAAAGTTATTTATAGCTATACATACAGACATTTTACACTGCGCTCTCCTTTAATACGCTAATCAGACAGCGTGGATGCGCGGACTGATCTGCGCCTTTGCTGTTTTCCTATGACAAAACAGATTTTCTCGTGACATGGCTCAATTCAAACTATATATTTAGTTTCATTTTTGGGAGAGATCTGAAGTCTGTACAACAAAGTGTGGTATATATTTTGTTTGGTGTACTTGCTGTACAGAAGATATCATTTTCAGAACATATAGCTATTGTTCAGTGCAGTGTGGGGCCTTAAACCTCAGTACCTTCCCACAGTGTCTGGTCCCTTGGGATAAATCACTTATTTTTGATTATTTGGAATATACCTTGTCGCTGACAACTACTTTTGATAACCACTCAATAAAACCTAGCCTTGTAGAGTCATATCTTGTTTAATATCCTTTCTTCAAAAAGACCTCCTTTTCAAAACAGACGAAGAAATGCCAGTCAATCCCCGTTCTAGTTACTTTGAGGAGATAATGCCATGAGGTATGTTTCTAGACCAGTATCCATAAAAAATAAATGGCTGAAATAGTCTCTTCTACCTTATCTCTTTGGACCGATCCATTTCCAGCAGGAAGGGTGTCTTTGTTAGTTTTATAAGTAGTATGTTTCATAATAATGTCTGTATTTAATGCAAACAGTGTAGACCCTGATCAGACGCAGCGTTCTGCAGTGTCTGATCTTGGTCTACACTGTTTACCACTGGCCCTTTTATGGGATACTAGGTATAAATGGGTTAAAACCAGTTGAAAAATACTTACTACCTGTATCTCCTATAATCACAAGTTTGCGGACAGTCAAGAAAGCATCTAAGACAAGACTGCGGACAGTCATCTCTAAGACAGTCGAAAATTATATTTCCGGGAAACTGGGCTAAATAGTGATTGTATATGACGAAGGAAATGCTTTTCGCGTTCTAAGGGTCAAACAGGTCTTTCTTTTGACTGAGATAATTATTGGAAAATTTATTTTTTTGACGCTCAGTCGAAGTGAAAACGCCATATTCGCCGTGATGGTCCACTGAGTCTTAAAGTCTCTCCCGACTAAAAGGCCATTTCTCCAGCACTTTGCTATTACGAGTGAACAATTATTATCTAAGCTCGTTTCTGCTAGCATCCAAACGGGCTGGCTGTAATCAAAAACAATAAAAAATAAATAAATTATACAAGTGACCTACCTGAAATACAAACCCAAGTATGCTATTACCGGTCGGACAGAGTCGCAAGTACCGTTTGAAGCTGCTGTCCGGTATACCACAGTGCTTATTTTGTCATTATTTGTTCTTTTCGTACCTCGGTATGGCTGTGCTTCATGATTGTGGCATTTCCTGGGTATTTCACTTATTAATAGGTTCTAAAAGAAATGACCCTTAAGGGCAATGTGCCTTATTTGAATTTTAAAAAGTCCTGGAATGCGCTCAGTGACCAGAATATATAAACTACACTATAGTGAAGTACGGGCACACGGCACCAATACCAGCTGTAGTGAAGATAACTAGAACAATGAGAGCATGTATAAACTGAAAACAGCTAAAATGTCCAGACTAGCTAGTTTCGGTCAATTAGGCTTCATCAGTGACTGATCCTTATAAAAAAAAAATCCTGGAATTGGCTCAGTGATCACAGAAAATATAAAGTACTCAGTCCCTGAGACCCAGTACGTAAGATATACAGTTATATAAGATATCCTTTCGATGTCACTTGGAAAGACGTTCTTTGCTTGGCGTTTTATTTTAAATGAAAATATTTTGTTCTGATTGACCATATCCTATTAGGAATCATTTGCCTTTTCTGTTTTGTGTTTTGTCCTCAAATATTTGCCCTATAATTAAATTTATAGCCAAAATGAGCCTTTCTTTAATTTTTGTCTCGGGAAATTATTTTTTATTATTTTTCTTTGGTGAATTCGAATTATTGATGTTACACTACAGTATTGTGAAAATTTCAGAAAATTTTAACAAGCGGAACCTATTGAAAATCTGACTCCAAGTTACATACCGTACAGATTTCTGTATTATTTGCATTCATTTTTACTATGGGAAAAGTGTAATGTTAAAAACCAATGACTAGAATAAAACTTTTTGTGCATTTTGGTTTTGCACTGAACTATAAAAAAAGTTTGCAAATTCATTTCTTCTATGTAAAGCGCCAAGCAAAAAAAAAAAAAAAAAAAAAAAACACGACTTTCTGAACTATGTCGAAAGCACAGTAATATTGTAACTAAAAGAAAGTTTGTACATTGTTGTATTTTATAATATATCTGCATGAATTGCATTTAGGTTATGAAGTGCTACTTTCTAAAAAGGATCAGAGAATACTTGCCAATATCTTTAGTATACAAAAACTTGTTAAATCGGGCTGTTACAATTGGAAAACAATGCTCCTACAGAAAATAGAATGTAGACTGTTATTTGCACATGCATTGAAATCAAACTTTTGAGTGCATATGGATCCATCTCTTCAGTCCAGTGGAGGATATCTTTCTTTTCTCCCATAGATTAATAATAATGTTTCGTCTAGAACTGGTTTTAAAATGCAACATGTACGATTTACTATTATAGTTATGCAGACCGCTGAAAGCAGGTTAATTGTACATTTAATATGTTCGCTACGATTAACAGTGATGAAAACACGTGTTTAGGAAATTTTTCATTATTGTTAAATGATACGCTATTTGCAGCAGAACTGCTTGGAGTTTTGTTTTTAAAGGTTATGAAATGGTTTTATTCGCCGCGAAGACATTTTAATACTTTTAGCGTTTCGTAGAAGTGTTAATTGAAATGTTGCTATGTACAAAGTGTTCTTCAGCCAAACTGATCTTGAATTAGGAATATTAGGAGAATGACATTATTTCCAAAAGGTTGACATGTCATTTCAATTCTCCATAATATATATGTTTTTGGGTGAAGAGTGAGTTTATAAATTCAGGCGTTAAACTGTTTCTGAGGTGTTAAATTGTTATATGAGTAAGCCCAGCCTATCAATGTACACTGGATAGTACATGTTTACATTGTTCACTTTTACGCTGGTATCATTGTATACTTTTATGCCAGTCACAAATGAAACCTATTGTATCGTGCAAAATGCTTAAATGCAATGTCTACAAAAAATCAGTTGTACCAAGGTATGATGGCATTTATTTATTTATTTATTGTCTTTTTATTTTTGCAAGATTTGCTACCTTTGTCCTCTGACTTAAAACCATATAGTGAAGTACGGGGAGACGTTTTACAGCCGCCACACGGCCCAAATACTAGCTGTAGTGAAAACTAATTCAAGTGGAGAGATTTAACGCGAAACAGTGCCAAACTGATGCGGCAAATGCATCAGTTAAACTACAAACTGATAAAATATTTTTACAATAAAATGTTCGGCTCACAAATCTAGACATTTTAATATAAAATATGCATATGCATAAAGTTCTTAGCAACGAGGCTCCTATTTTTTTTATTTGATTTCAAACAAGAACGTAGACATTATTAGTAGGTAGTAACACCATTCAGTTCTCTTCAAACTTTGTTTCAATTAATGATGATCCAAATACCTCTACATCTACACATTTTTCTGATACTGGTTTGTAATATTATTGAAATAATTGGACTTGGCATGAGTCGAAATGGTATCTTTCTCCCACGCTTGTTAAAATATAGACCACACATTGCAGGTAATTAGATATGCATGCCTCTTTGAGACTGGTGAGAGTTTCTTCAGTTTGGTTCTGAGCTTCATGTTGTATACTTGTAAATAAATATATGCATACACTTATAGTTCTGTTATTGAACCCACATTAATATAAATGACATAACATGGTGGCAGCGGTAGTTAAATTGTGAACTATAAAAGGACATTTAATTTTGGCAATTTTTTTTTTACAATAAAAATGGCAAGTTTTCAGTTTTCACATCCAGAGAAATTTAACTTTGCTAAACCACAAGGATGGGAAAAATGGTTCCAGAGATTTGAAAGGTTCCGATCAGCTTCAGGACTTTCAGAAAAGCAAGAAGAAATTCAAGTAAACTCATTAATCTATTGTATGGGAAGTGAAGCCGATGACATTTTGGACACACTTAAGTAAACCGCAGAACAAAAGAAAAAGTATGAAACTGTGTCAAAAAAGTTAAAGGATTATTTTATTCCAAAGCGGAATGTAATATTTGAAAGGGTTCAGTTTCACCAGAGAGTTCAAATTGAAGGGGAAAATGTGGACTCCTTCGTGACAAGTTTGTATAAACTGGCGGAGTACTGTTCATTCGGTGAACTGCATGATAAAATGATCAGGGACAGACTAGTAGTCGGTTTGCGGGATCAAAGGGTCTCAGAAAAGCTCCAGCTCGACGCGGTTGACACTAGAAAAAGCCCTCACACAAGCAAGGCAGCATGAAGCAGTAAAAGCGCAACAGCCCGTTGTCAGGGGGCAAAAAGTCGAATCTTCTTCTTTGGACGCTGTGCAAGGGAAAAAAGGACAAACCAAACCAAAAAACTCTATGAACAGGGACAGTGCAGTGGTGAAAAACACTAGCCAGCAAAAATGTAAACATTGTGGCGGTAACATTCACCCAAGGGACAAATGCCCAGCCAAAGATTCTAAATGCCACAAGTGCAAGGGCAAAGGGCACTGGGCAAGAGCTTGCTTATCGAAGCCAGCAGTAAATGAAGTCTACGAGGATTCTGATGACGACGATGGGTTTCTTGGCTCGGTAGAGGGTCACGAATCGACTGACGGTCCAGCGAACAGCCTCGATTAAGTGGATGCGAAGCCATGGATCACCGACGTCAAAGTTGACGGCGTCAACGTCAGGTTTAAGATAGACAGTGGTGCTGACGTCACAGTCATTTCAGACAAAGAATTTAAACGGTTTCCAGGGATACGGCTTGTGAAATCTAATAAGACTCTGTATGGGCCTGGAAAATCAAAACTTGATGTGCTTGGAAAGTTTCAGTGTACTTTGGAAACAAAACGTTGTTTTAGTGTTCAGGATATATATGTGGTATGGGGATTGTCTTTAGCACTTCTTGGGCGGCCTGCGATAGAATCACTTAGGATAATCGACCAGGTAAACCTTGATCTTTCGTCTGTACATGCGTCCGAACACTATAAAGATAAAATTCCGAAACTTTTTAAGGGCTTAGGTAAAACTGACTGGGAATACACTATCAAACTAAGAAGCGGTGCTCAACCCTCAATGTGCCCCGCAGAGTATCTTTCCCTTTGATGAATAAGGTGAAAGAAGAACTGCAAAGAATGCAAGAGATGGGGGTTATTTCAAAGGTAGACCAGCCGACAGAGTGGTGCTCTGGTATGGTCGCATTACCTAAAGCCAACAGTGACAAGGTTCGAATCTGTGTAGACTTGACAAAACTAAATGAAAGCGTGATGCGGGAAAATTATCCCCTCCCCACTGTAGATGAATCCCTGTCTAAACTGGCAGGTGGGCGTTACTTTAGCAAAATTGATGTTAACTGCGGATTTTGGCAAATAAATTTGAAAAAAGAAACAAGGCTTCTTACTACATTCATCACACATTGGGGACGATTTTGTTTTAATCGTTTACCAATGGGAATTTCTAGCGCGAGCGATTATTTTCATAAGAGGATGTCCCAGCTACTTGAAGGCATCCCCGGGGTAGTATGTCAAATGGACGATTGCCTAATTGCAGGGGAAACACTTGAACAACATGATGAAAGGCTGTTCGAAGTGCTGAAAAGGCTTGAATCAGTAGAGATCACATTAAATGAAAGTAAATGTGTATTTGCCCAGCGATCATTAACCTTTTTGGGGCATTTGATTGATGAAAACGGCGTAAGGCCATGTCCTGACAAAGTCCGCGCCATAGCAGAGATGGCGACTCCGCGTAACGTCTCGGATATTAGGAGATTTTTAGGCATGATCAATCAGTTGGCTAAATTCTCGCAAAATATTGCAGAGAAAAGCAAACCTCTGCGTGACTTGCTGAAAAAGCAGAATGCATGGTCATGGGGACCACCGCAGGAATCTGCTTTCAATGACATAAAGCAGGAAATTAGCTCCAGCTCCGTTCTCGCACATTATGACCCTAACAAAGAAATATTGCTTTCGGCAGATAGTTCTTCATATGGATTAGGAAGCTTGATTCGCCAGAAGCACGGGGACACATGGCGACCCGTGGCGTTTGCGTCGCGTTCACTCAGCGAGGCAGAATGCAGGTACGCCCAGGTGGAAAAGGAAGCATTAGCTTTGACTTGGGCATGTGAGAAATTTTCCAATTATTTGATAGGCACCAAATTTCATATTGAAACTGATCATAAACCCCTGGTACCCCTTCTCAGTACAAAGGATCTGTCCGATGTACCTCCAAGAATACTGCGATTTAGATTACGCTTGATGCGATTTCATTTCACAATTTCGCATACGGCTGGCAAAAACTTATTTTCTGCTGATGCCCTCTCTAGGGCCCCTTTGAGTAATTCGGAGGAATCCCATTCAGATTTATATTTACAAACACAAGCATTTGTTGATTCAGTCATTGACGGTTTGCCGGCTTCTCGCTCAAGGTTAGATCAGATCAAATATCATTATACCTCAGATGCGGTATGCTCCAGTTTATTGACTTTTTGTAAAGAAGGGTGGCCAGAAAAATCGGCCTTAGATGAAACTTTGCAACCATATTGGTCAGAAAGGGGTGATTTTACTGTTCAGAACGGTCTCTTACTTAAAGGAGTAAGGTTAGTTATTCCAAAAATTTTACAGGGGGAAATCTTGGACAAAATCCATGTTGGTCATCAGGGCATTGTTAAATGCAGGGAAAGGGCGAAATCTTCCGTTTGGTGGTTAGGATTGAGCGCACAGCTTGAACAAATGATTAAAGCGTGCCAGAAATGCATAGAACAATCAAAAGATCATGCAGAACCACTTAAACCTATAGCATTTCCCACTAGACCGTGGCAAAGAATCAGCGCAGATTTGTTTCAGCTTAAGGATTCAGTTTATTTGCTAGTTGTAGACTATTTTTCAAGGTATGTAGAGATAGCAAAACTCTTTAGCCAAACATCATCATCAATCATAAATCATTTAAAATCGATCATGGCCCGACACGGCATATGTGAATATTTCCATTCAGACGGCGGCAAATATTTCACATCGAACCAGTTCAAAGAGTTCGCGGCTACTTACGGTTCAGTTCCCCAAAAATGGCGCAGAGTAATGGAATGACTGAGCGTCATGTAGGGACAATAAAGGGTTTGCTTAAAAAAGCTGAAGATCCCTATCTTGCTTTATTAGCATACAGGACAACTCCGCTTAGCAACGGCTTTAGTCCTGCAGAGCTATTGATGGGCCGTAAATTGAGATCAAATTTACCGGTTCAGCCCAAATTACTAAATCCAAAATGGCCTAGCATGAAAAAACTCAACGCACGCGAAAAGAATATTAAACAAAAACAAAAATTCTATCATGATAAGCGACACCGCGCTCGTCTTTTAAAGCCTCTTTCTCACGACGATAAAGTATGGGTTAAAGACCAAAAGAAAACTGGCATAGTACAATCTAACAGTGACTTTCCGCGTTCCTACCATGTACAGACAGACCAAGGCATCATACGGCGCAACAGGCGTTTTCTCGCGGCCTTGCCAAATAAAAATAATTCAGAGAATGAAGGCCAACCCCAGGAGCCTGTTGAGACAACCCACGAATCACATCAACCAATGAACAGTGAGCCTGAGATAAACAATAATAGTCATGGGAACTCTGAACTCACAGAAGGTCAGAATTACTACAAAACTAGATCAGGAAGATGTGTAAAACCTCCTGACAGACTGACTTATTAATGGGCTAGAACAGCTGTGCCCCATTCATCAGTGATTATATATTATCCTGTGAAAGTAACTAAACAAGGGTGTGGGAATATCTTAATTAACTGAGTAGTTACTTGCTTACAGAGCAAAAAGGGGGGTTGTAATATTATTGAAATAATTGGACTTGGCATGAGTCGAAATGGTATCTTTCTCCGACGCTTGTTAAAATATAGACCACACATTGCAGGTAATTAGATATGCATGCCTCTTTGAGACTGGTGAGAGTTTCTTCAGTTTGGTTCTGAGCTTCATGTTGTATACTTGTAAATAAATATATGCATACACTTATAGTTCTGTTATTGAACCCACATTAATATAAATGACATAACAGGTTTAATAAGCAATCAAAGTGAAAGTTCTTGCGAATCAACAGTTAATCTTAACTTAAAAAGAAAAGGAATTAATATTGTGTTTTTAAATATACAGGGGTTATGTGGTAAAGGAATGTGTAAATTTGTGGGTAAAATCTGTGCTCACTTCAGTGAAAAACAAGAACTTACATGTCTTTGCTATGTGTGAAACAAAACTTAAGCAACATAAACTTTCAAGTGCTTTTCATACAGATAGTTTTCATCAACCTTTTAGAAGGGACAATCTAAAATCTGGTGGTGGCGGTATTACCGTATACGTTAGAAATGATATAATTGCTAAACGAAGAACTAACCTTAAAATTAATGATATAGATTGTTTGTGGATTAAAATTTCACCCCGTAAAAGTAAATCGTTTTTAGTAGAATGTTTACAGAAATCCTAATAAAAATCAACAGATTTGAAGTCCTTATTGAAAGTGTTTTGCTAGAAAATAAGGAAATTATCATACTTGGGGATTTTAATAAGGATTTACTTAATTTAAATATAAACAATGCATGGTCAAATTTTATTACATCATTTGGACTTAGGCAATTAATTACAGAACCTACACGGGCTACAAATACTACAAAGACACTCATAGATCATGTATATGTTAGTAATGAGGAAAATGTATCGAGTGCTTGCGTAAAAAAACTGGGCATAAGCGACCATTATTCTATTGCGTGTAATAGAAAAATCAATTTTAGTCTGGGGAAGAATTCACATAAAGAAATACAATATAGAGCTTTCAAAACTTTTGACGAAAATGCTTTTCTTTGCGAATTTTCTTCCGCATCTTGGCATCAGATTGAAGCTTTTGATAATATCGATGATATTCTTGCAGCTTGGTATTCTCTTTTCATTGCAGTTATTGATAAGCATGCCCCAATAAGAACTCGCCGAATAAAACATGACACTCAAGCTGACTGGTTGACATCTGAAATTCTAGATAAGATCAAAGAAAGATGAAAAAAACATGACGATTATAAAATTTTAAGTAACGAAGTATCTACTCAAATTCAAAATTCAAAACGGGCATCATACAAATCAAAGATAGAGGCAGGTAAGGACGATCCCAAATCAATTTGGAAAATTTTTAAAGAATTCGGTGCATCAAACAAGAAAAAAAGATAATACTGACTGCTTTAAACTTAACATAGATGACAACTTAATCACAGACACAAGAGATAGCAGATAATGATAATGACTATTTTGTTAATATTGGATCTAAACTTAACTAAGTAACGTTTCATCTGAATTACTTTATATCACTGAAAGCTTTGTTTACAAATTTTTATCAACCCTTGATATTTCTAAGTCTGCTGGATTAGATAGTATTGGCCCAAGATTGCTGAAACTTTCTTCATCTGTTATTACAAGAAGTATTACTTATATTGCACAAGCTTGTATTTCAAATGGTTATTTTCCCAATAGTTGGAAACAGGCCAAGGTAGTGCAAAGGAAGAAATAAATAATTATCGCCCTATATCTATATTACCCACATTGTCAAAATTGCTTGAGAAATTTGTTCAAAATTATTTAATGGAGTTTTTAATTAAATACGATGTATTACATCAATCACAAAGTGGATTCCGCTGAAACAGCATTAACGTTGATGGCCGAACGCTGGCTGAAGGCAATTAATGACGGTAATGGTTGATTTTAGAAAAGCTTCTGACCTTGTCGATCACTCTTTGCTGATTAAGAAATTAGATGCCTATAAATGTAGTGAGCATTTTATTAAGTTCATGGATTCTTACCTTTGTCAACGAACTCAGGTTGTATCAATTGATGGAAAACTTTCCAGGATATGTGATATTAAGTGTGGTGTTTCTCAGGGATATGTGTTAGGACATTTGCTATTTTTAATTTTCATAGATGATTTAGCATTGGTTTTATCTGAAAAAGTTCATTCGATCGATTTATATGCTGATGATACAACGATTTATGACATGCAGTCTGATTTAGAAATGCTACAATCTAATTTACAATATTCTCTTATTAAACTGCAGAAATGGTGTAAACAAAATGGCATGCTTCTTAACGCCGAAAAAAAAAATAATGTTAGACAAAAGCGTATAAGGCTACATGAAGATCTTTTCAATTTAACATACAATGATATCAATTTACAACTGACAACCGGTGATAAAATACTAGGTGTAAATGTTGATCAGAATTTGCAGTGGACTAATCATTTTCAATACGTTTGTAAAAGATTTCACCATATATCTGGATTCTATCAAAGATACATTCGTATTTAACTATGGAACAAAGATCGTTGTATTATAAAGCTTACATCCAACCACATATTAATTATTGCAATGTTGTATGGGGAAATTCATTAAATTATAATGTTTCACAAATTACCAAACTTCAAAGGCGAGTTTGCAAAATTATTTTAGGGACTGAATATTCAGACCTTGATAGTGCACGGAGATGACTTAATATTTTGTCTTTTGATCAAAATGTACTTGTCAACAAAGCAAAACTAATGTATGATATGGGTCCGCAATATATAAAAGATCTTCTTCAGCTAAGAGCGAACACGGTACCTGATTACGATCTGTCTCGAATCAGAATTTTTATATCCCAAAACCTAATATAAGCTTGTTTAAGAACAGTTTATCATACTCTGGACCAGTTTATATGGAACACAATTCCATCGGATATTAAGAATTCGTCATCGATTAATATTTTTACTAGGAACGTTGTCGAATGGATTGCAAACGAATAACTCATTTCATGAATTAGACATACCTCCACCACAAATTAGCATTGTAAAAACCTTTTTCGTATAATTTCTCCACCCCATTTTATCATTGTAATATCATTTTCATGTATCATATGTAACTTTTGTATATTTGTCGCGATGTTTTTCCTCTGACTGTCATTTTAATGTGTTCATGTAGATGGTTTTTTTTTTGTTTTTTTTTAAAAAAAGGACCCCATGGAAGACTGGTTGTACCAAATGGGTCACCCTCTCTAAATAAAGAACTTACTTACTTACTACAATGTAACACAAAAATACCTGAATTCATTTATCAATGCGTCCAAATTATCACCACTTGCTTCATAAGTGGGGTGGACAAACTCAATCACAAACAAAAGTTCGTTTTTTCAATGACCAAAATCTACTTTAATCTCATAAAAATAATGCTATTTTACGCATCATGACATTATGACACTGCCTTTTAATGATACTGCATTCTGAAACCAGCGGTCCTAAACCGCTCACCTGAGTGCTGAGTGTTTTTTGAAATGAAGTTGAAGGTCATTATAGAAGACTGTCCCATGGATCGTTAATGTGCTTATTGGAAGCAAGGCCCTCCTTAGGATCATGAACCCAGGGGTCTGTTCTATGAGTTTATTTGCTAAGTATGTTAAATTCTGTGCTAAGGTCAAAGGTCAAGAAGTGACCTTGACCTTTGATACTCATGTAGCTTCATTTACTCATTTAGTTGATTGCAAATACAAAATTAAAGTTCACAGGCAACAATAGTTTCAAAAAAAAAAAATAACAATTTTCACTTTTTCCCATACAAAAGCATATGCTACCAAAGTTGATCTTGATGTAATTAGGGTCAAGGTTAAGCCAATCATCATTTGCATAAACTACGATGCGCCCTGAGAAGCCAATACTACATACCAAGTTTCAAAGCAATCGGTTCATTGGTTCCAGAGAAGAAGGTTTTTGAATGGTTTTACCATATACGGGCATGGCAGCCATATTGTCATGTGACAAAACTCATATTTATTAATTTTCATTTCCTTGTTCCTAAAAGCTTTCCTATGAAATTTGGTTACAAATGGCCTAGTGGTTTCTGAGAAAAACAAGTTTTAATTTTGACCTTGACCTTGAATGCTCATTTAGTTTCATTTACTTATTTAGCTACCTGCAACTACAAATTATCAGATCACAGGCTGTAATAGATTCTGAAAAATACGCAGTTTTGACTTTTTCCAATACAAAAGCCAATGCGGCCAAAGTTGACCTTGGCCTAAAATAGGTCAAGGCCATCCATGGGTCATAATTTGAAAAAAAAATCTATGATTGGCTTGAGTCCCCAATGCTACATACCAAGTTTCATGATAATCAGCCCACTGGTTCCTGAGAAGAAGAAATGTTTTATCTAATATGGGCATGGCGGCCATATTGGTCATGTGACCAAACTCATGTTAATTAATTTTCTTTTTCTTGTTCCTAATAGAAATTCATATGAAATTTGGTTACAAATGGCCAAGTAGTTTCTGAGAAAAAACAAGTTTTAACTAGAAAAGTTTTTTTTAGAAAAAAACAAACAAATAAATGTCCTCCCCCCTACCCCCCACGCCCCCCAACCCCAAAGTTGATCTTGGCCTAAAATAGGTCAAGGCCATTCATGGGTCATAATTTGAAAAAAAAAATCTATGATTGGCTTGAGTCCCCAATGCTACATACCAAGTTTCATGATAATCAGCCCACTGGTTCCTGAGAAGAAGAAATGTTTTATCTAATATGGGCATGGCGGCCATATTGGTCATGTGACCAAACTCATGTTAATTAATTTTCACTTTCTTGTTCCTAATAGAAGTTCATATGAAATTTGGTTACAAATGGCCAAGTAGTTTCTGAGAAAAAACAAGTTTTAACTAGAAAAGTTTTTTAAAAAAAAATGTCCCCCCCCCCCCACCCCACCAACCCCAAAGTTGACCTTGGCCTAAAATAGGTCAAGGCCATCCATGGGTCATAATTTGAAAAAAAAATCTATGATTGGCTTGAGTCCCCAATGCTACATACCAAGTTTCATGATAATCAGCCCACTGGTTCCTATGAAGAAGAAATGTTTTATCTAATATGGGCATGGCGGCCATATTGGTCATGTGAGCAAACTCATGTTAGTTAATTTTCGCTTTCTTGTTCCTAAAAGAAGTTCATATTAAATTTGGTTACAAATGGCCCAGTAGTTTCTGAGAGAAAAAAAGTTTTAACTAGAAAAGGTTTTTAGAAAAAAAAACAAACAAAAAAACAAATGTCCCCCCACCCCACACCCCAATCCCGCCAGAGGTGTCATTCTTGTATGCAACACGTCATCTCGTACTGTTCTTCATTTGTACCAAGCATCATCAAAATATTCTGTAGGGTATTCGTGTAATGGAGCAGAGACAAGAAATCAAATTCAAACACATGAAAGGGAGATAAAAAAAAAACGAAGTTGTCATTCATGTATGTGACATGTCGTCTGGTCCTGTTCTTCATTACTACCAAGTATCATCAAAATATTCCAAAGAGTGTTCGACTTACATAGCGGACACTAAATCAATGCATAATTAGTGTCAAACATAACAAAGGGAGGTCACAGCAAAAGTAAGGAAGGCAGATTTGTCATTCTTGTAAGGAACACGTCGTCTTGTCCTATTCTACAGTTCTACAAGCTACCATCAAAATATTCTGAAGGGTAGTCCAGTTACAGCGCAGACGAGAAATCTATTTCAAACAAAACAAAGGGAGATAACGCCAAAAGTAAGAAAGCCAGAGTTGTCATTCTTGTACGTGACACGTTGTCTGGTCCTGTTCTACATTTCTACCTTGTATCATAAAATATTCCAAAGGGTCTTTGACTTACAGAGCGGACACGAAATCAATGGATTATCACTGTCAAATATAACAAAGGGAGATAACACCAAAAGTAAGAAGGCAGAGTTGTCATTCTTATCCAATCAATGGATAATCACTGTCAGACATAACAAAGGGAGATATTGCCAAAGGTAAGAAAGGCAGAGTTGTTATTCTTGTATGTGACACGTCGCCTGGTTCTGTTCTAAATTTCTGCCAAGTACCACCTGGTTCTGTTCTACATTTCTGCCAAGTACCATCGAAATATTTCAAAGGGTATTCCAGTTACAGAGCAGACGAGAATCTTTTTCAAACAAAACAAAGGGAGACTACTCCAAAAGTAAGAAAGCCAGCGTTGTCATTCTTGTCGCCTGGTCCTGTTCTATATTTCTACCAAGTATCATAAAAAATATTCCAAAGGTCTTTGACTTACAGAGCGGACACAATATCAATGGATAATACTAATAATATAATAAAGGGAGACAGCGCCAAAAGTAAGAAAGACAGAGTTGTCATTCTTGTACGCGACACGTTGTCTGGTCCTGTTCTATATGTCTACCAAGTATCATAAAAATATTCCAAAGGATTTTTGACTTATAGAGCGGACACGAAATCAATATATTATCACTGTCAAATATAACAAAGGGAGATATCACCAAAAGTAAGAAAGGCAGAGTTGTCATTCTAGTTCAATCAATGGATAATCACTGTCAGACATAACAAAGGGAGATATTGCCAAAAGTAAGAAAGGCAGAGTTGTCATTCTTGTATGTGACACGTCGCCTGGTTCTGTTCTACATTTCTGCCAAGTACCATCGAAATATTCCAAAGGGTATTCCAGTTACAGAGCAGACGAGAATCTATTTCAAACAAAACAAAGGGAGATAACTCCAAAAGTAAGAAAGCCAGCGTTGTCATTCTTGTCGCCTGGTCCTGTTCTACATTTCTACCAAGTATCATAAAAAATATTCCAAAGGTCTTTGACTTACAGAGCGGACACAATATCAATGGATAATACTAATAATATAATAAAGGGAGACAGCGCCAAAAGGAAAGACAGAGTTGTCATTCTTGTACGCGACACGTTGTCTGGTCCTGTTTTACATGACTACCAAGTATCATAAAAATATTCCAAAGGATCTTTGATTTACAGAGCGGACACGAAATCAATGGATTATCGCTGTCAAATATAACAAAGGGAGCTAACGCCAAAAGTAAGAAAGGCAGAGTTGTCATTCTTGTACGCGACACGTTGTCTGGTCCTGTTCTACATTTCTGCCAAGTACCATCGAAATATTCCAAAGGGTATTTGAGTTACAGAGCGGACACGAATTTTTTTTTCAAATAAAACAAAAGGTGATAAACTCCAAGTGTAAGAAAGCCAGAGTTGTGAATCTTGTATGCGACATGTTATCTCGTCCTGTTCTACATTTCTACCAAGTATCATCAAAATATTCCAAAGGGTATTCAAGTTACAGAGGGGACAAGAAGTTTTACGCCGACGCCGACGCTGACGACGACGCCGACGGGATCCGTCCCAAAAACAATATGTAGCACCCCCCTCACACCTTTGGTAAGGGGGGGGGGGGTGCATAATTTTCATCTCTGAATGACCTTGGGTCAAGGTCAAGGAATGATATTCATGGTGTTTCATTTACTTATTTAGCTTACTGTATCTACCAATTTTCAGGCCACAGACTGCAATAGTTTTTGAAAAAAACAAGGTTTGACTTTTTCCCATACAAAAGTCTTTGCGAACAAATTTGACCTTGGCCTAAGATAGGTCAAGGTCATTTAAGTGTCACATTTGAACAACTATGATTGGCTTGAGACCCCAATGCTACATACCAAGTTTCATGACAATCGGCCGACTGGTTCGGGAGAAAAGCATATTTTTACCTTATATGTGCATGGCGGCCATCTTGGTCATGTGACCTGGACCCCGCGAACAAACTTTCGTTCCCCCATCCCATGGATGCTCCACATGAAATCTGACTTCAATAGGAGGAGACGATGTTTGAAAATGTTGACAGACGACAGTTTGTTTGTGTTGAGGTTTTACGGTCCAGTCAACCCAATGGGGTCATGTCGAGCGCGGTCAGTTTACCTTACCACACGTTTACTGGACAGGCTTAGTCCTCTAAGCGGTTAACCAGTATTGTGCACATTCTTTCGCCAGAAACTAACAACTACCCTTCTTGAATCAGCGGAAGGGAGAGAATGTCTGTAGAAAATATTTCATGATCAATCTCCACGAAAGAATGTTGCCGACCTCGGCGGGGGTTGAACCCGCGACCTCCTGGTCTCCAGTCGGACGGCGCATCCAACTGAGCCACCGAGGCCGGCCTACAGACTACAGACGACAGAAGACAGACGACAGACGACGACAACAGAGGCTGGTCATACTATAAGCTCACCAAGAGAGCCAAAGGCTCAGGTGAGCTAAAAACCAAGAGAAACTACGGATCAATTTTTTGTTCTGAATCCCTTTTTACTGCAATGGAAACAAGAGGCCCATGGGCCACGAATTGCTCATCTGAGTAAAACAGCCACTGCGAACGTGCAGATGCCATACAGCTTTCTTCCAGTATTGCCACATTTTCCCCATACAAGAGTATGGGTCTGACCTTGCCATAGAAAGGTCAAAGGTCATTCTAGAATCATTTGATTTAACTTGGTAGACCTTAAGTCCAGAATGCTATATACCAAGATTCAGCCTTGAAGCTTTCTCGGTTCCGGAGAAGAAGATTATTAGATGATTTTTACCATATATGGGCATGGCAGCCATCTTGTTTAATGATGCAGAACCGTTTGATTAAATTGATAATATGCCTTCGATAGAAGGCCCAAAGTGTAATTTGGTGAAAATTGGTCAAGCTGTTTCAGAAAAGAATAGGTTTAAAGATTATGAAATTTTGGGGCAGATAATCCAGGCGTACGTAAATTTTGATTGTAACTAAAAGGGTTTGCTACTTTGATCATACAGTGTAAGTTTCAGCCAGTAGCCTTTTATACATTTTCAGAAAATGATTTTATAATTTCTCCATGTAAGAGTATGGGATGCAAATTTGACTTTGCCTTAGAAAGGTCAAAGGTCAACCTAGAATCATCATTTGAATCAACTTGGTAGACCTTAAGTCCCCGATGTTGTATACTAAGATTCAGCCTTGAAGCTTTCTTGGTTCTAGAAAAGATTTTTAAGTGTTTTACCATATATGGGCATGGCGGCTATCTTGTTTAATAATGCGGAACCATTAGAACAAATTGACAATACCCCTACAACAGAAGGCCAAATGTGAAATCAAGTGAAAATTAGTCAGGCTGTTTAAAAGAAGATATTTAAAGATTACAACATTTTATACATATATATAGCCCAGGGGCAAGGGCAGGGGCAGATAACCCCCGGGACAAAAGTTTTATTGTAACTAAAAGTGTTAGCTACTTTGATCATACATTGTAAGTTTCAGCCATTGGGCTTTCATCCATTTTGAGAGACTGAATTTTCAATATTTTCCCATACAAATGCATAGGGACGCAAATTTGAGCTTGCTGTAAACAGGTCAAATATCAACCTAGGGTCATCATTTGAACAAATTTAGATAACCTTCAGTCTCCAATGCTCTGTAACAAGATTCAGCCTTGAAGCTTTCTTTATTCTGGAGAAGATGATCTTTAAGTGCTATTTACCATATATGCACATAGCGGCCATTTTGTTTAATGATGCAGAACAATTTGAACAAATTGATAATACCCTTCGACAGAAGGCCAAATGTGAAATCTGGTGAAAATTGGTCAAGCTGTTTCAGAAAAGATGTTTCAAAATTACAAGAGTTTATACATGTATATAGCCTAGAGGCAAGGGCAGATACCCCCCCGGGGACGAAATTTTGATTGTAAGTGAAAGGGTTTGCTACTTTGATCACACATTGTAAGTTTCAGCCATTGGTCATTAATACATTATGAGAAACTGAATTTTCAATATTTCCCCATACAAATGCATAGGGACGCAAGTTTTACCTTGACGTAAAAAAAGGTCAAATGTCAACCCAGGGTCATCCTTTGAAAAAAAACTGGTAGACCTTGAGTTCCTGGTGCTATATACCTTGAAGCTTTCTTCGTTCTGGAGAAGAAGATTTTTAAGTGCTTTAACATACGGCCATCTTGATCATCGGACCGAGTCCATTTGTACATATATTTTAAAACCTTTTTAACAGAAGGCTTCAGGAGCAATTTGAAGAAAATTGGCCCAGGGATTTCAGAGGAGAAGTTGTTCAAAGGTGTGGACGGACGGACGACGGACTGAGCCAGTAGCCCTTCTTTATGTTTCTTCCGTCCATGTGTACACCAAAATTAATCAGGACTTTCCCTGATTCGAATTTTGGCAATTTCAACTCTCAAAATCATGTTCTGGACCCTCATAGGTCCTGAGTAATGCGTATATGATCGGTCTGATATTAATTTTATTTATTTTGTATTTTAATCTGCATGTATCTGCCACCTAAATAACAAGAATTATTTGTTTTTTGAGGAACAGTTATCCATCTAAGCCTTATCAACTTACCCCTTAACTTCTCCTTCACTGCAGTGAGTCTCTGGGACCCTCATTTTCAAGCTGAGAGAAAACCCTGATTCTTATTTACATTAGTTGGTATAGGAGGTAGACAACCAAAATGTCTTGTATTTTTCTTCAACCTGTCAGAACAAATTAACCCTTTGGAACATAAAGATTTTTTACTGTTTTATCAATTACCCGGAATGCAAAGAAAAGTGTTTTATCTCTCAAATCAGGAGCCCAAAGAATCTTTATTGTTCTTTCTGTCTGATCTGGAGCCTATGACCTCTATTGTTTTAGCTGTCTTATTTAAAGCCGTCAGAACCTGTATTGTTTTTATCCCGCTTTTCTGGAGCCCTATAACCTCTATTGTTTTATCTCTTATCTGGAGACCTAGGAACCCTCAATTGTTTAGCTCTTATCTGGAATGTAAAAAAAAAACTTTTATCTCTCTCTCTCTCTCTCTTTCTCTCTGGAGCACTTAGAACCTCTATTGTGAACTTCTATTGGTTCATTTCTCTTAGGAGGAGCATTAAGAACTTATTTTTTCAATCTCTTTTCTGGAGCCCTAAGTATCTTTGTCGTATTATCACTCTTATCTGGACCTCTAAGAACCCCTTGTTTTATCCCTCTAATTTGGAGCCCGAAGAACCACTATTTTTGTATCTCTCTTCACGGAGCCCTAAGAACCTTTATTGTTTAATGTCTCTTATCTGGGGCCCTATGAACCTTTACTGTTTACTCTATCTTATCTGGAAGCCAGATAATCTCTATTGTATTAACTCCTATCTGGAACACAAAGGATATTGTTTTATCTTGAGCCCTAAGATTCTCTATTGTGTTACGGCCTATCACTCCTACCTTTGCTAATCTACCTTGGCAGATTGCGCATTGCTTGTAGATTTTTTCAATCTCTGACAACTGCATCAGGGAGTCGACTCATTGGCTAAGTGGTACTGGATTTTTATCCAGACAGACCGGGTTTGAAACCCACGATAGGCTGGAAATTTATTCAGCTACGCTTCATTCCTTTGTTACGACTTTAATGTCGTAAGATGGGGTCTTGTCCGGGATTAGACTTTAATTCACCGGAAATGACTTTGTAGTATGTTCTTTGTTTCCAAAAGCAATCTTTTTGACGTTTATTTTACTGCACTGCAGCTGGTGTAATTGCCGTGTGGCGGCAGTAGAACGTCTCCCCGTACATCACCATAGTACAGATCATATCTCATTTCCTTTGGGATCATTCGGCCCATTATAGTATATTTGAAAATTAAGTTCTGCTCATGTATACACTAGAGAGCGTAAGCAGTGTTGCAAACTTCATTACTGCTTATGAAGAGTTTCAATAAAACCGAGAATCCCATTTTCTAATTTGTTTCTAAAGGCAATCTTTTTGACGTTTATTTTACTACACTGCAGCTGGTGTTAGTGCCGTGTGGCGGCGGTAGAAAGTCTCCCCGTACATCACATAGTGCAGATATTATTTCATATCCTTTGGGATCATTGGGCCCATTATGGTATATTTGAAAATGGAGTTCTGCTCATGTATACGCTAGAGGCTTAAGCAGTATTGCAAACTTCATTACTGCTTATGAAGAGTCTCAATTAAACCGAGACTCCCATTTTCTAATCCGTAGTGTGTTCTTTGTTTCTAAAGGCAATATTTTTGTCTTTTATTTACCTTTAGGTACAACGACAGATCTCCTTGAAATCCCAACTTATTTGCTAATTTATCAATGAAGCGGTAAAAGACTTGCTAACTGATGCCCGGCTTACATTCTCAGCAGGGATGCCACTGAATATAGCCAGCAGTTAGGTATTTTGTTTCACACACAGATTAATGAATTAGAAGAAAGTTTGTGAAAATATGAACTATTCTGTAATTTATGTTATATACTGCTCAAAATAGGTAGGGGATATTCAGCTATATCCTTCAATAGCAGGTAAATTATGACAGATGAACTGATTTTTTAATTAGGAATTCAAACTATAGATCCAAAAGAAAAAAATTAATCCGCATAAATTTCTTTCACAGTAAATCACGTGACCCTCACTTCATCGTGAAATGTCATAGGGTCTGGCACCAGATTTCACAAAATCTGTTTTTGAGTCAGTATCGCGTTGGACCACCATTAGCAGCAAGACACGCAACACATCGTCTTCTCATACTACCAACAAGACGTCTGATGTCATTTTGGGGAATGCGGCGCCACTCTTCTTGCAAGACGTTGGCCAGTTTTTGAAGGTTCCTGGGAGCTGGTACGTGACCTTGAACTCTTCTACCAAGAATGTCCCAAACATGTTCTATAGGGGAAAGGTCTGGCGACATTGCAGGCAGTGACTGGATTCCACGAGTCTGGAGGTGATTCAGCACAACATGAGCGCGATGGGCATGGGCATTGTCATCTTGGAAGCGAAAACGATTCCCATGGGCAGCTGCAAAGGGCACGACAAGAGGTTCAATGATGTTATCTCGGTAGTACACACCAGTAACTCTGCCCCGGCATACGTGAAGATCAGTTCGCTCATTGGTTGTGACACCACCCCAAACTGTTACACTGCCACCTCCATAACGATCATGTGGAAGGTTGGTTGCATCAATATATCGCTCACCGCGGCGCCGCCAAACCCTTTGTCGACCATCACAGAAGTCCAACATAACCATGACTCGTCGGAGAACATAACATGAGACTACTGGCCTAAGTTCCACCTCTGATATTGCCTAGCCCAGTCCCTTCTTGCCCGGCGATGACGAGCAGTCAATGGCAACACAAAGTACGGCCTACGGGCGTTAAAACCTCGATCGTGCAGCCAGTTTCTCGCTGTCTGAGTAGAGACCTGCACCCCTGTAACCTGGTAAAGTCGGCGCTGAAGCTGTGTGGCATTCTGGTGTCTGTTTCTCAAGGCTGATGTGACTAACAGGCGAACTTGTTGTCGGGTTGCACGCGGGCGGCCGACTCTATGAATATCAGTAACATTTCCTGTCTGTTGGTGACGATTCCATAACCGACTGATGACAGACTGTGAAACATTTAGTTGTCTTGCCACATCAGCCTGCGTACTTCCGCCCTGGAGCAGACCAATTGCTAACCACCTTTGATTCTCAGGTAAGCGCCGCATAGCCAAAAACCTTCAAACTACCTTAAATAACGTTACTACGTAACCTGTAGATAGCAAAGAAAGCTAACAAATGAAGAATAACACGCTTTTTCCTATTCGAAATTGTACATGCGACCCTTATGGATGACTGAACAGCAGTGTACTTTCAATGCTACGATAAATTCAATACCACTAGTGATAACATGTGCATCAGTGCAGAGGTTGTCGATATAACAAATCGCCTTGTCTGTTCGTTTTGAAATAAATTCGTGTTAAATGCGATAATCTGAATATCCCCTACTTATTTTGAGTGGTATATTTTAGTTAACTGTGAATAAGAAGTGTTACCCTTTTGTCTAGTAAACATGCAGTTTCGATATATAAATGCTCTTAAATATTTTAAAATTAAGAGCATTATTTGTACGCTTTCGAGAAATATGGCCAGTTTTGCCATCAAATAAAATCCGTCATAGACGAAACTGGACACTTTTGACGAAACCGTACAAGCAAAGTTTTCGTTTTTATAAGATTAAAACTATCAAAGTTTCGTGATTTCTGCAAATAACAATGAACTTTTTAGATAAATAGATAAATTGTTAATTTCCTGCAACTGTACATATTTAATGGGACTGATATAGGTATTACACAGGTGAAGATTCTTTCAAGCAACAATTTCCAGATTATAATTTTTCTAAACTTTTGTTTTAAAACAATCAATTTCCTGAAGCGTAAAATTCTGTAGTTTTTTAGTGCCTTTCATTTAATAATGCACATTTCAATGGCCTTGAAATTAAAATAAAATAATAATAAAAATAAAAAAAATAATAATATAGCACCAAGTATTGTAAAAACCAACCTACAAATATATATTCCATTTCTGCCCTACAAGCGAATCGCTAGGCACAAAATGCTCATAAGGTATTAAAATGACTTTTTATAACTGTTTCATCAAGAAAGAAATTTTAATATATAATTGCTGTCAGTTGCACTGATAATGGTGGAATATGACAATAATTAGCAGCGTTATTAGCACCTAATTGTGATATGCTAAGTACCTACCCTCTGGATCGCAACATCTGGACCAATTACCATCCCCAGCTACTGGTTGTCGTTATACCTAAAGGTATATTATATTATGCGCATTATCATGAATGATGACTTTCTCGAAGAGGGGGAGTGTTACGGCCTATCACTCCTACCTTCGATAATCTATCTTGGCAGATTATGCATAGCTTGTAGATATATATTCAGTCGCTGACACCTGCGTCAGGGAGTCGACTCTTTGGCTCAGTGGTCAGAGCACTGGATTTTTATCCGGGCGGACGGGTTCTTATCCCACAATAGGCGGAAAATTTATTCAGATATGATCCTTTGTTACGACATTCTTGTCGTAAGAATTGTTTATCTCTCTTATCTGGAGCCATGAGAACCTTTACTGTTTTATCCCTCTTGTTTGTATCTGCCTACCATTAGTTATTATAACATTCCAAGCGGTTTAAAGGTTTTTAGCAACAGACGGACATGCCTTGGCAAGGCTATTTATATAGAAATCTGGCATTTGACAATTTCATTTGTTAAATCCTGTCAATATGTATCTGCATGCCAAAAATTATCAGACTATTCCAAATGGTTACAAACCAAAGAATCTTTAATGTTAATCTCATATCTGGAGCCCTAAAACCTTTATTGTTTTATGATGAGTACTAATTAATTATATCAGGTTGCATTTGAGAATTTCATTGGTTTGGGCTTGCAAACTTCATTACTGCTTATGAAGAGTGTCAATAAAACCATCTAGACCCCATAAATTATCAATACATTCCAAGCGGTTTAAAAGTTATAGCAATTTTCAAAACTGACTATGGTCATATTAACTAGAGAAATCTAGCATTTGACAATTTTATTGGATATGTATCTGCATGCCAAAAATTATGAGGAAATTCCAAGCGGTTATAAGAACCTTTACTGATTTTAATCTCTTATCTGGAGCCCTTAAACCTCTATTGTTTATTGTTTTATGAGTAGTACACATTTATCATACCAGGTTGCATTTGACAATTTTATTGGTTAGGCCTTCTCCATATGTATCTGCATGCCATAGATTATCAATATAGTCCAAGCGGTTTAAAAGTTATAGTAATTTTCACAAACTGAATGGTGAGGGACGGATACGTCTCAGCAAGTCTACTATTTATTAAGAAATCTCTTTGACAATATCATTGGTTAGATATTGCCAGTATGTGTCAGCATACAAAAAATATCAAAATATTCGAAGCAGTTTAAACGGAAGAACCTTTCATGTTTTGTTTTTTATTGTTTTTTTTTTTTTTTTGTTTTTTTGTTTTTTTTGTTGTTTTATTTTTTATTTTTTTTTTTGTTTTTTTTTTTTTTGTTTTGTTTTTTTGTTGTTTCTCTCTCTCTCTCTCTCTCTCTCTCTCTCTCTCTCTCTCTCTCTCTCTCTCTCTCTCTCTCTCTCTTATCTGGAACCCTGAAATCTCTATCATTTTATGAGGTGTACACATTAATTACACTAGGTTGCATTTGACAATTTCATTGCTCAGGTCTTGTCAATCTGTATCTGCATGCCTAAAATTAATTACGGTTGGACAAGCCTCGGCAAGGCTATTAAAAAGAAATCTGGCATACGACAATTTATCGGTTAGATATGATCAATATTTATCTGCACACTAAAAACTATCAGAATATTACAAGCAATTGAAAAAGAAAAAAAAAGAAAAAAAAAAGAAAAATTAAGAACCTTTAATGATTTTTCTCTTATCTGGAGCCCTAAAAGCCATTGTTTTATGAGGAGTACACATTAAGTATACCAGATTGTATGTATGTATCTGCATGCAATAAATCTATATGTATCTGCATGCAATAAATTATTAGTATGTATCTACATGCAATAAATTATCAATATAATCCAAGAAGTTTAAAAGTTATAGCGCTTTTCACAATCGCATTATGGACAGATGACCACACCATTGCACAAGGCTATTTACATATATACTACTCAAAGTTTGCTAAGCACAAAAAGTTTGACGCGTTATTTGGAAAATTGTTTCTAACATTTTGTGAGATTTCCTTTTGATATGAAGCATTATTATTTTGAGACGGTCCCCCGTGTGTATACTAGCCCAACTGAATGGCACTAATTTCACGCAAGGAATGGAAAGCAGGTTCGCCTTCATTTTCATGTCATTTGACGCTCCTTGTTAGCGTACCTAACACGTGTTGAAGGGCAAATTTTCAATTTAGGTCTGTAACCGCTGGGTTGTTGATTAAATATGGCTAATGTAAATGTAAGACGACATCTGTCTGAAGCAGAAATGTGGCGAGCTGTGGGAATGTTGGAGCAAGGAGGAGTCTTTGATGTGCATCACACTGTGATAACCAGAGCCTGGTCAAGGTTTCAGCGGTATGACACACCAGTCAGACGTCATGGTGGTGGCAGAGAAAGAGCTACATCTGCAGCGCAAGACAGGTTTTTAGTGATTCAAGCACGCAGAAACCGTTTTTCAACAGCATCCCAGCTTCGAATTGACCTTCAGAACGCCTCCGGGGTCAATATTTCGACAAACCATTCGGTCAAGGTTACATGAAGGTGGTCTGCGCTTGAGAAGACCGTGTATAGGCATCCCATTGATCACCGCAGAGTACGGTATGAATGGGCCATGGACCATGTTCGTTGGACTCTTGTCGACTGGAGGCCTGTCCTTTTTACAGACGAGTCTCGATATTGCCTTGACTTCACCGATATGCGTGCTAGGGTGTGGCGAAGACCAGGAGAGAGGCTACATGCAGACAATATTGCTGAGCATGACCGTTATGGAGGGTGGCGGGGCTCAGTGATGGTTTGGGGCGGAATCAGTTGGGATCCGCGTACTGACCTCTGTGTCCTTCCCCGTGGCACATTGACCGTACAACGGTATATGGATGACATTCTGGATGTCCACGTAAGGCCGTATGCAGGTGCAATCGGAGATCCCTTCATTCTAATGGATGATAACGCCCGTTCTCACACTGTCCATACCATCCAGGAGTATCTTGAAAGGGAAGGTATCGAGCGTTTTGACTGGCCCGCTCGCTCTCCAGACTTAAGTCTGGAGAGCGAGTGGGCCAGTCAAAACGCTCGATACCTATTGAACACGTCTGGAGCTTGGTGCCACGCTTGTTCAAGAATGGGACACTATGACACAAGCGTCCATTAGAAACCTGATAAGAAGCATGAGAAGGCGTTGGCAAGCTGTTATTGATAGCAAAGGGTTACATACCCGATATTAAAGTAGTATTAGGTCTCCTCTTCATGTTTTAAACCGATTTCGATTTTTTCACTCTTTACTAAAAACACACATTTTCTGTGTTGTCATAATCAAGGGCAGCATTAAAACCATAACAACATCTGAAATACCAACCAGAATCATTAAAGATAAGATCAAACTATAACATATCCAAATTTCAACTCTTTATCCCAACCAAAACTAAAATTATGAATCCATCATCTTTTGGTGCTTAGCAAACTTTGAGTAGTATATATATAGTAATATATATATATATATATATATATATATATATATATATATATATATATATATATATATATATATATATATATATATATATATATATATATATATATATATATATATATATATATATATATATATATATATATATATATATACCTGCCATTTGACATTGGTTAGATCTTGTCAATATATATCTGCATGCCAAAAAATTATTAAAATAATCAAAGCTGTTTAAAAGTTAAAGTGATTTTCACAAACTGGTCACGGACTGATGGCATTCCCTTCTTTCAGATGACTTCACTGCAGGTCCAAGTTGGTAAAGCCATTTCAGAGAAGATATTTAAAGATTACGTGAACAGTTTGTTTTTTATATGGCTCAGTGGAAAGGGCAAAAAGCACCAAGAGGACAAACTTTTGATTGTAACTGAAAAGTCTCAGTCGTCAGACTTTAATACATTTTAAGAAAATTTTTTAACCCGATACAAATGTATAGGGACACAAATTTGACCTTGCTGTAAAAAGTCAAAGGTCAACCCTACAATCATCATTCCAACAAACTTGGTAGACCTTGTGTCTCAGCTGATATATTAATGTATACCGAGATTCAGCCTTAAAGCTTTCTTGGTTCTGGAGAAGAAGATTTTTAAGTGTTTTATAAATAAATTGTGACCATTTTGTAAGAAATTTCACCCACACCCCATCCCACCCCCACTTAACAGAAGGCTTCATATGAAATTTGAAAACAATACCTGTCGCTAGACAGGACAGCTCGCCTAAACTTGCGCTTGTCTGTAAGATCTTAAAAACTTTGACATAAAACTTCTAAGTCCGTGACCTTGACCTCTAGGCCATGAGCAGTGCTCAATAAAATGTCGGACCAACATCTATAATCATATCAAATATATACTAATTCCATCTGGTTTTATAAGGTCTTATAAGCATTGACGTAAGACTAACAGTTTTGTTAACGCCGGCACTGATGCCAACGCCAATGCCGGGGTTAAAGCAATATTTTTTTTCCTGTACTTTTGTACAGGCGAGCTAAAAATGACCCAGGGGTTTCAGAGGAAAGGTGTGGGCTGACAGATCATATTATCTCGTCCTGAGCCTCTGGCTCAGGTGAGCTAAAACTAGTGTACCAAGTTCCCAAGTTCAAGGAGCATATTACTTTGTGGTTGTTTGACCGGATCTTGAAATTTTATATAATATTCCAGGAATAAGAGGACACATATTTTTTTTTTCTTTTTTAGTTTAACTGGTATAGTTCTGGAGTTATGCCCCTTAAAGCCTATGGGACATTATGAAATCTTGTAAGCAAGATATCTTAAAAACTATTTGAGCTAGGGCCTTGAAACTAGGTGAGCTTACTGGAGATAATGAGCAGAAAACCTGACTGGAAGAAAATTGGATTAAGTTTGTCAGGGATCTGATCCTTTCCAACTTTGGTATATTATGGACAATTGTTGGTTTTATTCGGGTTGTGTTACTTTCAACAATCTTTCAATCATACCCCGATGGTGTCTGGAGTACCATTTTATCCGAGCGCTCATGCTTATTTTAGAGTGCTGCCTCACTGAAATATCACTCCTCAGACACAGACGTGTCAATTCCACCCAGTCATATATACTGACACGGGGCTGACTTGTTGTACACCCTGTTAAACGTATACGCCGGCCTTGCGGTCGTAAAGCATCATAAACGGTATTTTTCGAAGGATTCACACCACGACAAGTAAGAAAATACATTCGTTTTGAAGTCTGACGGCTCTTTGCAACACAAAATATAGCGCAGTTGGTGGAGAATAAACCACGTTTTCTTAAAGAATGTTAATGTTTCTCAAACATTCAAAAAGAAGTTGAGAAATATGTTCGGCCATTACCTCTGCTTCCATGACGGTTCGTACATTTCAAACTGTGTCAAAATAATGAACGTGTGCGGTATTTTTCGAGCATTATTTAACTCTTTTTTTTATCATTTAATCAAATTTAATGCAAATATATCGTGTTAAAATAGAATTTAGCCAAAATTTATAATAACAGAGGATAAAATGGTACTGTTTTGTTTTTGATGTATGTCTGAAAGAATGCAATTAGCTCATTCTGAAGGCTAATTATGGTGCATATATTGATCTACGTCTTGCTACACAATGCGCATACTTTTTACTTATGCATAGCCGATATTGATGCCAAGAAAGTAGCAACTTTGAGACTACCAGAGTAAAAACAGGTCTTCTGACACGCGAACTGATCGATCTGGTGTCAGTTCGTGTTAAGATGAAAGTTTCTTCTGCGAATGGATACTTGCGAGCGCCTGCTGCGAATTTCTTGAACGAATACTGTTCCTCAAGTAGAAACAATCCTAGCAGCTGCAAAGTAAGTGTTTTCAACGTCTGAATAAAATCAAATAACTGAAATTAAAACTGAAACAATTAATATAAAGTTTACTTACAATTTACTGGGTTCCGTCTTCAAAACTGACTCGGAAATTTCGCAGTGTCAAATTTCTTCCTGAATATCCAGGTAACAACGGATAAAATGATCATCTCGTGGGACTCTTTCAGGCTCTTTCCAAGACAAGTTTGCTTTCAGTGAATATGTTCTTTGACAGCGGAGTCTTAGAAAGCAATCAATACATTAAAGGACTGAAAATTGCCTAGTTGGCCAGTCTAGCTAACTATGGCCAAAATCAATAGATTTCTCCGTACGTCGCAGCAGATGCGTCTGTAATACTTGATGTGGCTGACTAAAAGCCTTGTGTTCACAAACAAGTCAAAATCTCAAATTATATGGGAAACTTCAAGCTTTCTCAAATCATATGGGAAACTTGAAGCTTTTGATAGCCATAGCCTTAGTATGCTGAATGTGTTGATTCTTTTCAAACTGTTTTAAAATGATTAATAAAGGAACAGTAAAATTTGTACCATTGTAAACCCAAATGTTCTCGAAACAAACTGGAGTTTGCAAGGGTAGTCATTACATAGCCATATTCACTTAATGTCAACCACCATGCTGACATTATAGGCTCCATAATCCTCAAAAATAGACATTTTTTATCAAAGAAAGGTTTAATAAATTGACATATATAGTACTAATACGCTCATAGGATATGGCATCTGACAGCCTGTAAAATTTCAGTTAGCCTCTCGTTTTTGAGCTGGATCAAAAATGAAATGATTTTTTATTGTATTTTTAATTAATTCGGAGATACGATAAAAATCATTTTATTTTTTATCAAGTTCAAGAACGAGAGGTTAACTGAAATTTTACAGGCTGTCAGATGCCATATTTTATGATTGTATTTATACCGTATATTTATTTATTAAATATTTCTTGTCTATTTTCAGGAATATGGAGCCTTTAATTTAATGCCAACCACCAGACGTGAACGACAAATATGAACGATATGAACTCATACATCAAAGCTCCAAAGAATCGTTATCATAACGAAGGCCACACAAAACACTTTTCCAGCTACACAAACACCACATTTACGAATTTCTACTCAAAAGATGAATACTTGTGTGTCTAACTGTCCATTTGTAGCCCCACCCCCATCCCCACTCCCCCACCCGTAAATAATCATCAGTCAGCCGGGCGGACTTTCTTATGAATATACACATATGACAAACCCTAACTTTCTTTCAATTCGTAAGTTTGTTTGGTTGCTAAGACGTTGTAAGTTTCCGCTTCGTTGTGATTACGTCTCTTTGGAGATTTGATGAAGGAGTACATATCGTTTATGTTTGTCGTTCACGTCCAGTGGCTGGCATTTAGTTAATATGACTACCCTTGTAAACTCCAGATTGTTTCGAGAAAATTTGGGTTCACTGTTCCTTTATTAACCATTTTAAAAGCACTTAAAAAGAATCAACACAATTAACATACTAAGGCTATCAAAAGCTTGAACTTTCCCATATGATTTGAGATTTTGACTTGTTTGTGAACAGAAGACTCAGCCACATCGAGTATCTCAACAGATGCATCAGCTGCGAACTTACTCTAATGTGCAGATTGCTTTCCAAGACTCCGCTGTAACAAAAACCATATTCACTGAAAGCAAACTTGTCTTGGAAAAAGCCTGAAATGACCACACGAGATGACCATTTTATCCGTTGTTACCTTGATATGAATATCAAGGTAACAATGGATAAAATGGAAAGGAATTTGACACTTGAATTTTCGATTCAGTTTGTGAAACATAAGGCTTTTCTAACATGTCTTTTTTTTATTTGGCTTTGTCACCCACTAGTTCAGTGTTGTGTTCAGATTCACAATAATGCAGTCAGGGTTTCAGGCTACACTGGACCTGTATCCACTGCTTGAATCGCGATATAATATTTTAGTCGTTTAGAAACAGTGCCTCCTAATTTGTGTGGGACTTTTACCCGACCTACTTAGTTACAGCAGCTCTGCCATGGAGGCTTCAGGCAGTCCATCTATTTCTGACGGGGCCGTGCTTTCCGAATACCGAGAATTAGTGTATGTCGGTGACAGATACAACGACAACACACTATCGTTCGCTTACCTTGAAGTCCTGTGTAATCTGAAAATTTACATGAAAGTGTACCTTATGCACAAAACGAATCATGCTTAGCTTGTGAATAGACAGAGAATGGATAGAAATAAAATTCGAAGTGACGACACTATCGCAAATTTTGTAGGCTGACGTCATAAGTCTCGTGATTTACCACCTTGCAACTGGAATACTTATTATTGACTGTTTTGTTGTTACGACCGCCGTGTAAATAGCCTCTGTCAAATCACGGAACGCTTATTGTTTTACAGGATAGGCATCGAACCACCCAAGCGTTTGTTGGACCATCACATTTTTGGTCACACACATCACTGTTACACGATTAGTTCCGCGGTAAGAGAAATACAGTAGATAAAAGACCGAAGACTGACGTGTGGAGCATGTCAGCATACATGCCATACCTCACACTGTGAGACAAAATCTCACAGAATTTTGGCCTTCTGGACCCCATTTCCCATAAGATTTTCAAATCTCACAGAATCATACCATTTAATAAGCTACTTTTTGAAGAACTAGAAATAAATCACACATTAGCATGGCTATCCCAAGCTTAATTCATTAAAATAATGGCTTTTAACTTACTTATGTCAGCTTGAAAGTGATTTTCATAAAAATCTCGCAGAATTGCATCAAATCTCCCCTAAAAATTTGCAAAATCTCACAGATTTCTGACAACAGCTAATGGCATGTATGTGTCAGAAAGATGATAATCTTTCAGTTTCAATTTACAAATGGATAGAATGCCAGACCAGATCAGAAGCCCCAAATCGCTTGTACACTTTTATATCATTGCAAAAATGAATCTGACAAAAGATACTGGAGGAGTTGTGAACAAGAATTTGCAAAAACACTAAAAGTTTATAGCCGAATCAAACATGTGATAGCAAGAAAAGGTACAATATTCATTAAATCCGACAAAAAGGAGTTGCAGACACAAGATGGAAATTCTAAGTCGAAGGTGCCATAATTCAATCAAAATGATGAAATAACAAGTCCAAAACGACATGCACATATGCATTCATATGTAGGCAAGAAATTGTGCATAAAAACAACAAAAGGTATAAATTGCGGCCATGGTATTTAGGATTGACCGGCGCGCACGCAAGCTCGTGTATTTGATCTGTCTACATTCACTGACGCAGCATGATAAACATTAAACCTATAAAGAACTCTGAAATTTAAAGTCAACAGATAAGCTCTGGAAAAAATGTATACAGCCCCACCCCTTCCCTCTTGAATACAGTGACAATTGGACAATTGTACCAAACCAGTGCAAAACACAATTAGAAGCTATACATAACGAAGCAGCAAGAATAACTATCGGTGTAACTAAGCTCTGTAGCATCGATAAACTTTTGGCAGATTTAGGATGGGAAAGACTTCAAGAAAGGTGTGCAAATCATAAACTATTTTTTTTTTAAATAGTAAATCTCTCTCTCTCTCTCTATCTCTCTCCTCTCTCTCTCTCTCTCTCTCTCTCTCTCTCTCTCTCTCTCTCTCTCTCTCTCTCTCTCTCTCTCTCTCTCTCTTCTCTCTAAGTATATTTTCCTTAGAGTATTTGCAGTTATTTACCATTCACGTATTATATGAATAAGGAAATAGCATACATACATGTAAGCTTCAAGCTTACAGTCAGCTCCTTGTACTATGCATGTTGTAAATTCCACGTATGTTTGTAGAATATGACAATAGATATTGTTTAAACCAAGCACGGGCGGACGGACGGAGGCGGGCGGACGGACGGAGAAGGCAATAAAAACACAGGTGACAAAAAACTATGACGGATAGTGCATTCTTAAATAAATTCTATAAAGGTTCCCTTGGAAACAAAGAGCACATTAAAAGAACGAAACTTGGAGCCTCAGTTTCATTGAAACTCTTCATATGACAGCGGTGTAATTTGTAGAGCTGAATTTTTACCCCTATTAATTTCTCCATAGGCTACAATGCCAAGACTTCAAAAGTCTCTCACCTGCTACAGTTCCATGGGCCCAAATTTGGTGGGATGCGATAGCCAACAGACCCTGGGATTTTCATGTCCTCTTCAATACTTCGAAAATGCCATAAGACATCCCAAAAACTTCCTATTCAGGGTCACAAACTGGAATCACCGACCGACGCGTTGTAACACTCCACCCAGCCAAATAGTTCCCTACAGAATATTTTACTATCTGGGATTTGTCACCTCAGGAACCTTCCGTGACCTGAAATAAACAGAACTATGTATTTTTTTTACCTTACACTGTATACACTATCTACTCTGTACACTCTTTTTAGGGTACCCAAATCGCGTGTCGTCAATGGATGTCTGGTTCCTATAGAGACAGCTTTTGTTAGTAATCCAATTGAACTCTATCTGTATGAATAAAAGGAAAAAAAACTGAATTTAACTGCAAAATTTGGTAGATCCGTTCCTGTCAAAGGAAAGACAATTCTTGTAACATGGGGATTTTCTATAAATTTGCCAATTTCATAAGTATCTGCAATTGCAGTAGTATAGGCTTGGCAGCCTATACTTCTAATTGCCACTAGTTTTGGCATGGAATCTGCAAATGGATAAAAAATAAGTTGTTTTATACAAACAAAACATTAACAACGACGACGACAACAACAACAGCAACAACAACATAAACAACAATATAAACAACAATAACGGCAATGCATTTCAACAGCAAGAGCGCGCGAGCTACACGGCAACCTTATATGAGTCCTACTTCTAATAATGAGAAAAAATACAATGTGGCGTGGAACCAACTAAGACCTAGACAAGTGTTCAAACTGGCCATATCAAACAGTGCAGACCCTGATCAAATGACATTCAAAAATCAGCCGTTTGATCTGGACCATACTGATTGCCATTTCCATCACAAAACCAGGGACCCAAACTAGCTTACAATATATTTGTCCAAAGCATTCGGATACTTCAACTCACCTCATCTCCTTACCATATTGTCCTAAAATTTGAACAGGTCCAATTTGGGACTTGCTGATGAGTTTACAAATTGCTGGATGTGGATGGCAAACAGGTTGGACCCTGATCAGACACCATATTCTGCGGCGTCCGATCTGGGTCTACACTGTTTGCTCAGGTGTGTCAGCCCGAAAACTAAGGGTCAGTAAGACATTCATTTTTGGAATACGTACGGTAAGAACTTACTTGTCCAAATATGTAGGGTAGATATGGTAATTCTAGTGGAAAATCAAACAGAATGAGTTTTTTTTTATTATTATTCCTGTACTTACCTGTAATATTCAAGATGCTCATTAGAATCATTTCGTTGAGATGATTCTAACATAAACATTTCGAAAAGTTGAGACGATTAAAAAATGCATCAGTTTTCATTTGTGAAGTACCTCTCTTTATCATCACACCGCTTTGGCTTAACGTGGACCCCTGCTGAGGTCAATTCGCTTTATTCCAGTAGATCATAATGCCTTGCGCGCAACATGACATCCGGTTGAAACGACCACTTTTTGTTTGACTAAAGATGAATTATTTTCAAGATTTTACATTAAAATCAGCAATGGGAATACTTTTAAGCAAACAGTTTAGATGGGAATAAAATAATACCGACCAGTGGGTTATTTTCTTACTTTTACTCTTGAAATAATCACTAGGAGCTCCATAGCAAGATTATTGTTACTGATGACTAAATCCCGACATCACTCAATTTATACTAGCCTTTTAGAATTGTTTGGAAAGTCTATATTTTCACTCTATGAGATAATAGAATAAATATTTAAATCCCCGATATAAGTTTCAGTATACTTTACCCTTTATAAACAGATGTATATATACATATATTAAACGGAGAATTACACTATAAGCCATTGTTGACAAAACACAATTGAATTTTTTTTAAAAATAAACACACAATCTAACATGGTATTAGAGAATTTCATATCACTTGATTGATTTGCGAACACGATGCGCAGCATAAAAAGTACATTATGTCAATGTGACAGGGTCGAGATTAATGGTTTGTTGATAGTTGACAGTTATAAATATACCTGAATAAGCTACAAAGTATACAAAGACCTGTCAGCTACACTGTTACCCGGTGTATCAGTCAGTAATCCGGGGTATAGTGGTCTCACATGGAGAGTATTTTGTTGTTGTTTTTGTAGTTCGTCTGTCATTACTGACAATGACCAATCTTAATCAACTGTGTGATGTGGACTAAGATGGCTGATGAGACCAATCTTAGCTCTAAACTGCCTGTTGCAGAAAGAACAAGAGAGATCTGAGGAAGAAAGCTCTGTTGGTGAAGCCCTAGCTCTGGCTTTCCGCTGTGCACGTTTCTGCTGGGCTTCGCTGATTGTTTTTGCTTCATATTCATCAGCTCCGCTTCTTATGAGGCCTCGCCACTTTGTTCGATCCTGTGCAATTTGCTCCCACGACTCTGTTGCTATGTTGAAGTCTTTAAGGGAGGCTTTGAGGGTGTCCTTGCATCGCTTCTTCTGACCACCATGAGAGCGTTTTCCAATGTAGTTCTCCATAAAGGATTTTCTTTGGCAAACATTCATCAGGCATTCTGGTAACATGGCCTGCCCATCTTAATTGTGCCAATTTCAGTATATACACTCTGCACCCCTGCCCTTTTCTGGACTTCTGTGTCTGGAATCCTGTCTTGCCACTTGATCTTTAGAAGTTTCTTAAGACAGCTTGTATGGAAGTGGTTCAGTCTTTTGGCATGCCGTTGGTAAACAGTCCAAGTTTCGCATGCGTATAATATTGGCAGCACCACCGATCCGTATACTTTCAGTTTTGTGTCAAATGCTGCACTAGCTTTGGCAATCCTAGCATTGACTTCATCATCAATGTGCACAACTCTAGACAATGTGCTTCCAAGGTAGGTGAACTTGTCTACCACTTTGGTAATCTCCTTGTAAGGCTTTCCAGGTGCTGGCTGATATACTACCTCAGTCTTTTTGATGCTGATTGTGAGATCATAGCTGTCACAGGAATCAGATACTTGATCCACACCTTTTTGCATTTTCTCTTCTGTTGGAGCACCCTTTACCATGTCATCAGCAAAGAGGAACTCACCTCTGTCTGCACCTTGGATTTAGCTTGCAACCTTCTTTGGCTGAAAAGTTTCCCATCAAAGCGATACCTAATAGGTATACCATTGTCACTATCCTGGAAAGCATCTGTAAGCATGGCAGAAAACATCATGCAGAACAGTGTTGAAGCTAGTACACAGCCTTGCTTAACTCCATTTGTCACAGGGAATGGATCAGAAAACTCAGAAAAACCATAAAATGGATAAGAGCGAAGCACATGGAGAGTATAAAGGAAGCGACAAACCAAGCACTGTAAGCTACACTGAACACTGGTGTATCAGTCAGTAACCCAGGGTATAGCGGCCTGTCACCTAAAGTGTATACAGGAATATCAGTCGGAGACAAAGTATACAAAGACCTGTCAGCTATACTGTACCCCAAAGTATCAGTCACCTGGACCAGAATATCGGTCAGCGACAAAGTATATTATAAGATCTGTAAGCGACACTGTACCCGGGTATAGGCGCCTGTCACCTAGAGTACATTCCCGAATACCGGTCAGCGACAAAGTATACGAATACCTGTCAGCTACACTGTATATATTAGTCTGTAACCTGGGGTATAGGGGCCCGTCACCTAAAGTGTAAACTAGTGAATATCGGTCAGTGACAAAGTATACGAAGACTTATTAGATAAACTGTACCTCAAAGTATAAGTCTGTATCCCAGGCTATAACGGCCTGTCACTTGGAGTGTTTAGCAGAATATCAGTCAGCGACAGACTAAGACCTGTAAGCTACACTGTTACCAGTAACCTGGGGTATACACTTGGAGTGATCGGTCCGCGACAAAGTATACAAAGACCTGTCAGCTACACTGTTCCCCGGTGTATCAGTCAGTAACCCGGGATATAACAGCCTGTCACCCGGAATGTTTCTGGAATATGGTCAGGAACAAAGTATATGAAAATCTGTCAGATATTGTGTACCTTGGAGTATCATTCAGTGTATCAGTCAATGATGCAGGGTATGGAAGGTCTGGAGTATGCTAGAGTATCAACATATTTATTTATGGCCTGAAACATTGTTTTTTGTGAAAAGTCCTGATTGTTTAAAACAATAATTCTGTGTGCTAGTTAAGGGTACTTGGATTGAATAAGATCATCATAAAAGGTCTACTCAGTCAATGTTGAATCTGACAGCTGGAATGTACCCCCTCCAGAAAAGCTAGATCTTGTTCAAATTAAATTCATTATTTCAATGTTGCTGATTCAAGAAGGGCAGTTGTCGTAAGAATGTGCACATACTGGTTAACTGCTTAGAGGACTAAGCCTGTCTAGTAAATGTGTGGTTAGGTAAACTGACCGCGTCTCATAGGGTTGACTGGGCCGTAAAACCTCAAACAAATCTTTGTGTTAACGTATGCTCAATAAGATAGGGTCGGTATAAAGTGGAAAGTGAGACGCTTGGCGGTCCAACGTAACTGACTGCATGGACAGTCTAAAGCAACAGTGCTGTACACATCTATGCATAAACACAATACAGCGCGATATAACAGAAAGTTGGTCTAAAACGTATGATCAGGGATAGGGGATTTTTTTAATAAAGATTAGTAGACAGGTATGCATTACTACATAAAATATTATAAAGTGGGCCATGGGGAAAATGAAAACAAATACAATAAGAGTAAAAAAAAAATGCCTTTGGAAACAAAGCTCACAAAATCACGAAATTCGGAGACTCGATTTGATTGAGTCTCTTCATATGCAACACTGTAGTTTGCGAGGTTGCGTACGCCCCCTAGCTGGCTTCAGCGTTTTTCAAAATAACCAGGATGGGCTCAATGATCCCAAAGGAAATAAACTATAACTTGCAGTTTGATGATGTACGGGGAGACTTTTTACGGCCACCACACGGCACAACACTAGCCACAGTAGAGTGAAGTAAAATTATTCCTTACGCCCTCAAAACTTTAAACGGAATACATTTTTAATATATACAATAGGCCTCAAAGGATAAGAAAATAAAATTAGTATCAGCACTATGGCGAAATACAGCTTTTGGTAATACAGAACAAAATAGTAAAAAGTAGGTGTCCACTAAGTACAACAGTCATAGAAGATAGTCTACCAGTGGCAGGGACAGGAAGAGTATATAAACTATGACTATGTACATAGGTTCTAAAACAATAAAACAAACAAGGCTGACACGTCTCTCTTCTCCATGCAGGTGATCACGGCCTGAGAACGATCAGTTGTAGGTTTCATCGCTACCAAATATAGGCTCAAATGTAAAAAAAAAAAAATAATTGTTCGGCTCGCACACTCTTTCAGTGAGAGCTAGAGATAAAGAAAACCTCCAATACAACGACGCGGGGCTTGATCAGAGACATAACATCTTGCACCTAATGAAAGTATCCGGTACGCACTGTCATAGCCCGAGACCCGACCCCTTATGCAATTAAAGACAAAACAACAGCTATATATATATATATATATATATATATATATATATATATATATATATATATATATATATATATATATATATATATAATATTATGAGCACACGTCTGCAGGGGTTTCCCATCGGTTAGCCTAATTACCCTCATAAATGTTCATTTTAATCCGCTTATTGATAGCAACCAAGATGGCGTCCGCGATCGCCGATGCAACTTCCACTATTGAAACAGATCTTGCCTTCAATTTTGAGATGAACGATAAATTCCAAAGCGATGAAAGGTGAAGACACATCTCAGTCATAATGCGAATAACACAGCTACCAGAAATGTTCAAGGTGCTTTAAATTTTATGTTTTCTGTCAACATAATTGGACGCACTTTCAACGTCAATGTCGTCAATGAAAAATTCTCAACCACTGTAAAATTGTATTGATCAAGGTCGATACGACAGCTGACTACATTGGGTTTCCCTACTGATTTAGTGACGTATTGACTCGTTTGAAGTTGGAATATTTATTTATTTATTTATTTAATCATCATTATTTCTTAGTTTGACGAAGCAAAAATAGTGTTGCTTGTTTTTCTTTCGTATCAAATAATATGCGAAGTATTTTTTGCTGCGTAGTACTATGAATGATAGTGAGTTGTCCTGTTTGGCCATGGAAAGCCGTTATCTTTATAAATTTTGTGCATGTTTTTTGTCTGAAGGGCTATGCGTTCACAGAAACATACCATTCGTGGTCATTTAAAACTGAAATTTTTGAAACTCGTTGGCTCAGCAGAAATTGCCCAACTCGTTTCATACATTCCTTATTAAATGACCACTCATGTAAGATCTTCTAACGTAGAAATAGACTAAATAGTTTTCCGAAATTTTTAAGGTAGGTCTCGTCAAACTCTGATTCCTATAGTACTTGCTGCAGAAATGTTTTCAAGTTATCTTAATTTGTATCAATGAATTCGATGTGTCGGAGATGACACTTTAAAACAGCTTTACGGAGTTTATGACACCGGTAAGGAGTTTAGCAACCATGGATTTTATTCCACTGTTAAAACCATTAACATGAGAAGATACCCTTGCAGTGAGAATAAGCTGAGATACATAAACACCATAATGACCCAAATAGAAAAAAAAATGGAAATTTTGTTGGAGACTTTATCAGGAATAAAGTGAAAAAAAATTACCTTCAGCCATATTGTGTTCCTAATCAATCAGTCAGATTTTAACGTAGCCGGGTAATTGAGTCACATAGGTTACATACATTATATTGACATTATATAATCACTTGGTCCGGAAGAATAATTATTTCGACATTACATAATCACTTGGCACGGTAGAATGCATTGGCAAACAGAATAACTTGACACGACAGACTGTATTGACCGTACAACATCATTTGGTACGGTAGAATGGATTGACATTACATAATGGCTTGTTACGGTAGAATGCATTGGCAAACAGAATAACTTTACACGACAGACTGTATTGACCTTACAACATCACTTGGTACGGTATTGACAAACAGAATCACTTGGTACAGTAGAATGTATTGACATTACAGAATCACTTGGTACGGTAGAATGTCAAACAGAATAAATTGGCACGATAGAATGTATTGACATTACAGAATCACTTGGTACGGTAGAATGTATTGACATTGCATAATCAATTGGCACGGTAGAATGTATTGAAATTACAGAATCACTTGCCACGGTAGAATGAATTGACAATACAGAATCACTTGTTACGATAGAATGTATTGGCATTACATAATCACTTGGTACGGTTTACAGAATTACTTGGTATGGTAGAATGTCAAACAGAATAACTTGGTACGGTAGAATAACTTGGCACGGTAGAATGTATTGACATTACAGAATCACTTAGTACGGTAGAATGTATTGAAATTACGGAATCATTTGGTACGGTATAATGTATTGACATTACAAAATCATTTGGTACGGTAGAATGTATTGGCAAACAGGATAACTTGGTAAGATAGAATGGAGTGGCATTACAGAATCACTTGGCCCGGTACGGTAGTATGTATTGACATTACAGAATTACCTGGTACGGTAGAATGTCAAACAGAATAACTTGACACGGTAGAATGTATTGGCAAACAGAATGTCAAACAGAGTACTACTTGGTACTGTAGAATGTACCGTCTACTTGGTACAGTAGAATGCAATGGCAGAATAACTTGGTAAGGTAGAATTACTTGGTAACGAGGAATGTAGCGGCATTACAGAATCACTTGGTCCTGTAGAATGAATTGACATTACAAAATCACTTGGTACGGTAGAATGTATTGACATTACATTTGGTACGGTAGAGGAATCACTTGGTGCGGTAGAATGTACTGACAAACAGAATTACTTGACGCGGTAGAATGTATTGGCAATACTTGGTAAGGTAGAATGTAGTGGCATTACAGAATCACCTGGCCCTGTAGAATGAATTGACATTACAAAATCACTTGGTACGGTAGAATGTATTGACATTACAGATTCATTTGGTACGGCAGAGGATTCACTTGGTACGGTATTGGCAAACAGAATTACTTGGTACGGTAGAATGTATTGACAATACAGAATCACTTAGCACGGTAGAAGGTATTTGCAAACAGAATAACTTGGCACGGTAGAATGTATTGACATTATAGAATCTCTTTGCAAGGTAGAATGTACTGACATTAGAGAATCATTTGGTACAGTAGAATGTATTGACATAACAGAATCGCTTGGTACGGTAGAATGTATTGACATTACATAATCACTTGGTACGGTAGAATGTATTGACAATACTGAATCATTTGGTACAGTAGAATGTATAAACATTACAATATCACTTGGTACGATGGAAAGTATTGACATTACAGAACCACTCGGCTGGGTAGAATGTATTAACATTACAGAATCATTTGGTATGGTAGAATATATTGACATTATAGAATCATTTGGTATGGTAGAGAATCATTCGGTACGGTAGAATGTATCGACATTACAATATCACTTGGTACGATGGAATGTATTGGCACGGTAGAATGTAGACTCACTTTGTGCGGTATTGATATTTCATAGGCACGTTAAAATGTATTGGCAAACAGAAAATGCCGAGATCAGACTGCAGATTTCACAGACTGATTTGGGCCCACGTTGGTCGCACAATGCATTTTGTCGTTTTTATCAATCAATATGATAGAGATATAACAAAATAACACATTTATCGCAAAGTAAATTTCTGGTGAATTAAGTATTAACACATTTTAGCCGTATACATGTAATTATGTTGGCCAAAGGAGTGTAATAATGTAATGAATTAAATCAGGACAAGACACACTCACGAAGCAAAGCCTTTCCGAGGCACGAGAAGAAGAGAAGGGTCGAATTTTCTCAATAAGTAATGACAAAACCAAACAGAACAATCAAAATAACACAATTGCGATACCCTTAACATGTAGTCATAACAGGGGTATATATTTTAGGGCGGCGGAGTGGAGGGTCTGAATCTTGCAGTTTAACCATCTTTTCAATTTTGGGTTTTCCTCTAAAACATTTACTTCTAATTTTTACATCCATTTTACTGCATGCTAAGTAACCAAAATTTCTTCTCTCATATTTAAGTACTGAAAAGACCAGGCTTACAAGGTTTTAATGAGTACCCACAACATATACATTTTGGAGAAATGAGGAAAACTTCAGTATTGTTTGCACTTATTATGAGCTATCGTTAAGAAGTGTTCATATTACATTATGTTGGCAATGTAGAAATGCTAATGCTTATGTCATCTAACATTTACAATGACCCGGGCCAATTTCCTACGATTACAAGTGCGCCTAGCGAACACACAGAACAGATTCTTCGATGCACCTAGATCAGGTTCTTCGATATCCGACTGAAGACGCTTTGGATCCTAGGCTACCCACAAAGTGCCAGGCAAAGTCTGATAAGACTGCGCCGATGCGCGGACTGATCTGAGTTTTCGTACAATCTTGTAGGAAATGATGTGTGCCCCGGCTCAAATCATACTAGATGTCATTGCTTTCGGCCTTTATTATTTAGCTAGACTAAGTGTAAAAGTTGTTTTGTTTTTTTTATATAGTTCGCCAAATGCTGACATCGTTTTATAACAGTAGAATAAAATTTATAAACTAAAAAAATCTAGTTTATATTTAAAAACAGAAATGTTTAATTCAACACATGTTAACTAATGTCGCAGCTTTGTATTATTCAATTGTATAGTGTTAAAGAGAAACTTTCATTTGCAGTACACAGGAAAATTAAAACCTTATTCCAAATTTTGTATCAAAATTTTTTTACTCTTATTGTATTTGTTTTCTAATTCACTGAATTCTAAAAGGCTGTCACATTTGAAAATCTTTCTCCATGAAAATATACAAAGTATTTCTGGAAGCAATAAGTAGCATATGAAGATCTGTGTACACAAAGTGAATTTGTAAACCCCCACATTATCTTTTATTAGTTTACCAACAAAGCTACATTTACTTGTTTGTAATTGATTTAATTTTTCACCATGATATCAATGGTATTCATTCAGATAAAAACGCAACTGCTTGAACATTTCCAAGAACATTTTCAATCTCATCAATATTTCTAGCAGATACTGAAACTTCACAGACAGTGACAGCTTGGAACTGTCACTAGGGTTTCTATTTTTATCTGTTCTTTTTTGCGATCCAAACATATATTATCATCTAAAACACATAATGTCAAAACTGTTACGGCGATGGAACACGATAAAGCAGCCTTTAGTGGACAGGTAACACAGCGCTGTTCATTTCTTCTACTGTGTCAAATCAAAAGAATTGAAAGGTCGGATGTTTATGAATTTATGACTCAGGACGTGAACATTTCTGTAGAACTTTCTTTATCGACATTTCAACTGCACTGGTCACCCACCGAAAGGTATTTTATTCCAAGCAATGGAGAAAATTATTTAAGAAGAGCGAAGGATTAAAAAATTCTAGATAATAAGTATAGACCTTATCCCACCGCATGTAATCTACTACAAGGGGAGAAGAACTGCTAGCAATGCGCATATCGTTAGATCCGTCTGTCCGTCCGTCCGTCTGAGAAAATTCGACACTTCTTGTGCACCGATTCGACCCTTCTTGTACACCGTAACTGTATGGAGGATTTGACTATACAACGGTTTTACACTGCATACTGTTCCTGGCAAAACACATTGCACGACCCGTAGAAAAGTCGACCGGTTGAAAGGTTCTTTCGAAGACTGCCCTATTGTAAGCCCATCTGTCCGCCGTCTGAGAAAATGACCATTGGGACCGTTAGGATTAAAATGATAATTTAGTCATACTGATAGAGACCGACAAGACCTAGTCTTACCAAACTCCACTTTTCTGTGATCACGGCAACGCCGAAGCCAAAAAAAATGTTGAAAATACGGAAGTCATCGTATATAGTTTGATAAAATTTAGTTTACACATTAATATTGACAATATCAAGACAAACGGATTGCCAAATAACACTTTTCCTTGACCGGGGCTAAAATGTGACAGTGAAAATACCATAACTCTTCATGCCGACAAAATCTAGCCAATGGGTTTGCCAATTTGCACTAATCGCCGAGGCTAAAATATGGTTATAGCCATATGTCTTCAACAATATGGAATATTTTGATAAAATGCTGTAAATTTGACAAGACCGAGCCAAAGGAATCGCCAAAAAAGCCCGAGGCTAAGTAGAGGCACAGGCACGAATAATGCGGGTCTTGCACCTTAGCGATAGTTGATTTAATACAATTTAATAAATTTAATTTTACTCTACTGGAGTAAATATGCCTGATCAAGCATCAATAACCTATGATGACCTTAGTAATTTGAATGGTATAATAAGTCACTTAATACCCGATCGGGCATCATTTGATCATTTTTCTAGTACCCTCAGAAAACGAAAAATATGTATCACAGTTTTTGACGAATCTCTCTCCACCAAACTTTAAGAGCTGAGAGAAGAATGTTATCTAACTTTTGACCGTTCAGATTTATTAAGTGCCTAAAAAAAGTAATTAGGGTTTAAAATCAATATTTTTCTCTGCACCTCTGTGTATTCCGTTCGGAAACACATGGCGTTTGTGATGCCCGATTGGGAAACACTCCCGTTTTGGAACATCTGATGTTTTACCTGATAGGGACAAAAACAAAAATGCAGTTGCACACGTCATTAAATTATTAAATGAATGAATGACTAGTTGCAAGTTCATGAGGTTGAAAGCATTTTTTTAACATTGTAGCAGTCTAATTTGCAATTGCAAGATTGATAATTATTACTTGTTTCTTTCTTATAGTATGTTTCATAAGAGATTGCATGTATCAAAGACTTTAAATAAAATGCTATCATTAAAATACAGAAAAAGCTAGTGAATTGGAGTTCAATATACCAAAATGCATTGTATATCAATTAACCCTGTCACGTCATCCAATAAGTAACATGAACTGGTCATCATCTTTTACGTAATTGGTTTATTCATAGAATAGTCTGTTAGTAGATTATTTACTCTTTGGAATCCAATAATATTGTGGTTGCCTAGCAATAACAGAATGAAAGATAGGCCGCGTGGCCTTTAAAACAGGAACTGAAAATAAGCCAACTTATTATGACATTTGATAGTATCATAGTATACATTTGATAGTATACCTTTACTTTTAATTTTTACAGCATAATAATCCTAATAGTGCTCAAAATACGAACATGTCATATTAAATACCGCCTAGAATTTGACGCAAATGTTTGTCTTGAAGTAAATAAGTGAACATGAGAAACCGATGCAAGCATATCCACATCAAGTCCTCAATATCAAAGGGAAAGTTAGACGATTACAATAGCCCCGTTTTGAAAAGTAACCCCAATGGGATAACCCAAAATAAATTAATCATGTAAATATATTTTGTTTCAACTAAATGACTTCCATAAATTGAAAAATTAACTCTATACCGAAATCAAACACATGCTTTTCGCGATATATTTTGCTCAAACTTCGCTGAGATTATGGTATTATGTGAGAAAGGCTACTGTTTGTGTGTTCTAAGATGGCTGATTAGACCAATTCTAGCTCTAAACTGTCTGTTGCAGATGGAACAACAGAGGTCAGAACAAGACAGCTCTGTTGGTGATGCCTTATCTCTGGCTTTGCGCTGTGCACGTTTCTGCTCGGCTTCGCTGATTCTTTTTGCCTCACCTCTTCTGATGAGGCCTCGCCACTTTGCTCGGTCCTGTGCACTTTGTTCCCATGACTCTGTTGGTATGTTGAAATCCTTGAGGGAGGATTTGAGGGTGCCTTTGCATTGCTTCTTGTGACCACCATGGGAGCGTTTGCCCATTTCTAGTTATCCATAGAGGATTTTCTTTGGCAAACGTTCCTCAGACATCATGGTAACATGGCCTGTCCATCTTAACTGTGCCATTTTCAGAAGAGTGTGTATACTCTGCATCCCTGCCCTTTCAGGGCTTCTGTGTCTGGAATCATGTGCCTCTCTTTAGCCTCGGGCTTTTGGCGATTCATGTGACTAGATTTTGTCAATATTAATGTGCATACAGTATATCAAAATATTTCATATTGTTGAAGACCTGTGCCGGCCTCGGCGTTGTCTATTCTGTTCATTTTTATATTTTTATTTTATTATATTTTATCTTACTCTATTCTATTCTAGAATTGATTGATTAGAATGAAATAGAACAGGATAGAATGGAAATTCTATCCTGTTCTATTTCATTCTAATCAATCAATTCTATTCTATTTTATTCTTTTTTATATTTTTATTTTTCTTACTCTATTCTATTCTATTCCATTATATCCTGTTATATTTCATTCTAGTCAATCTATTCTATTCTACTTTATTCTTTTCTTTTCTATTTTTGTTCTGTTGTTACGTTTTTTTTGTTTTGTTTTGTTTTCTCTCTCTCTCTCTCTCTCTCTCTCTCTCTCTCTCTCTCTCTCTCTCTCTCTCTCTCTCTCTCTCTCTCTCTCTCTCTTAATCAAATGGAATGATTTTTTTTATCATATCTTGTTTTTTTTTTATCATATTTTGTTGCCAACGTTAGCTCAGAGATACGATCAAAAATCATTTCATTTTTCATCCAGGACTAACTGAAATTTTGGAGCCTTTAATCTGACCAATCTACCTATTGGTAGCTTTCGTCAGTTTGCATAGATCTGTGTAGCCTAGTCGTGGTTGTCCGCAGGTTTTTTATTGCTTGTGTCTTGCTAGTTTTGTAGCGGTCTGTGGTCCGCGGAATGGTCAATAATATAACGCCGATAGCTCTATGGCCTCACTGCGACGTCATATCCGAATCGACGTTGTTTATTGATTGAATTATTTAACTGAAGAAGGCCAACGGCCGAAATACTTCTTCAAGAGTGAACTTTTTAAAAGTGTGATTTAGTTTAGATAAGAACATTAAGTTGAAGGCACTGACATCTTCCAAAGCCATACACAGTAGTATTCAGACATTGGCATGCAGCTGGTAAATTCGTAAACATGCCGCATAATGTTCGAACTCCTTTACATACCTATACCAATATTTGACTTCTCAGTGATGTGACAGAATGTCAAACAACAGAGATCAAACTGAATCGACACTACTTGCTGAGGCTCGCCTGGGCGATTATTTAGACCGTTACCTCCGTTTCACTACTTCCATATTACTTACAAATAGTCTGAACAAATAGACTATGTAGACATATATTTACTATACGTACGTTAAATAATCTGATTTGTGGTGTGTGTGTGTGTGTGTGTGTGTGTGTGTGTGTGTGTGTGTGTGTGTGTGTGTGTGTGTGTGTGTGTGTGTGTGTGTGTGTGTGTGTGTGTGTGTGTGTGTGTGTGTGTGTGTGTGTGTGTGTGTGTGTGTGTGTGTGTGTGTGTGTGTGTGTGTGTGTGTGTGTGTGTGTGTGTGTGTGTGTGTGTGTGTGTGTGTGTGTGTTTTCGGAATATCAGTTTATAGACTTACATTGTTTTATTTCCTTGTCATTTCCTTAAATTGTGTCTGCTGGTGATGAATGTTCAAGTTGCATGACGAACTGGAGTTTTTGCAGTGTAAATTACCCCTTTTACCAATGACAATTATCATGTTTGTTTTATAATGCACCACTAGACAGGGCCCGACGTTTGGGCAGGAAATATATCACAAAACTTTGGCATGCTAAATCAAACGAGATATGGCGATACCGAGGATGTGGTTTAATTACATAAAATAAAAACACAAACAGCATTTCCTCGAGAAGAGAACAAACGAAGAGGAACTGCCTTGGAAAGGTCATCGGTAAAACTGTTAGGCTGGGGCGGTGGGTGGGAGCGGGAAGGGCTAAAACCAAGTCAATCTGCAGAAACAGTCACAGCAAAATACTTTGATACGGCGCATGCTTAAAGGAAAGAAGATGCCAAAACGTGGGCTACTCTTAAAGGGAAGACTCCAGAAGGAGTAAGTTATTTCTCCCAGAAGGAGTAAATTATATCCTCAAAAAGCAGATTCCGTTTTGAAAGTGCTACTAGGATGATTTTTAGCTAGATTGTCCTGGATATAATTCCATCCTGGCTACGCCACTGCAATCACACCAAAATCATCCCAAAACTTGTGCCACTACAACAGAGGAAGACATAACACAAACTAATCCTGATGATGTAAATATGAAACAGAACATATATAACGGTATATGCAAAGAAATGGGAAACGTTTTAGTGTCATCATTTTGAAACTGATATTTTTACCGGGCTGAATTGGGACCTTATGAACCTCTTCCTTTATGTCAAAATCGGTCACTTCGTTTATTATAAATTTTGGAAGTGATTTCAATAAATTTAGATCCAAACATGAAATATTTGTACCAGAAGAATTCGCTTCATGAAGTTGAAGTTTGCTAAAAATATTTTTATCAATGAAGTTGTCTGAATACGTATAGAAGTAAAAGAGAAGTAGACAATCGATGGCATTGGCTTAATTTTTCTCACAGGGAGACAGCATGGTCCCTCTCATAACAAAGCAGAAGCAAATCGGCCATAAAAATTCCTCGCGTAATAATCGCCCTTTAATCGCTCATGAATATTATAAAAAAACAAAAGGATAAAGATGGCCCTGTATCGCTCTCCTGATAACCAGACAAGTTTCAATTGGCCTTTCGGTTCAAGAGAAGTTCAATACAGATTTCAAGATGGCGGTCATCTTGGATTTCCAATCAGAATGATTTTAGCTACTTTTGATTTACAAGTCACCTCATCTCCCAATGAAGCTGGCCGTAAAATGCTTATGTTTTAGGCCCCACCTTCCTCCCATCTCCCTTCTTCCCCCCCCCCTCCCCCGCCCCCGCGGTAGTTTATTCTACTGACCGTTCTAAGGCGGTGGTCCCGGTCTTAGTGTTACTCTTTGTTGCTTTGTGGTTTATTCTGCGAGGCGGTTTGTTTTGAGTTTGCCTTGTGTTGTTTTGTTATTGTATTTTCAATCTTTTTAACATTGCGATTGCCTCGCTTGGGAAAAGGGGGAGGGGGCGCGGGGGAAGCTAATCTTAATGCTTTTCGTACGTGTATTCGATTTGCGCTTGATTGGTTTTGTCTGTTTCCTCTTTGTGTCTGGGAGGGGCTGCGGCTTGTGATTGTGGCACTGCATGGACGTTTCTCTTACCTTTCTCGAGTCAATTGGCCTTTCGGTTCAGGATAAAAAAAAGTTCAAAATGGATTTTCAACATGACTGCTACGGCAACCATCTTAGATTTCCGATCAGAACGATTTTAGTTATCTTTGATGGTTTCTACCAAGTTTCAGGTCAAAATAATTTTAGCTTTTTCGACGTAGCTCATCGTCTTGAACAGCTGTATGAAATCACAAATATGCCATACAATCGAAAAGAATCTGCACAACGACATTTTCTGTTATTACCGTAAAAGGGCACGCCATCTTAGTCATTGTACATTATGCTTTGAAAAGTGTTTTCAAGTTCACGGTAAAACTGCGAGGTTAGGACAAACCTAAACAGGAAAAAACTAAAACATAAAAACATGATACTTATAATTCTTTTCGAACGATACTGTACTCTTTGTCTTTCGATACGCACATTATTGAGTTATGTTTATTTTTAGCTGTAGAAAAATGTAGCTGCTTAGCAATATTTAATTAATTTTCGGGTGGCATCGAAACAGCCTCCATAAGCTCAGTCGGGAGAGGCTTCGCCTACCACGCGGAAGGTTGCGGGACCGAAACCCAGAGTTTATATTTTGTAGATCAAAATATATTTTGTAGATATATATATATATGAATCTGTCCCGTTCCCTTTTTTCATTGTTATAAGTATGTAAATATACTTTCGTTTCTACGTCGTGTATCTGTTTTTTACAGATATTACTTGTTTATCATGCTTCCTACTAAGTTTCGAGTCAGTTGGCCTAGGGATGTAGGAGGAGTAGGCTTTTAAAGCAAATTGTTGACGCCGCACAGCAGACGACGGGCAACGCACGACTAGCAAAGGACATTGACCGATCACAATAGCTCATGGTTCCTATAAAGTTTCAAAAAAAAAAGGTAAGAGGTAAAGAGAAAAAGTCCAGGGAGTGCCACAATCACAAACCGCGGCCCTTCCCAGACACCAAGAGGGAGAGGGAAACAGACAAAACAAAACAAGCGCAAATCGAACAAACGTACGAAAAGCACTAATATTAGCTCTTCCCCAAGCGACGTGATCACAATGATAAAAGGACAGAGAAATACAAGAACAAAATAACACACGGCAAGACTTAAAACACATCGCCTCGTAGAATAACCACAAAGCAACAAAGACTAACACCGGGACCACCGCCTTAGAACGTTCAATAGAGTAAACCACTGGGGTGGGGTTAAAGCACTTTTACAGCTAGTGTTTCCTGGGTCCCTCTTAATACAGAAATACATAAAAATTCGGTTCGCATAAAGGCTCCCAACTCAGTCAATGCATCAAAGCGAAAACATAAAAATCAAATTAATCACTATAATAAACAAAGACGAGTACTCATGGCTTATTCTACTGTATGCCAGAGTAAATGAAAACCAAGAGATTAACCACGGCGGGCCAAGCCAAAGACATATCGTCAAGCACCAACCCACCGGTTAAAGATTTACGAAGAGGCCGTCATTGAATCTGAGGCCCGAACCGCCGTCGTGCAATTAAAAAGTGAAGCATAGCCATCAACAATGACTGGGTTGACAACTAGGCATGCAGTCTGCCGCATAATATCCAGGCTATAGCTAATTCTTTACAACGGTTAATTAGTTTTCTGAATTGCTCCGAAAAGTTAGATTTTCCCACAATTTCCCACAAGTCAATCGGCCTTTCGATTCAGGTGAAGAAGCGAAAAACAGATTTTCAAGATGTCAGCCATCTTGGATTTCCGATCGGAACGAGAGCTAAATTTTGATCTACAAGTCACCCCGAAACTTTCTGCAAAGTTTCAGTCAATTGGCCTTTAAGTTCAGGAGAAGAAGCGAAAAATAGATTTTCAAGATAGCAGCCATAGCGGCCATTTTGGATTACCGATTGGAACGATTTTAGCTATTTTTGATATATACATATTTTCATGGTGGCGATCTTAGATTTCCAATCGGAACAATTTTAACTATTTTTATTACAATAAAGTTTTTCTTCCTACCAAGTTTCAAGTCAATTAGCATTTCGGTTAAAGAGAAGAATCGAAAAATAGTTTCAAGAGAGCAGCCATGGGTGATCATCTTGGATTTCCGATCGGAATGATTTTACCGATTTTGATCTACAAGTAACCCTGATGCTTCCTTCAAAGTTTCACGTCAAATGGCCTTTGAGTTCAGGAGAAAAAGCGACGAATATATTTTGAAGATTGCGGCAATGGCGGCCATCGGATTTCGGATCGAAACGATTTTAGCTAGTTTTGATCTTCTATCACCCTGGTGCTTCCTACTTAATTTCAAGCCAATCGGCCTTTAGGTTGAGGAGAAGAAGCGAAAAAAATATTTTCAAGATGGCGGCCTGGTGGCCATCTTGGATTTCCGATAGAAACGATTTTAGTTATATTTTTATTATTTAAAAGTCTGGTGCTTCTAACCAAAATTCAAGTCAATTGGCCATTCGGTTCAAGAGCAGAAGGAAAAAGTTAGACATTTTTTTTTTTATCTGCAAGGCACCCTGATGCTTCCTACCAAGTTTCAAGTCAGTTCGCCTTTCAGTTCAGAAGAAGCGATTTTTTTTTCAAGCTAGCAGCCATGACGGACATATTGGATTTCCGATTAGAACAATTTTACCTATTTGATCTACAAGTCACCTCGATGCTTCCTACCAAGTTTCAAGTCAGCTGATCTTTCAGTTCAGGAGAAGAAACGAAAAATACATTTTCAAGATGGCGTCATGGCGGACATCTTGGATTTTCGATCGGAACGATTTAAGCTATTTTTTATTTGATCTATAAGACACCCTAGCAAGTTTCAAGTCTGTTGGCCTTTCCGTTCAGGAAGAGAAACGAAAAATATATTTTCAAGATGGCGGCCATCTTTATTTCCGATCAAAACGATTGAGTTATTTTTGATGCTTCATATCAAGTTTCAAGTCAATTGGCCTTTCGGTTCAGGAGAAGAGGCGAAATATTGATTTTCAAGATGGCGGCCGTTTTGGAGTTCCGATCGGAATGATTTTAATTAGTTTTGATCTACAAAGTCACCCCGATGTTTCCTACCAAGTTTCAAGTCAACTGGCTTTCCGGTTCAGGAGAAGAGGCGAAAAATTGATTTTCAAGATGGCGTCCGTTTTGGATTTCCGATCGGAACGATTTTAATTAGTTTTGATCTACAAAGTCATCCCGATGTTTCCTACCAAGTTTCAAGTCAATTGGCCTTCCGGTTCAGGAGAAGAGGCAAAAAATTGATTTTCAAGATGGCGGCCGTTTCGGATTTCCGATCGGAAGGATTTTAATTAGTTTTGATCTACAAAGTCACCCCGATGTTTCCTACAAAGTTTCAAGACAATTGGCTTTTCGGTTCAGGAAGAGAAACGAAAATTATTTTTTCAAAATGGCGGCTACGGCGGCCAGCTTTATTTCAGATCGAAACTTTTCTAGTAATGTTTGATCTAGAGGTCACCCCGATGCTACCTACCAAATTTCAAGTCTATTGGCCTTTCGGTTCACGAAGAGAAACGAAAAATATATTTTCAAGATGGCGGCCATGGCGGAAATGAAGCGAAAATAAAGGTATCGTGGCGGCGGCCATCTTGGAATTACGATCGGAACCATTTTTGCTTATTTTTATCTACAATTTACCCCGGTTTCGTCGGCCTTTTGATTCAGGAGAAGAAGCTAAAAATAGATTTTCCTAGGACAATCCTTTAAGATTTATTTGAATTCAATGAACCGAGCTAGTGTTGTGCCATGTAGAATATCTCCCTATTCTTCAGCATAGTGAAGTTTTATTTATTTTTTATTTTCCTAGGATCATCGAGCCCATTCTGATATCTGATATATTCCAATTCAGTTCAAGCGGATGCTGGAAGTGTATACAATCCCGCGAACATATACTCGGTCAAAAGAGTAATGGCCCCGGCAAATATTTGGCTGTAAAATGTTTCAGGGTCAATCGATTTTCATATATCATATAATGTTCTTCAGCAGCCACTACCAGACAATACTGAATAGAATTTGGTCATTAAGAAATGCTTTAGAGACTGTTGAACGTGGTAACTGTCCACTTTCAAAACGTGCAAATCGTAGCCAACGCGTAATGGCAACTCAGTAACTGCTGATCGGAGGTTCGTGAAATATCGTTGATATTGTCAGTCTGTACCTTAAAGGGATTTGAAAAGCTTTAGTCATGTATGGCCTTAAGGCCCCATACAGATGCTGCAGATCTCATGAGGGGTCGTCAGAAAAGGTGAAAAATGGTCCATAACTGGGCATAATTCAGTAGCTGCTGGTCGGAGTTTTGTGTAAATTGCTGCTGGTCAATTTAATTGTCTGTCTGTGCTTGAAATGGATCGAAAAGCGTTGGTCTGATACAGAATCTGCAGATCGCATAAGGGGTGGTCAAACACATGAGAAATGACCTTTAGTAATCACGCGTCTTAAATATTGTTTTGCCACTTTCGTTCACCATTCATTCATTCGTTTGATCAACCTGCATGTTTTTCCTTTTTTTTTTTTTAATTTGGTTTTAATTTAAAAATTTAGTTCTACTCATGTATACGCTAGAGAGCGTAAGCAGTGTTGCAAACTTCATTACTGCTTATGAAGAGTCTCGATGGGGCCAAGACTCCAATTTACTAATCTGTAGTGTGTTTCCAAAGGCAATCTTTTTTTGCATTTATAACACACTGCAGCTGGTGTTAGTGCCGTGTGGCGGCGGTAGAACGTCTCCCCGTACTTCATCATAGTAAAGATTATATTTCATTTCCTTTGGAGTCATTGGGCCCATTATGGTATATTTGAAAATTGAGTTCTGCTCATGTATACGCTAGAGGTTGTACTCAGTGTTGCGGGCTTCATTGCTGCTCAGTAAAACCGAGGCTCCCATTTTCTAATCCGTAGTGTTTTCTTTGTTTCCGAAGGCAATCTCTTTTACGTTTATTTCAATCAGGTTATAATCGGGCGGAATTAGTGAACTTTGCTTTAAAACAGTTAATTTTAACGCAGTAGACTTTAATCACAATGCCACGTCGTTACCGAAAATGGTCAAAAATAGACCAAGCTAGGTCACTTGGGCAGCTCCAGGCGAGACATTTTAGTCGACAGGCTGCCATGACGTTCAAACACAAATCGCATGTCCATCAACAGGATAAGGCAACGTTTTGCAGCATTTGGATTTTCTGTGAATACTTCTTTAATTGTGAAAAAGGTGTGTTTCATAACACTTTCAAGATGCCTGTATAGAATGGAATATTTATATTGTAGGGAACGTTTTTCTGGGAAGATTATCTTCTGATTCTTATCATCACCGTCTAAATAACCAGCGCAGAATGAGCAGAATATTAATAACTTATTTTAAACCACAGGTAGAGTCAGTAACAACGTATCTCCTTGTTTCCTTAGACATTATCTTGTTGTGTTCCTGACTGGGGCATATCCGAACAGCACATATCAGCCTATGTAGCCAGTTCTGTTTTCGCTTGTCACTATATTCCAGAGCATCCAATGATTCAATAAGCGACAGCAAAGGCACTGATCATACTGCGCTGATGCACTGGGGACTCCGATATCCTCATATGCCAAGGTGACACAGTTTCGCATGGCCTGGCTTATATAATCTGGTCTACAATAGTCCTACATTCATGTTAAGAATACAATTACATGTACTAATATGCAATAATAATGATTATCAAGGAGTTAACAGTACAATGAAGAGGATACAGAACTTGTGTAGAATCTGTTTCCCAGTATCATTTTATACAATTCGTTTACTGTCTGAGATTTTGAGTAATACAATATGAGCATGAAGTTGAGTAATTGTGACCAGTCAATGTTCGTCCTGCGTCATGCGGCGTCAACAATTTACTTCAAATGACAACTCCTACACCCTGGGCCAATTCCAATCACAGAAATGTTGCTTAGGTGACTATCTACAAAAATAGCTAAAATAGCTAAAATCGGAAATCCAAAAATGGCCTCCTTTTTGATCTACAAGTTACCCCGATGCTTCCTACCAAGTTTCAAGTCGGCCTTTGGGTTCAGGAGAAGAAGCGAAAATAGATTTTCAAGGTGGCTACCAGGGTGGCCATCTTGATCTACAAGACAGCCCGATGCTTCCAAACTAAGGCCTTCAGGAAAAGAAACGAAAAATTTATTTTCAAGATGGCCGCCTCGGATAGACTGTAGCTATGTTTTTTGTTTTTTTGTTGTTGTTTTTTTTTGTCACCCCGATGCTTCCTTCCAAGTTTTGAGACAATTAAGCCCAGGCTTTTAAAGCAAATTGTTGACGTCGCGCGACGGCTGACGCACGACGCACAACGGACGATACACAACGCATGACGGACATTGACCGATCAAAGTAGCTCACCTTGAGCACTTCGTACTCAGGTGAGCTAAAAAGGTAAGAGCTTCACGAACGCTTTGCAAGGCCATAAAGAAAAATGAACTTAGAAGTGACAAATGAATGTTTACCATTGGGTGCTGTACCCTACTGAATTTTCTTTCTTTTAAATTGAAAGTATCCTTAAGTTGTATGTCACTGACTCAAGTGCTGCTGATGAGGTCCTATCAGATTAACTAAAATAATCCTATCCAACAAATTGAGAACCCTTCTATGTCAGCTGAGAGCTCCAGCTCTCTACGCCTTGCCCGATAAAATGTTCTGTATGCATATCAAACATTCTTGAAAGCTAAAAGTCGTCTGGGGTCCTAAACGGCTGGGAACCATGATTTTCATTCTTGTTTTTATTGTTTTTTCCAAGGACAATCCTTTTTTTTTTTTTTTTTTTTTTTTTCCTGGGTTCATCGAGCCCATTCTTGAAAGCTGATAATCGATAGGGTTCCTAAACGGTTGGTAACCACGATTTTCATTCTTGTTTGTGTAGTTTCTTCTACTCTTGTTTTTTGTCGTTTTTTTCCAAGGACAATCCTTTAAGATTTATTTGAATTCACTGAACCGAGCTAGTGTTATGCCACGTAGAATATCTCCCTATTCTTCAGCATAGTGAAGTTTATTTATATTTTATAAATATAGATCATCGAGCCCATTCTAGGATCATCGAGCCCATTCTGATATCTGATATATTCCAATTCAGCTCAAGCGGATGCTGGAAGTGTATGCAATCCCGCGAACATATACTCGGTCAAAAAAAAGTAATGGCCCACGGCAAACATTTGGCTGTAAAATGTTTCGTGGTCAATCGATTTTCATATATCATATATCACGTTCTTCTAGACTGCATGCGCATATGCATTGCGCAATTATTTATTGAATTATTTCAGGAAATCTGAAGAAAGGTAACATAACCCAGACTATCAATACTTATCTTCTGTGAATAAACAAACAGATGAACATGATTTTCACTCAGTAAACCTGTGGCAGCTTAGCTACATGTACGTGAATCTGGTATGCACTTCACATATATCTACTTATGAATATATTTTTGGAGATCATAATTGCCTGACTCTCATGAAGCTTTCAGGTCTCATTCTTGATCTTAGGAAAATAGTGGCTGCTACAAAGTAGCAGGTTATCTGTCATTATCTGTTATTGCTGGTTGGAAAGATTTTCACTTGTGTCGCACTTGTGTTTCACTTGTATATGTTTAACTGGATTAACCTAATTGACTCCAGTTATTTTCCGAGTTTTTGGTTCACTCCGGAATGTCAAATTTACTTACCTCTTATGTGTGAAGAAAATAAATGCCACGGACTGTTGACAGTTACTCTTTCTTTCAACATTTTGACTATAGTAGAAATTATATAAAGTCATGCAGTTCGCAATGAAATAAAATAGCCCTTAGTAAATAGAAAAAAATCAATCAACCAATCAATAAAATAAAAAAAAAATCAAACAAAAAAAAGCAGCCTGCAGATCACCTTAAAAATTCAATGTAGTAAAACAAAATCTCCTATTTATAACACAGCCACACACACAAAAAGGATGTATAGATTATATACAGACTGACCAGAAATAGACAGCTTTCTATATATTCCATACATTTTTAATTAAACTAGAAAAGGGCCCGGGCAAGCGCGGGTATGACATTAAATTTTTATCCATCGGACAGATTTCAGCCTGAAAAAAGAAAGTTCTAAGGTTATTTTTTTATTATTATTTTATTCAGACTTAACGTCGCTTTCAACAATCATTCAGTCATATTGCGACTGTGCCTGGATGAGACAGGGAGCTAAATGCTCACATTTAGTGTGCTACCTCACTGACATATGGCGTGAAATTCCATCTAGTCACATTATACTGACACTGGACCAACCAGAACGCTTTCTCAATGCTGAGCGCAAACGAAAGAGCAGCTAAGAGCATTTTGAAAGTCTTTGGTATAACTCGGCCGGTAATCGACCCCACAACCTCCCGGACGCAAACCGGACGCTTTAGTATGGTACAAACCGTTCTAGTATGGTAAAAACCGTTAGCCACTGCGCCAGAAGGTTCGAAGGTAATCGGCCTGCTTATTTGAACGGTTTTTACCATAATTGAGCCAGCGCATGACAAAACCAACAAAATGACTGGGCGCCCGGGGAAAATTGAGATCAACAAGGGTATCCACCCAGTCTGATCAGTCTTCGCTGTGCACTCAATGGGTTGCTAAGGAGCTTAAGGTGTAGACAGTGAAAACTGGTCAGACTGGGTAATCGGCCTGTTGATTTAAAAGGTTTTTACAATAAATGAGCTAGCGCATGACAAAATCAACAAAATGACTGGGCTCCCAGGGAGGAATCAGATCAGCATGGGTATCCACACAGTCATCAGTCTTCGCTGTGCACTCAATGGGTTGCTAAGGAGGTAAGGTTTCTAAGGTTTCTATAGCTTTGAAAAATAAAGAATTGAATTGTAGACAGTGAAAACTGATCAGACTTGGCAGCTGCCACGGCTGAACTGAGTCTCCGCTTGGTGCACATGTCATTTTGTTGATTTGTTGGCGGTTCATCTATGCAGTGTTGCCGCTAGGACCAATGTGATGGGGCCATTTGTTGCCCCATAACCATTGTTAAAAGGCCGTTATCTGTTTTAAGGGATTCTAATACCTTAAATATTAGCAACACGACATAATATTAGGGTCATCAAGGCCCCTTGTCCTATTCATGCTTTTAGGTGGAGACCTTGTCCCCTTCTAGAGACAACAATGTATATTGGCAAGGCGGATATCCTGATGACATGATTGGATCATTTTAACAAATGTTTGTTCCCCAAGTGCCTCAGAGGCTTTATATGAAATTGGATTTTGGTTAACCCAGCGGTTTCTGAGATGTTCGAAGAGTGCGAACGATGGAGCCTGTTAGTTCACCTATAGGCTCAAGACTTTAGGATACAAACCCAAAAGGGATTGGTTCACAAATGATAAAATTATGCCCTATATTGATGAAAATTTTTCTAAATATGTCAATAATTCTATCCATAATGACAAATTTCTGTAGATTTTTACAAACCAGCTGACTGGAGCTCCGTCCTCTTAAAACAAAGTAATTTTGATAGCTAATGGTTATATTATTTTTAAAGCAAACATAAACCAACACAGTTTCCAAACCAGCTGAGATTTCTAATAATGCCTATGAGTTTATTACCAACTGATTTTGTATAAATATGTCTGGCCAGATTTGTTCATTGTGGGTGCTGGCATAATGTGCAGAAATAGCATGGTGAATATTACATGTACGCTATCTTTTAGATCCTTTTTTTTTTTTTTTAAAAATACCTGAAGTAAAAACCCTAAGTATTGGGACAGATTATCCTTTGCAAACAGTGAAGACCCAGATAAGCATCATTTGGTTTACATCGTCACACAGTAGTGGCAAGGTATTATGTTTCTACGTTGGAAATCCATGTGTCCTTCCGCCTGTTCATCAGTCGTGTATCATTCGTTCATCCGACCGTACCTAAATCAAAGCGCCAATAACAACTGTAGCAGATGATCTTTTTAAGGCTTGGCATTAAACAGACGATTCTTTTAAATAAATCAAGTCTTAATATCCTGAAAAACAAAAGGATCATGATGGTCCTATATCACTCACCCGAGCTAACATATTAATATCATACTTAATATTAGCGTTTCACACAAGTAGATTACTTTAAGAGTTTTGTCAGGGACATGATCGTCCTACAAAATGGAGTAGCAGTGCCATATATGGCAAGCAGTGCCACATTTTTTTTTTATCTGTTTTTAAAACAAGTTTAAAAGAAGACCACCTGCGGATCATTCCATTCAAGTTTGGTCAAAATCCAAACAAGAAAGAAATTGTGATTGGCGGGCCAGCCGGCCGGACGACGAAAAAGGATGGCGACCAATCACAATAGCTCACCATGAACACACGGTGCTCAGGAGATATACTAAATAACCCCTTGGGTGGGGCTGTAACAACAAGTAATGTCGATACTTCCTATGAAGTTTCAAGTCAGTTTGCCTTTCGGTTCAGGAGAAGTTCAAAATAGATTTTCAAAATCGCAGCCATGCTGTCCAACTTATTCATTGGAGCAGAACTGTTTTATTTATTTTCTTAGAAAGTCACCTAGACAACATTCCTGTGAAGTTTGATTGAAATTGACCTAGGGGTGTAGGTGGAGGGTACGAAGTCAATGCGTATTTAAGTCAATTGGTACTTAAGTCAACTCGCTCTGCTGGTACTCATTTTTCGGTCAACTTGAAAGGAAAAAATATAAAGAAAGAAAAACTAAAGATAACAGAAAGACACCTCAGGCAGATTGTACCATGATCTGGTTTTAATTATTTTTATCATTATTAATATTATTATTAGTAGTAGTAGTAGTAATAGATTTATATTATTATTATTACTATTAGTGGTAGTATCATTATTATTTTATTACTATTTATTATTATTATTAATTAATTAATATTAATTTTCCATCAAACATATGTTCAAGGGCAGAAAAGTACCAAAATATGCTCATAAACCTTCATTTGGGACCAATTCGGAAGTCAATGAATGAGGGTCAGAACTTTGCCAAATGCTATAATTACCTATGGAAAAGTAATTAGTAATTAGGTTTCTTATTATGCACAATAAAAACCCTGATCAGACTGTACGGATCTACATGCTAATCTCTGACTAGGCTGTATGCATAAAATGCTCAGAAGACGTCTGTTCACTTGGTGTTGGCCATTTCACTTACTGAAAGACTACATAATCTTGTGAATGAGTTGCGACATGCGAGCTGTCGAATCAGCGTCTTGGGAAGCGATCTATGGGCAAGGAAAACGTCCAAGATTTCTTCTTTTGCGAACGTGTATGCTGGTGTGGGCCTTTTTCTGTTTGCACATAGGTATAGTTAATACAAACGTATTAAAAATAAAACTGGTAAAAATAAACTTTATAATTCATAACTAAACTGCATTTATATATATAATTAAGTAAATGTTTTCCTGTCTATATTTATAGGAGATATTACAGTTTGCAGGTGTTGAAGACCAGATTTCAGAAATTACAATATTCATTCTTTAGCTCGCCTGGACGAAGTCCAGGAAGAGCTATTGCACTACCCCGGCATCGGCGTCGGCATCGGCGTCGGCGTCCACAATACGTTAAAGATTTTTAAGGGCTTATATTTTCCAGTCGATTTGATAGATTTGGTTCATATTTGGATGATAGGCACGGTCAGGAAACTTCATGATCGGAGCCAGTGTGTCCGATAAGCAAATGTCGTGTGCGTCTTCCGGAGCACGTGCGGCTCAGAATATAGCGGCTGAAAAAAAAAGTAAACAAAAGAGGTAGGTCAGTCACTCGTCGAAAGAATCTGTTTTGTGGGGTAGTTTTTCTCAAAAAGGAGAATTACATGCTGCTCTCGTTTTTTAACAGTTTTCTCACCTAATAGATAGTTTGTAAATGTGTACGATCTCGTCTGAATTACTTGTGGCGGGAGCTGATCGATGCTGAATAAACTGATCGTCGAAGGTTCAGCGGCGCTATTCCCGGTTATTTTTTCATAAAATGCTGGACTGTTTGTGGATGTTTTATGTGTGAAATGATTGTTTGACCTGTCTCACTTACCGAAAAATAAAAATTGACGACAAACTAATGGAAATGGAGGGCAAATAAACAATGGCTCCGATGGTGTAGGGCGGCTCTGAATATATCGGTCGGCTCTGATAGCTGAGGAACTATTATTATAAAAGACAGCCTCTGTCCAGTTGCGAGTTTTGAAGCCTTGCAACAACGTTTGTCTCTTCTGATCTTTGGACATCTATTCTGTGCTGTAGCAGTTGATTTTTGCTCTCAAATGTCTTGACGGGGACGTACAACCTTATCAAAATAAGCACAGAAACTGATTATGGCCTCTGGTAGTGGATTTACGTGGATTTTTCTGTTTCAAGATATGCGATGAAATCGATCACGTCACAGGTGCAATTTTTGTGGTCTCATTTTAGCGGTAGGGATAACTATGATAGGGTATAGAGACATACATAATGTTTTAAATCTCTGAACAAGCGATCTAGACGTAGACACGTTTCTTCCATAAACACTCAGAATGAAATCTAAGGTGATAACCAAGCACCACAAATAATTACAAGAATGGCGTTTGGAAGAAGTTTTAGAGTATCATATCGACCAATTTATGTTTCAAGATTTTTTTGTCACACAAATTTATTTTTGTTTTAGCTTTCTAAGGAATTATTCTTGCTAGAAGTATGCCATATGGGTTATTTCTTTATCTTGCAAATTTCCATCTATTGATACATTCAAAATATGAATTCGACCTAATTTCACACGCCAATTTTGGTAGCTTTTGGGACCAAAGACAGACACATAGAAACATTTTTATAATCCTGAAAATATGATTTCCGGACAAAACATAAATTTTTAAGTCAGACTTACCATGCAAATATTATTTTGAAACTGTTTAGCTTAATCCTGTTTTGCATGACTTCGTACAGAAAGCTACTTTTTGAGATACAAGTATATAAAAGTGGGTGGGTAACTATGAATAGAGACATATTTAAATACAAAATGATGTCTAAGGTCATAACTTAGCACCTTTCCAATTTCAAAAATGGCTTTTTGAAGTAGTTTTAGTGCATACGTTTCAATAAGAATGTAAGCTATCTAATTTCAAACCCCATGTTCAGAAGACCATGAAAAGTAGGTCAGTGTCATTGACCTTTCCAAGAGATGCTACTCTGGTTCAAGTTTCTTAACTTAAAATCAAAATGGAGAAAAAACTGTGAAATATACCTGTTTTTCAATTATATATGTGTGTTTCAAGATTTTTTGTAATATGAATTTGACCTAATTTCACAGTCAAATTCATATTACAAAAAATCTTGAAACATGAATTGGTCGATATGATACTCTAAAACTTCTTCCAAACGTCATTCTTGTAATTATTTATGGTGCTTGGTTATCACCTTAGATTTCAGTCTGAGTGTTAATGGAAGAAAAGTGTCCAGATCGCTTGTTCAGAGACTTAAAACATTACGTATGTCTCTATCCCCTATCATACATAGTTACCCCTACCGCTAAAACCAGATCATAAAAATCGCACCGGTGACGTGATCGATTTCATCGCATATCTTGAAACGGAAAATTCCACGTAAATCCACTACCGGAGGCCATAATCAGTTTCTGTGCTTGTTTTGATGTTGTACGTCCCCGTCAAGACATTTTAGAGCAAAAATCAACTGTTACAGCACAGAATAGATGTCCAAAGTTCAGGAGAGACAAACGTTGCTGCAAGGCTTCAATACTTGCAACTTGACAGAGGCTGTCTTTTATAATAATAGTTCTGCAAACATTAGCCCTCAGCTATCAGAGCCGACCGATATATTCAGAGCCGCCCTACACCATCAGAGCCATTGGTCAATGTCAGGTCAAGGTCATGGACAGAATTTTTTAATGTTAAAGATTTTTAAGAGCTAATATTTTCCAAACTATACGATTGATTTTGTTCATATTTGGTATGATGATAGATGCAGTGCCAAAGTTTTATTCAGCAATACTCTGCCCATGCCTTTGACCTCAATGTCAAGGTCACAGACTTAAAAGTTTTAGATTAAAGTTTTTAAGAGCTCATATTTTGGATTTTGTTCGTATTTGACATGAAGATAGACACAGGTCCAAAGCTTTATTCAGCAATACTCACTGCCCTTACGGTCAAAGTTTAAGAACTTAGAAATTTATTATTAAAGTTCTTTAAGAGTTCATTTTTTCCAAACCGTATGATAGATTTGGTTCATATTTGGAATGATAATAGATACAGATCCAAAGTTTTATTCATCATCACCCCCACCCATGCCTATGACCTCAAGGTCAAGGTCACAGAAATTTTATAACTGATCCCTGATAATGTCAAATTCATGACAACAAATGACCAAACCATAGCATAAGAAATCGTATCAAGAGCTAAAATGCCATAACATTTCCTCTTACCGTAAAGATTCAAGTATTGGGACAGATAGGCCTAAGCAAAAAGTGCAGACCAGATCTGTTCCTAAAAAGCGCCCTGACACTCCAGTATCACCCCAATTCCAGGCGAGCTATGCTGTCTGCTGACAGCTCTTGTTTATTACATATTCCGGTAGCTCAATGTCTGAATCATTACAGAAGGGAACATTTATGATTCTGGCTTATTATACTGGGAGAACATTTAGTCCTGTTTACCCCACCCCAAAAACTCTTAAATTAATACTATGTTCAAAACGATGAGATTACATTTAGATACCTTTCCCGAACACTGATTGGAACTTATGGTTAAATGAATACAGCCATTGCGCATGTCTGATATATCTGACTTGAATATGTTTCCTGCTAGATCCAAGTTCCCATTCATTACGTAAGTGTGTCAGGGAAGGGCATCTTGGGTCTAGGTCTTTTTGAGGTATGTACTATCGTCATATATTAGGCAAAAATGTTCCACCCAATAGCGGCCAGGTTTCTTGACCAATCAACACAAGTCGAGACCAAGTCGTAGTGCTGAAGATAAAACTTAGAAAAAAGCTTTCTGAAGTTTATGATACCAATACCCCTGTTGGAGAAGTTTGGCAGTCAAAGTTTTGTTACAAGCTTTGAAGTTAGCCTACTGACTAGTCACTCTTGCAAATCAAGTAAGTTGAGAAATGTAAACACCATAAGAAGGGGGATGAGGAACGTCAGCACCCAAAAACAGGAAATTAACAGTGTCAAAATCAAATTAAAAGCGTTTGTAATAAATTTTAGATGAAACAAAACTCTTAGAAATTAAAACATGCAAAAATGACTAGAATTCCGAGAATGTGTCGCCTGCTTAAAGCTCCAGCCATTTGATATGAAAAAAGAAAAGAAAAAAAAAAAAACACTGGTCCTTATAATTGCTCTTATCCCTAAAGGCAACCCCTCACTACTTTGTCTAAATTTTATTAATCAAGTAAATAAAGGGCTATAATTCGACAGAAATGTTTTGGATGATTACAAAAATCAAACTTGACCTCTATGCTATAATGATATACCATTCGAATGAAATCAATACATCTTTTCAAAAGTGACTGAGGGGTCTTCAATGTTCTTAAGAGAGGTCACTCAGTGCAGTTGTTTGATGTAGTGACCAATTGCTGGAAGTTGAAATTGACAAATGCAACATTATTTCATTTTGACAGCTGGACAGTTGTGAAAGACATAGTCAAACCTGCTTCTTTCGCGATTGTTTTTTCTTTCACCATTTGGTCTCGTTCAACAACGTTCAATTTAAATCATGCACTTGTCGTTACGGCACCTCGGCTAACGTTGCTAAATTAGATGAAAAGTACCAACTTCTACTGATAACTATAGATTCCGATCAAGAGATAAACTGATAACTATAGATTCCAATCAAGACGATAAACCGATGCAATATTCTTGTGCAATAATATATTCTTTCTCTATATCTTTCACATTACCAGGTACAAAATTGTAAATATAGGGCAAGGTGCCAGTTTATAGCCACGTCTTCAGTTTGCTTATTATGTAGACTCACCTATTATAAATCTAAAGATATCGAATGGCAATAGATTTTCATAACTTCTTCATAGCCGCAATATGAGCAATATGAAGAATGGGAATTATGTCATATCCGAACAGTAAAGGCGGTAGACATTGTGGATGAGGACATAATTTGAATTGTTGAGTTATCTTCTTATTCGTCTGTACACGCAAAGTTTAGTTTTGAGTAATGTCCGGTTTGGCTGCTATTTCCGCTTTTCAATAGACGTATATACGTAACTGCTTTTTTATGAGTGAGAGGTTCATAGCATCAGTCAATACGAGGCGTGATCTTTAACATTATATCAGTAACTTGTTTTTTTTTTTTTTTCATCAATAGAAACGGACCCGCGCAAGTGCGGGTATGACATTAAATTTTAATCCATCGGAGAGATTTCAACCTGCTGATTTAAACGGTTTTACCATAACTGCCAGCGCATGATAAAACCAACAAAATGACTGGGCTCCTAGGGAAGAATCAGATCAGCATGGGTATCCGCACAGTCTGATCAGTCTTCGCTGTGCACTCAATGGGTTGCTTAGTAGCTAAGGTTAGTAGCTATGGCTTTGGAAAATAAAGAATTGAATTGTAGACAGTGAAAACTGATCAGACTGGCCCAGGCTCCGCTGGGTGCACATGTTTTGTTGGCGACTCATATATGCAGTGTTGCCGCTAGGACCAATGTGATGGGGTCATTTCTTGCCCCATATCCATTGTTAAAGGGCCGTCACTTATTTTAAGGGATTCTATTACCTTGAATATTAGCAACACGACTTAATATTGAAGGTCATCAAGGCCCCTTGTCCCATTCAGGCTTTTAGGTGGAGAAATAGCCTCTTGTCCTCCTCTAGATACAACAATGTATATTGGCAAGGCGGATATCCTGATGACATGATTGGATCATTTTAACAAATGCCTCAGAGACTTTATATGAAATTGGATTTGGGTTCGTGATTTCTGAGATGTTCGAAGAGTGCGGACGATGGAGCCTGCCTACACTGTAAGTTCATCTATAGGCTAAAGACTTCAGGCTACAAATCAAAAGGGATTGGTTAACGAATGACAAAATTCTGCCCTTTTTAATATTGATGAAAACTTTTCTAAATATGCCAACATGGGATATATACAAAAACAACAAAAATAAGTTTGAAAACCCAATTGTAATGGTTGCTAATGCAAAAACAATACACTACATGTTGTATTGTATTGTAAAATTGTTTGTCTTTAATAGATTTGATGGCAGCAATCTGAGAACAATGTAAAAGCTTGAAAGTTTTATAGTTGCTAAATATTGAAGCACAAATTTATGAACAAAATCAACATGACACAGATGTCGAATTTATCCTATAAAAGCACATAGTTTTATTTAATATTTATTTACACTGCAATTCTATTTTTTTAACCACTTTGATTGTCAAGTATTTTAGGTATCGCGGTAGCTCAGTGGAGAGCGCACTGGTCTGTAGAGGTACTTAAAGGCTTAGGGGACGGAATTTTCGGTGTCCGAACATGCTTTCCTTTATGGCATTTGCAGGCACAGTCCTTCGAATCGGGACGTTAACTGGAGGTCCCCTGTGCAGGGAGTCACACCATGTGCAGGTTAAAGACCATACGGTAATTGAAATTGGTTCCTGCAACCCGGGGTGTACAATGTACACCGTCTGTGTCCTCCTAAGAAGTTTAGACGTAATGGAAGGAAGAAAGAAAGCAGTATTTTACGCCATTGCCCATAAGAATATGTTGTTCTCTAGGTTCTCTTCTCCCCGAATATTTAGTGGAATGCTACCTATTCCCAAACAAGTGCAATAGCGATCGACTCAGTCTGTTGTTTTCTTTTCTTTCACAGAATCTTTTTTCTGTTTTCTGTCAAGCTCAAACCGGTCTTATATTCGTATTTCTTATCCTCATCTCTTGGGATTATGCGATTATAACTTGCACTCACAAAATTCTAAAATAACACATTTTTTTATGATTTATTTTATTTTTCCACTAGCATGTCATATATCATACAACATTCAATATAATAATTCATATAAAGTGTAATGTCCATACATAAATGCTTTCATACAATATATAATGTAATATATATATATGTAAAGTTCAGCATTACATCCACAGGAGCACAATAAGAATCATAATTAGCTTTTATATTAGGCGACTGGAGAGTTATTTTGTTCAGTAACTGTATACCGGGATCACTGAGCGCTTGAGTGAACACCATTGAGTGTGTATATACATATATATATAGGATTTGGTGTAGCTTTCACGTATTTATACGCAGTAGCTTTCACGTGTGTATACGCAGCAGCGGCTTATTTTAGGTAAGTTTTTTATTATTAATATTATTATTATTATTATTATCTTTCTTGAATATATGTTAATTACACTATTTTTTATACATATTGAAAAAATGATAGCGATTAAAACTGATCGTTATCCAATATTTATAAAAGTCTGGGGAAAATGGTTAAATTTATTGGAAGTATAATCCATATCAACGGTTCACACACAATGTGGTTTGGAACCATTCTCGGGTCACACGTGAGGCGTCCATATTAACTGTACACTCACAATGTCGGTTCGAGCCTTGCTCGGGTAATATGTGATTCCTGTTTTTGCTTTGCTTTGCACAAGGCAGTCGAACCGAAAATAACACAAATTTAGCAGGTAAATATCTTTGCGTTCAGCCATGAGTCGTACTGCCATTGTTTCCGAGCAAACGTCAAAAAGGTTGCACGGTGTGAAAATAGATTTTTTAGGATGTACTGTTAACCCTAAAGAGTCCATAAGTTCCACAGTGGCAACAAACATTATTGCAGCACAGTCCAGGAATAACCTTGTAAACAGGAATCGTTTATATATGCGGAGCTTATGAAGCCTCTAGCTCTAAGATGGGCAAACTCAGGTTTCATGATCTTGATATAAACTCTCGGTGAGGTAGTCATGCCCATGATTAGGGCTGAATAACGATAATTTATGCTGAAATTTACGCACATAACGTTACCCGCATGACCCCGCACATTTGCATATTCAACATAATTTTCATTGCTTATTTTCTTGTTTCCACATGAAAACAAAAGATACATGGTTCAGATCATCGTTACATCCTCTGATATTTACTGAATACGGCGATACGCCAATAATATTAAATAATATTAAATAACAATTATAATCTTGTCATTAAGTTATCAATACACATATCGGTGTTTACTCCACGTGGGTTACTCTGGGGAAATCCCTGTGCTTCTAGCTCTATGCAAATGAGGCGTCTCGGGGCTCCAGATAAGGGATAACGCTTTAGCGCATTTCAATCGGAATATTTACGGTGTAAAGCCATAACTTTAATTCTATCATACCCTTATACTCCCGAAAAGTTTTTTTATAACATACTAGCAATCCTCCTTCTACTTCTTTACAGGACACAATCACAATCTGTGATCATGGAGGAGGGACATGACACCTCCGGGCTAGACGCTCCTGCGCAAGAGGCCCGAGGCTCCCAACAGAAGAATTTAAAGTGGACGATGCGAGCGAGTCTTTGCTATTACAGATGGCAAAAACACTTGAACCAAAAAAGACCGGCTGAAGCGGACGCTGAACCGCATACCAGCAAAAAAATATGAAAACAGCTGATACACCTAGTCCCAGCACATCAGGGGCGTGTGCTGCAGACGACAGTACTGAGCACACTGGTGATGGGGATATAAGAAATCAGGTTGCTCTGACGGAGAAAGAGAAGAGACATTGGACGATCTATTTAATGACCTAGAAGAGCAAGAAGGCAGTGATAATTCGAATGACCTGGGTTCCGTTTTTGAGGAACAGTTCCTAACCAAATTACAGAGAAACTTGCAACTATCGTTAACAGGAGTCTCCAGGTCTCGGTCGAAGGAACAAAGCTCAGACGACCTGAAAATGTCGAACGTTGACATGCGGCTTCAAAAATCAGTGAGTCAGATGAGTTTGTGTCTGGTCCCTTATCAAGTCCCTTGACTATCTTCAGTCGATGATGAAAAGATTATACGCCTTCAAGATGTTAGCTCATGTTAGCCAACAGCAACAAAGTCAGGCGAGAAAAAATCAAGGGCGCTGTGGTGCCAAAATTTAAGATCATTGTGGCGAATGCCACTCCCCTCAGCGAAATGAGAAACCAGTATCAATTATACCTTCCTCGTCTAATGCCAGATGGGGGTTGGGGGGTTGGGGTGGGGTTCAAATCATTACAACAGATTCAGAGGCACCCCACTCCAGGAACAAGGCAAAACAAAGGAAGTGGCTGGACAGACAGGAGGGTCTTCAGGCCCTAAAAAGTATCCGGGGGGTGGGGGGAGGGTAAAGCACGTATAGGAAATAAAAGTAAGTGCTGAATGGTCAATTTTATTGTTGACAATTTTACACTGTTGACAACTTTATTGCGGGGAAAACAAGGTTACATGTGAATAACTGATATAAATTAACCAGCGATAAATGGGTGCTACAAACAATTCGTGGGTACCATGACGAATTAAATAGAGTACCCACACAAAAGTATATGCCAAAACCCCTGCGATTCACAAAACAGAAACGGCAAATTTGCAATGCAGGTTTTTACAATGCCAAATCATTGAGGAAGTTCACAGCTATATGGATATCTCAAACATTTTTGCTCGTCCCAAAAAGGATCCGTATTATATTAAATTTAAAAGCATTCAATTCTGACTTTGCAAAATTTTATTTTAAAATGGAAACGCTAATTCATGGACTCTATGAGAAAAAAATATTTTACATCTGTGGATATATCCGAAGCTACAGCATTCAGAGTAGAAGATAGGAACTACGCTGCATTCCTTTACTTGGACATAGCAGAATGAAGGCTCCTTCGCCGTTTCGGCTGCGCATGACATTCCGTTTCGGAAGCGCATTATATATCTTGTTCAAAATACCTGACATACACGTAAATAAATGCCTCAATGAAAACTCAGACACCAGCCATATTCCGCAAGCTGGCGCCTTCGAACGGCACCGCACTTTCAGACTTAAATAAGTATTCTATCGATTGATAGACATGACTAGTTGGCATTCTGGAATAGACAATACCATAATAAACAAAATCATACTTATTCTGTTTCTGGCGAAAGAATGTGCATAATACTAGTTAACCGCTTAGAGGACTAAGCCTGCCCAGTAAACGTGTGGTTAGGTAAACTGACCGCGCTCGACATGACCCCATTTGGTTGACTGGGCCGTAAAACCTCAACACAAACAAACATACTTATTCTGATCTCAAATAGTCTGGAGATATCATTTTAAAACTTATTATTCGCAATCTCAAAAACTCTGTAACTAACTTTGGAATGACACGCCTCGTTCTGATTTTGGATGCTGATGCAGCTACGCTTTCTCTGTGGGGTCCACTGAAGGGTTATGCAGTTGATAAAATAATAGTGATAATTATACTGCAACTACTACTACTCCTACTACTACTACTACTAATAATAATAAGATTAATATTGATAAAAATAACTAAAACTAGATCAAGTAACAATTTGCCTGAGGTGTTTTTCTGTTATCTCTAGAAGTTTTTCTCTCTTTTTTTTTCTTTCGAGTTGACCAAAAAATGAGTTCGAGTTGACCAAAATGTGAGCGTGTTGACTTAAGTACCAACTGACTTAAGTACGCATTTACTTCGTACCCTCCTCCTATACCGGCACAGTGGTCCATTTGGTAGAGCGCCCGCTTTGTGATCGGAAGGTTGCGGGTTCGATCCCCGGCCAAGTCATACCAAAGACTATAAAAATGGTATTAGCTGCTCTTTCGCTTGGCTTCAGCATTAAGGAAGTAAGAGCTAGGAATCAGAACTGGTTATCCCGGTGTCAGTATAATGCGACTGGGTGGAATATTATGCCATGCGTCTGCGGCGTGATATTTCAGTGAGGCAGCACTCTAAAAGTGAGTATTGACCTCCCTGTCACAGCCAGACGTGATATGACTGAAAGATTGTTGAAGGCGACGTAAAACCCGATTCAAACAAATAAATAAACAAACGAATCCTCTTCCTACACCCCTGGGTCAATTTCAATCATACTTCACAGAAATGTTGTCTCTTATAAAATAAATAAAACAGTTCTGCTCCAATGAACATCTTGGCCAGCATGGCTGCGATCTTGAAAATCTATTTTGAACTTCTCCTGAACCTAAAGACCAGTTAACGCGAAACTTCAATGGAAGTATCGAGATCACTTGTTCAAATAACCGGCCCACCCAAGGGGTCCTTTAGTATCTCACTTGAGCACCATGTGTTCATGGTGAGTTATTATGATCGGTCGTCATCCGTTTTCGTCTTCCGTCTGGCCGGCCGGCCGGCCAATCACAGTTTCTTTATTGCTTGGATTTTGACCAAATTTTAATGGAATGATCCGCGGGTGGTCTTCTTTTATATTTGTTTTAAAAGCGGATAAAAAAATGTGGCACTGCTTGCCATAAATGGCACTGATACTCTGTTTTGTAGGACCATCATATCCCTGGCAAAACTCTTAAAACAATCTACTTGTGTGAAACGCTAATATTAAGTATGCAAATATCTTAGCTCGGGTGAATGATATAAAACCATCATGGTCCTCTTGTCAGGAAGATCAGACGATTTATTTCTAAAGAATTGTCTGCTTAATGCCAATCCTTTTCTCTTAGAAATTAAAAAAAAATCATCTGCTGCAGTTGTTATTGGCGCTTTGTTTAGGTTATCGCAAAGAAATACGGTCGGTTGAACGAACGACATAGAACTGATGAACAGGCGGATGGACACGTGGATTTCCATCGTTAAAATTATAATACCCCGCCACCATTGTGTGACGAGGTTTCAGTGTGCAATGTCGCAAGTTCTAATAAGGCGATGGTAAAGCTCAACAAACATGCGCGGGCTCGAGATTGGACACTTTACTACTCGAATATATACGTGGCAAAAAAAATTTTGTTCTAAGGTATTCCTTAAATCAGAAATTGATATAATCGATTACATCATTTCATTTACAGAGAAAAATATGTATGGAAAATCACTTCGGTCACCAATAAATGTCAATTGTCAATATCGCGTATGTCCACCTGATGCATCGATGCGGGCCAAACAACGACATCGCATACCCCTGATTCTGGCAATCCGTAGCTAGGCTGCGCCTGAAGCTCTGAGTGTTTTTGGTTGAGGAGGCTCTCTGTCGTACACGTTGGCCGAGAATGTCCCGAACATGCACGATTGGCGAAAGTCAGGGGATCAAGCAGGCATTATTCAAGCAGGCATTATTCTGCAGCGGAAACGCTTGTACAACGAGGACTGTAGAAAACCGATTTACCAGGGCAAAATACACACTGGTAATACAGATCACTTGAGCGCTTGCTAATTCAAGCGTTTGCTTCTGGTCTATAAATAGACGGGCTTCATTGTGCAGCAACGTTGTATACAGCTATCTGAAACCGTATTTTCTCGATGTAGTATGCAAATCGTTAACCCTTAAAGCGCCAAGCAAAACTTTTAGCAGATGACATTTTACATTTTTTTTTTTTTTTTTTTAAATATTTCAAAGAAAATAAGATTGATCTAATTCATGTGAATCGTCTGTCAAAACAATATAAACATCAAAATTTCGTCTGCTGCTGTTGTGGATTAAAATGTTTTAAAATGAATATAAATTACACCAAGCATCTCTGAAAAGGCCGGCCCAAATTATAAAATAAACAATAAAACGCTCAGCTATGGTATTAATTCTTATTGATGTGTGCTTTAGGTCTGTTCCAGAAGCTGCTGTTCTATAAATAAAAAGGGAGAATCCGACACACTTGCACAGCATGACGTGTTGTTATCTGCCAATGCTAGCGGCGGAACACGTGACAAATGGTTTGCCACAGTATCCTCGCCCGATGGAGTCTCGCGTTTTGATCCTGTACGAGAATAAACGCATATGCCTCCCCATACCATTAGACTTCCTTCTTCATACCGAACATGTTCAACAATGTCGCATTCCGCACCTCTGCGGCGCCAAACGCGACGTCTTACGTCTTGCAGATGCAGCAGTTACCATGTCCGTCAAGAGTTACAATCGCCAATTATTGGTTAGTCCATTGACGATGCTGCCTTGTCCATGCTAGTCTGTGTGTTTCAGAAAGTGACATCCAGAGCTGTATAGCGTCCAGTCGATACCGCAGGGTTTAGACAGACTCTTGTTCCAGTTCTTGAGAGACGTTCGAGCAGTTGTTCTCCGGTTACTGATCGTGATCTCAAAGCTGACGTGCGCAGGAGCCAATATTGGGCTTGCGACGTAGATCTCGGGCGCCCCAGTTCGACGTCGGTATAACTGTTGGCTTGGGCAAACCGAGTTCGCAAGCGGCTGATCACACTCTTGTGAAACACCAAAACGTGTAGCGAACTTGTCTAATGCCGGCACTCCAATAGCGCGTAAACGCACGTCGGTTGACAGATGTCGACGCTGTTGCATTTTTACACCACTAGCACAGATGTGTTCATTAGTAAAACAATATTGTGATTTGTTAATCAAATATATATTTTCTTTGGAAAGGATTGGCGCTCATGTCATTATACAGATGATAAGCAAAGCTCAAATGTGAGCATTTAGCTGTGTATTTTTTGATAATTTTTACTCAACCCTACTGTTGGATTATGCATGTTTATTCTGTACGAGAGAGTTAAACCGATTCCAATGCTATAAAAACTTCTTGTTATTGAATAGAATATAATAGATCGTATTATTATTACTGTTTTATACATTTTACTCAATGAATAAAAATATCTCTAACTTTTTCTTGCCATGTATAACTGCGCGTGAGGCGCGTAGTTTTTGAGATTTTTCCGTCATTTTTTATTCATATTTACTTTTTTGTTTGAAAACATAGTCACATAGCCATCTAGGCATTTGTTGATATCTATCAACAACACAGGCCAGACAAGAAGATGAAAAAGTGAAAAACAAATGGTGAATACTAGAGTACAGACCACCTACATAAATACCTACTAAGTGAATTTTACAAACTGACCCTAGAATCCTTGTTTATAGACACATTTTTGCTTATTTTTCTCCAGGGGGTTAAAAAAAAGCAGTTAAAGATCAGTAACAATTACCAAGTTTATTTACTTGCTTCTCTCAGTCTACTGCCTGTAGGAATTAGTTAGTTTTCCCATAGAGCTCCATAGTTATTCCACCTATTTTGGTGGTTGATTTCAGGGTTTGGTCGGGCTTCCCAATTTTGTTTTAATTATAAGACTTGGCTTAGCGCGGCAAACAAATAAGGAAAACACCACCATAACCAGCACTTTCTGGGAATGTTTGGCGGCTGAATATAGTAACCCCTCAACTGGCAAGTATCAAAATTGAAACTTTCAAATTTCACTTCTTCTTCTGTCTCCAGCAAACACAAACAGAAACATCCATTTCTTTGAAACAAACAGAAAATTATGCACAAACATTTTTCTTCAGATTAGAATAATAAGTTTTAATTCAGCTATCCAATCAAATGCCGCCCCTACACAAAATAACTCCTCGAACTTCCTGACACAGTGGGTTACCTGTGCCTTATAATAACTTTGTTCAGCACAAGATTAAAAAACAAATAACAATTTGCGGGGGATTGCAAATCAATTTGGTAAGGGTGGTCAGTAAAGTGACGTGTGGGAAAGCCAAGTTCTGCTTACGGATAGTCAGGTGTTTTTCCCCGGGTTCTCTGGTTTTCGCCCACCTTTGATGAACGATCGGCTCGATAATAAGTATAGTATTCTTGAAAGGGCCGTAAAACCCAAATCAAATAAATAAATAAATAAAATATTAAAAAAATAAAATAATAGTGACGCGCGCGGATTGATTTCATTGGTCACATGATGATTATCTTAAGAATTTTTTTGTGTATGTAAACAATCGAGATGAGGTACATGTTAATAGCTGTTATTAGATAGGTTACAGTGATGATGGCCGGTCTATTCAAGCCGAACCTTGCATAATGGATTAGAAATATGGGGTCGTGCTGTCTGGACATTGGTTCGCCACGCCCTGCCTTTATCACTGATACGTTTGGCAAGGCATGGCTGGTGCAGATCGGGGATGGCCTACCACTGCTTTATTTCCATACGCTGAATTTCTCTATGTAATTATTTGCTAATAACGCTTCAATGAAATCTAATTTCTGGCAACATACTATGCGCTTTTTTCATTTTGCTGGGAATATATCAAACCGACCTAATCATGTTTTATGGCCAGTTGTATGTTTTGCAATACAGCTACGGAGAGAATTATAACCTGGTTTATTCGTGAGACGACATTATTTGCTCAGTCAAATTGGTAAATGACACCACAAATGATCAAAGGCTACTTAATTCAAATTACGACATTAATATCCTCATCAATTTTCTTCTAACGCAATAAATCAACCGATGTCGTGGTTTGTTACACTTATTGGCATGTTTTATTTTCATTAAGTAGCCCACATACAAGCGTTGCCAAGCTTTCTTTAATCTATTACTATGATTAAATCATTATTTTTGCAAAGCGACATTTATTAATTGTTGAAATTATGTTGTTTTCTTTAATCTATTATTATTATTAAATCACTATTTTTGCAACGCACCATTTCATTAATTGTTGAAATTACGTTGTTGTTTTCTCATTATTTGGCGTAATCTCGGGAACTCTTTGTCAACAATGTTTCAATCTGTTTTTTATATGAAGTGTCTACAGACATTTGAGAGAAAAGGCGATTAATGTCATGACGGGAGAAAAATTCCAAATGTAATACTGTCCCTTTCCCGGACGTTTGAAGTACTACTATATTGGCCATACATATTAATAATAAATTACTTTCAGGTGTTTTCTAATGAAATATTTTCGCTGGAATTTCTCCAGGTTGTGTCTGTTTGTCCGCTTGGTAACTTCTACACAAATAAATACCAAACTATCCGATTAAAGTGGTAAATAGAAATGCTACTAAAATCAACGCAGGCACTGCATATTACCCCGTCACTGTACAGATACAAATCATGGAATGAAGTTTGTTTGATGGGGTAATAGAGTAATACATTTTATTCCAAAACGACAAATGTTCTTTGTGGACATTTGAGCCAAATTTGAGTCATTCTACTTTTGAGGTATTGACATTAAAAACAATGTAATATCCCTAATTTGGGGGTGGAGGTCTGTTAAAACGGAGGATCGGTCAAAGAGGAAAAATTGCATTTGTTGAAAGACACCAAGGCAATACAAATCATAAGCATTATGTCGTCCAAGAACATATGTAAAAAAATCTGGTTTTATTACATTAGGCGTTGTTACATTTGGCGTTACACTCAACGCCTAATGTATTCACGCCTAATGTAATAGAGTGTTTGTTCTGACACGAAGATTTTTAAAATTTTCTTTATATAGCCCCGCACTTTTCAACACTTTCCCGATACAAATGCATGGGGACGCAAATTTGACCTTGTACAAACTTGGTAGACCTTGAGTCCTTGATGCTATATACCAAAGCTTTCTTGGTTCTGGAGAAGATTTTTAAGTGTTTTTACCATTGTTATATATAGGGTGTTCAATTATTTTAAGCATCATGTTTACTATGTTTCCATGATAACTTTATTTACTATGTTTCAATAAATAACTTTCTGGAACAACATGTTTACAATAACGTTGCTTATGTCCTTGATTATAGGCCGATCTATTTTTGGCATGTCATAGAAAAGGGCATCTTTCATTTCTGCCCACGCATGGACTTTTCTGAAACTTTGTATAATAATAACTATGAAAATGTGCTTATTAAATTATATAATAAAAAGCTGGACTCAGGACGCAATCTTGACTCACTCCCCCCATGAGCTGATACCTGTCTACAAATAAGTTTGTCATACATCTTAAGTTTAATTTAGTTTTAAGATTTTTGCGCTGTGCTGAATGGTGAACACCACAGTAATTCTATTGGTACCACTAAACATTTATATTTAATTAAATTTAACATTTTCTGATAAATTGATTATAAAAAATCTGAACTTTTTACCAAAAAATAAAAAAATATCAAAATTAAACTTTCAAAATTAATATGTTATAGTCTTTGTCATGATTTCATACTTCCAGGAAAATTTGCTACATATATCCTCTATAGCTGTGCTAAATTTCATAAAAAATCAAAACCGGTAACATTGTCATTTTAGGCCTTGAATGGATATAGGTCGATTTTTATAAAATTGACTTTTGTTACATTGATAAAAAACAGTAGAGAAAGGCAGTGTTATCAAACACTTCTAACACTCAACAAATCAAAGAGAGTTTAGACAATTCGGAATGAATATATCTTGAGCTACCCATTAAATTTTTCATGACTTTCTATTACTTGCCTTCTATTTATATGGACTCTGACTAACCAACTATTACAAATGTAGACAGCATAACAAATTAAATCTAAAGAAATTCTAATTAACACATTAGGCTTAACAAAATCTTACGCTTTAATTCATGTCAGCAAATCATTGAGCATTTTGTATAATTACTTCCCAAAAGGCATAAAACTAAAACTAAAATAGGTGTAAAACAGGGGTATCCATTCTCACCATTACAAAAATAGGCATAAAACAGGGAGATCCATAATCTCCATTGTCATTTTAAGAAGCTGTGCAAACGTACTGTTGCAAGTAGTTGTTGCTTGTTTGTTTGTTTGTTTTGAAGAAGGATTTGCATCCCCATCAACAGATTTTAGGATTTTTGGAGATTTGCTTCTGGACTTGTGAACTCTAACCAAACTAAGAACGCTTGAAAAGAAAATATTCTTATAGACTTAACTTATCTATAGCTTGCTTGCAAGTCTATATTGTATTTTGAAATTATGAACACTGGATTTCTTGTCCTGTAACATATTCAAATGTGTCACTTCAATCGGTATTTCCTGCGATCGAATTGTTTGATGACAGCAGCACAGAATACTGTTTATGTGGTCTTAACTTTTGCTATCAGAAAAGCAGATCTATCCTTTCTTCCTTACAGTAAGCATATATGAAATTGTTTCTGTTCTGCATAAGTTCTATTCTAGTGCACATAGTTTGATATAAACAACAAATTGGTGTTCTGTAGTTCTTCATGTTAAAGCTTTAAGATTTTTCCAAAGGTTGTATGACATTCATATTTTAGTCATTTGCCTAAGGACTTCCATACTAGTTTTAAACTCCGCCATATGTTAATTAACACAGGAGTTTAAAACAGCTAACTTGTGTGGTCTTAATGTGAATCTAAAGGATGTATTGAAGAGTTTTTGAACAGTTTTCATTCATTTGGTTGCTGGCAGTTCTATGGTATTTAATTAATTCTATTTTCACCTTGTCTCTGTTTTTTGTGTTGTAATACGTTTTGAAAGGAGGCTTTTAGTATTCAAGTTTTGTTTTAGTTCTTATACTTAAATTCTTTCTTCATTGAATATTTTAGCTGAATATAATTTCATTCTTCTTAATACCAACTGCTCTTACTTTCTTTGTTGTTCTTCGCTGATCATATTTCTGAAAAGTTATTCTTTCATTTTAGAAAGAGTACTAAAGTATTTGGTCAGCAAGTGCATAGATCTTAACTAAAGAAACAATACTAAGCTTGCATGTGTCCATGTGACACAGACTTTAGTTGTTCATTACTGATTGTATTTAAGCTGTAGTGTTGTTTTTTTTTTCCAATATTGAGTGTCTTCGTGTGTGTTTTGTACCAGCTGTGGTTTTGACAATATTGTGCAATTTTGTATTTACTAAGCGTGAACAAGTAGTCACAGTATTGCTTGTTTATATCAATTCTTTTTGTTACTCTGTTATTTTTTAGGCATTTATCCAGTTAACCCCAAAGTTTATAGTTGATTTTTGGACAAGAAGTCGACATTGTTGTATTTTCTCATAAATCCATTGAAAATTGACAATTCTGAATGTTGAAATCAACAGACATGGACCCTGAAGATTTTAATCAGGTGTCCTAGAATAGTAATCATTACTTGGTAAGCAAGTTGTGCCCACCATGCCTATCTGCCTGAATGAGTAACTTTAAAGCTAGACCCAGGTTTCATAATCATCATCATCAGTTACAAGACTGTTATCTGCTTTTTATTATCTGATAAATACTTCCACAGTCAAGTATTTGAAGTGGAATCCTATATATACAGATACAGAGAACTTGGACTTAGTGTCTGCATGGTCCAGATCATGTAAACGAAAATTTTTTTTTTTTTTTTTTTGACATGGTGTTCAACAAGGTGCAATTCAGTCAACTGGTTATAAATGAATATGTACAATTATGGTATCAACTTCTTATACAAATCATACTATATCATGGTAATCCAAATTGAAAGCTATTGATAAGTAGACTTTACACGATACTACTTATACATGAGTATTGGGTAATTTCATATTTTGCCGACTCAGGACTTTATGTATTCAGGCTATTCAAACAACATGTTACCGGTCTTCAATTTTTATGAAATTTCATGTGTTTATTCCTAATACATATGGAAATCTTTTTTGCTGAAATGGTGTCTTGACAAGAATCGGAACATGGTAAACTTGCAGGTAATATCTGGATGAATACATAATCTGCAGCTGAAATATGGGGCTACCGTTCAACTTACGTTATTTCTCCAACACTATTGCTAAGTACATGAAGCCATCCATAGTATCAAAACATGTACTAATGATGGTCTTAATTAATAAAACATTCCAGCATCTGAAAAATGAAATCCTGTTTACTGTACGAAGGTTAATATTAGGGCACTTCATTCCGGACTAATTCTGAATTCAGAGACTTTACATGTGGGATCAGAAACTGTTCAAAGGATTTGTTTAAAAAATTCTTGTAGATTATTTCTGAGGGACTTTGTGACATAAACTTGAAAGGTACTGTTTGCTTACATTCTTTTGTTTTGATTCTTGTCTTATTTTTGTGAATACATATTGTGAATAATTTAAAGCTTGTTGCTGGTTTCACTTTCATTTCTTTCGCCTGGCTCGTAACAGAAATTTGGGACCTCCGGGATCGAACATTTTCTTGCGCTAAAAACAAGTTGTGCTGAAAAAACAAGTATTGACTTTTAAAAAAAATCAATAAATATAAAAAATCTTTATATGATAAAAAAACAAAAAAAAAACTAGTATTGACTTTTGAAAAAGATAAAAAAAAAAAAAGACAAACTTAGTTTGATAAAGTTTCTTGATAAAACCTGCAAAGAGCAATCATGTCATTTGACCTTCATACTTTCATAGCTGCGCCTTCGCAGGAGCTGTTAAATTTGGCCAAAAAGTCAGATTTGTTGGACATTCCTGCACACAATGAATTGACTACCGTCGTGTTAAAACAGGAAATGAAAAATATTTTGGTTCAGTTTTTGGTTGATAAGGAAATACTTGATTCTTCTGCTTTGTCTCTTGTTCTCGTTACCATAGACAGGTTTGCAAATGCGAGAGATTGAAATTCAGAAGCAAACTGAGTTAGAAAAATTCAGATTAGAGCAAGAAAAACTAAGAATTGAACAGAAAGACAAATGCAGAAGGAAAGAATGGAAATGGAAGAGAGAGAAAAAGAAAGACAAATGCAGAAAGAAAGGGAGAAATTAAAATTTGATGCAGAATTAAGAAGGAAAGAATTAGAAATGCAAAACAAGATGGTAACCAAGACTGGCGCTCATTTTGACGTAACCAAACACATCAGATTAGTTCATTCATTTCAAGAAAAAGGAGTTGACAAATACTTTCTTCATTTTGAAAACGTAGCAGAAAATTTAAAATGGCCAAAGGAGCGTTGGACCTTGCTTTTGCAAAGTGTTATAATTGTGAAGTCTCGAGAAATTTATACTCAGCTAACTGTCAAGCAGAGCTCCAGTTATGATACTGTAAAGGAATTAATTCTTAAGGCCCTGAGGCTTACAGGCAAAAATTTAGGAACTGTAAAAAAGAAAATGAGCAGACCCATGTAGAATTTGCTAGACCTAAAGAACAGTTATTTGATTGCTGGTGCTCTTCAAAGAAAATTGGCTCTGATCATGAAAAACGTAGGCAGCTCATGCTTGTAGAAGAGTTCAAAAGGTGCATAAATTCAGACATTAAGTCCTTTTTAAATGAGAAACAAGTTGAAACTTTGAAGCTGCAGCTCGACCTGCAGACGATTACGCTTTAACACCTAAAGTTTCCTTTATTAATAAGTCAAATCCCCCTAGAAGACCATTTTTCCCACAATCAGGATCCAAACATAGTCCTAGTAATCCATCTGGCAGTTATAGCCAAACACTTACTCCTAAACATCTTCATTTACATCTTCTGGTAAAAACAAGGATCAAAATATCTCAACCAATCTGCAATTATTGCAAAAAGACAGGTCATATTATTTCTGAATGCTTACAATTGAAAACAAAGAAGGAAAAAACAAGAGGGACTTAAACCTAAAGGCCTTACCTCTTTACGGTCAAAACCACAGTCACGCGTTAAGGAGGAAGATCCTACCCAGGCCGAAAGGTCTGAGACTGATTCTGTTATGGTGATTTATGAACCATTCTTATCAGATGGTTTTGTGTCACTAAATAGTAACTATGCCCAGTCTACCCCAATTAAAATCTTACGAGATAATGGAGCTTCTCAATCGCTTATTTTAGCAGATACTCTGCCTTTTTCTGAGAAGACTTCTTCTGGGACAAGTGTCCTTATTCAGGGTGTAGAGTGTGGATTTGTTCCTCTTCATAACATTTATTTATCCTTAGACTTGGTAACTGGTTTAGTGGCTGTCGGTATTCGACCTTTACCTTTTAAAAATGTTCACTTACTGTTAAGCAATGACTTAGCAGGAGATAAGGTAACTCACTTTTGACTAACATAGCTTGTACTGATCAGCCACCTGATCCCATTGAACAGGAACTCCCTGATCTTTACCCACCGTGTGCCGTTACAAGGGCCATGGTAAAGAAAGCAAAACAGAATGATGGGGACATTGATTTAGCTGATACATTTTTTGGGTCAGTCTTTTAAACATGAGATTACAAATTCTCTTTCGTCCAGCCTGTCTGACAAGCAGACAGACTTAATTGACAAGTCAGAGTATAGTCATTACTCTTCAATATTAAATGACCGAGGTCAACGTCATGACTTGGTCTCAAGGTCACAACTTTATAAGGAACAGCATAATGATCCTGAAATTTTGCCTTTACTTGAAAGGGCCTTTGATGAGAAAGAAACAGATCGTCCCAGGCTCTTTCTATGTCAAAAATGGCATTTTAATGAGAAAATAGCGTTCTCCCAAATAGTGGATCCGGACATTTTGAACTTGGCCCATGATATTCCCATGTCTGGTCATTTCGGTATAAATAAGCTATCACAAAATTCTTTTTACTTGCCAGGGTTGAAATCAGACATTTCTCAGTTTTGTAAATCGTGCTATACTTGTCAGATGGTAGGAAAACCCAACCAGACAATAACAAAACAGCCCATACCTGCTTTTGATGAACCTTTTAGCAGAATAATTATTGCTGAACCAAGTCAGGCCATGAGTATCTTCTCACAATAATGTGTGCTTCTACACGTTTCCAGAAGCCATTCCAATTAGGAATATTAAAACAAAGATTACTTTGGTAATATTGTAGGCCTCCCAAAGTCTGTTCAGGGCTCAAATTTTATGTCTGGAATTTTTCAACAGATCATGCATGAGTTGGGCATTACTCAATATAAATCGTCACCTTATCATCCGGAAAGTCAAGGTGCCCTTGAAAGATTTCATCAGACACTGAAAAATATGATCAGGTCATACTGCTTTGACACAGAAAAAGATTGGGATGAAGGCAGTCATTTGTTGTTGTTTGCCGTTAGAGAATCTGTTCAGGAATCTCTTGGTTGAAACCAAGAGCTGGTATTTGGCCACACTGTGCTTGGGCCTTTGAAACTTTTGAAAGAGAAATTTCTCTCGAATGATGACAGTTCTCTGAACTACAGTATGTATCAGATTTTAAAGACCGACTGTCTAAAGCTTGTGAAGCTGCTCAGGCCAATCTTAAGTCAGCGCAAAGGAAAATGAAACGTTGGTATGATGAAAATGCAAAAGGAAGAAAATTCATGCCTGGAGACAGGGTACTTGCTCTTTTGCCTATTCCTGGAAAACCATTGCAAGCCAGAGATTACGGCCCTTACACTGTAGATAAAAAGATTAGTGATATAAACACTCTGATCCTGCTTCATCAAAACTCCAGAATTCTGACATTCTAAAGGATCTTGACCAGAAACTTTCACACCTAGATCCAGTCCAAAGAAAGGAACCGAAACAGTTAATTCATGAATATGAACACTTATTTCCTGATATTCCTACAAGGACTGACAAAATTTATGATTTATGATGTGACTCACAACCTGTCAAACAACATCCATATAGAATGAACCAAACAAAACAAAAATATCTTAAGGAAGAAATTCAGTATTTACTGGACAATGATTTCATTGAACCAAGCCAAAGTGAATGCAGTTCACCTTGTATTCTTGTACCAAAACCGGATGGATCATATCGGATGTGAACCAATTACAGGAAGGTCAATAATTTGAGTAAAAAAGACACTTTTCCCATCCCAATAATGGATGACTGTATTGACAAAATTGGAAATTCAAAATATATAACTAAATTTGATCTTCTGAAAGGATTTGGCAAAATCCTCTCACAGAAAGAGCCAAAGAGATCTCAGCATTTGTTACTCCTGATGGATTATGTCACTGTAAAGTAATGCCTTTTGGAATGAAAAACTCTCCAGGAACATTTCAAAGCTTAATCAACACAATAATAGCTGGAATCGAGCTTACATTGATGATGCAATCATATACAACGATGAGTGGAAACACCATCTGCGGACTATCAAAGCATTCTTTGATAAACTAAGTGAAGCAAAACTGACAATAAACCTTGCTAAAAGTGAATTCTGTCATGCAACTTTAATATTTCTAGGACATGTTATGAGGTTAGTTGAAGGTGAGGTTAGTTGAAGCTATTTCAGATTTTTTTTCCGGTGTCCACATGCAAAAGAACTGATTAGATTTCTTGGTATTACAGAAAATTCTGTATTAATTTTTTCTGTCATTGCTGAACCACTGACTAATTAGTAAAATAATGAGGTATAAGTGGACCCAGTGATTTTCAGAATGCCTTCTCTTGGCACCAAATTTTAATAAAGAATTTAAGCTAGCAGTAGATGCGAGTGATGTTGGTGCAGGTGGTGAATTGCTGCAAGTGGATGACAATGGTGTGGATTATCCAGTTTGTTACTTTTCCAAAAAGTTAAGCAAACATCACAGTAGAGAAAGAATGTTTGTCTCTCATTCTTGCTCTTCAACATTTTGAAGTTATCTTCTTCATCCTCATCTATTGTTGTTTTCAGCGATCACAATCCACTGACTTTCATCCATAAAATGAAAAACAAGAATCAGAGATTGCTCAGATGGAGCCTGTTGTTACAGGAATACAATCAAGCATATCAGAGTGTAACGCTCTAGGGCGGTCAGGACGTACCGATGGTGATTTCCTGTTTAATCAGGGCTTTGCCTATACGTACCATTACACAGAAACTCTAACAACGTTAGATTTTATAACTATTTTTTTTTACATATATATGTACAACATACAATTACATGAAATGACACTATTCAACTATGACACACACACAAAAAAAAAAAACAAAAAAAAAACATTCTTGACATATATCTCAGCTATACTCTTCGCGTCGGCTACGGTAGCCCAACACGGATGGTAACTGATATGTTCTATAATTTGACTAACTTGGTAGGTTAGCCAAATTGTTCAACAATATCAGTATGACTCCACCCAAGTGTGCTGAACCCTGACCCGATGCGAAGAGAACATGCTGGGTTATCTAACTTCCAGAATTTTTCATATGTTTATATGGGGCCCTTTACTTATACTCTCCTAACTAGATATTTTCTTTAAGGATCCTTTTCTAATATTAAATTATATTTATATTATTTTATATTAGATTGAATATCGTTCTTGATAATCACTAATCTGTGTGGAGTAGCGCCTTGGCGGCCGTTAACTTCACATCAGTTGATCAGTATGGACCTCTACTATATCCATCAGGATACGAACATCGGGATATGGACACATCTAGTGGATTGTGTCACTGAAGGGCTAAAAAAACAACAAGAGCATAACAATCACTAGATAGAATTACACTACCATATGATGAAGCTTGCCGTATGACTACATATATATTCAGCCAACAATGACGTTATACGTCACCGGATGGAGTGACGTCATTGGCGTCGCGGCTGAATCCTCGACTTCTATTATCGACGTCGCCGTGATTCATCCGCGGCTTCAAACCAATTGTCGACGTCGGCGCAGTCGACAGCTAGTTATCACCAGCTCTCGGCAGCGTCGCCCCTCGACGTCATATGCAAAACTCCATATTTTTTCAATAATTGTTGATACCCCAACATAACAGTAATAAATAAAATTAGGGACATGACATTTAAAATGCACACAGATAGCAACCAGAGCAAAGACATTTCAGCCGCTCTACCTGCGATCAGGACATTTCACATCAGGGTCATGACACATCAAATGCCCATGGCTTAACTCACCACCGCGACATTTAGATTGTCAACCCATTATTATGACATTTCAACTTGTCACCACATTATTCATTATCACATACATTAGGGCTATGACATTTGAAATGTCCACTGATGACAAACAGGGCCATGATCTTCCAATCGTTGACCTCTCTGTAATCATGACATTCCAACCTTCTACTATTTGGGACCCGACATTTTATTTGTCGACCCAAATGTCATTCGCTAATAAATGTCAACCCCTAACATCTCACAATACATAGTCATACAGCTTTACATATATTTTTCGTCTGCCGCATCAGGGCAAAAAATTTGAGCAGACGGAAAAAATATTTACAAATTAATAATTTTAACTTTACTAAAATATGTTGCCCGGTCCTATGTGAACGCGAATGCTTGCAATTTATGTTCATTTCTGTTTCAAAATTTAACAATAAAGGTTTTTTAGACTGCACGTACACTGGGCAGGCTTGGTCCTCCAAGCGTCTATTTGCGCATATTTCGTGCCGTCTTTCGCCAAGAGGGCATAAATTACATATATGCGTGTCTGTCATGCGTGCATGCCTTCATGTCGCGAATTTGATGACTATCGCGATGCTCCTATGTGCTCATCGGCAAGTCCGGCTCTGCCCTGTTCACATGTCCCCTATATTTTGCGTCTGCTATCAAGAACCGATCAGACTGAACATACTGCACAGTCCGATCAGCGTCCTTTATAGCCACATCATTCCCGCAAAATGAAGACACCGACTAGACCGAATTTGCGCTTGATAGGAAAGACCCCGATAAGACTGATTATACTGCTCAGCCTGCTCAGCGCCTTTCCCATACACCTCCTGCGCTGGGAAAAACCGCACCAGCCTGTAACATTTTTGCGCAACCGGTCAAGTATACGTGAACAAAACCTAAACAATAAAATGCAGAACCGTACTACCCTGCGTCTGTTATATAGGCCGTGTAATCAACAATTCGCAGGTTTTAAATCAGACAGTAATTCATTTGTGGCCGTTCAAACCTTGCAAATAAAACCTACAAACTGATTACTAACACTAAAATTATCAAAAGTAATAAATATTCACTCACCGAAATGAATCCCATACTGATGAGAATTTGTGTCCTCTGACACTTCTGTGTTGTATTTCGCCCTTATAGGAATCGTTTACGGTGGAGTTTATATAGGGCAGGTATCACGCCACTACGGGGCTTATACGCGTGTTACACGGGCAACCTGTGCACTTCAGTTATTTATGGTAACATTGTATGTATCTGTACTAGCTACGTAGGGTTAAGGCGAAAATGGCCTTATGTAGGTGAATAGGTACCCTACGTAAGAAAAAAAACTGTCCCCTTCGGTGTTCCCTTTCTGTGTCGCCACAAAGGCCCCTCCATAAGACGAAAAAACGTTTGTTTTTTCTTCCTTGCCACGACACAGAAAAGTGGACACATGGACAGGTACTATATACAAGTGCAACTCATCTTACACGGTTTATCTACTGAGATAATCCGCTCCCAAATTATCTTGCCCACGTATAGCAATAATTCTAAACCGGTAAGGCTGAAGTTTCAATGCCCATCGCATGATCCGGGGGTTCAACACTTAGGCAGTTTGTAAAAACGACAAAGGTTTATGATCAGTTTCTAGCAAAAACTCAGTGCCGAATAGGTATTTTCTTAACTTATCAATTGCCCAGATTATGGCCATACATTCTTTCTCGATCACTGAATAATTTTTCTCTCGAGATACCAATTTCCTGCTTGCGTTAAGCAATAGGAAATTTACCTTCACCTTCGAATTCCTGGAGCAATACGGCTCCTATACCAGTTTCAGAAGCATCTGTTCTAAGAATGAACGGGACTCCGTTCTGAAACACAGGTAAACGAAGAATGGGACTAGACGTGAGCCTATTTTTCAACATCTGGAAAGCCTTTTCATGATGGTCTTGCCAATCTTTGATATTATTCGGCTTATCTTTCTTAGTTAAATCTGTCAAAGGTGAAGCTATAGTTGAGAAGTTTGGAATGAATTTCCGGTAGAATCCAGCTAAACATATAAATGATTTGACCTGTTTCTTAGTTGTTGGTCTAACAGCATCTCTGATTGCCTGTAATTTTTCATCTTTGGGCCTAATAAATTGTCCCTCGATATTGTGACCGGCATTCAATACTGCTATACCCGATCATACATTTTGAAGGCTTAGCGGTAAGTTTAGCAGATCTGAGACGATCCAAAACCGTAAAGACGTCATATGATCCTGCCAAGATGAAGAGAAAACCCACATGTCATCTACAAAACTGTCTACGTTATGAAGACCCTGCAAAACGATGCGGAGTAGCCTGCAAAATGAAGCACCCGAGTTTACCAATCCAAACGGCATAGTTTTGAACTGAAACAATTCCCGTGGAGTCTCAAATGCAGTCAAAGGTTTAGACTCTTCAGTCAATTCCACTTGCCAGTAACCCTTACTTAGATCAATTTTTATGAAATATTTATGACCTGACAGTCTATTGATCCCTTCCTCCATATTCGGCATTGGTTCTGCATTGAATTCCGTAACCTTGTTCAGTTTTCGGAAATCGATACAAAACCGCACCGACCCATCCTTTTTGGGGACTGACACAACAGGTGAAGAATATGGAGAAACTGACGGCTCAATTACTCCTAACTCTAGCATTTCTTGAACCTCTGTTTCCATAACCTCTCGGGTTTTATATGGAATAGGGTAACCTTTAGATCTTACGGGCTCTGTTGTCAGTAATTTAATATTATGACGTATTATATCTGTACGTCCGGGTAAACCCGTCAGTACATCCGGGTACTGTTCTATTAGAGATTCTGCTTCGCGAATTTGTTCTGATGTTAATTCATTCGAGATACTAAAGTCTTTATATGTTTCCGTGCGCTGTGTTGACGGGAATGTACAATCTTCTAACGAATATTCATCCGCCTCGTCGGTCTCATCAACTACTGCAACAGTTTCGATCGACATTAATCGATGCGACGTCATGCTTTGACGTTCTACGTATTGCTTCAACATATTAGCATGGTAAGTTCCGATGGCGCCGTTGACGTCAATCCGGTAATCCATTCTATTAAGAACTTCGGTCACTTCGAATGGACCTTTCCACTGTAATAATAATTTGTTGCTGTCGGTAGGGAGCAACAGTAACACCTTATCTCCTACATTAAACCTTCGCGATCTCGCGCGTCTATCGTAATATGCCTTTTGCTTGCCATGTGCCTTACGTAAATTCTCGTGGGCTAACTTACATGTCTGCTCTAATCTTTCCCTAAGATCTATTACATATTGGTAAGTAGATGAAACTTGTTCGTCAGGAATCTCCTCGGACCATATTGCCATGGGGCCACGAACATTACGTCCGTATAACAGTTCAAAAGGTGAAAAACCTAGAGATTCCTGTGGAACCTCTCTAATGGCAAATAACAATGCGGGAAGATATCTATCCCAATCCTTTGGCCTTTCTACACACATCCTACGAAGCATTTGCTTTAAAGTAGCGTGGACCCTCTCAATTAACCCGTTACTTATGGGATGATAGACTGAGGTCGTTAATTGCTACCTCCTTCATGACCTCCGAAGTAAATTGGGACCCGCAATCGGTTAACATTTCATCTGGTACCCCTACCCTACTAAACATTTCTAACAACGCTTCCGCAATATGCTCAGTTTCAATGCTAGGTAATGCTACCGCTTCTGGGTACCGTGTGGCATAATCTATCATTGTTAATATATAGCGGGACTTCTTGTCAGAACAGGGTTCAATTGGGCCAACAATATCAACTGCTACACGCTTGAAAGGTGTATCAATTAGTGGCAATTCCCCTAAAGGTACTTTTGTTACGCGCCCCTTTTGAATCGTCCGTTGGCAAATGTCACAAGATTTACAAAATCTTATCACATCCCCACAAACACCAGGCCAAAAGAACTCAGCCACAACTCTGTTCAAAGTTTTTCTAATACCCAAATGACCGGCCATTAATGACTCATGGGCCAATTTCAAAACTTTTTCTCGCAAACTGGTCGGGACAATAAGTTGTAATGATACCTTATTTCCCTGTGTAAAGTGTCTATACAATAAGTCCCTTTTCTTAATTATCCTAGTTTCACCTCTATTTAACCCACGACTCTTGGTAACAACCCCCGAGTCGGCTTTACGCCTTATGTGTTCGAGTTTGGGATCGGACATTGGAGCGTCCTGAAATACCTTCTTATTCTCACTCAAAATCTGATCAGGGACTTTAAGTTTCCGATAGGCCTTATCATCTTGCTTAGCCTGGGCTCGGGTAACAACACCCACTGAAAAGTGCGACATATCTGGTAATCTAGAACCATCAATGTTGCCAATTACCAAGTCATATAAAGTGTCATCCATACAAAGTTTGACCTTGAAAAATGGGCAATCGACATAAATAACTGCCAAAGGATGCCTTTGCGTAGTTTCATCTATCAGAGTCACAATTGATTCTTTACCGATCAACTGATCCTCCGAAATCAAGCTTTTTCTAACAACCACCCCAGTACAACCAGTATCCCTCAGGACTACAACTTTCTGGCTATCCACTGTACCAGGTGCTGTTGGTAACCGGGATTTTAAGAAATAATAGACCTCTTCTTTGCCATTCACATCTGAATGCGAAGATATCTACCTTACTCTGGTTAAGGGCTTCTATACCATCACTAGACCCCTTTTTTCCCTTTACCCTTTGCAGATAACTGTCCATTTTATCTTTACTATCATAAAAGTATGGCAACTTTGGATCACGGGCATGTGCTGTACGGTCTTTTGATTTACTATCTTCTATCTCAACCTTCTGTAACTCTACCTGACGGGCCAAATCTATCTTCTCCTTCTCCAAATCCTGCCTCATTTTCTCTAATTCTAATTCTTTCCTGACCTCTAGTTTAAACCTCTCGATTTCTGCCTCTGCTCTGGCCTTTTCGGCGTCAGCCTCGGCTCTGGCCTTTTCGGCCTCGGCCTCGACTCGGACCTTCTCTGCGTCAGCCTCGGCTCTGGCCTTTTCGGCCTCGGCCTTAGCTTTCTCGGCCTCTTGTTCTGCGGTTTTATCTGCCCTTTGAATATCTTGCTGCCTACTGACCCAATCTCTTAATTCATGGCCCTCATATCCTAACTCCTTTCCTAACTTTATTAACTCTGCCATATTGACTTACGTAAAATCTCACGTCAAATGTAACTAACTAAAATTTAACTACTCTATGTCCGACTAAAACGTTGGTAACTTTATTAACACACGTACGTTATATTTTAACTTCGTCTTAGCTTTATAAATCAGCGACGTAAAGTTTATGTATTTCACCGACGGCTATTATTAACCTGATATGTAATATCTTAACGTACATAAATAACGTCACGTATGACGTCTAATTTATTTTACTGACGTTACACAAGGTAACTAACCACGCGTCACACTTTAACGTAATCTAACGTTACACACAACGTAGTGTCTTAATTGACGTAAGTTTTACCGTTAAATATGACGTTACTTAACGTAAGAACACGTTAGATCTGAGTACTGGCTATGGGTTACAACAATTTTAAAATTATTCACCCCAGGAAATATTAAATTAAAATCACCCTAGGAATTTATTAACATTCAACTTACACTGACCTAATTTGCTATACGTGTGTTCAAGACAATTAGGGTTCCCACTCAGACTGCGCACCCGGTTCCTACACAATTTGGAACATCAGCATGTTGCACTTCATCATGTGGGAAATTTTAGACCTCTGATTTATGAGAGAGAAAAGAAAATGCCCTTATATTAGAACTATAATAAATCTCTCATTGATATATCAGTATAGTAGTACATCCAGGAAAAAATTTCAAATCAGAATCTAATCAAAAGGAAATCATCCCACCAGTCTGACACCAAAATGTAACGCTCTAGGGCGGTCAGGACGTACCGATGGTGATTTCCTGTTTAATCACGTTCCAGCTTGGGCTTTGCGCTATACGTACCATTAGACAGAAACTCTAACAACGTTAGATTTTATAACTTTTTTTTTACATATATATGTACAACATACAATTACATGAAATGACACTATTCAACTATGACACACACACACAAAAAAAAAACATTCTTGACATATTCCTCAGCTATACTCTTCCCGTCGGCTACGGTAGCCCAACACGGATGGTAACTGATATGTTCTATAATTTGACTAACTTGGCTAACTTGGTAGGTTAGCCAAATTGTTCAACAATATCAGTATGACTCCACCCAAGTGTGCTAAACCCTGAGCCGATGCGAAGAGAATATGCTGGGTTATCTAACTTCCTGAATTTTTCATATGTTTATATGGGGCCCTTTACTTATACTCTCCTAACTAGATATTTTCTTTAAGGATCCTTTTCTAATATTAAATTATATTTATATTATTTTATATTAGATTGAATATCGTTCTTGATAATCACTAATCTATTTCTGTGTGGAGTGGCGCCTTGGCGGCCGTTAACTTCACATCAGTTGATCAGCCTCTATGGGCCTCTACTATATCCATCAGGATACGAACATCGGGATATGGACACATCTAGTGGATTGTGTCACTGAAGGGCTAAAAAAAAAAAAAAAAGCATAGCAATCACTAGATAGAATTACACCATCATATGATGAAGCTTGCCGTATGACTACATATATATTCAGTCAATAATGACGTTATACGTCACCGGATTGTGTGACGTCATTGGCGTCGCGGCTGAATCCCCGACGTCTATTATCGACGTCGCCGTGATTCATCCGCGGCTTCAATCCAATTGTCGACGTCGGCGCAGTCGACAGCTAGTTATCACCAGCTCTCGGCAGCGTCGCCCCTAGACGTCATATGCAAAACTCCATATTTTTTCAATCATTGTTGATGCCCCAACATAACAGTAATAAATAAAATTAGGGACATGACATTTAAAATGCACACAGACATTTCAGCCGCTCTACCTGCGATCAGGACATTTCATATCAGGGTCATGACACATCAAATGCCCATGGCTTAACTCACCACCGCTACATTTCGTTTGTCAACCCATTATTATGACATTTCAACTTGTCACCACATTATTCATTTATCACATACATTAGGGCCATGACATTTGAAATGTCCACTGATGACAAACAGGGCCATGATCTTCCAATCGTTGACCTCTCTGTAATCATGACATTCCAACCTTCTAGTATTTGGGACCCGACATTTGAACTGTCGACCCAAATGTCATTCACTAATAAATGTCAACCCCTAACATCTCATATAATACATACAGCTTAACGGTATATTTTTCGTCTGCCGTATCAGGACAAAAAAATTGAGCAGACGGAAAATATATTTACAAATTAATAATTTTAACTTTACTAAAATATGTTGCCCGGTCCTATGTGAACGTGAATGCTTGCAATTTATGTTCATTTCTGTTTCAAAATTTAACAATAAAGGTTTTTCAGACTGCACGTACACTGGGCAGGCTTGGTCCTCTAAGCGTCTATTTGCGCATATTTCGTGCCGTCTTTCGCGAAGAGGGCATAAATTACATATATGCGTGTCTGTCATGCGTGCATGCCTTCATGTCGCGAATTTGATGACTATCGCGATGCTCCTATGTGCTCATCGGCAAGTCCGGCTCTGCTCTGTTCACATGTCCCCTATATTTTGCATCTGCTATCAAGAACCGATCAGACTGAACATACTGCACAGTCCGATCAGCGTCCTTTATAGCCACATCATTCCCGCAAAATGAAGACACCGACTAGACCGAATTTGCGCTTGATAGGAAAGACCCCGATAAGACTGATTATACTGCTCAGCCTGCTCAGCGCCTTTCCAATACACCTCCTGCGCTGGGAAAAACCGCACCAGCCTGTAACATTTTTGCCCAACCGGTCAAGTATACGTGAACAAATCCTAAACAATAAAATGCAGAACCGTACTACCCTGCGTCTGTTATATAGGCCGTGTAATCAACAATTCGCAGGTTTTAAATCAGACAGTAATTCATTTGTGGCCGTTCAAACCCACAGAGGAAAAGATAATATTATTCTTGTCTAGAGCATGATGTCTTGATCTGTGGGTTCCTGTAACTTGCTGTATATAAGATAATAATTGCCTTTATCTGTATTTTATTTTATGATAATTTTATGGCAAAGAAAGCTTTATTACATAAGTCTTTCTTTTCCTTGGAGAGGGGAAGTGTTATTTATAGGGTGTTCAATTATTTTAAGCATCATGTTTACTATATTTCCGTAAATAACTTTATTTACTATGTTTCCATAAATAACTTTCTGGAACAACATGGTTACGATAACGTTGTTTATGTCCTTGATTCTAGGCTGAGTTATTTTTGGCATGTCATAGAAAATTTAGAATGTTCTTGACTAGATCTGGAAAATGTATGATGCCTCTAGTTAATTCTTTTTCTAGAAAGTTCTTTGATATTATATAAGGAGGAAAGATTTTCATATGGGCATCTTTGTATACTTTCATCGGAAATTATTCTGTCCTGGATTACTTCAATATTTTATTCATTCTGGACTAATTCTGAATTCAGAGACTTTAAATTCTGGGACCAGAAACTGTTATTCAAATTCTTGTGGATTATTTCTGAGGGACTTTGTGACATAAACTTGAAAGCCACTGTTTACTTAAATTCTTTTGTTGATTTGTGAATAAATATTGTTAATAATTTAAAGCTTGTTGCTGGTTTCACTTTCATTTCTTTCTTGTTACGCCTGGCTCGTAACAGCATATATGGGCATGGCGGCCATTTTGTTCAATGGCGTGAAATTGGCAATACACTTTCGACAGAAGGCACCAAATAGCAAATGCCTGAGATTTCTAGTTTCAGACAAGAAGATTTTTCCAGTTGTATATACGGGGCTTGGCCATTTTTAGTCCCCAAGGCTATAATTTGAACAATCTCGGCAGAGGTTCACTTGACCAAATATCAAAGCACCGGGCCTTCTGGTTTCAGTCTATAGAATTTCTAAAGGTCTTCCCAACCGAGTTGGCCCCGGGCGGAGCTATTTTTGACCCCGGGGCTATAATTTGAACAATTGTAGTAGAGGTAGCTACAAAAAATATATATTCAAGATCTGGCCATCGAGTTTTAGACAAGATATTTTTAAAAGATTTTCTTTAATTGTATTAGTGTGCCCCAGTGCAGGGCCACTTTTGGCCTCAGGACTATTATTTGAACTACCTTGGCGGAGGATTACTTGATAATGGTGTGTACCAAATATTAAAGGCATGGGCCTTCTCGTTTCAAACAAGAAGATTTTTAAATTTTGTCCCTTTATAAGTTTATGTAAAGCGTGTGGGTCCCTGGGCAGGGCCATTTTTTGCCCCAGTGCTTTAATTTGAACAATCTTGGAAAAGGTCCACTACATAGAACTGTGTACCAAATATACATACCAAATATTAAAGACCTGGGCCTTCTGTTTTCAGACAAGAAGATTTTTGAAAGTTTTTCCCTATATGGTTCTATGTAAAAGATGTGACCCCTTGGGCGGGACCATTTATTGTAACTTTGGTAGAGGTCAATTAGGTGAAGCTGCACACCAAATATCAAAGACCTGGGCCTTTTAGTTTCAGACAAAAAGATTCTTAAAGGTTTTCTCTATGTGGGTCTATGTAAAATGTGTAACCCCTTGGGCGAAGCAATTTTTTACCCCAGGGCTATATAATTTGAACTATTTTGGTAGAGGTCCACTAGGTGAAGCTGCTTACCAAATCTCGTAATATTACATCCAAAAACGGAGTATGTGCGTACGATCGCAAAGACTCCGAAACTGGATAATTCTCGCACAATATTGATCGCATTGACACATGTCCGCAAAAACTCTGAAACATGAAAATCTGCGTAATATGCAAATGTTAATAGCGACGAGGATTAATTCCGCACATTAGCACAAAAACTCAAAGCTGGAAGTTTTGCGCATAGTCGCAGAATCGCGCATATGCGCAGAAACTCCAAAGCAGGAAAATCTGCGCAATATGCAAAATGTTTACAGCGACGAGGAGTAATTCCGCGCATCAGCGCAAAAACTCCAAAGCTGGAAGATTTGCGCATAGGCGCAGAAATCGCGCATATGCGCAGAAACTCCAAAGCAGAAAAATCTGCGCAATACGCAAAATGTTTATAGCGACGAGGAGTAATTCCGCGCATTAGCGCAAAAACTCCAAAGCAGGGAGATCTGCGCATATGAGCAGAAACTCCAATGAAGAAAGATCTTCGCAGTTGCGCAGAAATTCCAATAAAGGAAGATCTGCGCAATACGCAGAATGTTGATAACAGCGAGAAGCTCCAAAAGCACGAAGATCTGCGCACTTGTGCAGAAATTCAAATGCAGGAAATTCTGCGCATTACACAAAATATTGATATTGCGTCGAGAAGTAATTCTGCACATTGGCGGCAAGGCGCAGACTTACTACTACAAACCTTTTGGATAAATAATGCGCAGATTTTCATGTTTTGAGTTTCTGCGGCCGTGCGCAGATACTCCCTTTATAGAAATACTCCCTATGCCACTACTGTTGCGTATATCCGCAGACTTGCATATTTTGGAAGTTCTGTGGCAATGCGCAGGTTATCAAGCGTTGGCTGCGGAAATGTGCAGTATAAATCGACGCCAGTACTACAACCTTGCGTATATACGCATATTTCCACGTTTTGGAGTTTGTGCGGTAACGTTGAGTTGAGTTTGTTGAGTTCTGCATTGAAGCGCAAAATTCCCTCACGCCATTACTATTATTTTGCGTAAATGCCCAGATCTTTTCTTAATTATTGATTACCTCCACCTCTCGTAACCCTACCCCATCACCCCATCTCCACGCTAAAAGGGAGGTGAGGTGAGGTGTAATTTTTCATTAAATATACTTGTGATCAGTTATTTTAGATAATATGGGAAAATAAAATATTTATAATTAATAATTATCATCTTTAATTCAGACATTAGGCTGTAGGCGTTCAGTGTAACACCATATATAATAACGCCTGGATGCATACGATTCAGGTTCCCTTAATATCTTTCACCAAACGCAGCACTTTCCCCTCCGAAATAGGAATATTATATGAGCCATCTTTTTATTTCAGATTTTATCTTGTCACAGTTGATTACATTTGGTGTTATTAGATTAGGCGTTGGGTGTAACGCCAAATGTAATAATGCCTAATGTAATTAACCCAGAACTTTTATAGTCTTGAATAACATGATGGTTACGATTTGTGTTGTTTTGGCGTCGTTCACGAAACAGAGCCTTTCCTCCTTTTCCCATTCCCCGCCTCCCACCCCCGTAAAACAATAGTGATATTATATCCATTCCAGATTTCAATTTGTCATTGAACCATCAACATTAAGCGTTGAGTCTTACACTCAAATGAAATAACGCATGTAATAAACCTAGATTTTGTCATAAGGTCTTATCATGATGCATATGATTCGAGTTGTCCAAACGGCTTTCACCAAACGCAGCCTTTTCCTTTTTCCCCATGTCTGTTGGACGGTGAGTACAATGTGCGTATGGAATGGCTTCACAGCTAGGTATACAGGTTGTGATTGCTTTTCTATGTAAATACAGGATCACTACAGGGGCTTTTTTGGCATTCCAAACTTTGCTTTTGTTCGACGGCTTTCAGGTTTTGCTTGCGGCTCTGCAGCCTATATTGAAAATCCTTTAATTCAGACAAGTGACCTTAGTGTTCCCGCCTCTCACGCGAAAGATTAGGGTTCACTTCCCAGCTGAAGACTTTTTCTCTCTTTTTTTACTTTTCTTTAATGCATTTTTGTCACAAGTTTTTAATGTTATCATTAATTACAATAATTATTATTTCCTACAAAAGACAATTTCTGAATGTAAAAACGAAACCAGCCAAAAGTATAAAGTTGTCTTCCTATTAACGCAGATATTGTTTTAAAAGTGTGTTGCTTGCAACTATGATCTGTGACTATAGTACGTACTTCTCAGGGCTAAGACGACATCAGGGTAATGGAATATTCCTGTCACAAAAGAATGCGACACGATTCTTGTTTGAACATGCTGGTTTGCAGTTGCAGCATCAACTGATCGAGAATTTGCAAAAAAAAAAAAAAGAAAAAATAACGTAACTCTACAATCGGAAATATATATAGCTGAGTATATATATATATATATATATATATAAAGCTAGGTTCATACAAAACCGCTGTATAGCAATGCGAAACTAATTGCATTTTGTAGAAACGCATGCTTAGTGTTCGTGATTATTGCACCAGTTATTTGTAGTCCCTGCCCCAACGCTCTGCATCGGGGGACACATTTATGGTAAAATCCCTGCTAAAGCCCCTGAAACCCGGGGCCATCTTTAGTTTCCTGAAAAGCTCTCTGTTGCAAAAGTCAATCTGTACCTTTTTCGTGGAAAAAGATCTGGTTTACTGGATACAGAAAAATTCAAAGATAAAGTTCCATTGATAGTTTGCTACATTAAGCGTTGATTGTAACGCCAAATGTAACAACGCCTAATGTAATAAACCCAGATTTTGTCATAAGGTCTTGAAAAACAGATTTGTTCATATGGTCTTGAATGACATGATGCTTACAATTAGTGTTGCCTTGTAGTCTTTCACGAATTGCAGTTTTTCCCCCATTACCTGTCTTCTCAGACTCCCATCCCCAAATTAGGGATATTATTAGACATACATTTTGGGACTATAATATCTTGTCACAGAACAGAACAAAGACGGTTTATTACATTTGGCATTATTGCATGCGATGACTATCTTGAATAACATGATGCTTATAATTTGTGTTGTCTTGGAGTCTTTCATGAATTGCAGCTTTTCCCCCTTTACCAATCCCCGTCTTCCCCGATCCCACCCTAATAAGGGATATGAGACAAATTTTATCTCGTGAGATTTAATCTTATAGTTTATTACATTTGGCGTTATAACATTAGACGTTGACTGTATCGCCAATTGTAACAACGCCTAATGTACCCTGAATTTTTTTCATATGGTCTAGAACTATATGATGCTTACGATTTGTGTTGCCTTGTGTTTCACGAATTTCAGCTTTCCCCCCTTTACCAATCACCCGTCCAAATTAGGGATATTATGAGACATACAGTGCTTTTCATTTGAAGATTTCATCTTGTCATATAACAGTCAGTTTATTACATCTAGCGTTATTGTAACGCCAAATGTAACAACGCCTAATATAATGTAATAAACCCAGTTTTTGTGCCAACTAATTTATCATTTTTGGGGGGTTGACTGATTTAAACGTTCTAATGAATCTGAGCACGTGACTATCGCTGACCACACAAAAATCGTTTGTGGGAAATCCAGGTAACGGTTATTTAAACTCGCACTATTCTTGTCGCCGTGCTATGTAAGGAAGATTAATATGGCCATCGTCCGTCGAATTAGCCACATGTCCGACACTTTTCTGACCCGGTAGGTCACATTGTCTCATTGCCATTTTTGTTGCATTTGAAGTCAAGTAATGGATTCCCACTGTTGTTTACAATTTATTTTCGATGCCAAATTTTAGCTGGTAAAACAACCTGGAAAAGTGGTTTTCTCGGAGTATGACCATTTTTCCGAAATGTCCGGGTCACTGCACATTTGAACATGGGAAAAGTTTTGTTTTCTTGAATATAATGTAATAAACCTGTTTTTTTTAAGGTCTTGAATAACATGAACGCCTTTCCCCTTTACCCCCTCCCCCATCTTCCCAGACCCCAACATCCTATTCAGAAATACTATTTGAGACTTTTTTTTTCACATTTGGCGTTATTGCAATAAGCGTTGAGTGAAACAACGCCTAATGAAATACAAGCAGATTATTTCATAAGGTCTTGAATAATATGATGCTTCCAATTTGTGTTGCCTTGGCGTCTTTCACGAAATGCAGCACGCCACCCCCACCCCACCCCTCCGCTCCCCGCCACACCCATTCCTTAGCAATCCTCCGTCTTCCCAGACCTCTTCTCCCAAATAAAGGATACTATGAGACATACTTTTTCTTGTGGGATTTCATCTTGTCATAGAACAGTCAGTTTAGTACTTTGGCGTTTAATATATTAGGCGTTGATTGTAACGCCAGATGTGATGAAAACGCCTAATGTAACAACCCAGATTTTTTCATAAGGTCTTGAATAACATGATGCTTACAATTTGTGTTGCCTTGGCGTCTTTAGATAATTGCAGCTTTTCCCCCTTTAACAATCACCGTCTTCCCAGACCCCCACCCCAATAAAGGATATCATATGACATTTTTTTTTTTCTTTTGAGATTTTATCTTGTCAAAGGACAAAATCGGTTTATTACATTTGGCGTTATTACATTAAGCGTTGATTGTAACACCAAATGTAACAATGCCTAAAGTAAAACGCCAGGGTCTTGAATGACATGATGCCAACGATTTGCGTCTTTCATGAATTTCAGCTCCCTCACCACCCCCACCCCCCACACCCCACCCTCTCCCCACCTTTACAAATCCTCCGTCTTCCCAGAAGCAGTAAGCAGTAAAATCCCATCCTAAAGTTAAGGATATTACGAGACAAACTTTTTCTTTTGATACTTCGTCATAAAAAAAAAATCAGTTTATTGCATTTGGCGTTGATTGTAACACCAAATGTAACAACGCCTAATGTAATAAACCCACTTTTTACACATGGTCTTGAATAACATGATGCTTACCATTTGTGTTGCCTTGGCGTCTTTCAAGAATTGCAACCTTTCCCCCTTCATCGTCTCCCCAGAACCCCTCATCCTCTCCAGATAAGGAATATACCTTTTTTTGAGAGTTTAGATTTCATCTTGTCTTTTGACAGTCAGTTTATTTACATTTAGCGTTACTACAGTCGGCGTTGATTTTAACACCAAATGTAATAACGCCTAATGCAATAAACCCAGATTTTTTCATAAGGTTTTGAAAAACATTATACTTCCAATTTGTGTTGCCTTGGCGTCTTTCACGAATTGCAACCGGTTCCCGACACACACACTTTACCAATCCCCCGTCTTCCCAGATTAGGAAAGCACCAAATTAGGAATATGAGACATACTTTTTCTTATGAGAACTCATCTTGTCAGTTTGGCGTTGTTACATTAGGCATTGATTGTGACGCAATATGTAACAACGCCTAATGTAATAAACCAAGATTGTTTTACATGGTCTTGAATAACATGATGCTTATGATTTGTATTGCCCTGGCGTCTTTCACGAATTGTAGTTTTTCTTCCCTTTACCAGACCTCCATCCACAAATTAGGGATATTTATTATGAGACGTACTTTTGATATTTTATCAGTTTATTACATTTGGGTATTACATTAGGCGTTGATTGTAACGCCAAATGTAACAACGCTATAAACCCATTATTTGACTTTTTTTTTAATCTGTCCTTTAAGGTGGTTTTGTTTGTGTTGAGATTTTACGGCCCAGTCAACCCAATGGGGTCATGTTGAGCGCGGTCAGTTTACCTAACCACACGTTTACTGGGCAGGCTTAGTCCTCTAAGCGGTTAACCAGTATTGTGCACATTCTTTCGCCAGAAACTGACAACTGCCCTTCTTGAATCAGCGGAATGGAGAGAATGACCTTAGAAAATATTTCATAGTCAATCTTCACGAAAGAATGTTGCCGACCTCGGCGGGGGTTGAACCCGCGACCTCCTGGTGGTTAGTCGGACGGCGCATCCAACTGAGCCACCGAGGCCGGCTCCCTTTAAGGTGAGGAAAAATCGTATTCTGTTCTATTTACGGGAGGTAACTATGTCGTAAAATATATTTGGTTTTTGAAGTTATTTCTTTTCTTTTTCAATTACAATTTAGCAAATTGCCTTGAGAATTGACTTCCATTTTTATCCGAAATATGGAAATAAATCGACACAACGTTTCTGATCGCAGAACGTTTCTGGGATTATTTTTGTGAATTTTTTTTTCGCTGTATTTTCCAAATTCATAATGTTTGTAGAAACAAAGATTGAAAGAAATAATTCTGTTTAAAGTTCTCCAGAAAACTCCTGAAGCAGTAAAATGCATCTTAGGTATGCGAACAAGTGTGTATTGTCTCTCCGGGTACCTATTACCGGTGTCGCGTGAGATGTTTAAGACCATGAGATGTTTTAGAACGCATGCGCAACGGAAGCGGATATCAGGTGGGGGAAAAGGCGTGAGATTTGTCAGAATTTTACTGCCCCAATATTGACTTCCTATTTTTGCTGTTTTATATATAAAGTATTTTTTTTTTCTTTCCTCCGTGCTACGTTTGAATTTAGAATACCCAGATGAATTATGGAGGTATTTGTCTTGCTTCGACACTTGTATTATTTTAAATATCTGTTGACATACGGCGTGAAGAACGAAAACGTGCATTCATACGACTGTTAACTTAACAGCTTACGGTTTGATACCTACAGAAATGCAGTTTTGTTTTTCTTATGTACTTTATGATCAGACAGCTGCATAAAAATGAACAGAATTTGGAAAATCGTGGATGCGTTGAAAATGGCTGCGTCACCAGCGATGTTCGTACAGTATTAGGATTCGTACACGTGACTTGAATGACTATATTTACTGAACGCACAATGTGGGGCTTGACGCGGGTATTCGCTAAGGAAGGTTCGTTTCGCGAAAGGAAGATTCCTTCCGCGAAAGGAAGGTTTTTTTGTTTTTTTTTTCTACGAAAGGAAGATATTAGTGGGGCCCAGGGAGGTATTTTATGTTTCTAATGATACTATTGAGACATTTTAGTAGATATGGGGTACTTTTTTCAAAAAAAGGTACACGGAGATTAAAGGGAGCGTGTCTTTCAAGGAAGAAACTATCATTAAACAGGTTCCTTTCGCGAAATGAATGTTTTATACGAAAGGAAGATAATTACTGATGAGACCTTCGGTGGTACATTTATGTATTATAGGGATACTTATGAAACATTTGGTGGATATGGGATATTTTTTCCAAAAATCAAGTGTACGGGTATAAAAGGAACGGTGCATTTCAACAAACAAAGGCTCCTTTCGCGAAAGGGAGGTTTCGGTTACTGACTGTCTATATTGTTAATTGTTGTAACTGTGATTTGATTTCGTTACTTTGTGATATTGTGGGTGGGATTAAGGATCTGATTGTATCAGTTCTGCATCGTTTTATTTTTTAATTTTCCTACAGAAAGATTTTATAAATGAGACCCTGGAAGGTCATTCAGATCCCATACGAAAGGAAGATTTTTCTACCATTAGAGCATATAAAAAAAACACAAACAAATATATGCAAGTGCAAAGCTATATATGAAAATAAAACCTTCCTCTTGTAGACAAAATCTTCCTTTTTGTGACAATAACTTCTTTTCATAGACCAAATCTCCTTTCGTAGACCAAACCTTCCTTTCACGAAATGAACTTTCCTTCAGCGAAATAAAAGTTTCCCATATACTATAGCATATACCCTGAATTTGACAAAATACCCAATTTTATTTACATCATTGAATATGGTACCCTTTTATATGAAAACTCACTACCTGGGCCCCACAAATAACTTCCTTTCGTAGAAAAATCCTTCCTTTCGCGAAAGGAACCTTCTTTTATATAAAAATTCACTACCTGGGCCCCACACAGAAAAACGTAGAAAAGTGTTCGTAGAAAACCTTCCTTTCACGAAAGGAACCTTCTTTTAATGAAAACTCTCTCCCTGGGCCCACACAAATATCTTCTTTTCGTAGAAAAACCTTCCTTTCATGAAAGGAACCTTCTTTTATATGAAAACTCACTCCCTGGTGGGGGGGGGGGGGGGCGGGGCACAAATCGCTTGACGCGGTATAACTTGTACAAGCAGAAATGTTTAGCATGATGGATGAAACATCGTTGGAAGTACTGACCTGGAACACTTGTGATTTTTGACAGCAGAAGGTAAGCTATTGTGTGATTGCCAAAACTGTAGGTCAGTCTGGTACATCAGACAGTTGGTAGAGTACCTGACTTACAAGCAGGGGATTGCGATTTAAATTCTGCATTAGGCATACCTTTCCCTGCTTAAGTTGCTTCAATGGCAATGAGGTACTTGTGAGTGTGGAGAAAAGTTAGGCACTGTTAGTGTGTTCAGTTGATGTCTGGCACATATAAGTTAAACACTGTTAAAGGAAGAGGAGTGTAGTAATTGGTGAGACTGCAGGCCTGTACGCAAGGGGTTCAGGGGGTACAAAAGCACCCTCTTTTCTGGAGAATTACTTCAAAATCATGCAGTTTTTAACCCAAATTCACTTTATATCCCTAATTTTGGCCCCCAAATTGGCATTTTCAAGAAGCATTTGCACCCCTGTTTTCAGAATACCTAAAATTACCCTCCTCCCCCCCCCCTCCCCATTTCAAAAGTCTGCGTATTGACCTGGACTGTCAGCCTGGTTAGCTCAGTTGGTAGAGCATCTGATCTGCAGCCATGGGGTCGCAGGTTCGAGGTCTCCTCCTAAGTTTATTTTAATATTGCTTATTGAACATGTTAAAGGGTCTACATGGAAAACAAAATTGAAAATTCCAGCTAAAAACAGTACAAGTCTGCAGATAAAAAATTGCAAGTGAATTGCTATATTCTTATAGTAAAGTAAAAATGAAAGGAAAACTGCTTGCCTAAGGCGGGACTTGAACCCATGATCCCCATTTCACGAGACAGTAGTGTGTGGAATCAGCCAGAATTTCATTGTTGATCATCGGTTTTGGAAAAACCGACTGATCATTGAGTAATAATTGACTTGTAGAAAAAATATATTCACTCTTAATTCAGCCATCTTCCAGGTACCAATTCATTGCTCCAGATCAATCAGAGGGGTATCCAGGTAATATTTTTCTTATTTCGCCATGAAAACATATAATGTTGTTGGTACTCATTAGAAGCTTCTAATGAATACCTACAACATCAGTTCTTTTGGGCTGACTTTTTTAAGGCTCTTTTATCAAATCTTTTCACTTTTATTGACCATAAAATCTAGAATGACCCTAACAGACAACTCTGAACTTCATTTATTGATGACTTGCCTATGAAAATAAAAGGTGAGAAAAATATATTTGTTTCAAAACAAAAAAAAATCCAATTAATTGACTATAAAAGATCTTTCCGATCTTCAGTCACAAGAGGCAAAGGTGATTGATGAATGATTATAATCGATCGATCATCATTGGCAAGACTACTAGACAGGTGCTGAACCTACTGAGCTACACGGGTGGTCCTGTTCTGTCCATGGACTCGAGCCACTACACTCCTCATAACATTTAGGATTCAGGTACCACCCTGATGTCCTGAAGGTATCTGGTCTGCATCCCCCAATTGCCTGCATTTGGCACACATCTGTTTACTAAATCTGATATCAGAAAAGTGAACAGGAGAGGAAACAATGACTACTGGAGCTGGAACTCGCCAACAAGTTGGCAATAACCCCATAACACTAGTCAGGTGCTCTTCCTATTGAACCAAGCAGGTAGTCTTGTTCAGTCCATGCACTCCAGCCACTACATTAAATTCACAGTATAAAAATTGAATAAAAAACAGTTTTCTACAGTATCCATTTTTTAGCTTATTCTTGCAATATTCTTGCTCGTCTTTACCGCAGCTAAAATTTAGGTAAATTTATTGCTTTACTACGTTGCGATTTTATGTATCATTCGTACTTACAAACCCGGCATGATAAGTAGATAGACCCTGATCAGATGTGTATACTTTGGTTATATGTGTAGACCCTGATCAGACGAATAAGCCGTGTCGGGTGTGTAAACTATGAACCGAATAGGGAGGTTAAGTTTGATCGATTCTATGGATCCTGATCAGTCTGGTGAGTCTGATAGGTTCTGTAGACCCTGATCAGAATGCAATCATTAATATTTTTATTTGAATAAGATAAATGGATATTACATATTATCATCTGACATGTACATAGCAGACATATACGCTTAAATGTAAGACACAGTTAGGCGTTATGTTGTTATGTTAACCGCACACACCGTACATATACGCGTAAAAGCACGCTACCGTTAGGCGTTATGTTAACTGCATACACATTCATTAGTTAGCGCGATTTACACAAATAACAAAGACTATATTCACCTTGAACACATATACAGAGGTCCTTTTTATTTTAATCACAAGTCTGTTTACTAGAATATTTTACGGTGAAATGGCTCAAGCAGCGAGGAGATGTTTGAGGCTATGACGATGGCATGTTGATATTGTACCCAATGATTACGTGGGGACGATATGTGATCGTGTAATCATTGTGGTATAATAGCAGTTATAATTTATTTTAGCCTTTAGCGTTCTAAAGGGATTCTTACAGTGGAAGGCGCATGGGTTCTTCCTGTAAGAATGTGTAATCGTCGAGATGCCATTCCTCCGATTAGTTCATACGGATGTCAGATATATTCTGACTGTGTGTCTGCCTGTGTTAGATTTTTTTACAATATTATATGTCATTAACAGCGTCCATGTGGTTTTAGGATCTGATTTTGCTATATAATAATCAAAGGCAACGGACTTGTCGCATTTATAACATTTGGCGTACACACTCTGTATATCTAGTGGAAATTAATAAGGAAATATCTTGTCATGTTTGATATCGAGAGTTCTAGGACATGATACTTATTTTCAGGTCCCGTATCCGTATCCGTATCCGTTTATGTATCTGTTTCACCACTGTTATCGTCACTATGATTGACCATCAAATGTTTTCCGGCAAGTTTTGTTCAAAGTTCTATAGGAACAAGTGTTAGTGATAACCGGAAATATCATGGAGGATACATCCGTGGACAGTTACGTAATTACTTCAAATTTATATTATATTTAATTATGGAAATATAATTAAATAGTTTTTTCAGATTATGAAGTTTAACAGTACCTGTGGATTATGGAAGCTTCGGAACATAGAAATTGGAACATGGAAATTGGAACTTTAATTATAGTGTTTTTTTTTTTTTTTTGTTTTTTTTTTTTTTTTTTTTGAACTTTTTAAATACATGCTTGTTTTTATTTTATAAGGTGTTGTGTTTATCCTCTGATTGCTTGTGATTGCGTCTAGTCCATCGTCACCGTGCCCAACGCTCGTCCGATCACGTGACACCGACAACTTGCTTAAGTCGAAACTGTAAAAGGGAAAAGTAAAATAACAAATTACAAATTGATTAATCTATGCATCAATTGTCATTTTGATTTACCAAATCAGTGTACTGATAAAATATATACTTCAGATTCAGTATTATTACTGGTGACAAGTCTATTAAATGATGAACATTTGCCAGGACTTTCAAATTATCATAATGCTTCAATGCATCTTTATCAACATACGAATGGTTTTGTCACATGCGGTGTAAGGATATTATGTTGATGCACTGACATATTATTGGTCTACTGCTATATGTATTGGTACATCATTATAGATACATAAGCTGATAAAAATTGTCAGAGCACATATCAGTTATCGGTAAACAGGTTTTGTTGTTTTGCATTGCCACACTTATTTCATGTTTTGATCATCATCAACATTATTTTCACATGTATAGAACTACTGCTGCATCGATAAAATTGATCAATCCATCAACAACATTTTATCATTGGTAAGATTAGATTGATGTACTCGTGATTTGTAATTTAGCACAGTCCTGTGGATATACCAGTTGTCAACTCTTGCCTGCCTGTTTATCTAGGATACAGTAAGACCTGAATGTTATATTGCTATATACGAACAGGGAGGACAGATTTTTTTTTTTTAATTATATGATTTATTTTTCACGGTGTAGAATTATGAATTTAAAATTAAATTTTATAACAGATATGCCGAAGACGAGCTCTGTTTGTATTTACTTTATGTGTATGTTAGACTGTTGGGGTTATTAGGATTTTATTTTTAGTAACATATTTTTTTTCACAGAAAAACGATTAGCTTAATTCATTCTTTAGTTTGTAAACCTTGGTATTTTGAATAATTTCGTAAGACGTTCTGACATTTCTCATGACCTGAAAGATCTCATACACGCAGCGTGAGTTCCGTCAGGTATTTCCGGTTTCAGGCTTCCGGTCTGAAAGATCTCATGGTCTGACAAATCTCACACTACACCGGCAAACTTATTATCGGGTATTGCCAAACTTATTATCGGGTACCCGCCCATCGGGTCTGGCGAAATAGATGGGCTGCCTGACGCCTCCTAGGCGGGTTCAAGTCCCACAAATTTGGAGGCACTTTCTCTACAATTCAACTGATTCAAATATCAAGTGTAGTCAGTAAGGTCTGATAGCAGAGAGAAAAAAATCATGGAGTATGTTTAATTGCTTAAAATTCTGTATCTGTGTCCTCTCAAAATGCCAGTACAACTCATGGGCTGTAAATATACCAAGAAAATATTGAACGCTACAACGCTACAATCTCAGTGCCCCCTCATACCTCCTCTCTCTCTCTTTCAAACACACACACACACACACACACACACACACACACACACACACACACACACACACACACACACACACACACACACACACACACACACACACACACACACACACACACACACACACACACACATTTATACTTAGATAATTTCGTAAAACTACACACACACATTCTTACCACCAGTCTGACAACTTAACTGAACCAACTAAAAACATTGGAATTAGAAGGAAGGCAGTGAATTTACTTGGTTATTGATAGTATAAAATGGTTATGATCAAATTATCCAGATGAGAATTCTGTATGGTTATTTCTTTGGAAAAGATATTATCTTAATCCTGATCTGGATAATTGGATAGTATTTTGTTCACTTTGTGTTAACATTTATATAGTATTTTGTCCACTTTTACCAATTTGAATGACCCTGTCCACTTATTTGAGGTAACAAAACCTTAAGGTTTGAAGAGATGCGCTGAACTTTGTCTTTATTTTATTGGTAGCTATATAATGGTTTACTTCAATTCCAAAGTAAACAAACATACAGAAACCTAAGATCGTGACTTATCAGTTTTATAATATTGTGTCCAGTTATATCAATTTGAGTGACCCTAAGATAATCAAAATTTGCATTTTGAAGAGTAACCCTGTGTTTTGATTTAATTTGCTTATATTTATACAGAACATAACTCTCCAAATCAAATGAACATAGGAAATCCTCAAAATGATTGTTTGTCTAATGGAGAATTAAGAAAGTCAATACTTTTTGGTGGTACTGACCAGAATTGTGCATTTTTAAGTAATGGCTAAAATGTGTTCTCTGGTGTAACCTCAGTTTAGCTACCAATATACTGTTTTGAAGATTAGGCTCACTCTGTTAAACACAAAGCATAAAATGGGCATAAATAATCTTCAAGTGGATGAAATATCAGATGAAAAATGACCAGAACTTAATGTAAGTGCTCTAGATAATTTATTATTATTTCTACACAAAACATATGTTGTTTAGTACGTACTTAGAAGTTCCTTGACAGGACACTCCTAATAAAGAAACTATCCAGTATACACCGATTCTTAAGAAACAACAGTTTGTTCATATGTTCACATACACACATAACGCAAATACACCTATATGAAATGAGTTCTACTTTGAATTCTGCAGCATCTAATTTGGGCCTACATTGTTTGCACAAGCTTGTCTATCCAAATAATTAAGGTAAAAATGATATTCAGTGCAAAAAAAAAAAAAAAAAAAAAAAGAAAAAGAAAAGATGACACAAGTTTTCAAAGAAACTGAAGCAAGCTTTATAAACAGAAGCGTTATGAAATTTCGCCTTATGATATACTTCATGTACCCCAGTTATTACATATATCATGGGTAACAGGGAATAAACACTGTGCAGACTTGTAATTTAATGATTATTTTACGGTTTCAAGCGGGGCTTAACCGTGGCATGCATCATGTGACTCAAGTATTCTGAGAAATGACACAGAATCTTGTGGTCATCTAACATTTTTCCTAATTTTGCAAAATTCAGATGATCAATAGAAGGCTCTACAAAAGCTTAAACAGCGAGATTTTGTTTAATATTTCAGGGGTCATAACTCTTCCAGGGTTAATTTGTTATGGTAAGTTCAAGAAAAATACAAGAACTTTGGCCTGACTAACCTTTTCGTACCAATTTGATTGAAATCAGATAATAAATAATGACTTCAGTGTATACACTATGTTAAAATTAGTGGGTTTTCATAGTTTCAGGGGCCATATCTCTTATATATGTTAGTATGGCTGGATCAAGAGATAAAACCTGATCTTTTGATTATTTAATCCTTGGTGCAGTGTGGTGAAATCAAAAAATAGTTGAATACTTTATATACCAAGTTGGTACAAATCAGATAATAAATAATGACTGGTGTACATATCTTAAAATTAGTAATTTTTCACTATTTCAGGTGCCATAACTCTTGTATGTGTAATACAATATGGCTGATTCAAGAAATCAATGTATATTCGAAATGAATAAAAATGATATTTTTTTCACATGTGAAAGAATATGATATTTCATAAGTGAAAAATAACAAGTCTACGTTATTTTATTGTTAGCGGTGTGAAAATAAAAGAGGTATCAATCACTAGTGAAATGATATCGTATCATTTCACTAGTGACTGATACGATTTATATTTTCACTCCTCGCTTTGGACGACTTCGGTTTTCTTCATAGTTTCATAAGTCACTTCAGATATTTGAACGCCTCTAAATTGTTTGTGTCTGAACTAAACTATCTAGTGTTGGTATCCATTTTCTTAGTTAGAATGTAAAGAACATGTTGGTATCAAATTTATTTTTATTTGCCGAAACTTTTTGTTTTTGTTTTCTTCAGCGTTTTACATGTTAAGCACTGAGCGTCGACGCCATGACGTTCATGTTTTGTTTGGTGACGTTAGTTATGACGTCAGAAACGTGCACTGGCGTGTAAAAAAATAAAATAAAAAGAAAATTTACTCTTTTTCAGTGAATACCATAAAAATTTTCATCTCGTGTAATGAAAACATTCAAATTTTCACTCGAACTTCGCACTCGTGAAAATACTGATGTTTTCATTACACTCGATGACACAGCCAAAGAGTAAATATCCTCTATTTATTTTCACTACTCGTTTTGGATTACTTCGGTTGTCTTCATTGTTTCACTAACAGATGCCGATCCCGCTTCGGTCTTCTCATTCTGAACAAAACTATAAAGTGTTGGTATGCATTTTCTTAGTTAGAAAGTAAGAAACAGGATTATTTTAATTTGCCGAAGCTTTTTGTTTATGTTTAAAAGCACTGAACGTCGATGCCATGACGTTCATGTTTTGTTTGGTGACGTAATTATGACGTCGGAAGCGCGCATTGGCGTGTTAACAAAATTTACACTTTTTCAGTGCATTACATAAAAAAATTTATCTCGTGTAATGAAAACATTCAAATTTTCACTCGTGCTTCGCACTCGTGAAAATACTGATGCATTACACTCGATGAAAATATTTATGGTATTCACAGCAAAAGAGTAAATATCCTCTATTTATTTTACCATTTTCTTAAACTTATATGTCGGAGGTAGCTCCAACATACTGCATAATTCTGAAATCCAAAATGAGAAACCTATAGGTCATGTTCATCAGGTCTGAGACACAGAGAACCACATTACATTAACCACTTCGTAGTATTCCTAATTTCATGGGCAGTAAGCAAAGGTTTTGCAAAAATAAAAATACACAGAATTGCTGAATATTTTAGAGATCAATTCAATTAATTTTGATTTATCTTATGCCAGAATATATTTAAAATATACTCTTCAATATGTATCGTGACAAAAATAGCTGTGAGTCAGAAGTAAAATTATGACATTTTTTGGGGAGAAATTGATTTTTGTAATTCACTTTTTAAACAAAATTAATAGAAGTTGTGTTTTATGATGTGAATTTTTTCAGCCACTGCCCGAATAGTATTTTTTTCCAGGCTTTGAAGTCACTAATTTATATTTTGGGTCAAAACGATATTTTTGTAATATTTACCACAGCAGAGGGAAAATCATTTGTTCAGCTTTGAGAAGTTTTATCTATTAATGTTCTGAAAAATTACATAATAGACAAACAAGTATTTTAGAATATCTTATTCTTATCAATCAAGTTGATTGAAAATTGCAATTTTATGTGGTAACTGTCAAAACATTCCTCAAAATAATACATTTTTTTATCCAAAAAAGATTTAATAAATTGATATTTAGTATAAATACGATCATAAAATGTGACATCTGACAGCCTGTAAACTTTGTTTCCTTCTTTTTTTTTTTTCTTTTTTATTTGAACTGGATCAGAAATTATCTTTTTTATCGTATCTCTGAATCAATGTTGGCAACATTAATTCAGAGATACGATAAAAAACTCATTTCATTTCAAGAACGAGAGACTAAATGAAATTTTAAAGGCTGTCAGGTGCCACATTTTATTGTTGTATTAATACCATATATCAATTTATTAAATCTTTCTTGGATAATAAAATGTCTTTTTTGTAGGAATATGGAGCATTTTACATTTAGGTTTGTTATCGCCCAACACTTATAGAAATGATGTTGTAAAAATGTGGTTAGGTAAACTGACTGCGCTCGCCATTTCCATTGGGTTGAAAAATCCAGCTGCTACCGGACATGTTTCATACAGCAGTCGAGACCAATACGTAGTGTTTACAATAAAGCTCAGAAAACGCTTTCTGAGGTTTATGCTACCTGTTGAAGAAGTTTGGCAGTCACAGTTTTGTGTCAAGCCAAATGACTAGACATTCTTGCAAATCGATTAAGCAGAAATGTAAACACCATAAGAAGAGGCACGACAATCATGTCATCCAAAATCGAGAAATTAACATTGCCAAAATCAAAATTACCGTGTTTGCAATGAAACAAAACCGTTAGAAATAAATAAATGCAAATCCCAAAATAGTGCTTCGGTATCAGTAGAATTAGCTTAGATTTTAGTGATATTACTTCAAAGTACTATTGAAAAGTGCGTCCGAATATCTGGAAGTTGAGTTAAAAGTTTCTATATTTAAGTAGTCATTTCTTTAAGAATGAGAATTTGTTTCGTACACAAAAAGAGCACACATAATTTATGCTTTACATAATTTGTTTTCACTTTTTAGCCAAGTCTTATCATTACAATCAAGATAAGGTGTCGGTAAGTTTCTCTATGATTAAATTGTTGGGCAAAATCATGTTAACAAACTACGCGCGCCAAATCCTCTTGACTGTTTAACCTCACCAAAATGAATTCCTGCCTGATCTTTCGTAAACTTTTTCGCAATAAGAGTTTTAATACGAGAAGTTAATAATTTAGAAAGTTCAATTGTGGTACAGGAACTTGATTTAGCAATAAGCCTTAGGAAGCTCGTCTTGCTTAATACTTATGCTTAACTTCATGGCTAAATAGTTGCAGTGGCCTTTGCCTTCTCTTCTCCCGAAGTGCCGCTCAGTTCCCGTTACAGTGTTTGTGGCCTTGTCAGCTCGACCCAAAACAAACTTCCTTTGAAATTCTGAATGCAGGAAAGAGGAAATACAGGAAAAAAAAGTCACGGAAAAAGTTAATTTTGGAGGAAAAAAAGTCACGTCACGGGAGTTTTCCTTAGTGGTATGTCAGTTACTATTCTTACTGATCTAGAAGTGTGATTCAAAAGTGTTGACAATGATGACCGACGATACTGAACCATCCGTTAGAGCCTTCAATACACTCATTTCGCAAAAAAAAAAAAAAAAAAAAACAACAGACGTAGTGTATGAGTTTTCACATTTTTTATTTTGAAAAGAAAGTTCAGCAGCAGAACCTCATCAATGACAGTTTGTTTTAAACATAAGCATTGGCATTACCGTCTTTAAATTGACAATTGTCCTCTTTAATAGACAGACAACACCAGTAATAAGCACTAAACTAATTAGCATTACACCACCATCTTTAAGTGACAGAGTGTGCTATTTTTCACACCTGTAAATCAGGTATATACATCAGTAAAATTCATAATACCTCAAATTTATTGACAACAGTCTCTCTTAAATGGAAGACTGTGACTTTTCCTGTGACTTTTTTCCGTGACTTTTTTCCTGTGACTTTCTTTCCGATCACCGAAATTCTTGATGTCAGAAGGAAGAGTTAGATTTGATCGTTCTAAGGCGGTGGTCCCGGTGTCCTTGTTGCTTTGTGGTTTATTCTACGAGGCGATTTGTTTTATGTTTACCTTGTGTTATTTTGTTCTTGTGTTTTTCTGTCCTTTTAGCATTTACCTCGCTTGGGGAAGATTTGTCTTCTTGGTGCTTTTCGTACGCTTGTTCGATTTGCGCTTGTTTGGTTTTGTCTGTTTCCCCTTGGTGTCTGGGACTCAAACAGCATCCATGTAAAATGTCATTGAAATCCTTTGAGACGACTCTGAGAAAGAGATTGTCATTTTTTCGTTCCGTTGCTATGGCAACCAGAGTTCGGCTTAAATCGAAGGAGTAAGTTATTGAATGCTTTTCAGTGAGGTTTAAGCAAAATTGACCCAACAGTTTTAGAGGAGCTGTTTGGGTGAATTGTGACCGTTGTCTGATACCGTCAAACAATTACAACAGTGATACCGTCAATAATGTGCTATTAAAGCACTACTTTCCAGCCAGGAGAGATCAGCCTGTGCATCCAAATAATGAAACCAGACCCCGCTATACAAGATGGCAAGTGCCCGCTGTACAAGATGGCATATTTTCATACCAGGTAAAAACCAAATCCATCGCATGGTTTGATGACCTAAAAACTTTAGTCTACCGAAAATTTAAAACTGAAGTTTTTGGACGTTTTTTTTTTTTTGCTTTTGTTCATTTATTCGCTATTTATAAGCATCGGAGCTAATATGTTTAAATGCAGAATTTAGCGTTTTCAGCGGTAGCAGGGAAATATTTTGGGGGCGATTTTAGGTTGTCTAATAGGTATTTTCAGTTGAACGGATAGTAGAAATGAGATAGCAAATCTTGAGCCCCGCACCCCCCCCCCCTTCCCACCAAATCAGAAATACGTTACCGTCGAACTTTGAAAATCTCACACATCTCGGGGACCTGATGAGTTCGAGTCTTCAGCCAAAGACTCACCCATACCAAAGACTTATTTGTGATATACAAAATATCTCTACAATATTACAGATATTTTTTAAAGTATAAAACAGAAGAAATGGAAAATAATTAAAGATTTAATACAACATTCATTTTCCACAAATTTATTTTGTCATCCAAAAATATATATGTCCGGTGGGTAATTTCCGTTGTCCGGGTGGGGGATTTCCGTACCATTTTGCACCAATAACTATAATCATACCACATATGAATAAAATCCATTCAATGCATTGGAAATATTGTGGTTTTAAAACCGAAGTTAGAGGGGCGTAAGCAGCCTCGCAAACTACAGTGTTGCATATGAAGAGACTCAATCAAACCGAGTCCGATTTTCGTGATTTTGTGCGTTCTTTGTTTCTAAAGGAAATCCTTTTTTTTTACTTTTTTTAAAAGTTTAACGCAAAACTTAATCATAAAAATTCTGTGACCTTGACCTTGAGGTCACATAAAGAGTGGGGATGATACTGTATAAAAGTTTGGATTTTAACAAACTAGTGGCGTTGGTATTTAGTAAAGACTCCAGTACTCAATTTTTGCTAAACCTAGCATCGGAAAGATATAGGATTTATTTCGATATATGAAGAAAGCCTGAACATGTTTCTTTAGAAAATATCTGTATTGCATTTCGCGAAAACCTGTACGTTTCTATGGAGGCCCAGCTGATACTTAATAAATTCTAAGTATACAAAACCTTGTGTATATTCAGGTTAAAATCAAAACAGAAAGCAGAATAGTGTATTTTCTCATGCGCATATGCACACATGACGTCATTTGTGACACCTCGGTTGTTTTCCGCATTTAAGGGAGAATACTCTGTTTTCCTGTCGTACATCAATTTTTAAATTTCGAATACAAACTGTGATTGAAATAAACCTGCTACCGTTTTCTATAGCTATTATTACAAGAAATGAATTAACACCAAATTTCGATTTTTCGCTCAATATGGCCGCTACGATAAACCGGTAAGAAAAAGTTTGACTGCGAATTTTATAACACCGTTTTGAATGACACATTTTAAACACCTTTCTGGAGTTCGTACTTGTAAGTTTTCAATCAAATATCACGGTTATCCAGGTGATAGGCCGTTATACCCCGCGTTACTGACTGACACAGTGTAGCTATCAGGTCTTCATATACTTTGTCGCTGATTGATATTTCGGTATTCACTCCAAGTGACTGGCCGCTATACCCTGATTTACGACATACTTTGGGGTACAGTATTTTAGTACACTTTGTCGCTGACCGATATTCACTCTTTTACACTTTAGGTGACAGGCCACTATACACTGGGTTACTGACTGATATGCCAGGGAGCAGTGTAGCTTACAGTTCTTCATATACTTTGTCGCTGACCGATATTCCGGTACCAGTGTAGTTGACAGGCCGTTATACCCTGTGTTACTGACTGATACACCGGTGTACAGTGTAGCTTACAGGTCTTGGTTTACTCTGTGGCTGACCAATATCGCGGTATACTCTCTATGTGACAGACCATCCTTGTATACTTTGATGCTTATATAGGTATATTTATAACTTTCAACTATCAACAAACCATCAGTCTCGACCCTGTCACGTTGAGTAGAACATAATCTACGTTTTATGCTGCGCATCGTGTTCGCAAATCAATCAATCAATCAGTCAATCAGTCAATCAGTCAATCAGTGATATGAAGTTTTCTAATACCAGGTTAGATTGTGTGTTTATTTTAAATTTTCAGTTGATATTTTTTCAACGAAAATGAGTCACCTGCTTGTAGTGTAATTCTCTGCTTAATGTATGAACATCTCTTTATAAAGGGAGTTTACTGAAATTGGGGATTTAAATATTCATTCTATTATCTCATAGAGTGAAAATATAGACTTTCCAAAACAATTTTAAACGGCGGGTAAATCGAGTGATTCGGGATTTAGTCGTCAGTAACAATAATCTTGCACTTGTTTCTCCCGGAGCTCCTGATGATTATTGCAAGGATAAAAGTAAGTCAGGAGGACCACGGGCCACGGCTCGCTCACCTGAGTAACATAGCCACTGCAGATATGCAGATGTTATGCAACGTTTTTCCAATCCTATCATTGCAACTAATGAAAGATCATCAGGAGTTCTTAATTTTGAAGAAGAATATATGGGCATGACAGCCAATGGAGCGTGATCATTTGAGCAAACTCTTAATCACATTTCAACAGTAGGATCAATGTGAAATTTGGTGGGAATTGGCTAAGTGGTTTCTGAAGTGTTGTTTAACAATATCATGCTTTTATACATGTTTTATACATGTTCCTTTATACATGCACAGGGGCAGGGCAATATAATAAACGTCAAAAAGCTTGCCTTTGGAAACAAAGTACGCATTAGAAAATGGGAGTCTCGGTTTTACTGACTCTTGATAAGCAGTAATGAAGTTTGCAACACTAAGCAGTTTTGGGAAAAAAAATAAATGTTGCCATGGCAACCAAACAAAATAGCCACTGGTAAATACACATAAATTGGGTAGACAATCATCCACTGATCATAACTGCAAAATATGGTTCACATCACTTCAATGGTTATGGAGAAAATGTAATTTAACCATTTTCTCATATAAGTCTATAGGAGTTTCTGTTGCCATGGCAACCGAACCAAGAGACAGATTGGCAGACTTTTAGCTATTTTCAATTGCCCATTTAACATTTGTACCAAATTAAAGTTCTACTGCTTATGTGGTTTTGGAGGAATAGTCATTAAAAAATGCTTTTTGCTTAAATTTAATGTTGCCATGGAAACCAAACAAAACAGCCACTGGTCATGAAACGTACAAATTGGGTAGACAATTATCAAATTATTATAAATGCCAAATATGGTTCACATCACTACTGTGCTTATGAAGAAAAAGCAATTTAACCATTTTTCCATGGAGAAAATGTAATTTAACCATTTTCTCATATATGGGTGCTTTCAGTTGCCATGGCAACCAAACCAAGAGACAGATCACCATAATTTTAGCTATTTTGAAATATCCTTACCCAAGGAACATTTGAAATTAGAGTGATACTGCTTCAGTGGTTTTGGAAGAGATGTCATTTTAAAAAAAAATCCTTTTTAAAAAAACAAAACAATAATGTTACCATGGCAACCAAACAAAATGGCCATTAATCATAAACCACATAAACTGGAAAGACAGTCATCCAATAATCGTAAATGCCAAATATGGATCATATCGCTTCACTAGTTATGGAGAAAATTCAATTTAACCATTTTCCCATTATAAGTCTATGAGAGCTTTCTGTTGCCATGGAACCAAACCAAGAGGCAGATCACCATAATTTTGAATTGTACTTACCCAAGCAACTTTTGTGCAAAATTAGAGTCATACTGCTTCAGTGGTTTTGGAGGAGATGTCATTTTAAGAATTCCTTTTTAAAATTTAATGTTGCCATGGAAACCAACAAAATGGCCATTGGTCATAAAACACATAAACTGGGTAGACAATCATCCAATGATCATAACTGCCAAATATGGTTCACATCACTGGTTATGGAGAAAATTCAATTAACCATTTTCCCATTATAAGTATGGAAGCTTTCTGCTGCCGTGGCAAGAGGCAGATCACCATACTTTTAGCTATTTTTAAAGGCCCCTAACCAAGCAACATTCCTACCAAGTTAGGGACAAATCGCTTCAATGGCTTTGGAGGAGTTGTCGTTTGAAAATGTTAACGGACGGACGGACAACCGGACGGTCGGACGCACGGACAGACGACGGACAAAAAGTGATCACTATAGCTCATCCTGAGTATATCCCAGATGAGCTAAAAATAAACGCGTCGGTATTATTTTACTCGTATCTAAACTATTTGCTTAAACATTCCCATTGTTGATTTTAATGTATAATCTTGAAAATAATTCATCTATAGTCTAACGAAAAGCGGTCATCATAGCACTATCAATGTTGATTTTTCTACTTTCGTTTCAACCGGATGTGGCATCCGGTTGAAACTAAAGGCATTATGTTGCGCGAAAGGCATTATGTTGTCGTCTGGAATAAAACGAATGCATTATGTTCAGGTTAAATCAAATATTGCAGGTTTTGAGTCTGATGTTGTTCCGAAGATATCTTTCGTTGAAAGGTAACTTAAGTTTTTCTTAATGTAAACTTTATTGAAGATTTTATCTGGAATGTGGTACATACGCTCAAAATGCAACACATTATGATTAACAGTTATTATAACTATTAGAAAATTTGGTTGTCTGTAACCTCTAAGTAATGTGCACATCAACCATGGCAACTATGGAGCGTTCAGAAATAAAGTGGAATCTTTTAAGTGATGATAAATATATCTAAAGAACAAACATGGAGAACTGATATGTGTTTTCTAGGCCCGACATATTTTTTTTCTCCTTTTTTTTGGTGCGTGTGTGCGCGCGCGCGTGCGTGTGTGTGGGGGGGGGAGGGGTGGGGGGGCGGGTTAAGAGCCTTATTATATTTTCTTATTTTCTCCATCGGATCGGAATCCCTCCTAAATCTCTTTGCCCTCTATTTGGTATTTAATAAGAATTTAATACATTTTCCTACCTTTTCTATCTTTGAGTAAAAGTTTGACGTTTGAACATTATTTTTAAGTTTTTCCAAACATTTGGTATTCTATTTAATCTTGACAATCTAAAACTGTTTTGAATTCATCAAAATCGTAAAATGTGCCAATTTCACTCATTAGATCAATCATATTCCTTATGCCCTTTTCATACCGGGTGCAGGACAACTCTCTCCAAAGACAACTCGCCCCAAGACAACTCGCCCCAGGGCCTCGGTGGCTCAGCTGGATGCGCCGTCCGACTGGAGACCAGGAGGTCGCGGGTTCAACCCCCGCCGAGGTCGGCAACATTCTTTCGTGGAGATTGATCATGAAATATTTTCTACGGTCATTCTCTCCCTTCCGCTGATTCAAGAAGGGCAGTTGTCAGTTTCTGGCGAAAGAATGTGCACAATACTGGTTAACCGCTTAGAGGACTAAGCCTGTCCAGTAAACGTGTGGTTAGGTAAACTGACCGCGCTCGACATGACCTCATTGGGTTGACTGGGCCGTAAAACCTCAACACAAACAAACAAACTCGCCCCAGATTCATAAGACAACTCGCCCCATTTAAAAAGTAACTCGCCCCAGACATATGTGTCAAAGCATATTGTCTGGGAAAAGGAATAAGAAAAATATTTCAAAATGTCGTCTGCTGAAATTTTTACCCAGGGTCCTTAGCGTTATTAAAGTGCTTAAAAGATCGAATACATTCATAAAAGGTAAAACCAAATAAATACCTGTATGATACAGGGGTGCAGGTGTGCAAACGGTGCTGCCAACGTTCGCAAGCATCAAATGCTTACGCCCGGTGACCGATTCCTGACACTTAATACACAAATCAGACATGATTTAAAGAATTTTTCAAATACTAGAGATATACGTATACTGATGTCTTAAGTAGAAATTGATGCCAAGACAAGTTGGCCTAAAATTTACACAATGTTAAATTCAGTTAAATGGAATAATTTATATGGTATATGGTATACCGGATATGGTATACCGGTAGTGCATTCTCGTTTCCGCGTGGTTAAATAATATGTACTTTTCAGTTATCTTCTTTTCAGTTAAACTAAATGGTAGTGGTAGTGCATAGGAATATCGCGTGCAAAATCACCAGAATGAGCGTCGACGAAAGAATTTCGCACGATCCCATACGACGGAAACGCTCCACAGAGCGAGCCATCAGACTTGAGAAGCGCTTTATCAGAGATTTTGAAACGTTTGGATCGATTTGCGTTATCTAGAGACCAAAACAATCAGGGCATATGCGGTGAAAGTAATTTACTCACAACCTCGTGTTTACAAGGAGCCAAATTGTGATTCTTACCAAATCGGGCCACCTTCCCATCCTTTAAGGATATAAATTCTCTCTTGGTCCCAGCCCCAAAGCTGAAGCCGATGAACTTCAGGAACAGTTCAATTTTATCAAATCGTCCCTTAAAAAATTGTGCTTCCTCCAGCCTATAAGCTACATGACTCTAGAGCAGGCATTAAAACCTACCGTAAACATTGTCGCCAAATGTACGTTGAAACAGGTTTAAATTTTTTGTCAACAGTAGATTCAAGTAAACCTGTGGACAAGAACCAATCGTAGTCACATTGTTAACCAACATTAAGTATTTGCAAGAAGAGTATGCTGCCTTGCTAGTGAAAGGCAGCTTTGATGATAATATTGCCGTTGTTCAGGTCTCTACAATAGAACAATTCTGGGTTTACTACTGGAAGTATTCAAAATGTTAGGTTTGCAGCAGAGCATTACTAAACCTCAGCCTGCCAGATATGCGATGGCATATCGTGATTACAGCTTTAGCGGATATCGTGGAGATTACAGTTACCGAGGTGGTTATCGGGGCGGATATCGAGGTCGTGGTTCGGATTCATTTTATAACTTGCGTGGCGAACGGTGGCGTACTCCCCAAAATCCAGATAATCGTAGTGATGATCAATAACTTGACTTATGAGAAACCCGTTAACAGAATTTTAATAAGTGGGCTGACTTTTGCAGTTCTTCGACTGTTTAAGATTGGATTGAGAATAGTGTAATATTCCCCTTTTCTCAAGACTTTGAAGGTTTTGAATACCCCATAAACAGTTTAGTATATCTGAGTTATCTTTCATTAAAAAAAGGAAACTTCAGACTTATTTCACGGGCAGTAATCTCGTCACTCATGGCCAATTGTTATGCAAAGAAATAAGTGACGCGAATATCCGGACATGAATAGCGCGAGCTAAAAAGTTGGGTAATTTCAGGTCGACAATCTGGGGCTTTTGCCGTCTAGGACATCGTTATTTTACAAATCGGAGAATGCTATACTACACAGAATTGCCCTACAACCCAGCACCAAAATTTACGTCAAAATATAGCTACGGTTCCTGGAATTTGTTTCATTCTGACGACAATCGCTCCGAATTTGGTGCCATTTTGGACGATTTACGAAAGACGTATAAAATTACAAGATTCGCAACTAAACGAAATCCCGCAATAGCTCGTGCGTCCCTGTGTTAAGAGTCCTACGGTCGCGAGAGCCGCGCGAGACTTTCATTACCAAGACAACACAGGTACACTGTCGCCGGTATCGCTCGAAAGAGCGAACAACCATGACCGTAATTCTTGATTGTTTTCTCTCCCAGCATAAATAAACATTACCTTTTTTTTTCTTGATTGTTTTCTCTCACAGCATAAATAAACATTATCTTTTTTCTTTTTTTTTTTTTTTTTTTTTTTTTTTTTTTTCACAAGGCGTCATTCATACTATTTAATTGATAAAAAGGAGAAATTAATTTGTAAAAGTCGGCGATTTTCAAGAGGCGAAAGACATCGAAGATTCACAGCTGCCGGTAAAAATCTGTCAGGTGTTTTCATTTCGATTATTTTCTGTCCCGATCAGCATCAGAATCTCAATGATACTTGATTTTTTTTTTTAATTTATTCATTCGGGGTTTTACGTGTCTTTCAAGATTATTTCACTTATATCGAGGCGACCGTTAATCAGATCCATAACAAATAATGGGTAGGGTGAATGAAATAAACATTTTCACCTGTTCTATGATGATTTAAGACCTGAAATGCTAACCAACACAGGATAAGATATAATTTTAACTAATAATAATAATATCTGACATAAAAATCAGAAAACTGAAAAGTTTTATGTGTTACAAAATGGGCAATGCCCCGTCAACTATTCCATAACAAACAATGGGAGGGCGTTTGGAATAAACATATAAACTCATAAATATTACATATTTTAGGATGATACAGGGCTTGAAATGCGGGCCAACACAGGTTCAGGTATAACTAACAGTAATAATATCTGACAAAAAAATTTAGAAAACTGAAATGTTTTTTGCGTTACAAAATGGGTAATGTCTTGGCACCAACCAGTGGTTCCAGTGCATAGAACGGGTTGGGGTATATGAAATACAACACACGTTTAATGCATGGTTTGGCCGATTTAGCACTTCAAAAATGCTGGCCAACACAGGATCAGATATAGTTTTAACTAAAAATTATAGTATCAGACAGAAAACGCAGAAAACTGAAATGTTTTTCGTGTTACAAAAAGGCAATGATTTGGAAAACTCGCATCAGTCTTTCATCAATCAATGTGTACAGCACTGTTCGACGTCTTCTTTCTCAGTTGGTTCGGCAGATGTGCAAAAATAACTGGGTAGTTAGTAAACTTGAGACATTCAAGGACCTATTTCGTTCCCTTAAATTCGCTACATAACGTAAGAAGTTACATAAAACTTACTTGAAATCTGCTAAAAATTCATGCTCCAGTCTTCATGATGAAACCCGTTTATGCTGGTAAAACGATGTTGTTTTGACTAATTCGTGACATAAACGGACACAGTTGATTAAATAAAATCTATTGAAGGCAACAGTTTTTAAAAGTAACGATCATACGATAGTATTTCATCAACAAATATTTCTTGGCGAAGAAAAAAACAAGATGGCGGCACGTGACGCTATCGGTTCTCGAACGTCTCTCGCGGTTTCTCGGGGTATCACGAGATGTGTTGGTTCTTTCTATTACGCGGAGAACAAGTTGCAAATCCATCCTTGTATTATTTACGTCCTTGGATTTACCCATTAAAATTAATGTTTTCAGCCATATGCGTGACGACTTGAATTGGACAGACGCGTCATTTGGCATACACATATTACAATCATAACAATGCAAACCATCAATGCAACCAACAAAAACACGCATACCAAACGAATGAATGCGTAACCACCGGTTAAGAACGTGAAATATTTTTTATATCGACATCCGGTTAGGGATAAGATGACTCAAAAAAGGTAAACAAACTTTGCATTTTCTGTGTTTCATGAGCGATATAAATGTTTTGAGGAAATTATTTAAAAAACGGGGAATTATATTCAACAGCCCATTGATATTGGCGTCTGTAGAGTAAACCTCAGACTATCTACATCACGCATATTGGCTGAATTGTTTTTCACGTGCTGAAGGTGTACCGAAAGGCATAGAAAACACGTGGTAATTCGTGGTGTTTTTTGTCCTTTATTTAATTTTGTGCTTTGCTAGAAGTTCAACACGCACACACGATAGACACATGTGGTTATTTGTTGTGTTATGGATATTTTGGTTGTTAATGCAACATTTTCGAAAAATCGCCACGAGAAGGGTCGAAAATGGCTGGTCACGCATAAGATCTATATAAATAATAACAAAACTTACAGCTATAAAGCGGGTCTGATTTCACCTTCACGCTCCAGGAACTCGAAGCTTTTTTAGCCAACCTGATAAGCAGTGCACTATTGATTCGGAAATAATATAGTATTTAATACGCAAACATCTTCAGTCTCCAGAAGCATAGTGTACAATGACTGTGTTTTCACACCAATTCAATGTCCTGCAATTGTCTGAAATGAAGTGTTGATCTGTCTATTTTTGCTGGTTAAGCATTAGATTGTCTGATTAAGAATTCGATGACCAAATGCCAACGATTTACTACAATAACAGATGGTCTACCTATGATTTGTAAGTTGCAGATGCAGAAAGTTATGGTGAAAAAAAAAAATGTTTTCTGGACAAGGTCATTGAATCCAGTATGGATTTCAAGCTTATTTGACCGAATGGAGCATCAATTCATATATCAGAGGTCATTTTTTGCTTCTGTAGAAAGGCCAGTTTGCGTTATATATTGGCGCATAACCTTATATCATTTTTCTAGGGTTAATCATTGAAGAATCCAGTTAAGCATTAGAAACTCGATGAATGTGTAGAAATGCGGCAAAGTGAAGTACAAATGATAATATATTTGCAGGACCACAGCGTGCCTGTTTGACAAGTCTAGCTTGTTCTGACATTTTGGCATGTGATGAAGATGCTAGATTTGAGGTTCATTGGTTTCTGGTTCGAACGCCGGTCAGGACAATCGCCGGGAATACTTTCTTAGCAGGTCTAAGTCACTCCATACTACACTTGAAAACAAATTATTTGTATAGCTGGTTGTAAAAGCGACGGTTTATTTAATTCGTTTGATCTGTGCATATTATGATTATTTTGTTACTGTTATTCGTCCCTATTGTTCGTTGATGAGCTAGAAGACTTTAAAGCAAACTCAACAACTAATTAAGAAATGTTTTATCCATTATATCCACTGAGAGTTTGTTTTGGGTTGCAATTGCAATGTTCATGGTTACATACATATGCTTTATTTTAATCTATATTTGTCTTTCCAGATTATTGTTGGAAGGCAGAACTGAGATGGTAACTGAGATGGTATCTGCTTTTTTTTCTTTTTTTTTTCTTTTCGAAACAAATTTGAAGTTTTATTGACCTCATTATCCAGGGGCGGGGAAAGGATTATCTGAATGCCGGCTACATAGGCTGGAGGATAGCATTTTAGTGTTCATATTACAAAAACTATCAGTATAAAAGTGAATAATCTAAACCAGAAATGAAGGTAAACATTGGGAATATTTGGGGGGTAAGCTAAAGCCGTACAACATTTTTGTGGGGGTTTTGCGAGTACATCGGCTTATTTATGGGGTGCAATCTTGTGTTTTGATGGGGTGAACACTAGACGCGTTTCAAAGCATATTACGAATACTGTCACTAAATAGGTGAAAAAAACTAAACCAGAAGTGAAGATAAACATTGGTAATATCTTAGAGGTAAGCTAAAGATAAACATTGGTAATATTTGGGGGTAAGCTAAAGCATAAAACTTTTTGTGGGGGGGAGTTGCGGATACACCGAGTATTTTGGATGGGGGTACACATTCATCGCGTTTCTAATGCTTAACCGGGTTCTCCAATGCTTAACCATAGAAAAATGATATAAGGTATGCGCCATTATGAAACGAAAACTGGCCTTTCTGTTTTCTACAGTGGCAAATAATGATCTCTGATATTGATGCTCCATTTGGACAAATAAGCCAGTATTTCAATGGCCTTGTCCAGAAAACCTTATTTTCACCATGTCTTTTGCATCTGATGATTTGATGACAACTTACAAATCATAGGTAGACCATCTGTTATTGTAGTAAATCACTGGCATTTACAAAGGGAGCAAATGGTGTGTTTTCTCCTTTGGTCATCGAATTTTTAAACAGACAATCTGATGCTTAACCAGCAAAAAATGGGCAGCTCAGCACTTCTTCGCAGAAAAAGAAAATCCAAAACCTGTTAAATTTCATATCAGACAATTGCAGGGCTATTGAAATGGTATGAAAACACAGTCATTCTATGATTCTAGACATTGAAGATGTTTGCATTAAATATCATGTTATTTCCGAATCAACAGAGCACTGCTTATCAGGTTGGCTAAAAATGGTTCCGTAGACCAAGCTTCGTGTGTTCCTGGAGAGGTGGAGGTGAAATCAGACCCGCTTTATACATGTAAGTTTTGTATTATTTAGCGTAACCAGCCATTTTCGACCTTTCCCATGGCGATTTTTCGACAATGCTGCATTAACAACCAAAATATCCATAACACAAATAACCACATGTGTCTATCGTGTGTACGTGATAATATGTTGAACTTCTAGCAAAGCACAAAATTAAATAAAGGACAAAAAAAAACCACGAATTACCACCTGTTTTCTATGCCTTTCGGTACACCTTCAGCACGCGAAAAAGAATTCAGCCAATATGTGTGAACTCCACAGACATATAAATGGGCAGTTGAATGTAATTCCCCGTTCTTTCAATAATTTCCTCAAAACATTTATATCGCTCATGAAACACAGAAAACGCAAAGTTTGTTTATCTTGTTGAGTCATCTTATCTCTAACAATATGTCGATCTAATTGACTCCTCCGTCAGAAGGCTATAACCACGCCCATGCGTAAATCCTTAGACAAACAATATCGTGATACCTGTATTTGTCAATGAAAACTGCATTCATACCTGTATTTATCAATGAAAAAGTACATAGGTAATATTGTTTGTCTAATCAATAACATTAACTGGTAAGCTAGTTTGGTTGGTCAGATTTTGGTGTCATTCACTGGTCTGGTGATTTCACGGAGGACTCAGTTGTTTCACGTTCTTAACCGGCGGTTCATTCGTTCATTCATTCATTTGGTAGGCGTGAAAAACGGAAAAATGATAAAATTATAGGGCAAACTGAGCAGTGCGTGCGGTTATGAGTGACGAGACTAGGATATGAGTGACGAGTTGACAAAATGAAAAAAAAAAAAAAAAAAAATGGGATTCCGAGTTGTGGAAATATTTGTAAAGGATCTTAGTACATTTCCATCTTTTATTAGATACAAATTTTAAGTTCCAGCATAAAAATTCAGAATGAAATCTGATCGCATGGAAAAAAAAAATTGAGAATATCTTCATTTCATACATGCCGGAAATATAGCATACTAATACTACATATAGATATCAAGGAAGAAAAATATGCACAATATAAATATCTGCTTTAAATACGGACGCAACATGTATTTTCTGTCAGTTATGCCTTTAAAACCGTATGTAAACCTTTTGTTTATGCTTTAATGTGTAGCATTAAAAAAAAATCAACAGACGACATTTTGAAGGAGTTCTTTTTTTTTTTTTTTTTTTTTTTTTTTTTTTTTTCAGAAAAATAGCTTTGATAGTTCATGCCAATTTACATTAACCCGCAAAGCTTATTTTTTGTAAAATAGAATGCAAATAATATATCGTCATTTTGTCTTTTGTTGAATTTGTTCAGGGAGTCATAAAGGTATGTATGCTTGCTTCTATTACATGTATCAATCTAAATTTGACAGTATTGTGGTAGAGCTTCCGATTTGTGTGTAGTTAGTTTGGTTCTTCGCTCAATAATACTAACGACCCTAAAATCGAAAAAATGTAAGCCTACTAGCTATTCGTTTGCTTGACACTCAACATAGTAGAGCTAATACTGGTCAGTCAGGATAAAGCGACTGTCGTCACTTCAAGCCAAGCATTTGTAACATAACATGCAAGAGAGCACTGGCTGGGCTGAAAGATTGCTGAATGCAATGTCAACCCGTGTATTCTCCCACGCAACAGGTATCAATTGTATTGAAGGATAAGGTAAAAAAAAATAATAATAAATATAGATCTTGTAAAAAGATTTCAAAACATTTACGCGGCAGAGAGTAGCCCACTGATTAATTAGCTTACGTTGTTCATTCCTTTTCGATCAAAAGGTGTTTTGTATAGACATTTCATGTAATTTAGGCTCTCAACCATAGATCTAGATAAGAGAGGGTATCAGGTACATATTGTAAAGCTTTTACGTTAATTCCTAACGCCGAAAGCAGATTTGAAGCAGACTCGGGGGCGGGGGTGGGGACTCTACACCTCAGCCCATCCCCCCACCGCACCCACCCACTCAGGTAGCAGACGACATTCAAAAATTTACCTTATCATATGACGGCGCTTAAACAGTGGATAACGTTATGTCATAAAAATCGTATGACCACATGTTACATAACACTTTGGTGATGAACAAATAACGTCATGACGACCCGTGAAAACTATGAATTTTCTGTTGAACAGTTGTCAACTTTAAAGGCAATAATATCCAATCTAAAATGGTTATGATAAATATAACCTAACACTCGTGGTCATTATGTCCCCCCCACCCCGACGCATCCACGCCCCACCTCTACCGAAGGAAGGGTGGGCATATTGTTTTTGGGACGGATCCCGTTGGCGTCGGCGTCGAAGATAGATAGATAGATAGATAGATAGATAGATAGATAGATAGATAGATAGATAGATAGATAGATAGATAGATGGCTAGAGAGAGAGAGAGAGAGAGAGAGTTTGGATTTTTCGTCCTATACATCTGCACCTGATCTTATCAACTCAATTGGGCTAAACAGTGCAAGGAGAATCAGAGGAGAAAAAGTAAGACAAAAATTCAAGAAATAACACACAAGATGGACACATAGAGACAGCTAAAAGACATTACAATAAAAGACAGAGCAAAAGAGAGAGTGAGAGAGAGAGAGAGAGAGAGAGAGAGAGAGAGAGAGAGAGAGAGAGAGAGAGGGTTCGGTCGAATCTCCCTTTTACTCGAAATTTCATTTACATTGGAAATTTTGGATAAATCTGATAGATTTCGGACACTTCTACTTCGCTTTAAAAAGTCTAAGTAAAATTGCTGGGTGAGTGGCAAACAGTGTCCTGTGGCGTCTTATCTAGTTCTACACTGTTTGCTCAGGCCTGTCTGTCCGAATACGTAGCGTATGTACGGTAATATGGTTAAATCGCCCTCGGAAATTTTCCTGGATCCGCACCTGTAGAAGCATCAAATGCCAAAATAAGTACTTACTTTTTAAAATACTTTTGAAATAAGCATTTGTTTTACGAGCTGAAACATACGTATTTCCAATTTCGCTGCTTTCGTCACTCATAAAACATCTCGTCATTCATAACCGCACGCGCTGCTCATTCTGCCCTATAATTTTAGCATTTTTTCCTTATTGTTGTTTGCATTGTTATGATTGTAATAAATGTGCCAAATGATGGTGTCTGTCCAATTCGTCGTTACGCAGATATGGATATGGCTGAGAACATTAATTTTAATGGGTAAATCGTCCAAAATGGCACCAAATTCGTAGCGATTGTCGCCAGAATGAAACAAATTCCAGGAACCGTAGTGTTGTAGGGAATTCAATTCCGCGCAGTATAACATTCTCCGATTTTTAAAATAAAGCCCTCCCAGACGACAAAAGCCCCAGTGTGTCAACCCACCTGAAATACCCACCTTTTGAGCTCGCGGTACTCATGTCCGGATATTCGCATCACTTATTTCTTTGCATAACAACTGGTCATGAGTGACGAGATAACTCGCCGTGAATTACTGGCATGTCTTGTCTATACCCTATTAATTTGTGTGAAGAAAAAGTCTGGATCTTATCGCTTAATTACTGACTTGAGAACTTTGAATGCCAAATATGCCCCCAAAATTTAAATACGAAGACATTGAAACAGTTTTTTAGGTTTAGGGTTTATTTTTTTAGTTTGACAACGCGTGCTATCGCTGGACTGTTTTGCCTTTTGCACACTGTTGTTCGTCGTATACATTAACTCAGTGGAAAATAAACCTATAGATCAGTTGGTTACTGGCGCTTCTAGCATAGCATGGGGAGCATGGACAGATTCTCACAAAGCTCAAGGTTTCTGGAACCGTCGTGTCGCCTACGCGAGTTCAAATTACCGAGATCTGTCAAACAATATTACTGTCGTAGCTTTTGTGAACAAATTCGGTGGGACGTCAACAAAGTTAGACTGTCTAACACGACTGTCTAGCCATGGCCATGGACAATCAAATAACACTGCAAGCGGCTTATTCATCAGGACTAGAGAACTGGAAAGCGGACCAGTTGTCAAGAATGACTTCCACGTAGAATGGCTGCTTCATCCAAATTTGTTCTAACATTTAGACCCCATCACGTAGATCGCTTTGCTACTCAGCTGCCAAATTACAATTCAATGTTTTGGGATCCATTGACACATGGAGTGAACGCGTTTGCCCAAAACGACTGGCATTGATTCCGAAAGTGCTGGACACTATTATGAGTAAACGTGCTACAGCAACATTAATTGCTCCCAAATGGGAAGGACAGTATGACAAGCTTCAAAGCTTGCCAAACAGCCCAAGGACAATATTAGCTATAGGTCCTAAAGCGGAACATTTGAAAAACACAGTGGGACCTGTATGCGTGGACATACAATTTTGTAATGCTCATGACATGGACCTCTCAAATAATGACAATATATCTGGTATCGCTAACTTTCTATGTGAAATAGCAGATGGCTCAGAACGTCTAGAATCAGTACTACGAATACTGCCGCTGTGAATTTCTCTTTGAAGCGCTTGGCAAAACCTCGCCTATGACTCACCCGGATGTAAAGAGACTCATCACTGCACTTATTAAGACAGGAACTTTGAAGCCTATGAAGCAGTCTAAACCTATGCCCATGGAGGTATTTGTGAAATATTTCCGTGATCTTGGTGAAGACTGTAATTAAAGGATCTTAGGAGAAAGACAGTGACTTTACTAGCATTGGTGTTAATGGCTAGGCCGTCAGATTTGGCCCTAAAAGGGGTTGTTTTTGACCCTTCTAATCACTGATGATATAAATTTCAATGAGGATGGATCACTGTAGATAACATTTTGGGGAATTAAAAATGATACTAAACGTCAAGGTTTCGAGGTCAATGTGCACCAAATGTGACTGATGCATTTAGATCCAGTGAAAGTCTTAAGTTGTATATCACAAGGACTTCAGACCAAAGGATATACAAAGCCCTTGTTGATTACATTGAAGCCGCCATATCGCGCGTTATCAAGCAGATACAGATGTAATATAAGTTAATTTATCAGTTACTGTTCGGTTTTGTTGGCGATAAAATTCTCTAAATGAAGCATACATTTTAAATTTACCAAGGTGAGTCAATAACGTCAATTTGATAAAATCTTAGTTATGACGATGGATTGATTATATTCTGTTCTATTCATTTAAAGTGAATAATTTATATGTTATATATTTACCTACGTGTGGTTAAATTATAGTGGAAAAATATTGCCAAGTTTCTACGTTATTCATCGACGATTTGGACAACATAGATTTCAATACTTAAGAGACGAGGATAAATATACAGTTTTAAATTTGAGTAAATAATGTCGATTTGATACAATTAGCCTTTAATTGGATGCGATGGAAAACTGCACACCAAACAACGACTATTATCATATTAGGAAAAAAAAAAAAAAAAAAAAAAAAAAAAACACCGGCGACTGCATTTCACGCTCTAAAGTCATGTTTGAAAGTACTAAAGGGATTAAAGACATTATCATTTATTATTACATTTTCAGCAGTGATCTACTGAGATTTTCTCAGTGAATTATAATCGATAATTCACCGAGTGAATTATTTCATTCCGAACGTTTTGACGTCATAATTGCTAAGGTGACGTTGCTGACGTTGTTGGTAACAAAAAATAACAATAGTTGACGTTTCGCGGAAAATCTGATAAAATCATGGAGATCAGACTGCAATTTTTATGTCCAGTTGGCGTTTTAGAGGAAAGACCTGCAACACTATATAAAGTATGATTTTCTTGATAATCCAGCTCAACTTTCGTGACATTGTTGTGTCTGAATTTCAAGCACAGGATGATTTTTGCATTAAAGTGGAAACAAGATGGCGACTGATTTTCAAACTAAACCACGCCTCATGATATTCATGCACTGATTATTTTGGTAGGAAATCATAACAGCTGAATGTGAAAATTCAAAGGTAAAACACGAATGAAAATGTAATAAACAGTTTATTTGTTTGTGTTGATCGATTACGGAGAAATAATTCACGGCTTTCGTGTATTACGCTTCGCTCACTCGTTTTTTACGCACTAGAACACTAGTGAATTATTTCTCCGTAATCGATCAAAACAAACAAATAAACTCTATTTTATCTATTTATTTAAAATTATGTTAATAAATCATTCATTCGTTCATGTTTGTTGAGTAGCTTGAGCTCGCATACAGATCTGGTAGTCGTTGTAAAAATCAGGCTCTGTGTTCAGGAGTACTGAGGTACAAATCCGTGTAACCCCAACTTGTTAATTTAGAGAGAGAGAGAGAGAGAGAGAGAGATAGATAGATAGATAGATAGATAGATAGATAGATAGATAGATAGATAGATAGATAGATAGATAGATAGATAGATAGATAGATAGGCATATTACATTTAATGTAATAAGTTAATCGCTCGGGGAGAAGAAATGTGATAGAATAGTATGCACATGGCGTTCCGCCTCACCCCCTACCCCTCCCAGTCCCCTGTACATGTATGCTCCCGAAGGATGATCCTGCTGCTTTTTCTATTATGCTTGTTTCATGCACTTTTACATGCAGCGTATTGTTCCAAAACCCATAGATTCTTCGCTGTTTGCATAACAACTATTTGTTTCATTTTTTTTTTTTTTTTTTTTTTTTTTTTTTCACATTTTATTGTTGCCTAGCTAACTATATTATTATGTATTCTGTGCATGGATGTTAAATGTCCCTTTACCGATACTTACTACCATTTGTACAAACAATCCCAGCAGGCACACGGCGTCGGGATGGCGTCGCATCAACGGCGATGCAACGTGATCACGTCGCATCGACGTTGATGCGACGTCGTTTTGACGTTGTGAGCCCACTGGGATGTCTCGTGGGTAAATCGGCATATATTTAGTTACCACATGACCTGCCAATATTGTACATTCTTTGCTTCTATAGCGGGAAAGGGATTTAATAAGCATGTTGCTTTCATTCCAATCCCATTAATGTGTCTTTGTATGTAAATGTCATATGCATGTCAATTGATAGATTTGAAATAAAATATGTTTAAACCAGATAGGCAGGCAGGCAGGCAGGCAGGCAGACAGACAGACAGACAGACAGACAGACAGACAGACAGACAGACAGACAGAGATAGATAGATAGATAGATAGATAGATAGATAGATAGATAGATAGATAGATAGATAGATAGATAGATAGATAGATAGATAGATAGATTACGTATACATAAGGTACCAATTCGCAAAGTGATTTATATACTGAAAGGAAAAAGAAACGCAGGGTAAATTTTATTCCTAAATTTCATTCAAGTTTGAAACAGTTTGTTAAATATTTTACTATGATTACAAAACGGTACATGTATGGAACAAAAGTTCCAAATTTCATTGGTTTGTGATCAACAAGTCTCGAATTATTGAAGTTCATTGGTAGCTACCCCCCAAATCTTGAAATCAAAATCAAACTGAAAATCAATATCGGGTGTGCCCCCCCCCCCCCCCCCCCCCCTTGCTGCTGTTGCTGCCCTAATTCTCCTTTGGATAGAGTTAACCAAAGCATTGACAGTTCGCATCGGGATGTTATTCCATTCATTGATCAACGCATTCCTTAGTTGTGCGAGAGCTGCGGGGGGATATCGGCGCTTCCTAACCCTTCTGTCCAGCTCATCCCACATATGCTCTATTGGGGTCAAATCTGGACTGTACAGTGGCCATGCTAGTGATGCGATGTTATTGTTTGCCAGGAAATCCTGACAAACTCGGGCAACATGTGGTCGGGCATTGTCCTGCTGCAGAATCAGATAACGTTGTTGCACAAGCGGGACTGCAACAGGACGCAATATCTCATCCCTATACCTTACTGCGGTCATATTGCCCACAACAATAATTAACTGTTATTTTATCCCGTGAGCAATGCCTCCACAGACCATAACGGAGCCAACCCCAAACCGATCCCGTTCGACAACACAGGCGTCGGCAAAGCGTTCTCCGCGACGTCGGTACACACGACGTCGACCATCTGCGCGATAGAGAGTGAACCTAGACTCGTCCGTAAAAAGAACTCGTCTCCACTGCCTCATCGGAAATAGCCTGGGCGCATGCGCCGTCAACCACGCCATACAACGCAACCTACGTGCCTGGGTCAGAGGCAGGCCAACGAGCTCGAAGACCAATCTCACGCAATCGACTTCCAACAGTCTTCGGAGAAATTTATCGATTATGCGTACCTACTGCATTAAGAGCAGTTTCGATAGCAGTGAGATGACGATTCCGCAAATGTGCCAGACGGATTGTCCTGTCTTGACGTCGCGACGTCACGCGTGGACGCCCAGACCGCGGTCGGTCTGCTAAATGCCCTGTCTCCCTTAAACGTCTACCAAGACGTTCAATTATTGAGACGTTAACCCCAAAATGATTGGCAACTTGCTGTTGCCTCTGACCCTGCATCAGCAACGCAATTGCCCTACCCCTCTGAACATCAGTCAATCGTGTCCTACCCCTCTGAACAGCAGTCAATCGTACCATGATTGAAAAAAAGTTCAAAAGCGTAAAAATGAAAAGAAAAATCGGTAAAAGAATCGAAGAGCGTTGTGTATCGTTGAAGTGTACCAAATGGTGTGAGGAAATCTTGTGCTGAAGGTTTAAACATGCTTGTTTTGCACGAAATTTTGGCTTTCCGTATTGTCCGATATTGATTTTCAGTTTGATTTTGATTTCTAGATTTGGGGGGTAGCTACCAATGAACTTCAATAACTCGAGACCTGTTGATCACAAACCAGTGAAATTTGGAACCTCTGTTCCATACATGTACCGTTTTGTAATCATAGTAAAATATTTAACAAACTTTTTCAAACTTGAATGAAATTTAGGAATAAAATTTACCCTGCGTTTCTTTTTCCTTTCGGTATATAAGGAAATGTGGAGTTTTTTCCCCTACTGTTTCCTCTTAAACTAGTGCTATTATTGCATAGATGTTATCATAAGACAGAGATAAATAGACAGATAGATAGAACAATAATCACATATTTATCGTTTAAGTTTCCTTTGAAGATTAACTGCTACCACACCAAAGCAATTTAATAGATGTTGGTAATTGGCCGACTAATGTAATAGTTACGATATTGTTACTCAATGTACATTTTTTTCTTTCGGTTTTACCCAGTTTAAACAGGCGTATAGGCACTTGGTAAACGGGAGGGGAAGTGGGGCTACTTTTACTTGTGGGGCGAGTTGTCTTATGAGTGTGGGGCGAGTTGTCTTGGGGCGAGTTTTATTGGGGCGAGTTGTCTTGGGGCGAGTTTTCTTTGGGGCGAGTTGTCCGTAATTCTCTATCATACCATTGTTTTATGAAAAAATTCTAACCATATTGATGTATTCTAAACCTCTGTGTTACATTTCAGTAAAGTTTTCCAACCATTCCCTATATCAATCCAAAAGGTTAAGGTACAATGTTTAGCATATACATCCCCAAACGAAACTAGTTTCTATATGTGAAAGTGTATACCATGAAGAATCATAAAATTCGATGCAACCGCGTTGCCTTTAGCGACTGAATAAATTTAATGCCCCGTCCTTAATATCTTGTATCGTAATATTTCGACGTCTACTAGAAATAAAACCTTTCTGCTCCTCGTGAACAGTACCATATAGAACTGTTTTGATACGATTTGCAATTACTGATGAAGCTTAATAAAATGTAAGAGCGAAATTGGTCCCCAGTTCAGATTTTTCTGGTAATTCAATATACCGGGGGGTATCTGAATTCTTCGACATGTTCATTTATAATATAACTTTACTGGTAAAATATCTGCTTTCTAAATGAAAAAAAAATATACCGAGTTGGTTTTCCCCTAAATCTTCGTACCTATATCTCGATCTTAATAAACACCCTCCATTTTCTTCTGCCTTATTTCATACATTCTAATTTCTTTTTTCATCTAAGCCATTCATATAATTTTAAACTCATATTTAATATATATTTAATATAACATTCTATCTTCAAGGCCGACAACATATAGTTTGTATAGTCCAGTGAGGCCTCGTCAACTCAACTACTATGCGCTATAATTTGTCGCCATACTATCCACTGTTGGATGAAACTGTAAGCGCCGAAAACGAAGTCATGTTTAAAAAGAATTTTATTATGTAAATATATGGTGTACCTCGAAATTAAATTTGCTTCACACATATCCTTACTGTCTGCCAAGATCAAGCTTGACTGGAAGGAAACTGTAGGAGTTTACTTGATCCCAAGTTGAAGACGATGTTTTAGTAAAATAGAAGTCAAAAAGGATTAGCTATGTAAGCACTAACACGGTTAGTAGCTAGCAGAATCATAATTACAGCAAACGTGTCGGTGTATTGAATGTTTTTACTTTTTACTTTGAGCTTTTGAAACACTTTTTTTTTAAATATATTACTAATAAAATACACAATGAAATACAAAGGCAAAATTAGACTAACACTAATAAAGTTTGCAACACTGCTTACGTCCTCTAGCGTATACATGAGCGGAACTCCACTTTCAAAGATACCACAATGGGCTCAGTGACCCCAAAGGAAATGAAATATACTTAAAGCCAAAGGTAACTTTACAGCTTATATTTATACGCTTTACTGATTTTTGCTGAATGAAAGTTAAAACTGTTTTAATGATATTAAAGAACAATCATTTGTGCACATGATACACAGTTGTTGAGACCGTTTTGTCAAACAGATTATCAAAATGATCTCTCGTCAAAATCAAAAGTTAAGATTATAATTCAGATTTGGAAGGTCACTGCACCTTAAGTACGGGTTTATTTCAGGCGAAAACGCTTTATTCGCTTAGACATGTATTGAAAATTGTTCTTAAATTAACAAAAAGTCTGCAAGTTTTCTGTTGCGCAACTTCAGGACGCGCCGATTTTTATCGAGAAAACCGTTTGATCAAACTTAACAATGTTTGTAATGGAAATCCTACAGGTAATTGTCATCCATTTTTCATTTGACTGATAAGAACTTTTGCATCTTTTTCTTCTCTGTAGAGGTCCAAAGAAATTGCTGTTTAAAACTTCCAAAAACTATCGGAGCTTTTACGAGCAACGAAAGTTTACTATTGCTAAGGTTTTATTGCAAATTTGAGCAATTGCTATTAATTAGCCAGGTAGTACTGAAAAAAATGTTTTGCAGGGAATTTTATTGACAAACAATGGACTCTCAGATTTTGTATCGAAAACCATGTTCAGCTTTTGAATTGTGAGGAAATGTGAAAATACTGTTTTTGATGAAAAGGCAGGTAACGAGACCGGAATCACTTACACGAATGATCTCTCTTGAATTCTGTTGAGACTAACTGTGGAAGGCAATTGAACTAACTTATTACAACCAAATTGAAGTAGAAACAGAATTATTCATAAATAAAAAGTGACAAGTTACATTTGATTTTAAGTATATACTCTGCACTATGATGAAGTACGCTGAGACGTTCTACCGCCGCCACACGGCACTAACACCAGCTGCAGTGTAGTAAAATAAACGTCAAAAAGATTGTCTTTGGAAACAAAGAACACACTACAGATTAAGATTAGAAAATGGGAGTCGATTTTATTGAGACTCTTCATAAGCAGTAATGAATTTTGCAAAACTGCTTACGCCCTCTCCTATAAGTTTCCTAATACATCGTTTTGGACCAGTCAGTTTCTAGAAATTTAATCAGATGCTGCTTTACACGCGATACACACTATACGTCTTCTTTGTACGTCAAGAAATGGAAACAAACCAGCTTAAGCAAATGATATAATAAAATTTAGAACAGCCTAGACTTCAACTTCCTTAACATTTTATTTGCCGTGGTCCAATTAGTAAAATGTATTAGGATTGGTTTAATGCATCACAATCTTTAAAATAATGCTTTATGAATTTCTCATTGCATTACGAAAACACGCCTATTCAAATATACTGGAAGTTTCAGCACCAAAAACTGAGTTTTCAGATAAAAATTCTGATATTTTTCATATTTCTGCTCAAAACATAGATTGCCGAGGCGGTTCTAACGAGTACCACAATCTATGTTTTTGAGCAGAAATAAGAAAAATAATGTACACCCCTGTAAACCCCAGTTTTACTATATAAAAGTGGGGTTTAAGGGGGTCAAATTTATATAGGTGTCTTTTCGTGATGGTTTCATATGTTACTTTTTGATTTTTGAACATAAAGGTGAAGGGAAATCATGTCTAAACTTTTTTTTCCTAATATCAACTCAAATAGTGAAAACAGACATTCTGAGGGCACAAGGAGAACTATATTTCATATTTAAAAAATGCAGTGGTAATCACGATGATAATGACATCACACATATATCAACACTACACTGAAATTTTTAGTCGTCTCTAAGATGCAGCCATCATGTACACTCTGGCAACAAAATAATCTTTATTATTATAAAATTCCATGTAAAAAACAACACATGTAGGTCTGTCATAATATAATTTGATGAACATTAAATAAATGATTGCTATTATTTATCATCTATATAGTAATAAGAAAACCATTATAGACATAAAATTATACGTAATATAAGTAATGAGAATAACACACAACAACATTAATCTTAACGTTAGATTTCCATTCTCTTTGTTACTTAACGTTATTTCCAAAACGTGTACTTGATGCTCAAAATGGTGATAGTATAAAATAACTGATAGGATTGGTTGTGTGTCTAAGCCATATCCATATGACAGTCTGAATTAGATTAAGCTGCCAAAATGAGATTGAAAAAAAAAAAAAAAAAAAAAAAAAAAAAAAAAAAAAAAAAAAAACCTTCTTCGATCCATGGTAAAAAAACCCAAAACACTCAGAAATCTTCCTCTCGAGAACCAAGAAAGCTTTGGCTGAATCTTGGTATATAGGATAGGGGATGCAAGGTCTACCAGGTCTGTTCAAATGATGATCCTGGTAGAATCTTTGATATTTTATCGTCAAATTTGCGTCCCTATATATTTATATGGGGAAAATGTTGAAAAAAACATTTTTTTGTTTTATTGCAAGCAGTAAAATCACTGTATATCCGACATAAATAAAACTGGTATTTTCACGTGTAAAAGGATATGATATTTTCGCGTGAAAAATAACATGGTCGTGTTATTTTCAGTCTTCGTTTCGGATTACTTCGGTTGTTTTCATTGTTTTCCTAATAGATGCCGATCCCACTTCGGGTTTTTGAACTGCTCTTAACTCCTCTGTTTCTGAACAAAACTATCAAATCTAATGTAAGGAACATTTTGGTAAGAAGATAAATTTGATTTGCTGATTTTTTTTTTTTTTTTTTTTTTTTTTTGGTTTTTGTCTCTCCAGCACTTCACATGTTTTAAAAGGACTGAACATCGAAGCCATGACATTCATGTTTAGTTTGGCGACGTAATTTATGACGTCAGAAGTGAGCATTGGCGCGTAAACAATAAAATAAAAAGAAAATTTACTCTTTTTTAGTGAATACCATAAATATTTCATCTCATGTTATGAAAACATTCAAATTTTCTCTCATGCTTCGCACTCGTGAAAATACTGATGTTTTCATTACACTCGATAAAACATTTATGGTATTCACTTCAAAAGACTAAATATCCTCTTTTTCCCACCTTTGCCTGTATGAGATATTCTTTTTGCCTGTGTGAGAAACTTCTATCTCACATGACCATGCTGGTACTAAGAACAATTCACTAAAATGTGGGAGAAAAAGAATCCATCAAGCCTCGTCCCTGGTTGAAATGCCTACCCCGAGGGTGAGATTTCCCTATCCTGCATGACACTTATACTCTCAAAATTTGTTAGAGACTACTGACTGAAACTTACAATTAAAGGAATATAACCTTTTGTAACAACGAAACAAATGTCCCTTGAGGGTCATTTGCCCTTGTCCCTGGACTACATACATGACCAGCTGAATCTTGGTAAGTAGCACATATGTCTACTTTTCAAAAGGTTAATTATCTGACTCCTAAACTAATACACATGCACACAAATTGTAGTGGACAGCATTCATTTTTTATTAATATTTTTCAGAGGAAAATAAAACTTGGCATTTTATGTGAGTCACCAGCTAGGCACAATATTCATATGAAATGTCAACCTTATTTTCTCTAAAAATGCATCAGTTGCATTTTAAGGGCTAATATACTTTCATTTACCACATATTAATGGATGTTTTTTTTTTCTTTTACCATATTTTATACTATAGAGCTAGACTTTTTATCTAAAGGAACTAATTACTAAACACCTCTTCAGTTAAAACAGACATTATCGCTCTCTTATATAAATTCTATCAAAGAAAAGTCATCACATAATACAGATTCTGAAAAAGAATCTTCTTTGGTAAATTAACTCTGTTGGTCAGCATAAATGTGTACTGTTTGAAACATCAACAGAGAAATCTTTTGAGATAATGTAGGAATAAACCGTAGCAAATCAGATCATCTGGTTTTTATAAAGTTATACCACTGAGAAGCAAAGCATATACCACTGAGAAGCAAAGCATAGCTTAATGGTGTGATATTACGTGATAATGATTCCGAAGGACCTTATAGATGGTTGCAACTCCAAGAGTCTTAATTAAATAATTGGTCAACAGATGTAATATCATTGTGGAAACAAGATTTTTGTGTATATCAGACAGTGGGTACACAAGGAACATTTACAAAACCTGCATTAGTGTTTTGAAACCATACTACTGGGCATTCCATGAGGTGAGCTTGATCATAAAGGGTATATGCATATAATATGTGATTAAGCACAATTCTTATAAAACTGAATATATTTTAAAAAAAGAAAAAAGAAAAAAAAAAAAGAAAAAATAAGTTTGTGCAGTCGATCCAAAATCTCCACGCTCGATGCTAATGTTGCTGTTATAGCGTGACGGACGGACGGATGAACTGATTGCACGGAAAAATAGTGTTGCTCTCACACCCTTACCATGAGGGGAGGTTTTGTAGCAAGTTTGGTTGAATATGACCTGAAAGCAGAGAGAGCTCAATTTCAAGTTCAAAGCTTTAGAAAAGATTTGATTTAACCATTTTTTTCTATTTTTTCTTTTTTTTTTTATTTATTTATTTATTTTTTTTTTTTTTGTAATCAACGAGTTTTTTGTTGTTGTTGTTTTTTTTTTTTATTTATATTTTTTTCTTCATTTTTTTTCATTTTTGCAAAGGCTTTTTCTCTCATTTAAAGGTGTTAGATTTGTCAAGAGACAAATGCCGAGAAACACACAAAAATAATTAATCATTGAAATACGGCATTTATTTTTCCTCAAAATGATTGCTGTTTTGCACACATAGATCAGCTTATTTCAAATAGTGTATTTAAAGTAGAACATGGTGACACTAAACATGCTGTGAATAAATTATTGTTCGTTTACTATGCGTGTGTCGAAGCACGTGCATGTTCAAGTGGTTTAACCCTCATTTGGGTTCAAATCCTGCAAGAGATAAGATCTGAACCTAAACATCTTTCGAAGTGGCCAGTTATGTAGTTAGTCCCTGCTGGAATTGGATGCTAGATATCCTTTTATTGTGCAGAGAAATTCATGTTCACTCTTCTGTCGTTTCGACATGGCTTAAAAACTATTGAACGAGACCTAAATCCTCTAACTTATCAATCCACACTTATACGTCGGTCATATATTTTAGTAACTACTATTATTTGTTTTACGAAATGAGCAGGGGGGGGGGGGGGGGCCTGAGTTATACTTTCATCTGAAACATGTGTCTTATCTCAATGCGCAACAGGCTATTGCGCAAAACTCAGAAGTCCATTTAAACGATTTAAACATTTCAAAAATGCAATGCTCCACATTTTAATTTTTACCTTGATAAGGACAATATTCATATTTTTTTTCCAGTATGATGCAATGTCAATTTTGTAGTTTTACAATTAAGCAAACCTAGAAAATCAAACAGTATATCAAATTGGGAAAGATGTTTTGTTAACTTTGTGGGATAAAATTTAACATCTGGAGGGTTACATTAAAAAATGTGAAAAATTACGTTTTGGGGATGAACTTCCGGTTTCGCGTTATAGACGATTTACCACAGACAGAATGGAGTTTAGGGGAACCTTGGCTCGACACTTATTTTCTTGATTGTAAGGTTTCATAATCTATATTCGTAAGAAAATTATCCGAGGTGGGGAAGGAATGGGGTAGAACTCAGATAGGATATGTGTGCATCTACCATCTTTGAATATACCCTTTCTTGATGAGATCTTTACACTAGTAAAACATCAGTTTTGATTTTCAAACTGAAAACTGTCCTTCGAGATCCATTTTGAATAACTGTGTAAAGTGTATCTTCTTCAGAGTTTTTGCAATTTAGATTCCACTGAATCAATTATCAAATTTAAGTCTCTCTGAATGACTACTTTTGTGTGCCTTCTCAAGCGCATTGATGCCAAAATTTACATTCTGACCTGTTCACCCAGAAAATTTACATTCTGACCTGTTCACCCAGCGAAGACTCATAGTTATCTTGAGTTTTTCCTGTGTGCTTATTGGACAGAGTTACTAAGGACAAAGCTAAGGACAAAGCTAAGGACAAAAGTACTTCAAATTCCATCCAGTGGTTATGGAGGAGATAGTATGAGTGACAGATGAACAGACAAACGATCACACAGATGTATAAAAAACTAATATTAATTGCCCTTACCATGAGGGGAAGTCATGTAGCAAGTTTGGCTAAAATCTGCCCAGTGCATATAGCGTGACGGACAAACGGACTGTCGGACGGACGGACGGAGGCGTTCACAAAATCCCCATCGTTTTTTTTTTTTTTTTAAAGCATGGTAATAAATACACAAACTTGAGTTTGAAAATATAAGATTGAACTTGTGATACCACAAAATTAAAATGTATGACCAGGTAAGACTTAAAACTGCACAGATTCAGTGGATGCACAGGATGATGTGTGCCTTTGCACTCAATATGCCAATTCAAGTCCATTGTTCTTTGAACTATACGTGGCAAAAGAAGTATGTACGGTGAAATAAAAGAAAACTAAGACATATCTGGAATCTGAATTTGATATATTTGATTACATCATTTCATTTACAGACAATAATCCATCCGTTGGAGTCTGTAGCACTAGATGTGAATGAGAAAATTTGTATGGAAGATCACTAGGGTCACCAATAAAACCTCACAAATCTGTCAATATCGCGTATGTCCACCTGTTGCATCTATGCAGGCCACACAACGACGACGCATACTCCTGATGAGTCTGGCAATCTGTAGCTGGGGTATCCTCCTCCACTCCTCCTGCAAGACTGCGCCCAAAGCTTGGACCACGTTCTTGGTCGTGGAACTCTCTGTCGTACACGCTGGCCAAGAATGTCCCAAACATGCTCGATTGGCGACAAGTCAGGGGATCGAGCAGGCCAATCGAGATGATCCACATTGATCTGCTGCAGAAACTGCTGTACTATCCTTGCCCGACGAGGTCTTGCGTTGTCATCATGCAGCACTACGTGGTATTGTTGAACAAAAGGCAGAACAACCGGCTGTAGCACTTCATTGATGTAGCGTTGGCCTGTCAGAGTTCCGTTAAGCACAAGCAGCATTGTACGGGAACAAACAGATATGCCGCCCCATACCATGACTTCCTCCTCCATACCGGTCATGTTCAACAATGGCGCAGTTCGCGTACCTCTCACCTCTGCGACGCCAAACTCGACGTCCTCTGTCAAGCATATCCAGCAGAAACCGTGACTCGTCGGTAAAGAGTACAGTCGCCCATTGTTGGTTAGCCCATCGACAATGCTGCCTTGTCCATGCTAGCCTGGCTTGTCTATGTCTCTGGGAAAATGGCACCCCAACGTAAGGTCGCCTAGCTCTTACAGCGCTGTGAAGTCGATTCCGCACGGTTTGAACAGACACTCTTGTTCCGGTTCTTGAGAGACGTTCGCGCAGCTGTTCGGTGCTTACTGTTCATGATCTCAAGGCTGACGTACGCAGGAACCGAACCTGGGCTTGCGACGTAGACCTCGGGCGCCCACTTCGACGTCGATCTAACGTGCTGTTGGTTTGTGCCAACCGAGTTCGTAGGCGGCTGATCACACTGTGAAACACCCAACTTCGACTTACCTCATGCCAGCTTCGAGCATTCCAATAGCGCGTAAGCGCGCGTCGTTTGGCAGATGTCGACGTTGTGGCATTTTAACGCTAGTAGAACAGATGTTGTCAATAGTAAAGCTAACCAGAAATTTGTTCCCTTTTGAAAGGATTAGCGCTCAAATTCAGGTGATGAGCAAAGCTCACCGGTGAAAATTGAGCATTGTGTTTTTGTGACATTTTTCACTCAACCCTACTGTTGTATTGTGCATGTTTTTTGTTTTTTTTTCTGTACAAGAGAGTGAACTGATTTCAGTTCTACAAAATTTATTGTTATTGAATAAACTTTATTATTACACCATAATATTAATAATTGGATTAATACCTGTTATACATTTCACTCAAGAATGAAAATATCCCTAACTTTTTTTGCCACGTATATAATATATATATATATATTTGTAAGGTCACTTTAATTCATTTTAGGTAACACAAATATTTGGCCTAGAAATAATAGCTGTGTTTCCGCTACTCCGTCCGACCGTGTTTCAAACACCCGACTGCTATTTTTTTTCAGTAAAAATGCTAAATAAAAATGTAAAGCACCGACTCTTAACAAAATACCTGTTATTCATAAAATTACAGGCCCGATCCTGTTTTTTTTTTTTTTTTTTTTTTTCTAAAAAAAAAAAAAAAAGAAAGAAAGAGAAAATAAATAAGTAAATAAATAAATTTCTCCAACCTACCGATCAATATATATTTTTTTTCAGTTGCTAATGGAAACACGGCTTTTTTTTTTTTTTTTTTTTTTTTTTCGCCTTTGTTATATCATTTATTTTTTCATATCATATGGAATATTGATCATGTTTATGTAATATAAACATGATAGACGAAATTGAAATTATGATATCTGAAACTGAATCTTTTGACAAAGTATATGCTATTCCAATATAGGCATATCACAGCTGGAAACAGTCTACTAACAAACACCTGCTCATATTAATATTCATCAAAAGGAAGGAAAATGGGAGAAATTTTTTTTTCTAAATTTCTATGACCATGTTTGATCTGGCTTTGCACACTATAACTAGGCTATAACTAGGCTAAATGGTATCTGAATGATAATATTCATTATGCAACAAATCCACATGTTGGACTCCATATGCACAAGAAGTGGTAGTTAATGAACTGAACACCTTTGGAATGGAATCCTGCTAAGATCAGCGATTGTCTGCTATATGCTAAAAAGGTTAACTACAAACTGGCCCTGCTGAATTCAGGCCTTTAAGAAAAACGTGGTCTACAAAATTCCACCTGTGGGGAGGTAAACCATAGCTAGCCAGCTACCTAACAGGCCTGGAAGATATAATGTATAGGTTAACGTGTTTCACAGGTGAGCACATAAAACGCATCGAGCGGACTGAAAGCAGCATGAAAAGGCACCATTCGTTAAGTTGTCAAGCTATAACAAAGTTTATCTTTATTACCGGTTGCAGCAGCCATTCATATATTAAAGACTAAATCGCAAAGAAGTCATTAGTCTACACGTATGACTCAAGACACTTGAAAGATTAACTTTGTTATAACTTTACAACTTAATGAATGGTGCCTTTTCATACTGCTAACAGTCCGCTGGATGCGTCTTATGTGCTCATCTATGAAACACGTTAACCTATACATTATATTTGCCAGGCCAGTTAGGTAGCTGGCCAGCTATGGTTTACCTCCCCCACAGACGAATTTTGTAGACTATGTTTTTCTTAAGGCCATGTTTTTCTTGTAAGTATTTTGCAAGAAATGTTAGCCGTCTGGCGAAGGGGACGTTATCGTGTTATATATATAAAAAAATTAAATTATATGAGTTATAATTCGACACTACTTTAAGTTAGATGTCTGCTGTAATATGCTTAACTATTATTATCGTATTCAACATGAAAAGCTTTTAATTCAAGTACCACTAGTCTCTCCGCACCTTTTGGCGTTGAAATACAGATTCATTTATCTGACTTGTTCGTCGCCAGTTCGAAATAATTGTTACTGCCTGTTAAAGGAAAGGCCCTCTAATGACGTATCTGCAGTTAAATAGAGAGACACTCTAACATTTTACTAACAATCAACACTAATTGAACTGTCTCTAGTGTGTCTTGAATGGAGCGACAAAAATTGTGACCTTTTATTTTATCATTTTCTGAGCTGGTGTGAACGCAAACGAAAAGTTTTCAAATACGTATTTGCTATTCAGAACTATCTTTTCGTTTTTCTATAATCGCGATTCAACTGTAGAACAAATTGATGTCATTGTTGTTAACTTTTCAGAGGTGATCAGTCATTTTCTTTATTGTTTTGATTTTTTTCCATAGTATGAAAGCTTTTTTTCTAGCAAACGAAAGAGTGCGGAATGAAGAGGGAAAGACAACAAGTTGTTTTGATTACTCCGGATAATCTACATAGATATCTGTGATTCAGTCTAGTTGGCCGAAAGCTTGTCTGACCCAGAAAAATATTTTTTTTTTTTTTCCGGTTTCGTGTGTGTTCATTGCTCTCAAGGATAATTCCTTTTAGAATATGTCATCATATTATCTACTGCAATATTATCAGTGCAATGTACCGTTTGGATGTGTTATTTATAGAATAAGTAGATTAAGTCTTAAAAAAATCAACTGTGCACCCATAAGATACTTATGGGTCCAGATCTGGACTGAGATATAATTAGATAATTGGTAATGGATCATTATTATCAGCATCATGTGTATTTGCCCCACAGGGTGTAATTAATAATAATTGTCTGCAGTTGAGGAGGATTGCAGTGTTTGAACACCTGTGATGTACAGAAGTAGCCTAATGTAAAACAGCGTTTAATGTATACTTGTAGCAAAGAATTTTATTTCGTTCAATATTCAAAAGACGAACTTTTTTTTTTATATATAACAGTACTGCCAAAATAGCAGATTTTATTCAATGCAGATAAAATTCATTTAGTCCATAGTTCATTCAAAGGGCAAACGACAGAGTTTTATTATTTGGTAACAGTACTACAAAAATAGAATATTTGGTGCAGAAAAAAATTCATTTAGCCCAAATTATATGAGCCATGACACGAGTAAACCAACAATATTTGGTTGTGTGCCCATCGAAGACGGCTTTTGCACGGTCTCATCAGAGCCTTCGCTGTCTGCACGAAAAAATCAAAGAGCACAAAGTGAAGACTGACTGGGCACAGAGACCATATGGTTGGTTTTCCCATGCCTAGGCTCAAATATTATTCAAATGAACACATATTTAATTCAAAAATGAGAAACATGCTATTTCTGAACAAATGCTCAAGGTTTCAATTTACAAGTTTCAGCTTTTAGTCTGATACTGTGTGTATATATTAATAATTCTAACACTCCTCGCCTTTTTAGCCAATGGTTAAATTCAGTGATTTATTCTGCAACAAATCACTGGGCGGAAACGTGGGACGCTCTCTGGCGCCGTTCCGACGTCATTTTGACACTTTGCTGACCCTTCGTTTTTCTCGCGTCAACAACGTAAGAAATGCATGTAAACAACAGCTTTACAGTCAAAACTAGCGGGATTTCTTCTTGCGATGGCGGACGGTTGGAAGAATTAGTCAGTTTCTATGTGTTAGAATCAAAATAGATCAGCTCTTGTGCGTGATTTGTTGAGTAAATAAATCACAGTGTCAGTAAGTTGTATAGATAAATCACTCGCGCTCCGCGCTCATGAGTTGATCTGCTTTACAACTGACCTCCAAGCATTGTTGATTACTCACAAATTACTGCTAGAGCTAATTATTTTTTACATAATATATACAAACTTTACAATTGCTCTTTCAGCCATGACACGATGAAACAAATTAAACAAATTAAATTATCTAAGACCCAAACTTCCTTTATGCAGATAACATCTAAGACCCAAACTAGGAAGTAATAATGCAGATAACAAAGATCAGTATGAATTTTATGGGCTCGCTGGTCATTTTGTTTGTTACGCTCACACTGTGGCTGACTTCAAATGACGTTTAAAAAAAACCCTGCTTTATCCACTTTGCAAGTTAACTGAATAGAAAAGAACAGACTATTTTAATGGAAAACCTATACATGAACAGAATAAACATGAGAAACAATCAATAGATTTTAATTTACAGTATCCACAGCACTACTGGGGTTCATCAATTCATACAATAATTTAAAACATTCATTAGTATTGGTTTTCAGAATTGGTATCAGAATTTCAGAATTTATTAAACAATGTAATACGCAAATTTGTATATTTTCTACAAAATAGGAAAAATTGCTCATCTTCCACCTGATTGCACTGCAGACATATTTTTTGCTCGCGTGGAATTCTTGGTGGCAACGTTCAATTTCATGAGCACTATTTCTAACATCACTATTTCTAATTTTTGTAAGTTCTTTTGTTAAATATTTTGGGAGCCCGAAAAATAAATAGGATTGCAAACAGAAACTGTCATATATTTTTGAGTATGTATGCAATTTATTGTCATTTATTTGACGTTTAAATAAATTTATTTCTTCGTATTTATTTCTTCATATTTATTCTTCACATTTATTATGTTTACCGGAAGCGCAAATTAGATTAGCATAAAGACACTCCGGATAGGATTATGCTGTAGTATATGAGTGAACCGAAAGCACATTTCATTCGTATGCATGTTTTATATGATTGTACGCGAAAAATCTGGTTTAAAGGATCAATCTTTCGATCCATTTTTCGACAACAATTGCATGCTTAACCTGGCCAAGCCACTGGGTCGACATAGCCTGACAGACATGTTTGACATTTGAACGCGGCCAACAAATATCTATTGTCATGATCGCAGAGATTCGAGGACCATGGTAGCTGATTCTATTGTATCTGGGCAATACTGGTATGGTATCTGCATTTTTACTGTACTACATATGTCTGTTTCGACTGCACTAATCTTTATTCCTATCTGCTTTCAGGTTTCTTGCCAGGTATGAATGTGAAGACAACAAACAGTCTGGTATTTTTTGGACTCTCTTCAATTTTTATTTTAAACTCTCTTGTGTCTGCTAAATTCGCTTCGGATAACAACTCATTTACAAATTCTCGCCAATTCTACGAAGATAACGGAAGCAAACACTCTACAGATTTACCACTGGAAAATCCTAGACAGGGTGAACCGTTACATTTATCTATTGTTATGCTTCCAACTCTTCATAGGCACCGCAGGCAAGGATCAACGTCGGATAATAATTTACTTGAATTTAGACGGAGGAGTTGGAGAATACCGTTCTTTATACGAAGATACACCCAAAGGACCGATCCTTCATCTGTAAACAGAAGAAGATCACAACCATTATCAGTTACTGGGCCTCTGTCATCGCTGGCCAATATGCTTGTAGCTGAGGGACGTAGACGCTTGCAGAGCGAATCCGTGAACAATAGAATGAGACTTTTAGAACTTGGAAAACGAAGCCCAGTTGTGTTAAACACAGCTGAAACTCTGAGATCTGCCTCAGGTGGCTCAAGTTTTGGATTAAACCTAACCAGATTGGATCGATTGCGAAATGACAAAGTGGACACATTCAGAATGTGAATACTATGATTATTTTGTTTCAACTTTTGTTCAGATCATTCGTTTTCTTCATAACAGGATTTGATCGCTTTATTACTGCTCTGATACCATATTTCTGAGATGGATCGATAGGTATTATTTTATCGCCGCTGTAGTTCTATTAGCCAAACGACCGCTTTAACAAACATACTATGACGAAAAATATGACTCGGTATCAGTATCCAAATTTTGACATCAAAGGCACAGACGTGGAAGATTAAGCACCGTATTTAGATTAAGGACAAAGAGGACACATTCAGAATGTGAATTTTGTTCAAACTTTTTTTCAGGTCATTCGTTTTCTTCATAACAGGATTTGATCGCTTTATTACCAGATTACTGCCATGATTTTCATACCATATTTGCCTTTTTCCTGAGGTAGTATTTAGGTGGATTAAATGGAGCAAACTTTGTAATCACCGCTGTAGTACTATTAGCAGAACGACCGTTTTAACAAACATACTATGACGGTATCAGTATCCAAAGACGTGGCAGATTATAAGCACCGTTCTTTAATTGAGATTAAGATTGTGTTAAGGAGACAGTTGTATGGCTGCCATTGGCTGATAGAGATTACCTCTGAAATGACTGACAGCTCACTAACTAAACTGTTTTCACATCTCGTTAAAGTAGCACATACAAAAATAAATTTTATTTGTATATTTTCCTTAGGTTAATTTATTATTTGTAGGTTAATTTTCCTTCGATCCATTTATTTTTAGAAAAGAAAAGAAAGACAAAAAAGTATACCCAGGAAATACCACAATCACGAAGACCAGTCTGGTCAAAAAAGGAGAGATGAGGAACAGACTAAAACAAACACCACGACCATGGACGCACGAACCTCCTTAGAAAACTACTGAGGAGTTTAAACCAGTTACATGAATCAGAAATGATCCAGCTTCAAATTGCTCCTAAGAAACCAGTTTTATCTGAATTTATAAGTTGCCATAAAATTCATATTCTGGCAGACCTTTATAAAGAAGTGTTTTTCAAACCAACGTTCAGAATGACTGCGATAAAGCTTAGCAAGGCTGGCTTGGAGGGTGACTCATTTGGCAATGCCAATCTTCCATGAGGCCCTCACAATACAAATTAATAAAACAACAAATACAATGTAAAATATGCAAATATGAAAATGAGAGGATGATTAGTATGATACTGATTGAATAACTTTAGCATCATTATGTTTAACTGTTGATTGTATTACATTTCAGTTATTCCATAACAATTTCTAGATATAGCATCAAGTACAAAATATGGACTTTTTGTATACAGAAAATTGAAAGCGAGACTCATTAAAGAAAGACGCCTGTTACTTAAGGAGTAGATCAGGTCTAGCAGTGATTTGTTGAGTAATAAATCACTGTTTGGAGGTCAGTTGTAAAGCAGATCAAATCACGAGCGCGGAGCGAACAACAAATAATGCACAAGAGCTAATCTATTTCGATTTTAACATATAGAAAACGACGGAAAAATAGTTGTATCTTTCAGAACTTTCCGCCATCGCATGAAGAAATCCCGCAAACAGTTTTGACTGTAACGTTTCTTACGTTGTTGACGCAAGAAAAACGAACGTTGTAGAAACGAAGACTGACGTCAGTAAAATTTCAAAATGACATCGGAACGGCGCCAGATAGCGTTGCACACCCAGTGATTTGTATCACTGACTTTAACCGTTGGCTTTATAGGCGAGGAGTATTAGAATATGCAATATTTACTCCAAATATTGTGACACCTAACAATACATGTCCCTATAATTTGTGGTCTATTCCACCACAATTTGATGCGCCTAAAATATTGCTGGACGAGTGTCAAACAGTGACTACCCCAATCTATCACATTCTGCGGCGTCTGATCTTGGTCCACAACGTTTGCCCAGATCTGTCTGTCCCAATATTAGGGATGTAAAAACAGTAATTTTATAATCATATATATTGTGATAGCGGTAGGGACGATAAAATTGCTACACATCTATTTACGAATGAATTTATAGTCAGTATTTTTAATTTCCAGTGGTAACTATTCCATATTGTACCAGAGTATGAAATACTATTTTTAAATAAATTAATGTTTGGTTTTGGTATAATAAAGCTTCTGCTGAATACAGATCGTAAAGCTGGAAGTCGTATCATTTAGCATTAGTGTTTCGTATTTGAAAACAAATCAATCAGGGCAATCTTATTTCCAGTTTTAAAAGTTCTTAGCGTAAAAATACACTTTCATCGAATGACAGTATATTTAGACAATTTCTACTAGTATATTCTTTGCCCAGTATAAGTTTGCAAGCACGCCTTTGCAGCTTATTTATTTTGTTAATTTGTTATTTTGTTTTAAAAATTTCCCCAGTCAATGCTGCAGTAATCAAAATGCGCTTTAATATATGCATTATGAAATAAAAGCCTGTATTCTAAAGATAGGTAATGCTTTATTTGAGACAATAGCCATAAATTTGAAGAAACCTCCTTTGAAACATACGTAAAATGGGTATTCCAAATAAAATTCTCATCTATATACCTATATAGACCTTTTCATTGTTACTAAGTTGCAACGCAACGTTGTTAAAGTTTAACGATAAAACCTTTCCTATAAAGTTGTTCTTTTTTACCTACTGGTTAATAATGTAACTTAGTTTTATCAGTATTAAATAGCATACCGTTTTCTCGACACCAAATTTTCAATAAGTTTTAACGCGGTCTGCAGGTTTGCATTGAGAGCCGCTTTATCTGTCTGAATATCATATATAGTCGTATCATCCGCAAACAGATCTGTTGCGAAAACATTTTTTTCAAAGTCAAAGGGAGATCATTTATGAAAAGTAGAAATAAAAGGGGTCCTAAAAGACCTTTGTAGGACACCACATAAGACTATGTCAGTTTCAGAATATACTCCTGTTGGATAAATAACATCGAAACCAGGATAATGTTAGGCTACTTCATCTATAAAGACTTTATTTCTTCAACAATATCTCATGGTCAACCATATCAAATGCTTTCCGGAAATCAACCATAACACTACCAACAAAACGCCCTTCATTTACCGCTTTCAGCCAAGTACCTAATATTAAAATTAGAGCTGAGTCAGTAGAATAGACTTCCCGGAAACAACTTTGTGTGTTGTGAATTTGGAAAGTGTAGGAAGAACGGATACAGGGCGATATTTAGACCCTGTCATAAAAAGAGAACTAACTCGGGCATGTTTCCGCATATTTGGGAAGTTACCAGTGAGGCTAACTTGAGAAAGTTAGGCCCTATGCAGTCCTGTCCAGTGGATTTTGTCGTATCAAGACTTGACAAATACTTTTTAACAAAATTAACATTTATAACAGGAATGTCAAAAAATGTAAGTACTTTTGAATTAACGAAAATTCTCAAATTTTCAAAAGCTGATAACTGAAGTGGTTCTTTTAAGTTTGAGGCAACATTAACAAAATGTGTATTAAAGATACCGGCAATGTTCTTTAACTCCAATTACTCTCCAAATTTTCTAAACAATTTTCATCTCTTTGCTTTCTTCAATTTGGATCTGATAATTTTTCCGTTTTGAAATGTTTATAAGTTCCTCAAGTTTATAGCGATCCATATTGCCGTTTATTTTACGTTTGCAATAAATATCGTTAAGCACAGACACCCAACGTTATTCACCCAGGGAAACCCGATATCGGGATATCGGAGGTTGCGAGATTTCGGAGGTAAACAAATGACGTCATCCAGCGACAGGGTATGTATTTATCCATTTTTTATATCTTATTCATTTGATAAAAAAGCTGAGTTGCTCGTTCTAGAGACATAATAATGAATATGTTCAAGCAAATATTTCCTTTCTCAGCTACTTTGTGGAGGTGAAAACGGCATTTGAACCAAGATGATCTATTTTTCATCTCAATTTTTGCCTTTTCGACGGTTACCAGCCCGATCATGGTAAATGACATGTTGGTTTATTATTGTCCAAGGATAATAAGTTAGATTTTATAACCAATATGTTACGCCCTAGGGCGGTCAGGAACCGATGGTGATTTCCTGTTTAATGAGACTCCCGTTTGGGCTTTGCCTATGCGTACCACTACACAGAAACTCTGACAACGTTAGATTTTATAACTTTTTTCTTTCATATATATATATATATACAACATATAATAACATGAAATGACACTAATTAACTATTACACACACACACAAAAAAAAAAAAAAAAAAAAAAAAAAAAAAAAAAAAACAGTCTTGACATACCCCAGCTATACTCTTCGCGTCGGCTACTGTAGCCCAACACGGGTGGTGACTGATATGTTTTACAATTTTACTAACTTGGTAGGTTAGCCAAATTGTTTAACAATATCAATACGATTCCACCCAAGTGGACCGATGCGAAGAGAATATGCTGGGTTATCTTCTCTTCGACTGTCTTCATAGTTTTTCAGTTTATCAACAAAAAATAACGCCCCCGGATGATATTTAAAGCAAGTACTAGCGAAATTTTGGATAACGGAGGTACATTGACATATGATGCTGTAGATCTCGGAGGGACTGTTGCTGGATTTCGGAGGCACTGAAAATTGACGGAGTGAGTTCTGTCTAAAAAAGCAATATAAATTAAAACCTGCTCGCACAATATGGTGCTAAGCCTGTGTGCAAATACTAGTGTCTCTTTTTGTAGCAATTTTAATAGGGTTTGATTGGTTTGAAGGAGATTTTATTGTAATAATATTACTAGAACCAATGTCATTACATTTAAGAACTTATATGCAATATTTCAGCTTTTCGCTGCAAAAATGATGTATGTGTAACGTGATATTTTCCTACCTAAGTTTCGATTGAAATGTTGATTTTGGAAACTCGTAAGAACCGCAGCGCCGATGTGGTGCCAACGAGTGCCATCAGATCAGAAATAATAAACGTAACGTTACCACTGTAAATCTATGATATATCAATTATTCTTAGCAATATCCCAACTCGGCACAATATTCACCAATATCAGTACAAAAAATCTATAATAAAGTTAACAACAGGTGCTTATTCGTCCATCTGGCTGACATTTGTATATCTAATTACAAGAATCTATCTATTTTCTTATACTGAGTCGTTCATATTTGACCATTACCTGTGTTAGGTGGGTCGCTTAATTTAGAATTTAGCAACAATAACAACAAAAACAACAACAACAATAATAATAATAATAATCACACGATGAGCCTGGTAAATAGTTCCTTTAAAATCTGTGCAATCCAGTTAAACATTCAAAACAAAAAGAAAACACTCATATGTCAGTCATCTTGAAATCTTATAATGCCCTTTTCTCCCATCATTTAAACGGAATTTCATCAAATGTGCATCGAAATCCAAATGTTACAATGTATAGTTTAGAACTAAACTGTTCTTTGCTTGTATTCTCCTTGCGCGTACAATCGAAAGTCCATATCAGAGAATCTTAATTGTATTTTTTTATTTATGTAACGCTACTAATTTTAAATGCTTGTCGGCAAACTGTCTTATAAGAACTCCCCATGTGGTGTTACTTAACATTGTTGTCTACAAACCTTTACGGACAGTCCGCTTATGCTGCTTAAGCAGCAGCCAGAAAAATTACACATTCCCCTGTAATCCCATTTTCCTAATATAAGTGAGATTTACAAAGGGGTCTTCACCGCATAAATTTGCTAGCGTGATATGATAATTATATGAGTTGTATCGAGTTGTATCGAGGAGACTGTGTGTGTGTGTGTGTGTGTGTGTGTGTGTGTGTGTGTGTGTGTGTGTGTGTGTGTGTGTGTGTGTGTGTGTGTGTGTGTGTGTGTGTGTGTGTGTGTGTGTGTGTGTGTGTGTGTGTGTGTGTGTGTGTGTGACTGGGGATGGAGGTGGACAAATTCATTTCAAAATCAAGCAGATGTTGGGGGGGGGGGGGGGGGCGTGGCAGATTTTAATCGAAAACACAGGTTACACCCCTAATTTTTGCCTCAAAATCGATATTTTCTGATCATTTGCACGCCTCCATACGGTCACACCATCCCCATTTCAAAACCCACGGGCCTGGGTTTTTAAGCCTAAATTAAATGTAAGTGAAAAGTCCATGGAGTGTCTGACCGACCAAACGATGAAACGAGACCTGTACCCCGTTCGGGCCAATTATTTTAAAAATCATGATCATGCAGGTTTGGCCATAAAATCACATTACATTCCTTAATTTTGCATCCCACATCGGCATTTTGTTGGCATCTGTGTGCCCTTTAAGAATAGCCAAGAATTCACACACCCGCCCCTTCCATTTCAAAAGTCTGCGTATAGGCGTGGAAACTCACCAAAGGCACAAAACGTTGTGATGAACAAATATGAAAACACGCAGAATAAAATTTCCATGTCTTATAAAATACAAACTTTTCAGAAAGAGAAATGTTAATTTTCGTATTATTATATTTTTTTTTTTTCATCGAGGCGGTTCTAACGATAACCCGCAACCTATGTTTTAGAGCAGAAACGACGTGGTTCTTAAGAGTACCTAATACATATTTTAGAGCAGAAACAAGTGAAAGAAGAAAAAAAAAAAGAAAAAAAAGATTTATAGTCCTGCAATCCCCACTTTTTCTATGTGGTCGTGTTTGTTACCGGGGTTTTCATCACGAAGGCTGGTTATCTTGATGTTTTATCTTGATAAGTCTATGGCATATTATTTCATTTATTCTTTGCCAGTCTGCATACACGCTTTGTTCGCTTGCTATATGCCACTCCTGACGATTCAGGTAATCGTCTTCAACATATTAAACCAGGCAAGATCACGTTTCAGAAAAGATGTAGCCGTTTTAAGAAGAACTCAAAATTTCCTTTCCTCCGATATCCCGTTAACCAATATAAATCTGTCCTCCGACATCCCTGCATCATACCTCCGACATCCTGTTACCAATAAATATGACAACAACCCTAAAGAAATCTAAAAAATCTGCCACTTTAGTAATTTTTTCACATCTGCTATTTCTTGTATAATTTATAGAAAGGTTCTAGATTATACATACTCAATGAAAAAGCTTTACAGGATAAAAGCTATAAACAACTGGAAATGGAATTTGGGTGAAAAACAATGAAATTTCCTTTTCAAACGTGATTTTGAATAAATAGGAGGATGCTTTATATGGAAATGCCATTTTCATATATTAAACTATTCAACTGAGAAAATATAGGTTACGTTGCTTATCCTCCAGAAGCACTTTTTTGATCATTAAAAGAGGATAAGTACATACACTGTCGCTGGATGACATCATTTGTTTACCTCCGAAATCTCGCAATCTCCGATATCCCGATATCGGGTTTCCCTGGGTGGTTATTGAATAATGGGTATCAATAGCGCGTGTGTCCACCACGGGCTGCTGTCGCGGCTCTCACTCTTCTAACCATAGACCCGACTAAGTTGTCAATGGTCCTCTGAGGGATATTATTCCACTCTTGAATAAGAGCTAGCTGGAACTGTGCGACGTTGTTCGGTACGTTGACGCGCTTCCTGACCCTCCTGTCCAACGCATCCCAAGGTGCTCGATTGGGTTTAAACCTGGACTGTATGTGGGCCAATCGAGCACTTGGACATTATTCTGGTTGAGGAATTCGCGACAAATCCTGGCAACATGCGGTCTCGCGTTGTCATGCTGAAACGTGAGATTATGAGCAGTGACAAGCGGGAGGACGTGAGGCATAAGCATCTGATCCCGATAGCGTACGGCTGTAAGATTACCACTAGGGTCGTTTTCACCCTATGAGAAATCCCACCCCAAACCATTACGGACCCCCTCCCCTAAATCTGTCGACACTCGTTGTCGCCTATCTGACCGCTGAAGCGAAAATCGCGACTCATCGCTGAACATTACACGCCGCCAGTCAGCCAGTCGAAACCGATTTGGTGCATGGGCACGCAGCCATTGCGTGCGGCGTTGACGTCGCCTGGGCGTCGCCCACGTAAGGACGGCATGGACGTAAATCGAACTCTCGCAAGCGATTTCTGACTGTCCTTGGACACTGACGACGGCCATGTGTTCCGATAACTTCTCTTGCGGTCTCTTTCGCCGTCCTTAACCTTTTACGAAGGTGTACAAGACGTATACGTCTATCTTGACGTTGCGTCGTAACGCGCGGACGTCCGCTCCTAGGACGGTCAGTTTACCTAACGGTAGCTCTAAGATGCTGAACTAAGCGCGATATCGTCGACTCGTGCACCCCAAATTGCTGCGCGACGTCACGTTGCGACCGATCCTGCAAAATTAGAGCAATAGCTCTACCCCTATCTAGTTGCGATAAACGTACCATTTCTCTCAACAAACTCAAACAACAAACGTTTTGTGCAACCGATACGAATGGAACGAAAGTTCGATTTGGTAATGTGTTAAAGTCTCTACCACGCGACACTACCCGTGCAGCACGGATATAACGAAATTCAGGTACAACGATATTGTGTAGCCCGTGTTCACGCTTCAGTGATTTTGTGTGATCCATACACAGGGAAGTACACTATTTTCACCAAATACAGAAAACTAGATCAGTTTGTTCACAAACAAACTTTCAGTATTTAAAAATTTGAACTTGCGTTTCTTTTTTCCCCAAGTATATATATATATATATATATATGATCGATTAGAGAACTGGTCATTTGCGTTACCCTTGTAGGCTGGTCAACCATTTGACTAAGACCTAATGACATTGTGAAATTTAACCACTCTATATCAGGGCTTTCAGGCGACGTTTTTATTAAAGTCGCCTAATAAACTCTTTACTTTCTTTGGAAACAATGTCTATGGAATCCTCAAACCGATCATTATACTCAATTTTTGAATCGGGTGGTCTATTCTACTGGACTTGCCATTTTCAGGCGTAACCTGTCCAAAGACAGAAGATATTCTGGGTTTCAAGATCCCTTCTTCTTCCATTTCTTACGTAAACCCCCCACCACCATTAGAATCGTTATCTTTCCATTAAGGCGTTTGAAAGCCATTAATTAGTTTTGTAGTCTTTTAGTTTCGTTTCATTAAGGCCAAAGATATGTGATTATTTCGATTTTCTTCAGCTGTTGACATTAACTTCAATTCTGAGAAATTAGACATATTTTGCCCACAGATGCCCTGAATATTTAAATGACCACAATTGATACCTTTTACTTTCAAATCAGACGAAACAGGTCTTGCAACATCACAATTTACTACTGCACCATCACTCAAGATCTGGTCAATGTGGCTGTTTCCAGAATTGTTTCTGAAGTTTTTGCCAATGGCGAACCATAAGTAGACTTCCAAAATCCCGGACATACGCTTCTACCTACATTTCCTTCTGTCAGGCCTATGGGCATAGTGGGCGAAGCTTGCTTACCAAGCAAGACGCGGGCGCCTGATTACACCCTTTATTCTGGGGTCCATGTCTATTGGTTTCAACATTCTGATTCGTCATTCGTTTACGGATTTATGAGTTTGCATTATGGCTTAGGTACCATTACCACAACTACTCAGAACATCCACAGAAATAGTTTCATTACATTCACTGGACGGCATATTTTTTGTACCACGTATTACTGAAATACATGAAGATGAAACAGCGAAGTGTTCGTCATTATCACAATGACCTGAGCATGACCTAGACTCACAACTTAAGGTGGTACTAAAGTCAGGCGAAAAATCGTATTCTGTTCTGTTCAAGGGAGGTAACACCATGTCGTAATGCAAAATACATTTGGTTTTTGAAGTTATTTAATTCTTTTTCAATTTAGCACATTGTCTTGAGAAATGAAGTATAGACTTGCATTTTTATCTGAAATAAGGAAATAAAATTTGAGATTTTATGACTTGCCATAAATCGATACACAGATCGCTGAACGTCATGGTCTGAAACGTTTATTTTTTGGCTATATTTTCCAAATCATTATGTTAAGGCTTGCAAAAAACGAAAATTGAAAGACAGGATTTTGTTCAAAGGATTTTGTTCAAAGTTCTCTAGAAAAATTTCTGAAGCAGTAAAATGCATCTTCGATATGCGAACGATTGTGTATTGTCATTCCGGGTACCTATCATACAAATATTATCGAGCATGGAGAAATCACGGCCCCCGCCCATTGGGGCTGGCGAAATTGATGGGCTGCCTGACGCCTCCAAGGCAGAGCTCGGGTAAAAGTCCCACAAATTTGGAGGCATTTTCTCTATATGTTAAACCACAACTCAATCAAATATCAAGTATAGTCAAAAGTCATTCTCAGTAAGGGCTGACAGCAGATAGCAAAAAAAAAAAACAACAAACAAACAAGGAGTATGTGTGTACTCATTTGAACACATAATTGCTTAAAATTCTGTATCTGTGCCCATTCAATAATACCAAGAAAATTAATTTTGAATCCCATCATCTAAGAGCCACCTCACACACACACACACACACACACACACACACACACACACACACACACACACACACACACACACACACACACACACACACACACACACACACACACACACACACACACACACACACACACACACACACACACACACACACACACACACACACACACACACACACACACACACACACACACACACACACACACACACACACACACACACACACACACACACACACACACACACACACACACACACACACACACACACACACACACACACACACACACACACACACACACACACACACACACACACACACACACACACACACACACACACACACACACACACACACACACACACACTTTGATAATTTCATAAACTACACACACATACCACCAGTCTGACAATTTAACCAGCCAAAACATTGGAAGGCAGTGAAGATACTTGTTTATTGATAAAATGGCATGATCAAATTATCCAGATGAGAATTCTTCATGGTTATTTCTATCAAAAAGACCTTAATCCTGATCTGATAAATTGTGCACTCCTGTGTGTTAACATTTATATAGTATTTTGGCTACTTTCACCAACTTGCATGACCCTGTCCACTTATTTGAGGTAACCAAATTTTAAGTTTTAAAGAGATGCTCTGAATTTTGTTTTTATTTATAATAAGCTATATAATGGTTAACTTTAAACAGAAAACAGCCATACAGAGACCTAAGATGAATAACTTTTCAGAGAAAGTGTCACATCACATAATATTGTGCCCAGATTTATCAATTTGAGTGACCCTGCCCACTTATCTAAGGTGACCAAAGTTTGCATTTTGAAGAGTAAACCCTGTATTTTGATATTATTTGTTCATATTAAATCAAATTAACACAGGAAATCATCAAAATGATTGTTTGCCTATAATGGAAATAAGCCAGACTATGTATATCACAATACAGCTCAGTACAGGCACATGTATTTAGTCAGTGTCATGACATTTTCACACAGTCATTAAGCTACCCATGGTGTAAGTATATAAATTTAAAAATTTGTTTTTAATTAAAGTTATATGAATCACTTTACAGAATGGCACAATATCAGTAATATTGTAGCTGAACAGGTTATCTTCTAATAAATATTCCTCAAAAAATGTAGCTTTCAAGATATGATTACATTTGTCTTTTGTTGTCCACTTATTTAACACATTTAAGCCACCCAGTGTGCATTTTCTAAAATAGTTCAGCAGTTTGTTTCCATTTCTTGCCAAGAAATGAATGAATAGAAGGAATGTATAGATAAGTTATCTGATAGAACTTACTCAGAAAATATTCTAATTTTCAAGAAGAGGCTACATTTGTCGTTTGGTGTTAACTCATTTTAGCTACAGCATAACTTTCAAATAAGGCCCAGTATTTTTTTTTCTTGCTATAAGTATTACATTTTGAAATGGAATGGATACAAACAATACTCAAACGTATGTTGCAGCAGAGAAGAATCAAATTGAATTCTGCAGCATCTGATTTGGGCCTACACTGTTTGCACAGACCCGTCTATCCAAATAATTAAGGTAAAATGATATTCAGTGCCAAAAAAAAAAAAAAAAAAAAAAGAAAGAAAAGTTGAAATTAAAAAAAAAAAAGAAATTGAAAAGAAACTGGACTAAGCTTATAAGCAGAAGCTTCATGAAATTTTGCCTTATGATATGTGTATATATATAATATGTACCTTCTTGTACCCCACTTACTACATATATCATGGGGTAACAGGTAATAAACAATGGCTGGTAATAAATGTAATAAATGATTTTAAAATGATTACTATATTGATTCAAGCAGTGCTTAACTATAGCATGCATCATGTTACTCGAGTATTTTGAAAATTGATACAGAATTTTGTGGTCATCTAACTTTTACCCTAGTTTTTAAAAAATTAGATGATCAATAGAAGGCTCTACAAACGTTTAAACACCGAGATTTTTCCTATTTCCGGGGTCATAACTCTTCAAGGGTTAATTTGTTATGGCAAGTTTAATACAAAATACAAAATACAAAGAAAATACAAAACCTTTGGCCTGTCTAACCTTTTCTTACCAATTTGATTCAAATCAGATAATAAATAATGACAAATGTATATAGTATGTAAATATTTGTGGTTTTCATAGTTTCAGGGGCCATAACTCTTGTATATTTTGCACAGTATGGATGGTTCAAGAGACGATACCAGGTCTTTTGATTATTTAATACTTGGTGCAGTTTGATGAAATCAAATAATACTTGAAGACTTTATATACCCAGCTGGTACAAATTGGATAGGAAATAATGACTGGTGCACACATGTTAAAATTATTGATTTTTCACCATACCAGGGGCCATAACTCTTGTATGTGTAATACAACATAGCTGATGCAAGAACTCAAACTAGTTCTTTTGATTACCTAATACTTGGTTCAGTTGGATAACAATCAGAGAGTGCATGAAGGCAATAGGACCACTCAGGCTTAAAATCTGTGATTTTGTGCTTTTTTTTTTTTTTTTTTTTTTTTTTGGTCAAGGGAGGTAATTCTAAAACAAAAATAACTTGAAATTTTCAACAGCGACCTTTCAAATTCTTTTCAGTTTTTGATAGATAATAAAATGTTCTATCATCTGGAGGAGTATAAGAAAAAGTCAGATTTTAGAAATAGATTTTTTTTTTATTATTATAAGTTCTGAATTATTTTTGTATCTGTCTGCTGTGTTATATAGATCCTGTTAAGAGTCAAAAGAATGCTATGTTTTTCCTTAAATGTGATCAAATTGTTAATATTTCTGGTTTGCTATATTGAAATATGATCAAAGATATGATATAAGCTTTAAAACCCAACATATTGCCAACTTTCGTGTCATCTGAGGATTAATTAAAGGAAAACTTGCTTTTTTTTTTTTTCATGTAATAAAATGATCGAAATATGTGCACGTGACCAGCCCTCTTTTGGGGGCACTGCCGCAAACTTTTGCACAGCGACATATACTTTTTTAATCATTTTCTTATTCGCCACAGATCCTACTTTCAAATAAAACATATTAGGAAAAAAGTTAGATTTTTTGAAAAATCGACCTCTGACTTTAATACCACGCAAAGAGTTTTATTTATATTGTTGTCACATTGTGTTTCAGAGCTACATGTGCACATATACTGTTCAACAACTGAAATCGATGTATGTTTTCAGTATACTGAATTTCGTAATGCCGAGTCCCTATTGTGAAGCTGCGTTCCAGCATTCTGACGCAATATGTCCTATCATATAACAGTCGTTTAGAGTTCCTGTTCTATGTAGTGTCCCATTAAACCGCCCCTGTTTTGGATTGTGTCTTTGTCCTTGGGATTGACCTGGTGCAGTTTCCCATCTTTCGAAGTCGCTGACAATTCCCGTTGATGAGTTCATAGCATCTAACAAACGCCTGGGGTTGACAGGTGTATCCCGTCATTTGAAAAATAGCGGGTAAGCCATTCTTTCAATAGAAGTATTGCTCAGTTTGCCGTATGGCGCTGGTTTCTCCATTATACGCCAGTCGGTCGAAGCTCCTATTGTATTATATGTACCCCTGTGTCGCCGCGCGGGGCTATTATACACAGGAAAATTGTACAATCGCTATTCGAGCCTTTTGTTTGACCAATCAGTCTGTCATATGTCTCTTCAAACAGTTTGTCATTCACTTCTCCAGCTGCATCATTTTCACTGACATAGGTGATTACGTCACTGAACAACGTCATGTCATATATGGCATCTGGTAGTCTGCTGATCCTCGCCCTGCTTTTGGAGTGTTTTTTAAGGCCTCTTGTTTTTTAAGTCATTCCTAAGGATCGACTAACCCATTGTATTTCCGACGCATTCACGTTCACTTCCATCGGATTCTGTGAGTAAACGCAGTTACTATTTGGTAAATCGCTGGGAATCCCACGAGGGTCATTTCTATTAGTAATTAGCACTGACACCAGCTGAAGAGGTGAGGCAATCATCGTTTTGATTTCTGAGTCGTTATTGGAGCCTGTATCTCAAGTGCTTAGGCCGTCTTAGCATGCGTCTGTGAAGAATCCGTATTCGTTATACTTGCAGAGTTGTTGCAGTAGCCCTCATCTGTTGCCTGTGAACAGCGGCTATCTGACCGTAACAGCTGTCTTGCTACGTCCGCATGTCTGCTTGGATGCCAGCATGTCAATCGATTTAACCAATGTCGATTTTAATTTCCTCAACCTTTCATTCTACGCTGACTAAAATCGACTGTTAACATCTTCCAGGCTTTGAAACATCGCAGTAAAGGACATGTGCTTTTCATATCCTAATATATTAACAGGCTTTTCGATGCGTGATACTATCGGGATACTAGTCCGTTGTGGAATCTCCGACGAAACAATGCCTGTCATTTCCAAAGGGCGCTGTGCGACTTGCACTTCTTCCGTCTGTGACTCTTGTACAAGGCTGTCCACTTCTTGCACATATTGTCTGAACAAGTTCAGTGCAACTAGCTTCTATAGATGTCCAACTCCAGAAACGGTCACAATGTTCGTTGTACTATCCGCCTGAGGCATTTGATATGCATTGTAAATTTCAGCACAGTCTGCATATCATTTAACAATACTTTCAGAAAAATCGGCCTTGGAAGCACTGAAAAAGAAATTTGAAACAAAATTCAAAGCAACTTCTGTCTCTTCTGCGACCGTGTGGTAAAAAATCCCCTCTAACTGATCATCGCCGTAACATTGTCCCTGCGGTTTACCATTTGATGAATACATGGTGGATCTAAAGTTGAAAAATCGTCTGAACAACTAATATTAACCTGTTGCAAATATTGCTTGTGAACTCTGCTTCTGCGACAAACTTACCGACTCGGCGTTTTCCATGTCTTTTGTGTATACCAAATCCAATGATGTGACGTTACGAAAATGCACACCTCCTTGACGCTATTTACGTACACGTCACGTTGTTTACATAAACAAAGAAAAATTCTCCGCACTATAGGCTTCCTTTATAAACTATTACAAAATCAGTTTTTATATTATTTTTAAAATAAATATTTACCACTGTCTGTAAACCGTGACACGTTCGTAGTTTTTCTTCAGCATCAATGAATCTTTGAAAAAAATAGTGTCTGAATACACGCATATACACAAAAATGGAAATTTTATCCTGATTGGTTAATTCCCAGGCTTTCCTTCTCGTCGTGTTCCTTTTTTAAACGTCAAAAATTAGATTTTTAACGGAGAGAAGTCAAGAACGACATCTTGTTTGACGTAACTTAGCACTCAAAGGCAATAAAAAGTATACAGTTTCGAGTTGGTTTTTTTTGCGTAATCAGTTAATTACAAAATAAGAATAGATAAGAACGCACAATATGTTTTTCCAAATGTATGAAAAAAAACTCAATTCACGCTTCGCCGAATCCTAACAAAAACATAGCTGCGCTTTCTTTTGTCATCACGAAAACATACCTATATAATTCTGACCCCCTTAAACCCCACTTTTATATAGTAAAACTGGGTTTTACAGAGGTATTCATTATTTTTCTTATTTCTGCTCAAAAACATAGATTGTGGGTACTCGTTAGAACCGCCTTGCCGACCACAATCTATGTTTTGAGCAGAGATATGAAAAATATCAGAGATTTTTATCTGAGAATTTTCAGTTTTTGGAGGTGAAATTTTCTATATATTTGAATAGGCATGTTTTCGTAATGGCATGCATTGAGAAAGCGGAACTGATTGGGTGAAATGTCACGTCATGTGTCTGAGGTGTGATATGTCAGTGAGGCAGCACACTTAGTGAGCATTGAACTCCCTGGCACATCCAGACACCGTCGCAATATGACTGAAAGATTGTTGAAAGCGACGTTAAGTCTGAATAATATAATAAAAAATATAAATAATAACCTTCAGATTGAAATCTCTCCGATTGATTAAAATTTAATGTCATACCTGCGCTTGCTCGGGTCCTTTTCTAGTACAGAATAAAATAGAATATAACAGATTTTACATAAAATTAAAGTGCTAGTTGCTAATATACAGTGGAGATAAATTAGAAACTAATCATTTTTTCCGTTTGATAATTTGAAAACAAAAATATATAATAAATGAAAATTAAAAATGAATGAAAACTAGATTGCGCAGTCGATGGCACGCCATCGCAAAATCCCAACGCTCCGTGCTAAAGTTGCTAATAGTGTGACGGACGGAAGGACAGATGGAAAAATAATGTTGCTCTCGCACACCCTTACTATGTGAGGAAGTCATATAGCAAGGTAGGTAAATTCCGCCAGGTGGTTTCGGAGATAGCATGGCGGACGGACAGACAATGATCTTTTGATCCCACCCGAAGGCCACATGGGGAAGAGTGAAAAATATTGTTGCCCTTACTATGTGAGGAAGTCATGTAGCAAGGTAGTTAAATTCCGCCAGGTGGTTTAGGAGATAGCATGACGGACGGACAGACAATGATCTCTTGATCCTACCCGAAGGTCAAATGGGGAAGAGTGAAAAATATTGTTGCTGTCGCACACCCTTACCACGCGGGGAAGTTATGTAGCAAGTTTGTTTAAATTCCGCCAGGTGGTTTAGGAGATAGTATGACGGACGGACAGACAGTGATCTTTTGATCCCACCCGAAGGTCACATGAGGAAGAGTGAAAAATGTTGCTGTCGCACACCCTTACCACGCGGGGAAGTCATGTGGCAAGTTTGTTTAAATTCCGCCTGGTGGTTGAGGAGATAAATTCCGCCCAGTGGTTTAGGAGGAAATAGCGTGTCGAACGGACGGACGGAGGCATTTGTAATATCCCCATTGTGCGGAGATAAAGAAAAATACTAATGGGTCCCAGTAGTCGTCATATGCGAACAGCGAATATTAAGTTCAGTCTGTGCATTTATGCACCGTATAGATTAAAATAAATCATTTTCCGTTGGATAATTTGAGAAATAGAATATAAGAAATAAATCAGAATATAATTAAATAAAAACTAGAAAGCACAGTCGATGACACGCTATCGCAAATCCCCACGCTCTGTGCTAATGTTGCTAATAGCATGACGGACGAAGGGACGGACTCGCTCTCGATCGTGCACACCCTTACCATGAGGTGAAGTCATGTAGCATGTTTGCTTAAGTATATTTGCTAAATCTGAAATTGCAGGACTAGTAGCATTTCTGTAGATGTCAGAGCAGATCGGTTAGTGTCTTACCAAGTCGCAAACCTCGGACAATTGTTCAATTTAAATATGCACAAATTAAACTAGTCGAATTATATATTCATGTAGAGACCTCGTACGTCATGTATAATTATTATTGTCGACCATGTCCACGGATTGTTCCGTTTACCTGTTATGGAACTCGGAGCCAGCAGTTCACGTGCTGATGACAGTAAACTCTGTTTCATTTCAGTTGCATCGTCTATTGCGAAAAAAAAACAACAACACAAAAACGGAAGTTAACCCCATTTGTTTAAAGGTAAAATTTGAAAAAATGTAATCCTTCGGATTTTAAATTTCATTTTTAAAGTTGAATAATAAAAGAAATCCCCGTAATGCCCAGTGTTAATGTTGTGCCTGTTTTCACTGCAGTTTACAATATAAATAAAAACGTGAAACGATAATAACCCGCCATTATCGGATGTGTCGCGGACAGATAACTGTCTAAAATTTATGAAATCCCAAAGCAGATCTCCGTAATATCAATGCACATGCCAAATTTGGTGAATATCCAGATATTTACTCGTTATCGTCCTCAAACGAGTGTACGGACGGGCGGACGGACGGACAGACGCATGGACGTTGTAACGAATAAAAGGTGACACACGGACACACGGACAGCCAACATGATACCTCGCCAACTATCGTGTGGTGATGTATAAAAAGCAAAGAAATATTAACATTACGCCAACTTTTTGGGATAAAATTTTAACTCTGGGGGGTTACAGTCTTTACAAATGTAAAAGATTTTTACCATTTAAAAGTTCCGGTTTTCGTACACATTAGGTAACAACGAATGTTCAATACTTTTTTTTTTTTTTTTTCATGAATGAATTTTCATGTATACTATCAATTTGTGCAGTTTAAATATTTTAGTTATACCATCCTTATACCCGGACTTTTGTTATTTTGATAACCGCGTGCAAAGGTCACAATGACAGTTCATAATGAGTAAACATGTACAAAACAACTACAAATGAGCCTCTTCATGAGAACCTGTCCTTGGGATTTCCGACAAGGTAAGTCTCTAACTTGTATGCTCAGTTACAGACTAGATAGAGTCATGAGATTTATATACTGAAATTAGATGCGTTATACTATCTAAGCAATGAACAACAAAGTTGCTGATCAGACTGCACGGATGCACAGGCAGATGTTTGCAGATGGCAATAACAGATTTTCTCACGACGTGGGTCAAATAATACAGAGAGTGAAAGCTCAGATCAGCCTGTATGACATTTCAGTCTGATCACAATATGTGCTGGATCACTACATTTAATTAGGAAACCATGTTGATGCTACTTTTATACATATGGGTCATAGTTAAAAACTACGAGACAGAAAAGTGGAGAAAATGACGATTCATGTCAGTCTTCATGTCTGCACAATCTAATCTTCAACGCACAGTTAATGTTACCAAAGCGATGCGCAGTCTGATCAGAGTTATTTTTACCTCAGTCTCTCGTCATCTTACCGCTGTTGGCTAGTCTAGCTCTGGTCACTCTGCTTGGTGTTCAATCAATGGAATTTTAGAATGAACTGTCTTATAAAACTGACTATAAAACACCACACACACACACAGAAATTTTATAGCAGGACCATATTAATTTGTCCAATCTGGCTGGAAGGGTGTGAATTACCTATATCCTCTGTGAGATGTTATACCCTGCTGTTCTGGAGGCAGCAGAAGGTAATTATGTTATGGTTACTCAAAATGATTCTGTATCCCGTTATTTTACAGGGGTAGATGTCAAAGATCTCTTTTTTATGGCTCTTCGCTGAGGTGTATCTTCTTGTGTACGTCATAATGTTTGCCTGTTTCAACTGGAAGACGTCAGCTGAGACAAAGCGTGCATCGGGCCAAAATTATACCTTATTATTATACATACTTTTCTTAACACAAAAAAAATTCTCAGAAAATCTTGCAAACTTTACTGGTATCATGGAATCCTATTGTTAGCTGTAATTTAATAAGCAAACTCTTCTAAATGCGTATTTTCATCTATAAGTCACCCAGATACTTCCTACCAAACTTCGAGTCACGGCCTTTCGATTCAGAAGAAGCACAAACTTGATTTGGAAGATGGCGGTCATGGAGGCCATCTTGGATTTCCGATCCAACGATTTAGTTATTTTTTATCTACAAGTCACCCAGATGCTTCTAATCAAGTTTCGAGTCAATTGGTAGGAGGCGTAGGCTTTTAAAGCAAATTGTTGATGCCGCACGACAGACGACATGACGGACAGACTTTGACTGACCACAATAGGTCTAAGCACTTCGTAGTCATCCTTGGAGGGATTAGTTTAAACGTAAATGTACAAGGGTGTTACAAAAGAATTGCTTATTGTGTCATTGCTGGATACCAATGTGCAACTTGAAACATCTCAATGCATACTCGTATAGTGCTATTCAATAACTACACAATTATCTAAGTAGTTGCGGTCATGGTACCAAAGCCGTAATTCAAAATCATAAATCCATAAACGAATGACGAATCAGAATGTTCAGACCAACAGACATGGACCCCAGAACAAAGGGTGTAATCAGGCGTCCGCGGATAGTAAGCATTACTTGGTAAGCAAGCTTCGCCCACCATGCCCATGGGCCTGAACGAAGGAAATATCGGTAGAAGCGTATGTCCGGGATTTGGGAAGTCTACTTATGGCCAGTGACGCACTGGCAAAAACAATTCTGGAAACTGCCACATTGTAGGGATTGACTAGATCATGATGTCTCCCATAGAACTTCTTAAGTGTTGCTACCAGTTTGGTTTTTTGATACCCCTGGCTCAACAACTTTTGAGTGAGCACTTTCCCACGCTCCAAGAAGTCCTGATAATTTGAACAAGTTCTGGCATAACGGATTAACTGTGAAACGTAAACGCCGTATGCTGGTGCAGAAGGGATATTACTGCTCAGGAAAGGAAAGTTAACGATGGGAAAATTGAAGTCATCCCGTTTGTCGTAAAGCCTAGTAGTAAGCTTTCCATTGTCGATGTAGAGATAACAATCCAAGTATGAGGAGGAGGCTGAAGTCTCCGTTGTTTCCTTTATTTCAAGTTCACGTGGGTAGATGAATTCTAAATACTCTGCAAATTTTGTGTTTTTCAGAGACAATACATCATCTATATATCTGTAGGTGAAATTGAATTGTTGTGCGAGGTGTTTCTTGCCTGCTTGGAGGAGACTTTGTACAAACTCCGCCTCATACGAGTATAAAAACAAGTCGGCAAGTAACGGTGCACAATTAGTACCCATCGGTATGCCGATTGTTTGTTGAAATATCCGACCGCCGAACTCCACATAAATATTGTCGATTAGATATTCCAGCATCTTAATGACATCTGCATCTGAGTATTTTTGTGGTGCATCAGAGTGATCCCGAATGAAGTATGTGTCTTTGTAGCCAATGACAACATACTGAAATCGACGGTTACCATTCTTGTGGAAGAAACACTGGTTGATAATTGCCTTTAATTTAGATTTCAATTTATCATGAGGAATAGTAGTGTAAAGAGTAGAGAAATCAAAAGATTTTATACTGTTGACGGAATGAAGAGATTGTGCCTTTAGGTTTTCTAAGAGCTCTTTGGAGTTTTTCAGGATCCACATCTGATTAACACCACTTCTGGCATATGCAGTGTCACAATACTTCTGAAGGCCTTCTTTAACTGCGGTTAGTATTCGTGTTAGAATCTGAGAAAGAGGCTTGGTTGAGCACTTAGCTGAACCAGCAATATATCTCTGCATGTACGGATTCTTGTGAAGTTTAGGAATCCAGTACAGTTTGGGAAGGTCAATATCTTCCTCTGGGAGGGAAATTCCAAATGTCAGCATCACCGAATGGTGGTTTTGTAGAATTTCTTCCTTGGACATAGCAGTAAGATTATATGTAGGGTTTCCGGTCATGGTACTCATACCAAGCTCTTCCATTAAGCAGTTTATATAGTGTGTTTTGCAAACAAACACAATGTTGTTAGATGCCTTGTCGGCTGGAACAACGACAAACTTCTCATGGATTTCAGCTAACTCAGCAGCAACATCTTGATCGTCAAACACCGATTCATGTCGGCGAGACATGGTTCTGCTGAGTACTGAGACACGTCTGTTTACCAAGGACATTACCGATTTAACCCATTCAGACAGTGTGTCAACTTCTACGTCCTCTTTCTTGGCCCAGCGTCGTGCATACTCTTCAACAGAATCCAATATTAATTTAGAATTCTGTTTCCAAGTAAAAGACCTGGGTTCCCTATATTTAGGGCCTTTGGAAAGAATGTCCCTGAGTTTGCTAATCCTGACTATATTGAGGTCACCTGTTATGACGTGACCGGCTGGAATATAACAGAACTCCGATGCTTTACAGGAACACTCTGAGGGGTTTCGAGTAATGTTCTCAGTATTTAGCTCTTGTAGCACGTTTTTGTAATTGAAAATTTTAGGTGCAATGGGAGACGAATAACTGTAGGAGATGATAGGTGGGCTCTGGTTTTTGAAGTAAGCTGGTATGGTTGAAGTCACTTTCTTATGGTTCAGGATATTGCTAATGTTAACGGCGTCAAGACCCTTGTTTCTGAAGTCAAGTTTCAGAAAATCACGAGTGGGAGTCTCTTCTGGAGAAACTGTTTGAAAGATAGACAATTTACCATTTGAATATATGCAGTGGTTTGCTACTTAAGTAAAAATGACTTAGAAATGTCTACTACATATCCCTTGATATGCAACCAAATTATTACAAAATCACCATGGCGGCGAAGAATGTGCTGGTTAACCGCTTAGAGGACTAAGCCTGCCCAGTAAGCGTGTGGCTAGGTAAACTGACCGCGCTCGACATGATTTCATTGGGTTGACTGGGCCGTAAAATCTCAACACAAACAAACATGGCGGCCGACAGGATACCTAAGAACAAATGTGCCCGCTCTTCTCAAAGAAATCTCGATATATGTACCGATGTAAATAACTCAAATATCACTGTAACTACGGCATTGTCTTCGCATCATCATCATCACCATCGTCGTCGTGGACACCATCATAATCATCATCATCATAATCATTGTCATGTCAATATAGAAGATTATATTATTAAAATATTAGTAATAGTAGTGGTGGTGACAACAATAATAATCGCGATGATTATAGTTGTGTTATTATTATTTCTGCTATTAGTGGATAATTATTATTAGGAGTTGGTATAATGATGGTGATTAGGACGACGGTAATTATTGTTATTGTTATTGTTATTATTATTATCATTATTATTATTATTATTATTATTATTATTATTATTATTATTATTATTATTATTATTATTATTATTATTATTATGTACTTCATAAACATACATCATTATTATCTGCCATTCAGGTATTGTGTCAATTTATTGTGTAAATTTACCTATTTCAAGAGATAATTTATATAAGCTTTAACTTTGATAACTTTATGCGATGTATATATTTGAACTTAAATGAATAAAATATTGTTTAAACCAAAATTTGACGAAAAGAAATTTGCAAATGTAGTCACTGGCGATGAAACTTGGGTTCATTATTTTGAACCTGTTAGCAATAAAATATGGACCACCAGCACCAGTAATTTTGCTAAAGGCACGCTAAGGAAGGTTTTGTATGCAAGCTCCTTTGATATTGTAATACAAGTACCAGTGAAACAGGACAAAAGCGTTACTAAAAATACAAAAATATTAATCCTACCCATAATGACAAAAAACCTGCTACTTTATCTTTCTGTGCTGAAGAATGGGATCTGACAGTTTCGTGAGAGACAAGCAATTATGAGGTCCAAAACAAACAGAAATATGGGTCAAATTGACCTACATGTACTTTGAGGTCACTCTTAGTGTCACATGAAACTAATATCCAAGGTATATAGTCTTCGAGATATGAGGCATAATCACTGGACCATGAAATATAGGGTCACACTGACCTAATTATATTTTGAGGCCACTCTTCGTGTCACATGGATTCAAAATAGTGTTCAAGTAATAAGGCATAATCACTGGTCCATGAAATATAGGTCACATTGACCTACATATATTTTAAGGTCACTCTTCATGTCACATGATATAAGGCATAATCACTGAACCACAAAATATAGGTCAAATTGACCTACATATACTTAGAGGTCATTCTTAATGTCACATGTAACTGATAGCGAGCACAGCTCGCGACGCGCGAAGCGCGTGGCGAACGAAGTGAGCTCTACGGTAGAGAATATGATTAATGAAAAGTAACATACAACGATATATACTTTCAGCAGAAATCGCTCTGACCAATTTTCTTCCTGTTTTCTATCCGGAAGTTGTCAAAAGTTGTCACCGGAAGTTGATAGGACTGGCGCTTTGATTTAGGTTGTCGCAATGAAATAATGAAATACAGCTGGATGAACGAACAGCATACGACTGATGAACAGGCGGGTGGACACATGGATTTCCGACGTGGAAACATGATACACCGCCAACTACAGTGTGACTGATGTATAACAAATGATGCTTATCTTGGTCTTCACTGTTTGCAAAGGCAACCAGGCATTTTTTAACAAGGATCTAATACATAGCAGAATATTCACCATGCTAATTCTGCACATTATGCCAGCATCCACAATGAACAAATCTGGCCAGAGATGTCTCTACAAAAACTCTTAAGCATGTATTATCAAAAATCTCAGCTAGTTTGGAAACTGTTTATGTTTGCTTTAATAATAATATAACCATTAGCTGTCAAAATGTTTTAGTTTTAAGAGGATGGAGCTCCAGTCAGCTGGTTTGTAAAAATCTACTGAAATTTGTCATTATGGATAGGATTAATATGTGGTATTGAAGAAATTGAAATAAATAAAAAACAACAACAAACTATTAAACATTGGTTTCAAACATGTCCTACATGATAATGCTCCAGCCCGTCTGCCATTGTTACATTTTTTTTTTTTTTTTTTTTTTTTTTTTTTTTTTTTTGCAAAAAGAGAAAGTAACAGTTTTTACCACACCCTTCTTATATATATATTCACCTGATCTTGTGACGTCTTTTTTTCCCCCGAAATTGTAAACCTTCCTCGCTGCATGGACCAGACAGGTGATTCGATCTGCCGTATATTCCGTACCTTAGCATTATACCGTCGCATTCCGGCAGTGAATTTATCGACTAAAATTATGCATTATTGCTTTGCTTTTACGGACATGAAAAAGAAATTTGTGAAAGTTCCCAGTAAAAGTAAACAACTCTTTTAGAACACCCCTCGTATACTGAATCTATATCAACAGATGTTACAATGCTAGGCCACAGCTTTACCGCGTTTAGGCTTGAAAGCATAATGTACTAATCAATCTACTTATGACATTTCTGATTCTGTTTTCGTTTTTTAACATCATAGTTTCACTGCTGTCTCTGATGAAACATTGTCATGAAAAAGTATTGCTACCTGCTGACATGGTTTGTCACACTGACAGTCTTCGGCAATACAGTCGCTGTCAATGATAAGACATACAGTCTTTTCAGCATGATAAAGCCTTTACTTAATAAATACAAGGCGCGAGAACATTCGCATTCATAATTATCCAGAAGTTGAAGGAGATGCCACTGAGGACCTGACAACCTCAGTACTGACCCGGTTGAATAACATGATTGACGCCTCAGACACAGATGATACGGGTTTCGTTGAGAGTGACATCAGTGTATGTCATCGCATTGGGAGAAAGGGGGCGCGGAAGAATACTGCTACCGATGATACCGCTGGGGCGGGAGCGCCAGGAAGAGCTGCTGAGAATAAGAAGCCGCAACAAATTATTGATTTGTATCGAGAAGATCTGTCATTTAGTGTTTAAACACAAGAGTCTGCTTAAGAACATTGCCGTTTAATAGTATTTACATAAATGATGATCTTACTTAGTTTCGCATGAAGCTCAAGTCCATTGTGAAGGACACTGCGGGCGTATCACAAGATCGTACCATTGATGGGAACATTCACTGCAAGAAAGGGGGAAAAAGCTACGTGATCTCAGACCCTGATCTGTTTGATCTGGGTGCCGAAGTTGACTTTAAAACCCTTGATCTTGAGAAATATGTTTAGGGGAAGGAGGTGACATTGTTCAGTCTTTTGACCAAATTTTAATCACTGAACACAATTACAATGCTATAAATGTTGAAAATTTTCGCGGTTAAATTTGTATCTTTAAATCTTTGCGGTTTGACTTCCAAGTTCCAGACTTTCAGTCATTTATTTCTAATTTTGACATTTGTTTGTCAGAAACCAAACTTGATCGTGTAATTAATAGTTTTAAGTTCATATTTGCTAATAGGGAACTTGCCAGAAGAAAGTCAGGTGGAACTGGAGTATTGATTAAACTGACTTGACCATATATAAAGGTACTTGATGATAAAAATGAAAACTGCTTATGGTTTGAATTGAATTTGTAAGAAAATCATAATAGGAGCTGTTTATTTACCTCCTGAAGGTTCACTTTTGATAAACTTGAATATGACATTTTAAATTTTACTTCTGAAAGTGACATCTGTATTATGTGATTTCAATGCTCGCAGTGGAATTTTGTCAGATTTTACTGACATTGATGAAAGCATTGCTAATAGTTTACTTGGTTATGAATCACAGCTTGTTTTAAGCAAAAATAATTTACAGGAATTACGTTTTCCTTTAGACCGTTATTCAAATGATCAATAATTTTGGATTCCGTTTGATAGAACAAAAGTCTTACAAAAGTCTTTAGATGTTCATGTTGCAAACAGCAGATGTGGGTTAGATGTATTTGTTGGTAAAACAACCTGCAAGTCTAATTGATTATGTTATTTTGTCACCTGAATTGTTTCCAAGTCCATAATATCTGATGTTCACAATGCTATCTCTTTTAACATCACGCAGAGGGATTCAAACACCCCATTACCCCCTGCCACCTGTAATAATGAAAATCAGTCTTACACACGTGCCACTTGGAATAACAATTCAATAAACGATTTTAAAAGTAATATTGATACCGAGCAAATTTTACAGGTTTCAAATAACCTTGACCAACTTTTGCAAGGTCATGATGAAAATGTAAATTTGGAAGGAAATACAAGAATTCCGCGGAAGGCGTCGTCGCACCTGTTAGGGCAAAAGTCATAGGAACCACAATCAGAACGTGGTTATTAAATGTTTATTTCTTTCTTAGCAGTGCTTAGTTGGAAAACTGGGTTGGAAAAAATGTAGACAAAGTGCCTAGTGGGGTACATTTATTGCAGGCCAGTGCCATTCCCTCTAATGGCTAAATCTTCAGCACTGACTTTTCGTATTATACAGCCCAATGATAATGGAACGTCGAAGTAAAATGTGTAAAAGTCACTGGAGCATGAAATATAGGTCAAGGTCACCGGGTCAAGGTACCTGCCAAGTCAGTACATCATGGAGAAGCACTATGCAAGATATGGTGAGTGTAGGCCTTATAGTTGAGGAGTTATCGAAAATCAAAAGTAAAATGTGTCAAATATAGGTCAAGGTCACTGGGCCAAGGTACCTACAAGCCAGTACAATGAGAAAGCACTATGCAATGTTTAGTGGTTGTAGGTCTTATTTTCGAAGAGATGTCGAACATCAACGTAAAATGTGTCAAAGTCATTGGAGTGCAAAATATAGGTAAAGGTCACCAGGTCAAGGTACCTGCCGAGTAAGTACATCGAGAAGAAGCACTATAAAAGGTTTGGTGGTTGAAGATCTTATAGTTGAGGCCATATGGAAGGGCGACGTAGAAGGTGTAAAAGTCAATAGAGCACGAAATATAGGTCAAGGTCACCGAGTCAATATACCTGCAGAGTCCATACATTGAGGAGAAGCACTATGCAAGGTTTGGTGGTTGTAGACCTTATAGTTGAGGAGATATTGAACGTCGACGTAAAATGTATAAAAGGCACTGGAGCTCAAAATATAGGTCAAGGTCACCGGGTCAAGATACCTGCCAGGAGAAGCACCAGGCAAGGTTTGGTGGTTAGAGGTCTTACACTTGAGGAGATCTGGAATGCTGACGTAAATTATGTCAAAGTCACTCCAGCCAAAATATAGGTCAATTTCACCAGGTCAAGGTATCTACCGGGTCAGTACATTGAGAAGAAGCACTTTGCAAGGTTTGATGGTTGTAGGCCTTATAGTTGAGGAGATATCGAACGTCGAAGCAAAATGTGTCAGTCACTGGAGCGCAAAATATAGGTCAAGGTCTCCGGATCAATGTACCTGCTGAGTCAATACATCCAGGAGAAGCACTATGCAAGGTTTGGTAGTTGTAGGCCTTATAGTTGAGAAGATCTGGAACGATAAACGTAAATTGTGTCAAAGTCACTGGAGCACGAAATATAGGTCAAGCTCACCGGGTACCTGCCAAGTCAGGAGGTCAGGGAGATGTGTTATGCAAGGTATGATGGCTGTTGTAGAATTGTAGTTGATTAGAATACTAACTTTGACGTAAGTGTCGAACCGACATAAATGTTAAGACGGACGGACGGATGAACAGACGGACGAACGGAAAAGGGGATGCCTATGTCGCAAAGTCAGGGAGATGTTTCATGCAAGGTTTGATGGTTGTTTAGTCTTGTAGTTGATTAGACATAAATGTCGAACTTTGACATAAATGTTGACAGACGGACGGAAGGATGAACGCACGGATGAACGGAAAAGCGGACGCCTATGTTGCAAAGTCAGGAGGTCAGGGAGCTGTTTCATGCAGGGTTTGATGGTTGTATAGTCTTGTTGATTAGAATACTGACATAAATGTCGAACTTCGACATAAATGTTGACAGACGGACGGACGGACGGACGGACTGACAGACGGACGAACGGACAAGCTCTTTGTAGTGGTTCCATTAGAAATACTTCAAGATTTTGAAGTGGTCTAGTTTAACAACTACATACGCTTTCCTCTTATATTATTATTTATTTAAGGCCTTTAATTCTACTGTTAAGGGAAAATAAATAAATTAAGAAATTGTAACAATGGTTGGCTGTCTTCCCCAGAGCGTTGAGCACGGCCCAGGTCGAATTCACATATATCCATTGTAACACCACCATCACCCCTGACCTCTCAACAGTTATTCAGTTTCTTGATCAGGCGGGGGTGTTCCGTTGCAATTTGGTGTCAGAAGTGGGATACATTAAACTAACTAAAACAGCTGAAATATTTAACACATGTAAGGCATAAATTTTATTTTCGAAACAGTAATATAATCAGGTTGTCAAAAGGGCACACTGGCTGCAGCTGGACTTGTTGGATGGTTGTTTGTTAATTCTGGTAGTTTGAGCCTGTGGTCACTACAGCCGACTTCCTGAAATTAAAAACCTTGGGTCTTTACTATTAAATAAGATAAAATAATCAGGTTTTCTTTATTTCAACATGGCAAGATACCTCCAATGGATTAGTGCGTCCACCTCTCAACACAATATGGATACTGAAACTTACAATGATGGCAATTCAGTTGCAAGTTCCGCCAATTCTTTACAAATGTCCTTGCTTGAAAGCAAGCTAGAATATAAACAAGACCAGAACCACTATTCGCAGACCTCAGTCAGATGGTATGGTTGAAAGGGCCAATCGTTCTATCCAGAATATGATCTCATCCCATATTTCAGACACACAGAACGACTGGGATGAACATATACCCCTACTTATGTTGATAACACACACACACACACACACACACACACACACACACACACACACACACACACACACACACACACACACACACACACACACACACACACACACACACACACACACACACACACACACACACACACACACACACACACACACACACACACACACACACACACACACACACACACACACACACACACACACACACACACACACACACACACACACACACACACACACCACACACACACACCACACACACACACACACACACACATGATCATCTGTATATGCATGCTCATAATTATTTTATGTCACTGAATGTTTTTGCCCGAGAGCATGCAGAGTGTTTTATCCTGTTAACTGGCGGACTTCTGCCAACTTATGTGTATAATTTATTCTCAATTGATCAGCATGTTATAATATATTAATTTGAACTGTCTATAGTTTGTACTCTTTGTATAGTTATAATTTGTACGGATTGCTGTCCCCATAAAGCTTCTGCTGTTGACTGTTGACTTGACTGCAGATATATAGCTGTATCTCTACTGATGATTACTGTAGTGTCCGCATAGAGCTGAAAATATAAATAGATAATAAAAGTTCTCAAGATAAGAAAGAGATAAAGAGATAAAGAGATAGCAAATTTCACTTTACCTACAGAATGCTGGATTGTATTTTGCTCCTTAAACTGTCGTAATTGCCTGCTAGTTAGGTTGGCAATTAATGAAGACAATTTTTTAGGAATCAGAAGCTGTTTCAGCTGAGTGTTGGTATCAACTTAAAGGTTGTTTTCTCTGCAGGGATACCACTTCAAGTGTTTGTTGTGTCGACATGTATCGAAGTATTTTAAGAATAAGTATGATCCCGACGCCACCTCCAAGACCAGCATTCAGGTGTTGGATACCAGTTCGCCGTTTGTGGTCTTCTCTTCCATAGAAGAAACATGCGTGTGACGGAACGGAGAGAGACATGGAGAATATTCATCGGGAGACAGGTGTATCGGGTGAAGAGGCAAGGCTTGTAGAATTCATTGAAGAAAAACATGATCGATTTTGGCAATATGTCGAGATAGAGGGGCCAGAAAGCCTAAGATCAGTTGAGGTCAAAACCAATGGCGTGGCTAGAAAGCCGAGACCTAGAAAAGAGTCACCTAGACCTAGACAAGAACCAAGTACAGCAACTACCCCACTGCCCTGGGATGAGCCGGAACCAATTGAACTAAGCGAACCCCTAGGAAAAAGGAAAGAAGAGAGACTGTAGGGCCAGATCTATCATGTAGCTCCTCATCAAGTAGCTCCTCATTTTCTGAGGAGAGTGCTGATTCCTCTGAGTCAAAGAGTGACTCAGACGATGAGCCTCCTGTGGAACGTACAAAAACAGGCAAATCACGCGACAAAAAGCATGAAATAGGACAAAAGGAATGAGAAAGTAACACTGACACTGACATTTACATGGATATAGATGTTGCTAATCTATATCCATATATGGACTAGAGATGGAATGTCTTAAAAGAGGATGAGAAGTGAATACATACAGAAAGAGCGTCGCGTTAAAAATCGGTTCTACAAACATTTGAAATTTCCAAAATAACAAGAGGCCCACGGGCCACGGTTCGCTCACACAGCCACTGCAGACATGCAGATGTTATGCAACATTTTTCCAATCCTATCATCGCAACTAATGAAAATATCATCATTTGAGCAGTTCTTAGTTTTGAAGAAGAATATATGGGCCTGACAGTCAATGGAGCATGATCATTTGAATAAACTATCAGTCACATTTCAACAGAAGGATCAATGTGAAATTTGGTGGAAATTGGCTAAGTGGTTTCTGAAGAAACATGATTTTATACATGTAAACAGCACAGTGGCAGGGAAATATTATAAATAGAAACCAGATGATGGCCATCTTAGATTTCCAATCAGAACAATTTTAACTACTGTTGATCTACAAGTCACTTCGATACTTTCAATATAAATGTATATGGCCCATACAAATAGGGAAGCAAATTTGACCTTGGAGGTAAAAAGGTCAAATGTCAACATAGAGCCATCATTTTAACAATTTTGGTAGATCTCCTGTCCCCCATAATTTGTGCAAAGATTAGGGCCCAGGGCTTATTTGGCTATGGAGAAGAAGATTTTTAAAGGTTTTTACCATATATGGGCATGATCAATGGACCATGCCCATTTTAGCAATCTTTCATTCTCCTGCCCATGGAGGCTCTGCATGAAATTTGAGCAACACTGGCCCGGAGGCTTCAGAGGAAAAGCCATTTGAAATTAACATGCTTTCCATACAAATGTATGGGGCCCATACAAATGCATACAGAAGCAAACTTGACCTCGCCGTAAAAATGTAATGTTATTTTAGCAAACTTTGGTAGAGCGCCCGTTCCAGGTGATATATGCAAAGATTCAGCCACAAGCCATCCTCGGTTCTGGAGAATAAGATTTTTAAAATTTTTTCCCATACAAATGCAAAGGGAAGCAAACTTGACCTTACCGTAAAAAGATCAAATGTCAGCCCTAAATGTACGACCATTATTTTAGCAACTTTGGTAGACCCCCTGTCCCCGATGATTTATACAAAGATTCAGCCCCAAAGCATCCTCGGTTCTAGAGAAGATTTTTAAAGGTTTTTACCATATATGGGCATGGCGGCCATCTTGGTTAACGAACCGTGACCATTTTAGCAATCTTTCGTTCCCCCTTTCTAAGGCTCCATATGAAATTTGAGCAAAATTGGCCCAGAAACTCCAGAGGAGAAGTTGTTTGAAATTCTGAACATTTTTCGCATACAAATGCAACAAAATTGACCTTACCGTAAAAAGGTCAAATGTCAATGTACGACCATTATTTTAGCAATTTTGGTAGCCCTCTCGTTCCCGGTGATATATGCAAAGATACAGCCATAAGGCACGCTCGGTTTTGGAGAAGAAGATTTTTAAAGGTTTTTCCCATATATGGGCATGGGTATGGCGGCCATTTTGGTCAACGGACCGCGACCATTTTAGCAATTTTTCGTTCCCTCACCCTAAGGAGGCTCCATATGAAATTTGAGCAAAATTGGCTCAGCGGCAGGAAGTCGTTTGAAAATGTTAACGGACGGACACACGGACGCACGGACGGACGGACGCACGGACGGACGATGGACGAAAAGTGATCACAGTAGCTCATCCTGAGCTGAGCTCAGGTGAGCTAAAAGTCAATGGACTAAAATACACGAAGAAATACTAGGACAAGAGACAGAACAATATTTATCGGAAGATGGCGAACACATCCATGGAATTAGATAACATTCAACCCTCTTTATGCCGATACACAATGCAACGTCGTTATGATGAATGTTTGACTGCCATAGAGCCTTAGCTAAGGGGTTGATAGACATTATGACAGACTTCGTTACTTCAGGAGACAATGGTTTCGCCTCTCTGAGGGAAAGAATGCTGTCGTTGTGACGAGGGTTCACTATATAAGTTAGCTCAGTAAAGGAAGGCTATATATTTATGTGTGATAGGAGCATATCTTGTAAGCGTAATAGTCATTATAGTTTTACAGTGGAGCTTCAATGACTCAAACATCGATGGCTTGATTACTTTGGCTGTCATTCACTGGATTATGCCATTCGGATTTTATCGCCTTGATACCCTATGTACCGTAAGGACCGAAAGTACCGCATGACTCGTAATGACGTCATTAGGCGCGTGAATTTCTCTAGTATAAATACCGGATTTCCATGTATCGGATGGTTGCTGATAGTTAGCAGCCTGCTGTAGGCTTTCGCCAGAAGTTGTTAGCTGAGGCTTATTGCCACGTGTTGACAGGCGCAATGCCACCCAGGAGATTGCAGTTAGGACCAAAAGAGGTCTCATAATCAGTTTGTTTACATTTTTCCCCCACCCTACCTCTTTGCTTTCTATTGTTGGTGGAAACTCTGATCCTTTCTATTCTCCTAGGCACAGGCTATTTTGCGTAAGACATATTTTTCTTCTAATACATGTTTTATGGAGAAATACAGATACTTATGCCTCTTTATCATCAAATACCCTCTTTATCTGTTTCTTATTTGCATAAAATTCCAGTAGCACTATTTTAGTAGCATTCACTGAAAAAGATGAAATAAATAAATCCATTGTCCAGGAAAAGCATAATTTTGTAGCACAGACATTTTTCGCAAAGACGTTTGAAAATTATTACTCATCACGCTATGGACGGATTCAGCAGACAACAAATTAATAAGAATTTGTTGTTATTTTTCCATAAAATAGGATTTGACAGCTCATGCGAATGATCTCCATGGGGGACAATTTGCATGAAATGTCAAATCCTATTTTCTAGGAAAAATAAGAAAAAATATTTCTTTCTTTTAATAATGCCCTTCTGTTTTTAGTAAATAATGATTGATTATTGAAAATACTGGAAACATATTTTGTCATAAAAATGCAATATATGTACAATGGAAAAATAATTTCACAGTTCTCAATTATATGAATTACCCCTGATAAGGCCCCAACTAAGGAGACTGAACATCCTTATAATGACCACATAATCACTTAGATAAGATAAGCCTTTGATGTGCGCTCTGTTATCGGGACTGCATATAAAAATAATCACTGACCTGACTTCTGAACATCGTACGGTGATTGCTTCAGGGCTATTTATTGATAGACTAAAATCATTATTAAGGTTCACTTAAATCACTGTGCCCTCCAAATAGTACTGTAAAATATCAATAGTGTGCATCATATTACTGGCAAACTTCTAGCCAGTTTTTCAATTAGGCAAAATGAAGGACCACAGTCAGTTTTCCGAGCAGTCAGAACTCACAACTTTACTAGCTATAGATTTAGACAATTTGAATCAAACTTTTCTCATATTTGCTTTTATTTGCTTTTATAGGCTCAATTTGGTTCAACTTAGATTTAACCTAGTTGGTAACTTCTTAAATGCTGGTATTGAACAAGCAGGAGCAAGGGCGACCAAATAGAAATAGTGTATAGTGAAGTTATTCAGTCACCTGCTGCCTGTTCAAGATGGCGGCCCCCACGAGAATGATTGCACAACACCCGGTAAGAGAGAATGATTCACAGCTGACATCCGGTTCCGGCGATTTGCATAACATTTGTTCCATGGCACTCATATGATGTTTCCATGGTAATCACCCCACGAGAATGATTGCACAACACCCAGTAAGGTCTGAGAGAATGGTTCCCAGTTGACATCCGGTTCCGGCGATTGCATAACGTTTGCACCATGGCAGTCATATTATGTTTCTATGGTGATCACCGGCCATTGGTATTGCACAACTATTGCATCATGCGCCTACCCCTATAAAATTGCCTTGTCAGGCTTTCCTTGGCTAATTTTAGGTATGACTATAAACAAAGGATTTGCTGTGGTAAAAATACGCTCATTATCAAAGTGCTCTTCATTTTACGATTTTATTCTAAACTGAATACTTCCGGTCAATCTACCTTTATGGAAATCGGATAACTGAAAAGGTAAGGTTGATATATTTTATTCAGTTTTTAAGTACTATGAATTGTGTCTAGCCAGATGAAGCTTTTGATTACCTATTGTTAAAAACAGCCGATAGATAGACTGTGGTATTTTATTTGACGATATTTACTATTCACTGAGCTTTCATTTGTGTGATCTTAGATCTCAAAAATACTATTATTGTCAGTATTTTAAAAAAAAAATAATAATAATGCTGGTACCTCAACCGTTAGCAAAACATAGTATGGCAAGCAATAAAAAGAACAAAACAAAAAAAACCATATATAATGGTCCCCAAACAAAATAGTGACTCTACTGAAGAAAATGGTAGAAACTCAGTGCTTTAAGTAAGGGTCAAATATAATTTTACACTTAAAAGAGAGTCACTATTTTGTTAAGGGGAGAAATTTTTGTCGGTTTAATATGACTGTATTAATTGAAAAACAAGAACGATACTGATTTTTAATTAGGTGCATCAATTTTAATCGCATTATTTGAACTTTAACATCTTATTTACAAGTCAAAATTTGAAATTATCAGTCTTTAGACTGAATTCATCTAGTTTGCATTATTTAAATATCCACTGATTCAAATTTGGGTTAACTCTTTGAGTGTGTAATTTACTGCTATTTTTTTTTTCTTTTTGCAGTTGCTGACTTTATAAAGACATTCTTTTTGTAACATCCAATATGGGGTTCACGTGCGAACAGTGCAGTAAATGAATCTGAAAATCACTTTTTTAAGAGCCGAGTGTTTAAAAAAGTTCGATTTGGATCTCATTGGGATAGCGGAAACGCATCTGAAAGGAAATGACGTATTGTATGAAATAGACAGTATGTACATGTAAGAGCAAAGAAAGGATCCGGTGGTGTTGGTTGTTTTGTCAGAAACAGTATTACACAAACTTATAATGTAAGCATCATTGACGAAGATTTTGAAGGGATTTTATGGCTTAAATTTTGCCCACGTACAAATGAAAAGCCTTTCTATTGTTGCATCTGTTATTTACCGCCCTCTGACTCTACAAGAAACATTGACCTAGGTGAAGTCTACGATACTCTCCTATTTCAGATCCATAAATACTATAAAGATGATTTTTTCTATATATGTGGCGATTTTAATAGTAGGTGTGGCGATCTAGAGGATTTTATTGCTGGGGTGGACTCAATATCAGATCGAAATGTCATTGATTATTCTATCAACAAGGAAGGTGAACGGTTCCGTGAATTTCTCATTGACTCCAATGAACGGTCGGAACTGCCAGAATAACGATGTTACCTTTTTAAGTACATCGGGTTCGTCCGTCATTGATTACTGTGTCGTGCCTTATGAATATATTTCTAATATTCAAGATTTCAATGTACAACCCACTTCAAAGTTGATAAGTGGTAGCAATATCCACTAATACGCTTGACTCGCCTGGTACATATCCTGACCATTCACTGCTAGTTTGGACAATTGTGGTAGAAAATAGAGTAATGCGTAACCGCAGTAGTTCGAGTAAGACGACAAGCTTTGAAGTCTTCGATCGAAATATACCCATGGACTTTTCAGATAGTCAGTCAGAGGCTTTAAACACATATATTACGCAAATAGAGCAGGACGTAAGCTCACAAGAAGAATTAGACAATATTTATTCACATTTAATGCGATCAATTAAAGAGGAAATGTCTTTATCCCATTGAACAGTTAAAGTAACGTCAGGGAGTTCTAACCGGAAGCGAAAGACCCTGATGGACAACACATTTGGCTGATTTATGGAATAACCAGTGTGATGTTGAGAAATCCATGCTTAAAAGCAAATCCCATACTGAGCGTAAAGTTTTGCGAAAGCGTTTCATTGAAAAGCGAAAAATATTCAATCGTGAGGTGCAGCGTTCTAAACGCGCGTATATACTCCAGAGGCAAACGGAAATCGATAACTTAGAGGCTACGAATCCGAATTTGTTTTGGAAGGAAATTGGTAAAATAGGAATTGGACAGGAAAGAAGGAAATTTATTCCCATGGAAGTGACCCGGGATGATGGTAGTATATCTTCCGATACGGGCGAGGTACTCAATAAATGGAAAAAATAGTTTCGAAACACTGTTTAACCCTGTAAATGGGAACGTAGAAAATATCTGAAAATAACCCTGCAAATGACTCACAAGCCGATGCTCCCCTGTGTTTCACTGAGCCTATACACCTTTCTGAAGTTGCACAAGCATTAAGACATTTAAAATTAAATAAATCTATAGGAATCGATGGCATACCCGCTGAGGTTTTAAAAAGTTCATCCTTATTACACATATTATGTTCACTATTCAACAGGTGTTTTATTCTCGGTAAAGTGCCGCAAATCTGGAATAGCGGAATTATAATAGTCCCGGTACCGAAATCTACGACTAGTAATGCACGTGAACCGATGTCCTATCGTGGAATCAATGTAACGCCGGCTATATACAAGCTCTACTGTAACATTCTAAATGAACATCTACAAAAATGGGAGCAGGAGCAAGAGATGATAAAATGATACCCAAAATGGATTTCGAAAAGGTCGCAATACCATTGACCACGTGCTGTCCTTAACGAACATCATAGAGACTCGTAAATGTAAGCGTAAATCAACTTTCGTAGCTTTTATTGACTTTCGGAGCATATGAATCTTCTGTTAAAAAAAATTAGGTTCCCTTGGAATATGTGGGCTATAAGGGCTTTAGCATCATTATACGAGAACGTGAGTTGTTGTGTTAATTGTATTGTATCGCTCGCTCATATAGGTGTGGCACTTGGGGTTTGGGCACAGCATAACGGTACCTTTATATATATATATATATATATATATATATATATATATATATATATACAAAAAAATTATCCTAAGAAAATCTGTAAACACATTGCGGTAAAACTGTTGGTTTACTGGCGTAAACATTGCATCATTGTTTTTTTAGCCATGCTTTCGAAGAATGAGAGATACTGTCGGAAAAATATGAGTGAGAACTACTTCAATCAGAGACCAGCCAAGATTGTCATCTTGATCCTCAGCCTCTTTAAGGACCAACCATTTGGCATTTGGCTATCGGGGTGGGGGTTGGGAGGAGGGGATGGGGAGATTTTTGATATGCAAGAAAATAATACATTGGCTAAGTGGGTTATGACCTCAAAAATAATAAAAAGTCTATTTCTTACTAGCACATGCAAAGTTTTTGTGCTGTTTCCCAGGGAATGTGGTGTACAAAAATTTCTTTCAACTTGGCATGAATGCCCAGTACTCTAGCGATGTTAAAGCGGCTACAGGCAATAAGAATTTGCACCATTTACATTTTAAAGACACATTTTGGATTGCATAGCACCCTAATGACCATAAGCAGATAAAAATAAGAAATTCTTGGTGATTTTGGCAACCCTTATAGGTAAATTAGGTTTGATATCAGCAAAGTTTATGATGAAGTTAGAGAACAGGTAAGGTATGTTATTTGGTGATAATTTGATGTTTTTTTTTTTGTTTTTTTTTTTCATTCAATAAAATATAGCTGGTTGTTATTCATAAGAATTGCCTCTCCAAGGCAGCTCTAATGAATACCCACAACATGTTTTATGGAGAAATACAGATACTTATGCCTCTGTATCATCAAATACCCTCTTTATCTGTTCTTATAAAATTCCAGTTGCACTATTTTAGTAGCATTCACTGAAAAAGATGAAATAAATAAATCCATTGTTCAGGAAAAGCATAATTTTGTAGCACAGACATTTTTCACACAGACGTTTGAAAATTATTACTCATCACGCTCAGGACGGATTCAGCAACTTTTCTCATATTTGCTTTTATTTGCTTTTACAACATGAACTTCTTAAAGGCATCTTAAATGCTGATATTGAACAAGAAGGAGCGACCAAATAGAAAATTTTGATAGTTCGCAGGGCATCCTGATGAACATTATACGGTTCCCATAAACAATGCATTTATTAATCCTTTCCATAATAACAAAAAACCTGCTACTTTGTAGCAGCTCCAATCTTTAGGATCTGACAGCTTCATGAACTTATAACCTCCAAACAAAACAAATATCCACAAGTTAATAAAGTGAAGTGTATGATAATGCAAACCATATTTACATGCAGTTTTGCTGCCACATGCTTACGTAGGTTAACCCATTGAAGACTGGAGACCCCTAAAAGTGTAACTGGCAAACAGTGCAGACCCAGATCAGACACCACAGAATGTGGTGTCTGATGTGCACTGTTTGCTAATAGTTCAACCATTTGTCTTAAGGAGTATATTTATCAGATAGGCTGACATACCTAAAATCGAAAATGGATTCTTACAATATATAGTGTGGGAGAGTTTATTAACCCTTAAAATGCCAAGAAAACCTATCGGAAAATGTCGTCTGCTGAATATTCTTGCAAACTTTTCCCACCTATTTTTGCATAAAGGCGAGCAGTCTGATCTGGATCCACACTGTTTGCAAAAATGACTTTTAAAATTACAAGCAGACGACAAAGCAGCTGACAATTGTGGTGATTGGCAGTTTAAGGGTTAAAAGAAAAAAGTCTTAATGATCTGAGTTATATTTAATTATCTTTCATTTCGATTCCTGAAATAACAAAATTTATCAGTTTGCAATGCATGTGTGCAATGCAGTCTAGTCAATTTCATATAATAAAAATAAGATGGGTATTGAACACTACTTGGGGATTTTATAAATTCTTTATAATTATTATGTGAAGAACCCTTCACAGGAAACCAACTTATAATATGCGATTATCGAAACTCTAGTCAGCCTGTGCATTACCATGGTCTGATCACAGTCTGCTAACTGTGCTGCCTACAATCCAATTGAAGGCTCAAATGAATGTTGTGATTATACGGAGGGACATACAATTGTTGTTAATAGAAATTAAACCTATCGTATGCTAGTTTGTCGGTGGCGTGGTTCAAAGTTTTTAAGAGCTCATAACTTCCACATCTTATGATGGATTAAGTTCATATTTGGTATGATAGACATTAGTCCAAAGTTTTATGCAGTTTTATCCCCTGCCTCCACCCCCTACCTGACCTTGACTTTTCACGGATTTAGGATGTGTATGTTTAAGGTTTGAATTAAAGCTTTTAGGACCACACTATTTCCAAACCATTGGCTGGATTTTGTTCATATATAGTATGAGGATTGATATTGATCCAGTATTTTATGCAGTACCATCCCACCTCTTTACATGGCCTGAAGGTCAAGTATATAGACAAGAATGTTTTGTTTAAATTTTTATTAAATATTTCGGACCTCAATATTTGCAATCCGTTGGATGGATTTTGTTCATATATAGTATGACTACAGATATTGGTCCAAACTTTTACACAGTACAATCCCCACCCACCTACCTGACCTCAAGGTCAAGGTCACAGACTTTAGAACTTTCATGATTAAATTTTCCATTAAATTTTTTAGGTCCATATTATTTCCAGTTCGTTGGATGTATGTTGTTCATTTATAGAATGATGAAAGATTTTAATCCAAACTTTTATGCAGTTTCATCCCCATCCCACTTACATAACTTCAAGGTCAAGGTCAGACAGAATTTTTATGTTTATCTTTTGCGTTAAAGCACATTATTTCCAAACCATTGGCTGGGTTTTGTTATACATATAAAGTTCAATGATAAATACTGGTCCAAACTTTTACGCAGTGCCATCTCCACTCCCTACGTAACCTCAAGGTCAAGGTCAGAGACTTAGAATTTTTATGTTTAAGTTTTGTGTTAAACTTTAATGACCACAGTATTTCCAATAGATTAGATTGCTTTTGTTCATATATAGTAAGAGATATTGGTCCACATTTTACTCAGTGATCAGCATCCTCCCACCTGCCCTCAAGGTCAATTTATAAACCTCCAAATCTTGGAAATTTTATGTTTAAGTTTTGCATTAAAGTTCTTAGGACCACATTATTTCCAGTCCTTTGGATGTATTTTGTTCGTATTAATATGGTGAAAGATAAGGGTCACAGAACTTTTATGTTTGTTTTACTTTTAAGTTTTATGGACCACATTATTTCCAAACCAATGGATGGATTTCGTTCATATGTAATCTGATGATAGATATTAGACCAAAATTTTACACATTCCTTTATATAACCTCAAGGTCAAGGTCATGGACTTAGAATTTTTATTTTTACGTTTTAAATTAAAGTTTTTAGGTCCTAAGTATTTACAAACCCTGTAATGGATTTGGTTTATACCTGGCATGAAGATATATTTTGGTCCAAAACACTATGCAGTACTATCTTGTATAGCAGGCACATTGTTTAGTTTTGTTTACAGGATGTGTAGGCAGATCTGTCCTGGCTGGAGAATAGTGCATATTTTTAATCCTTAATGTGCCATGTAAAGTTATAGCAGGGGACGTTCACGAAAGCATCCTCTCAATAATCTTCCTTCAAAATCTGTCTAGAAAGATTTCAATGTATGTTGTTTGGGCGACAAATAAAACTTTTTATCACTATGGAAGCTGAGGATGAAGATTGGGATCGCCTAACGCTGATAAATAAAGGAATCAAATATATTAATTTACCTACTATATTTAATGACATATACACAGCTTCATCAGTGCCTTATTATTTCGAACAGAGGGAATTTCCAACTATTTCTTATATATAACAAGCCATAATCAATACATTTTTTTTTTAAATTTCAATAAACTTGTGTAAGATCTTGACATTCATAATAACATCCCTGACAAATGAAATTGGAAAGACTCCACGTTTAATTATCCTGCAGCTGGTCACTACAGAAAATCTTAAAATCATTTCAGATTCAAGAATTCTTTAAATAGTTTCTATGGGCCCAAAATATGTCCTATTCGTTTAGATTTTATTAGATGTAGGGTAGAAATAGCTTCTGCATTGAAAGGTTTTGATAATCAATGATGTAAACAAGAACATGTTGAGCATATGATTTAAAGGAATAGAAATGTTATCCAAAAATAATAATTTATTACCACCTAAACTAAATCTACTTTCCGGCATCTGACGCAGGGCATTCAAGAATTTCATAAAAAGCTTGCTTTGAGTCCAGCTAACAAGGCCGCAAACGACGTTGTCATTGTTTTACAGTTACATTATACTGATACATGAAGACTTAAATAGGAATTGAGCGGCATCAAGGCATAACAAGAGGCCTATGGGCCACAACACTCACCTGAGTTAAATGCTGTAAGTAAATCAGGTCATTTACTCATGATTCCCTATCAGCCTGTCAAGTTTCAAGGTAATGGCTTAAACAGTTTTTGACATATCTTGCTTACAAGGTTAAAATGCTTAAATTTTCAAAGGGCCATATTTAGACAAAGAAGGGGGAAAAGATGAACATTTCTATGAAATCATTTTGAAATCAGGCCACTGGCCAAGGAGGGAATGTCGTTTAATGTTGTTTTTTTTTTATTATTTTTATTATTTTTTTTTTGTTGTTGTTTTTGTTTTTGTTTTTCGATTTTTATCTCTGGTCGCCATTTTGTTCAGCCGAGCAGAACTATTTTAACAGTTTTGGTAAAGAAACAATTCTCTGAAATCACTTTAAAATCAGGCCACTGGTAAGGAGATGTCTTTTAAAGTTTTGTTTTTCTATCTTTAGCTCTGGTCGCCATTTTGTTCAGCCAAGGATCTCTGCAAATATTTTGAAATCGGGCAATTGGTCAAGGACGAGATGTCGTTTGAAGATTTTCTGTTTGTAGCTCTGGCGACCATCTTGTTCAATAGAGTGGAACCACTGAGGCCATCTTGGAATTCCGATCAACAAAATTTTAGCTTGTTTCGATCCTGTTGCTACAGAGCAAGTTTCAGCTCAAAACGACCAAAAGTTTGGGAAGAGATGTCGAAAATTGATTTTCAAGATGGTGGCGGCCATCTTGGATTTTCTATCGGCTCATTAAGCTATATTGTGTCTACTAGGCGGGATGCCATCATCAAGATTCAATTCCACTGGATTATAGAGGAGATGTCCAAAATATGAATTCTCAACATTTTCCCCCATAAACATGTATATGGCCCAGACAAACGCATGGGGAAGCAAATTTAACCTTGCCATAAAAAGGTCAAACGTCAACATAGGACCATCAGTTTTAGCAATTTTGGTAGATCTCCTGTCCCCCATAATTTGTGCAAAGATAAGGCTCCAGGGCTTATTTGGTTGTGGAGAAGAAAATTTTAAAGGTTTTTACCGTATATGGGCATGGCAGCCATTTTGATCAATGGACCACGACCATTTTAGCAAACTTTCGTTCTCCTGCCCCAAGAAGGCTCCAAATGAAATTTGAGAAACACTGACCCAGAAGCTTCAGAGGTGAAGTCATCTGAAATAATCAACATTTTTTCCATACAAATGTACCGGGCTCATACATACGAAAGCAAACTTGACCTTGCGGTAAAAATGTCAAACGTCAATGTACGACTATCATTTTAGCAACTTTGGTAGATCTCCTGTCTCCGATGATTTGTGCAAAGATTCAGCATGAAGGCATCCTCTGTTCTGGGGAAGAGTTTGAAAGGTTTTTACCATATATGGACATGGCGGCAATCTTGGTCAGTGGACGGCAACCATTTTAGCATCTTTCTTTCCCCTGCCCCAGGGAGGCTTCTAATGAAATTTGAGCAACATTGGCACAGAGGCTCCAGAGGAGGTCATTTGAAATTCTCTACATTTTTCCCATACAAATGCATAGTTCGACTTTGCCGTAAAAAGGTCAAATGTCAACGTACGACCAATATTTAAAAAAAAACTTTGGTAGACCTTTTGTCCTCGATGATTTATGCAAAGATTCAGGCATAAGGTATTCTTGGTTTTGGAGAATAATATTTTTAAAGGTTTTTACCATATATGTGCATGGCGGCCATCTTGGTCAATGGACCGTTCCCCCAACCTAAGAAGGCTTCATCTGAAATTTAAGCATTTATTGGCTCAGCGGCTTCAGAGGAGAAATCATTTAAAAATGTTAACGGACGGACGCACGGACGGACGACGGACCAAAAGTGATCACTATAGCTCATCCTGAGCAGAGCTCAGGTGAGCTAAAAAGAGACCAGAAGAAGAGAAGTCAGCTGTCTTTGACCACTGAAGTTTTCTGTTAATGTTGATGAACAACAAGACAAGCTTCTTATGATATATTGGTTAAAAAACATTAAAGCAAAGTTTAACGCTAATTCAAGTTCTTGTACTTCTGCTCAACTTTCTAAACTATTAACTTCTTGCCTCACTGTTGTGCGTTCAGTTTTTCAGCATATGTTTTTTTCTACGTTTTATACAACTTTGCCCCATAATTTAATCAAAGAAAGTTACAGAATTAATTGAGAGTATTTCCTTCTGATGACCAAAAACGGTTTAAACTTTGGTCTTGTCAAAATGTTTGTGATGCATTATCATACCGTTTAGGCAACGTTTCATTAGATTTAGCACTAAGTTACACAGACAAAGTGTGGGAATTCCGATGGGTATTAATTGCGCTCCTCTTGTAGCAGATTTGTTTTTGTTTTGTTATGAAAGAGAGTTAATGATGTCTCTTCCAGATAATCATACACGCTAATACTATTGAAGCTTTTAACTCAACTTCCAGATACTCGGACGACCTTTTGAATATCGACAATTCTTACTTCGAAGGAATGGTCACTCAAATTTATCGTACTGAACTGCAGTTGAAAAAAAAAAAAAAAAAAAAAAAAAAAAAAAAACTAATTCTATTGATACCGAAGCCTCATTTTCAGATTTATAAATTTCTAACAGTTTTGTTTAATCGAAAATGTATTACAAACGCTTTGATTTTGATTTTGACAGTGTTAATTTCCTGTTTTTGGATGGTGACATTCCTCGTATCCCTTCTTATGGTGTTTACGCTTTTTCTCAACTTATTCGATTTGCAAGAGTGTTTAGTCACTTGTCTGACTTCAATGTTTGTAACTAAATTTTGACCGCCAAATTTCTCCAACAGGTGTATCGGTATCATAAACTTCGGAAAACTTTTTTTTCTAAGTTCTATCGTCAACACTACGAACTGGTGTCGATCCGTGTTGATTGGTCTAGAAACATTGCTGCTAATGGGTAGAGCAATTTTGCCTAATATACGGCGATAGTACATACTTCAAAAGACATAGACCCTACATACATACGTAATATATATGAATGGGAACTTGGTACTGAGGAGTAGTGGGTGTTGGGAACATATTATCATAATTTTTACATTATGCATTCAGTTTTGAGAAGGATAATTCAAGTCAGATATACCAGGCACGCGTATTCACTGTATTCATTTAACCATGATTTCCAATCAGTGTTGTGGTCTCGTCATTCTGTTGCAAGAAAATTATCCCGACGGGAAAGGTAACAAAATGTAATTTCCATCGTTTTGAACAAGGTACTAATTTAGAAGTTTTCGGGGTGGGGTAAACAGGACTGAACGATCTCCCCATAAGGCATAAAGCATACATTTTCCTTACTGCTATGATTCAAACATCGAACCACCTGAATATGTAAAACAAATGAATATTGTTATTTCTGTAATCTGGTCTTCGAGAAAGTTCTCGCCTAACTGCAATATCTCCTGCAAATATTGGCAATCAAACACTTTTCCGTGACTGGAAAGTCAGTTCGACCCAAACGTGGTGTTCGAGCCTACTGCCTACTGAGTTTGAGCAAGTGTTCGAGCCTACTGCCTACTGAATTTGAGCAAGTGAAGTTCGACTATATATATATATATATATATATATATATATATATATATATATATATATATATATATATATATATATATATATATATATATATATATATATATATATATATATATATATATATATATATATATATATATATATATATATATATATATATATATATATATATATATATATATATATATATATATATATATATATATATATATATATATATAGGGAGGAATATGAAATACCACTGGGCTGAGTGAGTTCGAATCCATGCCGGCTACGACGGCAGCGTCTAGCCCTTCAGAGTCAGGAGACATATATATGTTGTTTAGTTATACATTATAAATTTGATTCAGATAAAACATTTTACCATTTTTATATCTAATCAGTTTGTATCAACTATGCCTACATGCAAACAAAAAAGGCCCATACCTGCATGCAGATAACATCTCAAGAGGCTGATTAGACAGCGCGCATGTTCAGAATGTTGCATACACAGGATTATGCAGTTTTTCAATAAGAGAAATGGCGAACATCAAGTGAATGGACGTCTTCTGAGCATTTTGTACATACAGCCTGATAGGAGATTAGCTTGCAGATCCACACAGTCTGATCAGGGTTTTGTTGTGCAGATTAAAAAAGTAATACGGAGCCTAGCACTTTTCCATAGGGAGGGTTTCTTTTTGTCGAGTGTCAAGTATCGAGTTGTAAAAGTTGAGTATCAAGTTAAAACTGTCGAGTATCGAGTTGAATTGGTCGAGTATCAAGTTAAAATTGTCGAGTATCGAGTTAAGTTGGTCGAGTATCGAGTTAAAATTGTCGAGTATCGAGTTGAATTAGTCGAGTATCAAGTTAAAATTGTCGAGTATCGAGTTAAGTTGGTCGAGTATCGAGTTAAAATTGTCGAGTATCAAGTTGAATTGGTCGAGTATCGAGTTAAAATTGTCGAGTATCGAGTTAAGTTCGTCGAGTATCGAGTTAAAATTGTCGAGTATCGAGTTGAATTGATTGAGTATCAAGTTAAAATTGTTGAGTATCGAGTTAAGTTGGTTGAGTTCGAGTTAAAATTGTCGAGTATCGAGTTGAATTGGTCGAGTTTCAAGTTAAAATTGTCGAGTATTGAGTTAAGTTAGTCGAGTATCGAGTTAAAATTGTCGAGTATCATGTTGAATTGGTCGAGTATCAGAATAAGCTGATGCGACACCTACCGGTATTTTTTTTTTTTTAGAATAGTTAAGTTACCTTTTTTTTATTTTTGGTTGAAGTACCACCTGTAGAATTTTACTGGCAAACTGTACCTTATAACCTGTGTGAAAAACAGACCTTGATCAGTCTTCGCTTAAAAAATAGAATTCCGATTTGTTTTTGGGCTCTTTGGAATCAGTTTTAAAAATTAGAGTTTCTCAATTGACTGCGAGGATTGCGTCAGCCCGGGTGTGTTGTTCGCTGTTTTTGTCAGTGGCATAAGCAGCTAGCAGGGTACTTTTGTTGGTGAAGAATTGGTGTCCTCTCAGTGAGGCTGTTACATAAAAAAAAAAAATAATAATAAAAAAATAAAAAAAAAGGTGCAGCAAAGACAGGAGCTGCAAAAAGTATACCAATATGAAAGGGTGAATATGATTTATAGCCTTTCAACAGTATTTCAATCATACATTAACAAATGAACAAGACGATGAAAGGATGAATATGGCTCATAATAGGGTGAATATTATTTATGGTTAAAGCCTTTCAACAGTATTTCAGTCATATGTGGACAATTGAAGAATGAACACGTTATACAAAGAAACTAACATTATTCAGTGATCAAAGTCACCAATGATTTTGTTACTAAAGTGAATATTTTGGGACGCCAAAAAATCTCCCTCTTTTAGACCAGGATCTCCCTCCTAAAAATTGCAGATCTCCCACTTTGTGTCCCAGAAAATATCACATGTATGATGGTTGGTCGGTCATCGGATGCCCGGTGACCAGTGACCATTAGCCAATGGCCGGTGGACGTAGTCCCTTGGGTACAAGTACCCAGGGAGTTGCCACCAATATGGGTCTTACCCCGGGCAGCAGGGCCATAAGGGGCAGTGTTCCCATATTTCTTTCCTTTCGTCTGATGAAACAGACACATCTAGAGACTACTTCTGTTGGACATGACTCTCTTTCTGGAAGAGTAAGTTCTTCTCTTTTGCAAGTTCCATGCAGATGGAATTAGACCAGCTGCTACACGTGGAGCAAGTAGATTCCCTGGAACAATGAGAACAATTAATACATTTTATGATTATCCAAATGCTATTTCATATGACCACAATTACCGCGATGAATAGTCATGGAAGTCGCGAAAACTCATTACGACGAATGAGTGAAGAATAATTTCAAGAAATCGAACGGTTAGATTTAAACAAATTTAGCAGGAACAGTGAAAGGTATGATAAAGGATCATAAGAAGGAACAAAGAATTAAATTTCAACCAGAGGAAAAGGAAGAAAATACATTTTTTTTTCACCCAGATAAAAAATCCCTGTTTACTTTCTTTGTTCTACAGAAAAGAAACTGACATGTGAATAAAAGATCGGGAGTGACATCACCCAGGTGTTTTGGATTTAAGACTGTATGGGATGACGTTCCTGTCTTTTTTTCTGAGGAAGGTATGGGCAGAATAGAATATAGCACATTTTCTATAGGTTAATGTATTGTGCAGTTAAAAATGTCGTGTATCGAGTTAAGTTTGTCGAGTATCAAGTTAAAATTGTCGAGTATCAAGTTAAAATTGTCGAGTATCAAGTTAAAATAGTCGAGTATCGAGTTAAAATTGTCGAGTATCGAGTTAAAATTGTCGAGTATCAAGTTAAGCCAGATGTTTGATAAATTACTCTCTGACACATCTGCACAACTCCACTGAGGGCAATTTATTACTCTGGAAGGGAGCAATTATGCAATGTTTAGGTTGAAATTTGTCAGCTAGTATTTGAAAATTTTCAGAAAACATGCTCAAGTTTGGCTCATAGAACTATGCTCAGTTTTTGACCAGCCTGCGCATGTCTCACTCCAGGATCTAGCTGTTACATATATATCTTCTGATAGCATGCACAATACATATCACTCAAACTAGGTACAGTGAAACCTGTCATATTGATCACCTCTATTAAGCACGCAACCTGTATTAAGCAAGCACACTTTCAGTTCCATAAAAAAAGCAATTAAATTAAACTGCACCTGTATTAAGTAAGCATCTGTCTTAAATAAAGCAAGCACTTGCTTGTTCCTAAGTGCTTGCTTAATACAGGTTGGACTGTACATCATCTCTGAGCAACCCCGCACCCGCCCGCCCCCTCCACCCGACCACCACCACCACCACACATATTATCCTAGGCCTGTTTTTCACACTAGATCAAGGTAAGTACCATGTTTGATCAGCCGAAACATTGAGCACTAGGACCAATGATTTGGATCTGCCTATGCATCATTTAAAAGAAGCTATATCACTACCATGTTCTCTGAATTTTCACGCCACACTGACTTTATTATGGAATAACCTTCTCACAGGAGACGAACAGTCCAGAAAAGGAAGTATAATATTCAGGAGGGGTGAAGGTAGGCTTTGTCGCTTTAGCCCCACCACATGGGGCTCTGTTTCAAAATTCAGGAAACATAATAGGGATTATTTTTTATCTGATGATAATATGAGCTAGTTTTTCATGCAGCTAGACTGAAATATATGTTATGACATTGCATTAGAATCGCCTAACCAAGGCAGTTCTAATGCCATGACACAATCTGTAATTCAATAGAACTATGGCATTCTGGCAGAGTACCAGCGAAATATTTTGATGGGTGGGGGGGGGGTGCGTGGGCCCACCAATGGCCGCCATGTTTTTATGCTAATCAAGCTTGTTTTAGCCCCACCAATGGCCGCCATGTTTTTATGCTAATCAAGCTTGTTTTAGTTCTTTTTGTTAAGGTCCAATTACTGACTATTTTAGATTCTGGCCATATGTTGCATAGGAACAGACTTTTGAAGTTCCTTACACAGGCTTATATGGAAAATTTGGCTTATATGGAAAATTTGCCCCGCCCATGGTGACCATGCAAGAAACATTTCTGCCAAATTATTTCAAAATCAGGCAGGGGTTTCTGACATGAAGATTTTCTAAGATTCTGCCATGTGGTTGCCACGGCAACTAAAGTTCTGCTTGGATTCCATATCTTTGAAGTACTTTCAATCATTACCTCCTAAGAAACATTCCTGTGAAGTGGTAAAAATTGGCCCAGTGGTTTAGGAGGAGATGTCGAATGTTGACAGACAGACGGACGACAGGTAACATAAGATGGATGCAGGATCATCTGCCTGTCAGAATAGCTCACATGAGCACTCTGTGCTCAAGTGAGCTACAAAGTGACCCAGGTCGTACTATTTTTATTATCGGTATATGACCCCTCTTTGCGAAGTTAAATGACGATGCGAAGAAGAAAATAAAGCCTACCACATCAAAAAAAAATATGTATATAATAATAAAAATAATAATGATAAAAAATAAATAAATAAAATATAGTAATACTAGTAACCTGAAGTAAATGTTCATATTTCATGAAATTTCAGCTTGACACTTATTAAAATATTGAACAAAGTTAGCTTAAACACACACACACACACACACACACACACACACACACACACACACACACACACACACACACACACACACACACACACACACACACACACACACACACACACACACACACACACACACACACACACACACACACACACACACACACACACACACACACACACACACACACACACACACACACACACACACACACACACACACACACACACACACACACACACACACACACACACACACACACACACACACACACACACACACACACACACACACACACACACACACACACACACACACACACACACACACACACACACACACACAAAGATAGAAAGCAGCTCGGCTGGTGTTTGGGAACAGATAGCCCTGATGGCATCAACCCTTCATAATTCTATGTCGCACCACTATGGCTGTAGACTGATAAAAGACTGATTCGCTCTTTTATCTTTGTTATTTGGGCATGAAGACACTGCTTCAAATAAAGAGTAATCCTGCAACAAGTTTCGGGGCAAATTTTCCAGGTAAACAAGATCGTGTAAGAGTAATCCTGCAACAAGAGCTCGAAATCTGGACGATGCATTTGAGAAATTCTGTTGGTTAGATATACATTCTACTAGAGATTCTACTATTTTTGTACCTTTGTACAAGGTTTCCAAAATACCTCGTCTTACAAGACTATTTTTATTTTGAAGACATCTGTTTGCTGTGAAAAAAATGGTTAAGACCAAAAAAAAAAAAAAAAAAAAAAGAAAAGAAAAAAAATCTATCCTTTGACTGAGACACATGGTGTAAACAGACAGATTCTGATGCCTGATTAGGTGGGGGCAAGGAGCTTATGACAGCTTATGTGATGAGCTCTTGGTGGGGGGCAATATTTGACAAATCTCATCGAGAGGTCATTATAATGGGAGTCATTATTTTATACAGACAGGAGTTCTTCTATGGCCGTGGTCATTATTCTATGGGATATCATCAAGGGGGTCATTATTTTTGTAAGGGCAGTCAGTATTTTTTAGAAAAAGGGTCCTTTTTTCTATAGAATAATGACCTTGGGGTTGTTATTCTATGGGGGGTCACTTTACTTTGTTACACCAGCACACAACAAAACCAACAAATGTCCTGTGTGCCCGGTCTAATCAGTCTTCATGCCAACTCTCAGGGTAGCTTAGGACCCAAAGCCTCTTCATGTCTAGGCTGATCTTTGTCTTTTCAAGTCATACAGGCCATTTTTGTCATGAGCTTGCTCAAAAATAAAATTCACCTGCTCTTCCTATTTTTTTTTTTTCTGTGGAATATTTACTGTGTTCTCACCACATTCCAACAATGATCAGCTGATCAGGGAATCTTTCATATAAAATAGCCATAACAGTTACTGATAAGCCCCAAAGGTGATCAGTGTAAAAACCTATTAATAAGCCCCCTCCTGCTGCAGACTAATATTTGCCATGTAACAGGCAATAAATTAGAAATAATGGAATCCCACTGTAGGTTTGACTGCAAGCATAAATATTTGGTTTGAGAGGCTTAGACCACTTTCTTCTGCCCTAGATCAGCAAAATAAGCTTGTTGAAAAACTGATGACATATTTTAGGACAATACAAACACAAAATAGGTTCAGGTGACTGAATTATAGATATTGCTGATTAAATATTCAAATAAGACTGCTCACACAGCTGCATTGCCATGCTGCTGAAATACATTAAACCATGTAAATTCATGCTCATTAGGTACCTAAACTTGATATATTACATCTGTGACTCAAGGCTCCACAATCTAAACTTAACTCGATACTCGACAATTTTAACTTGATACTTGACTTTTTCAACTCGATACTCGACAATTTTAACTTGATTCTCGACAAACTTAACTCGATACTCGACAATTTTAACTTCATACTCGATCAATTCAACTCGATACTTGACAATTTTAACTCGTACTCGACCAACTTAACTCGATACTCAACAATTTCAACTCGATACTCGACAATTTTAACTCGATACTCGACAATTTTAACTTGATACTCGACCAATTCAACTCGATACTCGACCAATTTAACTTGATACTCGACAATTTTAACTTGATACTTGCAGCTTTACAAATCGTGACACTCTCCATAGGCACATATAACATTTGGCTAGGTTCTGACCCTCACAATATACACTGACTTCCGAATTCAGGTCTCAAATGAAAGTTTATCAGCATATTTTGGTACTTTTGTGCCCTTGAACATATATACCCTCGGTTTAATGGAAATATAATAACAACAATAATAATAATAATAAATAGCAAAAAAATAATAATGATACTACTACTAATAGTAATAATAATAATGATAATAATACTTCTACTACTACTAATAATAATATTAATAATGATAAAAATAATAAAAACCAGATCAAGTAAAAATTAGCCTGAAATGCCTTTCTGTTATCTTTAGACATTTCTTTCTTATTTTTCTTTCGAGTTGACCAAAAAATGAGTACAAGTTGACCAAAATGTGAACGGGTTGACTTCGTACCCTCCTCCTACAGTCCTGGGTCAATTTCTATCAAACTTCATAGGAATGTTGTCTAGGTGACTCGCTAATAAAATAAATAAAACATTTCTGCCTCAATGAAAAAGATGGCTAGTATGGCTGCGACCTTGAAAATCTATTTTGAACTTCTCCTGAAACGAAAGGCCAACTGATTCGAAACTTCATTGGAAGTATCGAGATTACTTGTTCAAATTATAGCCCCGCCCAAGGGGTCATTTGTTATCTCACCTGAGCACCATGTGTTCATGATGAGTTATTGTGATCGGTCGCCATCTATTTTTGTCGTCCGTCCGGCCGGTCAATCTCAGTTCCTTTAATGTTTGGATTTTGACCAAACTTAGATGGAATGATCCGGGGTGGTCTTTTTTGTATTTGTTATAGAAGCGGATAAAAAATGGGGCACTGCTTGCCATATATGGAACTGATATTCCATTTTATAGGACCATCATGTCACTGACAAAAGTCTTAAAGCAATCTACTTGTGTACGTGAAACGCTAATATTAGCCTGAAATGCAAATGCAAATAGGTTAGCTCGGGTGAGTGATATAGGACCATCACGATCCTTTTGTTTTTCAGGAAAATAAGACTTGATTAATTTCAAAAGCATTGTCTGCTTAATTTCTCTTAGAAATTTAAAAAAAAAATCATCTGCTGCAGTTGTTATTGGCGCTTTGATTTAGGTAATCGCAATGAAATAATGAAATACAGTCGGATGAATGAACAATATACTACTAATGAATAGGGGGATGGACACATTGATTTCCAAGGTGATACCCCACCAATACAGTGTGACAATGTATCACAAATGTTGCTTATCTTGGTCTTCACTGTTTGCAAAGGCTACTTAATTTTTTTTAAACAAAGATCTAATAATTTTCACCATGCTAATGCTGCACATTATGCCAGCATCCACAATGAACAAATCTGGCCGGGCAAAACCAGTTGGTAATACACTCTTAAGCTTGTATTATCAAAAATCTCAGCTACTTTGGAAACTGTGTTGGTTTATGTTTGCTTAAATAATAATATAACCATTAGCTGTCAAAATTTATTAATTTTAAGAGGATGGAGCTCCAGTCAGCTGGTTTGTGAAAATCTACTGAAATTTGTCATTATGGATAGGATTATTATCGGAAAATATAGTTTTCAATGAAGTTGATAACAACAATTATGGTCATCAACCACTGAAACTAATGTAGAAGCATTCGTTCTTCTTGGATGCTGATCCATCGGCTGTCTATGTTTTTTTACGAAAAGAGATCCTGGGGTTACACTACACTATGGAGGCATTTTCCCGTTATCAAATTCCAAGCTTTTCTTTTTGGTTCCGCCTATCGTCCTCCAAAAATAACGTCGGGCAGTGTTGATTGTTTTTGAAGCAGAACGGCTTAGAAATTATTGGCGATATGAATATTGATTTCCATTTTTTCTAAGATAGGCTCAATTTGGTTCAACTTAGGTTACCTAGTTGGTAACTTCTTAAATGCTGGTATTGAACAAGCAGGAGCAAGGGCGACCAAATAGAAATAGTGTATAGTGAAGTTATTCAGTCACTTGCTGCCTGTTCAAGATGGCGGCCCCCACGAGAATGATTGCACAACACCCGGTAAGGTCTGAGAGAATGATTCACAGCTGACATCCAGTTCCGGCGATTTTGCACAAAGTTTGTACCATGGCACTCATATGATGTTTCCATGGTAATCACCCCACGAGAATGATTGCACAACACCCAGTAAGGTCTGAGAGAATGGTTCCCAGCTGACATCCGGTTCCGGAGATTGCATAACGTTTGCACCATGGCAGTCATATTATGTTTCTATGGTGATCACCGGCCATTGGTATTGCACAACGATTGCACCCCTATAAAATTGCCTGGTCAGGCTTTCCTTGGCTAATTTATGGTATGACTATAAACAAAGGATTTGCTGTGGTAAACATACGCTCATTATCAAAGTGCTCTTCATTTTAAGATTTTATTCTAAACTGAATACTGAGGTCAATCTACCTTTATGGAAATCGGATGAAAAGGTAAGGTTGATATATTTTATTCAGTTTTTAAATACTATGAATTGTGTCTAGCCAGATGAAGCTTTTGATTATCTATTGTTAAAAACAGCCGATAGATAGACTGTGGTATTTAATTTGATATTTACTATTCACTGAGCTTTCATTTGTGTGACCTTAAATAAACCGAGAGATCTCAAAAATACTATTATTGTCAGTATTTAAAAAAAAAAATAATAATAATAATGCTGGTACCTCCACCGTTAGCAAAACAAAACAAAAAAAAAACATATATAATGGTCCCCAAACAAAAAAGTGACTCTACTGAAGAAAATATAATTTTACTCTTAAAAGAGAGTCACTACTTTGTTAAGGGGAGAAATTTTTGTCGGTTAAATATTTGTCGGTATTAATTGAAAAACAAGAACGATACTGATTTTTAATTAGGTGCATCAATTTTAATCGCATTATTTGAACTTTAACATCTTATTTACAAGTCAAAATTTGAAATTGTTTTATCTTGTATCAGTCTTTAGACTGAATTCATTTAGTTTGCATTATATAAATATCCACTGATTCAAATTTGGGTTAACTCTTTGAGTGTGTAATTTACTGCTATTTTTTTTCTTTTTGCAGTTGCTGACTTTATGAAGACATTCTTTTTGTAACATCCAATATGGGGTTCACGTGCGAACAGTGCAGTAAATGATTCTGAAAATCACTTTTTAAGAGCCGAGTGTTTAAAAAAGTTCGATTTGGACGTCATTGGGATAGCGGAAACGCATCTGAAAGGAAATGACGTATTGTATCTACCCGGTATGGTTTGGACAGAATAGACAGTATGTACACGTAAGAGCAAAGAAAGGATCCGGTGGTGTTGGTTGTTTTGTCAGAAACAGTATTACACAAACGTATAATGTAAGCATCATTGACGAAGATTTTGAAGGAATTTTATGGCTTAAATTTTGCCCACGTACAAATGAAAAGCCTTTCTATTGTTGCATCTGTTATTTACCGCCCTCTGACTCTACAAGAAACATTGACCTAGGTGAAGTCTACGATACTCTCCTATTTCAGATCCATAAATACTGTAAAGATAATTTTTTCTATATATGTGGCGATTTTAATAGTAGGTGTGGCGATCTAGAGGATTTTATTGCTGGGGTGGACTCAATATCAGACTGAAATGTCATTGATTATTCTATCAACAAGGAAGGTGAACGGTTCTGTGAATTTCTCATTGACTCCAATTGTTGTATGATGAACGGTCGGAACAGCCAGAATAACGATTTTACATTTTTAAGTACATCGGGTTCGTCCGTCATTGATTACTGTGTCGTGCCTTATGAATATATTTCTAATATTCAAGATTACAATATCCACTATACGCTTGACGCCTGGTACATATCCTGACCATTCACTGCTAGTTTGGACAATTGTGGTAGAACCGCAGTAGTACGAGTAAGACGACAAGCTTTGAAGTCTTCGATCGAAATATACCCATGGACTTTTCAGATAGTCAGTCAGAGGCTTTAAACACATATATTACGCAAATAGAGCAGGACGTAAGCTCACAAGAAGAATTAGAAAATATTTATTCACATTTAATGCGATCAATTAAAGAGGAAATGTTCAAGTCTTTATCCCATAGAACAATTAAAGTAACGTCAGGCAGTTCTAACCGGAACCAAGAAACCCTGGTGGACAACATATTTGGCTGATTTATGGAAAAATCCAGTGTGATGTTGAGAAATCCATGCTTAAAAGCAAATCTCGTACTGAGCGTAAAGTTTTGCGAAAGCGTTTCATTGAAAAGCGAAAAATATTCAATCGTGAGGTGCAGCGTTCTAAACGCGCGTATATACTTCAGAGGCAAACGGAAATCGATAACTTAGAGGCTACGAATCCGAATTCGTTTTGGAAGGAAATTGGTAAAATAGGAATTGGACAGGAAAGAAGGAAATTTATTCCCATGGAAGTGACCCGTGTCCCGGGTAGTATATCTTCCGATACGGGCGAGGTACTCAATAAATGGAAAAAATAGTTTCGAGACACTGTTAAACCCTGTAAATGGGAACGTAGAAAATATCTGTAAAAATTACCCTGCAAATGACTCACAAGCCTCCCCTGTGTTTCACTGAGCCTATACACCTTTCTGAAGTTGCACAAGCATTAAGACATTTAAAAATTAAATAAATCTATAGGAATCGATGGCATACCTGCTGAGGTTTTAAAAAGTTCATCCTTATTACACATATTATGTTCACTATTCAACAGGTGTTTTATTCTCGGTAAAGTGCCGATAATCTGGAATAGCGGAATTATAGTCCCGGTACCGAAATCTACGACTAGTGATGCACGTGAACCGATGTCCTATCGTGGAATCAATGTAACTCCGGCTATATACAAGCTCTACTGTAACATTCTAAATGAACGTCTACAAAAATGGGAGCAGGAGCAAGAGATGATAAATGATGTCCAAAATGGATTTCGAAAAGGTCGCAATACCATTGACCACGTGCTGTCCTTAACGAACATCATAGAGACTCATAAATGTAAGCGTAAATCAACTTTCGTAGCTTTTATTGACTTTCGGAAGGCAAATGGATCTTCTGTTTAAAAAATTAGGTTCCTTTGGAATTATGTGGGCGCATGTATAAGGGCTTTAGCATCATTATACGAGAACGTGAGTTGTTGTGTTAAACTAAACGGTTTTAAAACAGACTGGTTTATAGTCACGTGAGGTTTAAAACAGGGGTGTAATCTTTCTACAATTTTATTCAATTTTTATATAAATGATGTTGTAGAGAAAATTAAATCTACCAGTAAAGGAATCGACATTGGAGAGATGAAAGTATCTGTGCTTCTTTATGCAGACGATCTGATTCTCTTCGCACCATCTGCCAGTGATTTACAAGCTATGCTAGACGAGTTTCATGTATGGTGTGATGAAAACAAAATGACAATCAATGAGGAGAAATCCAATGCACTTCAGACCCAATTCAGTTAATAGGGCAGAAATAGAGGATCTTACATGAGTGGTCATTTAATATGAAATTTATGAAACGAGTTTGGGTAATTTCTGTATTTTGCGAGCTTTAGCGAGCAAAATACAGAAATTACCCAACGAGTTTCATAAATTTCATATTAAATGACCACGAATGTAAGATTCTGTTTATCACATGGCCCTTCCGATGACAAAAAATGCACAAAATATATTTTTAAATATAACGGCTTTCCATAGCTAAGCGGAACAAATCGCTACCAAGAATTCAATAGTACTACGCAACAAAAATAGTTCGCATAAGTACCGAAAATAACTAGAAACAAGATAAATATGCCATTTGTTAAACTGATGGAAAAAATGATGATTTTTGTTTGAGCTAATAAATATTTCATTTGAATAAATCAATTCAAAACTAAATATTCCTTTGAACAACGTCATTCAGCGAGTCAATACGTCACTGAGAATGAGTAGGGAAATCCCCCACAGTCAGCTGTCGTATTTAAAGGTCACTGACCTTGATCAATATAGTTTTATGCCGAGGTTGACACACTCAAGTAAACGACAGATTCCAAAACTATAAAACATTTAACTGTAGTTTGGATTTTAATTTGACACATTAATTGACTATCTGAGCCATGTCACCCTCCAATGTTTTTTGGAGGAGGTGATTTTTTTTTTTTTCATTGACGGTTTGACGATATCGATGTTGAGATCTCGAGTGCCTCCAAATATGTTGCGGGAAAACATCGAATTTTTACCATGAATATTTCTGGTAGTCGTGTTATTCACATTGTGATTGTTTTGTGTCTTCTCCCTCCATCGGTCTGACATTTATCGTTCATCTCAAAATCATCTCAAAACTGAAGGCAGGATCTGTTTCAAAAGTAAAAGTTGTATCGGCGAACGCGGACACCATCTTGGTTGCTATCAATAAGCGGTGTAATACGAATATTAATGAGGGTAATTAGGCTAACCAATGGGAAGCCTTGCAGGTGTGGTTATATGATTTTTATGACATGGGTTATTTCACTGAATAACGTGACGGTTATGTGATAAAGCGTTTTTACCTGTGGGACAAGCAATTAAAAACTGTTGATCGATATAAATACTGAGCACTTTTAATGACTGAGCACTTAAACTATGAAGAAATGGCAAAGCATGTAGCTAAATCTGCAAGCCGTGCTTTAAGTCTTCTTATTACAAATCCTGCGGAGGCCTAGCTTTCCGGACGTACAGTAAGCTTTTTGAAAATACAGTAATGGGTATCATAAACTACGGCGCTTCCGTCTGGGGAACCAAGGAATATCGGTGTATCAATTCTATTCAGCTAAAAGCGGCGAGGTTCTTTCTCGGAGTTGGACGTTACACTCCGAACTCAGGTGTGCTAGGAGATATCGGTTGGGATTCTGTTTTGGCTGAACAGTGGAAGGCAGTATTCCCGCATGAAAACAATGAGCGATCAAAGGTTAAATTATAAAATTTTTGCGTGGTCTAAAAGAAGCGTTATTAGGAGCTGCAAGAATTGGCATTATCGACTAAAACATATGTTAACTGAGGCAGGTATCGAGGTACAACAAGCAGGGATTAATTCCAGGAATGCTGTGTTAAATACATACACTTACATAGTGAACGAGCATATAACGAAATGGATTAATGATATAAGGAGAGAAAATGCATGTCAAGGGACAGGAAAAAATAAGTTGCGTTTATATAGGTGTTTTAAAAATGATCACATGACTGAAAATTACGTAACATGCATGATACCTAGAGGGCATCGGGCTGCATTTTCTAAATTCCGGTGCGGGGTAGCACCTATTAGGGTCGAGATTGGTAGATATGAGCGATTAGCACTGGAGGATAGACATTGTTTCAACTGCTCAAACCAGGTGGAAGATGAGGAACACGTCCTTTTGCATTGTCCAATTTATCAAGAAATAAGGCAAACTTTATTTGACAAAATCCAAGTAACCGTGATTTTATGCAAAAATCTAACTTTGAAAAGTTATGTTTCATATTTGGTAACCCGGATGAAAATATTGTTAGGCTATGTGCTAAGTTCTGTGCGGAAGTTTTACGTATACGTAGAAATTGTTTGTATAAATAAAACCCCCAGTAAACATGTTTAATGCCAAAACCCTTTATATGATATGGATAGTCATGTCTGAATATGTATATATCTAGGCATGGTCATAGCTTTTCTTAGTTTAAGTTTTCACAAATGTTTTATTTTTAACAAGTTCTTTATAGTCTCTCATAGCTCTGTACAGAGCGTCTCTTAAATCATATTACGTGATATAAATGTTTTTAATTTATATTTGTTGTATGCAAAAAAGGTGAGACTTTAATAAAATAGTTGTATTGTATTGTATTGGTAAATCATTTTTATCAAGAATATCTCTACAAAGACATACTCGTGCAGAACTCTTAGGCCTCAGATATCTCTGCCAATTCTGGTTGTGAATTTAAGTGTGTAGGTGACAAGAGCAAACATGAAAAACATTGTCCTGATAGCAAACAGCGAAAAGACACAGAGGGTTTATATAACTGTTTAATAAACAATTCACCGCTAGAAAGTATCTGAATGCCATATTCGCTCTCTTCACTCTGGAATTGTCCATTCGTGTGGCGTTTGCGGCAAAAACTTTAACTATGCTTCTAAAAAAAAAATACAGCATTGCAGTACTAAAAAACAAGTACACACCTCTGCATATTGTGCTACAAAATATGCTTCAATACACGGTCTAAATAATCATCAAAATAGCCATGAACATCAAAAAATTGTTATTGGCCGGAAGCGAAAATCGGAAACAACAGCTTCTATTAGCTGTACAAAACAAAAGCAGCGAAGAATTTGTGTTCATTGCGCACATTGTAATCAGACATTTCCAAATAGCCATGAGCACTACATACACAGGATGCAACAGCATTTTCAGACTGGGTCTGGTGCCACTCTACAACAACCACCATGTGAATACGGACCGGCTCCATTTGAAAACAACCCGCACCTGAGAGAAGTGTATGACGCCAACATACCAGAATAGTGGTGTGGAAACAATATATAATTTTCCCATTTCGAACGAGTTCACGACTGATGATATAATGAGTCGTGCAAACGAAGTACCAGAGACAAAACAATGCCTTTCGTTTGAATATGGAGTGAACACAGAAACCGGGGGATACCGCTACGCCATATTCAAATGAAGCTTGTTTCAACGTCCCATTTACATTTCAAGACGACAAGATCTGCACCGACTCAGACTAAGACTGCAGAGACTGAATATTACCGATTACATAATACGACAGGCCCGACACCAAATGGAAACCTTTCTTAATTACTAACTTTAGGTTTAAAGTATATCATTTAGGCTTTGTAAGCGTGAAATTGCCAGACCATGTGAAGAACAACAAATCTATAATTGCTCTGGATAAAACTTCAGAGGGTAAATATTATATAGATAATTTATGCGCTTTTCGCTGTTTAGCTACGCATTAAGGTCATCAAAGAGATAGGCTTGAAAGCCATACTAAGGTGTTGTTTAACAAATGGGTATAGAATACATGCAAACATAGATGTCCTGAAAACAAAATCAGCTCAGATTTTAAATCTTTCAAAGGGATTGCACTCAACCAGCTGGTTTATTTTCGATTGTAAGTTGACCACTCTGCTTTTCCAATATACAAATCGCAATGCCACTTTCTCAATCTGTTTGATAAACATTTATCCTACATTTCAAATATAGCAGCCTATACGCAGAAATACCAGTGTCCTTCTTGTCAGATGCATTTTCCGTGTATACCATTTGAGAAGTGGAGTAGCCAATAAGATTTGCCTAGCTTTCATTTGTGCCATTTTTGACACTTTTGGTGAGCCAGCACTGATGTTCGTGCCAGTAACAACCATGCAACTAATAAATAGTGTTGAGCTTTTGATCAAATCCACCGACAGGATAGGGTCCCACCTTTTTCTCTTTACCCATGTTCATTTTATGTTGGATTTTTTTCTCACCCCACTATGACGCCCTATCAATGTTTTCAGATGTCTCCATTATGTTCCCTTTGAAGTGATATGAAAGATCATGTTAAACGGTTTGGTCTCAAAGAAACCTCGACGGTTATTAGTAGGTGGAATTGAAAGCAAGGCAAATCTTATTGGCTACACTTATAATGGTATTTACTACACGGGCTTGACGAGGACACTATCGTGGGCGAGAGAGAAATTTCTTTACTTCGAAGAGTTTATTTGGAGAAGCAGAATGTCCTTTTCCAGTACCCTTACGAAGTACCAATTAAAGTTGGTCAATGTCAAGCTGTCCACATCTATATAAGAGGCGCCAAGAATGTACCTGCCTCATTTCTCTCTGGTGAAGTGACAGTGACATTACTATTGGGAAAATTTCCATTTCTTTAAAATATTTTAGGGAATGTATGCATCTGATCCAAGTATCTGGATGTATCCGGAGGTCAGTTTACAAAAACATGCAGGAAAATTTAATCCGGCACAGTATCGACGTCGCCAGACAGGGGGAGGCGGCATTGTCGGTATGTATGCCAAGAGACCTTATATGATTCCTGTCAATCCTCACGTTACGTCAGAATCCGAAGAAAAAGTAGTAGTGGGTCAACAAGTGTGACTGCCGTGGAAGAGAGAACCAAATCAGACCTCAAGGATTGAATTCAAGATAAACCTCACTTCGCTATAAAAGGAAAAAAACTTTCGATAAACCAGGCAGTAAGAAATTGACTTCCGTCACGTTACGGTCGGTAGAGAAGAAACGAAAAAGAAACATGTCAGTGGAAGGATATTTAGCAAGAAATCACGCAAGTGAAAAATGGCTAACTGACATTGGTCGACCTTCTGAACTTTCCCAAGTTGCAATAGAAAAAATATACCGGTATTTTTCGGAGTGTAAACCTGTCGCTGCCTATAACACCGAAGACACACCGACTGAAATTTCCATCACAGGCCAAAGAAACGAATATATTGATTCGCGGAGTCGATTGTAAGTAAAATGCAAAATCGTAAAATCAGACGGTTACGGATGAAAAGACTGGCATGATCAACATTCCGCTTCAGAGTATGTGGTCGCAGATAGATACTTACATGAACGGTAAACGTCAGCCTCAGTACAAGCTACTACCCTTGGAAGGCCTATCTCAAACTGCTGTTATCAAACGGAACTGACATAGGACAGTCGCAGTTACAGTCGCAGCCATTTTTCCTCGATGATTATGACACTGATGACCAAGATCCTGTAGCTGGCAGTAAGGAGGCTTAGCACAACGGTACGAGTTTACCAAAGAGAGCAGAATATTTGACCTGGAAGGCCCTTTGTACGAGGACATCTTTCGACTGGACAAATGGCGTTGATGTGCACCTGAAACTGTTTCAAAACACGTGCCTCCTTCGTACTAATGAGCAAAGAAGCGTCACCGAGTTACAAACTAGAGCTTCTCGATGTTGTTTTCAAAGCTTGTAAAATTAAGGTTGACAGCGGCGTGCTTATCAATCATGGCGAGATACTGAAAAAATACCACTGCAAAATATCCTCTGTCCAGAAGTAGATGAACACGATTCCCAGCGGCTCTGGCACTTTCATTTGGCAGAACATATGGGCTAATAATTTACCCACCAAGGCTTCTTTCGCCTTTGTGCGACAGTGCTGCAAATGGGGATTACACCAGAAATCCCTTCTCACTTTTGAACATAGCAGAGGAGATGGCACTTTACATCAATGGTGAAAGTGTCCCTTGTTGACCAATGAAAATGGACGTTGGAACAAACAAAAACTACGTTGCACCGTTTGTCAACTTGTTCAAGGTGGCCGAGAAATGGAACAAAGATGCTGGGCTACAAACAGACAGACAAATGTTCGACCAGGGATATGCTGTGTATGCTTTCAGCATAGCACCAAACGAACTAGGTGAGGAATATATTAACTTGGTCAGACAGGGTAGCCTCAGATTAGATGTGAAATTCGCATCAAACACAACTAAGACAGTGAACTACTTAGCCTACGCAGAATTTCCAGCATTGTTAGAGGTTGACCATGCGAGAGAAGTCAGATATACACGAGCATGAATTCGTCTCAACTGTTGCCGGTTTCCGTGCACCATTTTCCTTCAGCATTTATATGTAATACTGATCCTGCGCCGCGTCTACCAGGAAAGCATTGGATTATTTTCTGGTTTGCCAATCATTCCGATTGCTATGACAGTTTGGGACGACGTCCTGATTTTTACCATACAAATTTTCAATCATTCTTACAGAAGTCTGTGTGTACAATAACATGCCTTTACAAAAGTTAACAGTAGATACTTGTGGTTATCACGTACTATTCTATTTACTTATGAAGTGCCAATCCCTGCTATTAACACAAATTGTTGATGGACTGAGCAAGTGTCAGTCGCCTGATAAGTTTGTGGTAAATTAGTAATAATTTTAAGTGCCTGTATTTATATTTATCAGGAACCTGTAAGGCTCTCTTCATATGTAACGAGTCGTGCTGTTCAGACGCAGACTCCCTTTCTGGTGTTACTTCAGTCGACATCGGTGAAACAACGCAAGGCTCTGTTACAAACGTTGACTAAAGACTAATTTCATGCATTGAGCGAAATTATATTAAACGTTTACAAAGGAACGGTTCCAGTCAATGACTACTACGTGAAATAGCTGTTCCCTTTTAAAAGGAGTAGTCAGATGATGACAAATAAGCATGTCCGTGGAAAAATGTAAGCTTCTTGTGCCGAAACAGGCTATGTTACCTTTAGTGATCAAGCCGGTGCTATCAATACTGAAAGAAGACCCGGATGAAAATGATCTGGACTCAGAGCACTCGGAGTGTGACAAAAATGACCTATAAACATTCGCTTCTGATCGCATAATTATTTGTAAAAGTTAAACACGATATGTATTGTATATATGATCTAAATAGTTGTACTTGATTCTTTTGCTGTTTCTCTTTTGTAAATAAATTTCAAAACGTAAGCGTTTTGTTTGTCATTTCATTTTCCTACTGACCTCATTAGTTGACATCTTTGGAAATCATTTATTTATCAGAATAATATATATTTTTCACATTTGTCTGCAAAGAAGACAACAGTAATAATCAAAGCACTGAGAGTGCTGATGGTGGCGGTTTCCTTAATTTCTATAAGCCTGATACTTTCATTTTCAATATTTCTTGATATGTAACTAAAGCAATGCCATTTTCGCTACACCATGTGTGCATTCTGCACAATTCAGAGTAACTAGTTTCAGTATCATGAATATTTTATCCACATCGCTGAACCCCTTTTAACCACATTTTTATTTAATTTCCCTGTACTGTGTACAGTAACATTATTTATAATCAGATAACACAGTTTTTTTTTTGTTTTTTATTTTTCAAGTATGAAATACATGTTACTTATTTCTTAAAGGACTGAAAGGATTCATTACAACTACCCTATCAATAACTTTCAAATAAGTACCAACAACATATGTTTTGTGTAGAAATTATAATTAAAAAGATGATATCTGGAGTGCTTTTGTTTGTGTTGAGGTTTTACGGCCCAGTCAACCCAATGGGGTCATGTCGAGCGCGGTCAGTTAACCTAACCACACGTTTACTGGGCAGGCTTAGTCCTCTAAGCGGTTAACCAGTATTGTGCACATTCTTTCGCCAGAAACTGACAACTGCCCTTCTTGAATCAGCGGAAGGGAGAGAATGACCGTAGAAAATATTTCATGATCAATCTCCACGAGAGAATGTTACCGACCTCGGCGGGGGTTGAACCCGCGACCTCCTGGTCTCCAGTCGGACGGCGTATCCAACTGAGCCACCGAGGCCGGCTCTGGAGTGCTTAAATGTACATAGTTCTGGCCTTTTACCGTTTACCGTCTGTTATTCCATCCATTTGAGGAGTCATTATGTCCATTCTATTATTTATATATATTATATCTAGAAACAAACAAGAGCTCTACAAGCGGAGGCATCATACGCCCTTGGCAAGTAATAAGATGTGGCACATATGCGGACTACTGTGCAATTCTGTGCTCCAGACCTGTGTAAATTTGTAAGTGGAGTTAGCTGGAAACAAAAAAATTACCAAAACTTTCAAAGGGACATAATGCTGCTACTATTTGTTGGACTGTAATTTTGGAATAATATGTGCTGCTCCATATCATGGTCAAACTACAAATCAAGTTTCAGCTTGATTGGATGTAAACTATATGAGGAGTTAGCCGGGAACAAAAGATTAAAAGGGGCATAACTCTGCTAATATTTGGTGTATTGTAACCTCCTAATAATATGCGCTGCTCCACACCACGGTCTAACAATAAATCGCTTTTCAGCATAGAGTTAGCCAGAAATGCAAAGTTTATGGAAATTTTTAATGGGGCATAACTCTGGTAATATTTGATGTTTGGAAACCTCAAAATAATATGTGCTGCTCCACATTATATTCTTATTATAAATCGAGTTTAAGCTCAGTGTAAGTATTTACAAAGTTTCAGCTTGATCCAATGTAAACTGTAGTAGGAATAAGCCGGAAACAAAAAAATTACAGAAATTTTAAAAGGGGCATAACTGCCAATATTTGGTGGACTGTAACCTTGAAATAATTTGCGCTGCTCCACATCATATTCTTACTATAAATCAAGTTTAAGCGCGATCAAATGTAAACTGTAGGAGGAGTTTGCTGGGGAAGTGAAAAATTTACTGAAAATTTCAAAGGAAAATAACTCTGCTGATATTTGGTGGACTGTAACCTCGAATATATATGAGCTGCTCGATATCATGGTCTAACTATAAGTCAAGTTACAGCTTGATCCGATGTAAACTGTAGGGGGAGTTGGCCAGAAACAAAAAGTTTACCGAAATATTCCAAGGGACATAACTCTGTTAATATTTGGTGGAGTGTGGCCTCAAAACAATATGCGCTGCATCACATCATGGTCTACCTATAAATCAAACTTCAGCTTGATCGGATGTAAACTGTAGGAGAAGCTAGCAAGAAACTAAAAGATTTAGCGAAATTTTCAAAGGGTCATTATTCTGCTAATATTTGATGGGACTGTAACCTCGAACAAATATGCACTGTTCCACATCATGGTCTAACTGTAAATCAAGTTTCAGCTTGATCGGATGTAAACTGTAGGAGGATTTAGTCAGAAACGAAAAGTTTACTGAAATTTTCAAAGGGACATATCTCTGCTAATATTAGGTGGACTGTAACCTTGAAATAATATGCACTGTTCCACATCATGGTCTAAGTATAAATCAAGTTTCAGCTTGATTGGATGTAAACTGTAGGAGGAGTTAGCTGGAAACAAAAAACTTACAGGAATTTTCAAAGGGGCATAGCCCTGTTAGTATTTGGTGGACTGTAACCCCGAAACATTATGTGCTGCTCCACATCATGGTCAATTTAGAAACCAAGATTCAGCCTGATGGGATGTAAACTGTAGGAGGAGTTAGCTGGAAACAAAAAAGTGTATGGCTTCACACCCCATAACCTAATACGCCCTGTTTGAAAAACGAGTATAATAAAAACAGTAGTGAGCTTAAAGATGTTCAGATGCATCCCCTAATTTCAGAATATTTCAAATTACGGTAAAGATATTGGCAAAATGAAAATTTTGTTGAAAACCCCATTTAGAGATTCCTGAATGTTCAAAGTCTTAGTAACTGGTATTGCTATTTATACCAGTAAAAAAGCTATCCCACAATACACTATCCTATGATGTCACTGATTCTTTTAGATTTTAAATCCTCATCATTTTATTCCAGACTGCTAATTTTAATTAAAACAAAAGTAAGTATTCTATTACTATCGATATTAAGACTTAAAATTTCAAGCTAGAATTTTTTTTTAAATTATGAAAACTAATATAATTATTCCAAAAACTTTTTCTTTAAATATGAAAAATGCAAGATACAGGTTATTATATTGGAAAAAAAAATTACCAAGAACAAATTTATTTTTGATAATTACATTCCAAAGATCATTACAAAATACACATAAAACTTTAGTAAAATAACTTCAGACAATGGAATTTAAATTTTAGTTTGACATAAATTTGATTTCTCAAAATTAAATTGTATCAAACTAAATATGAAAATGTATAAGCACTTGCACCCTAACAAAAAGGGAAGAGACCTTTTCTCTCTCTATACATTCTTTGAATATTTTCAAATTAAATTTTTTTAAAAGATTTTTGAAAAAAAAAATTCATAAGAACCACTGTTGTAAGTACATGTATTTGGAATATTTTCAAATTAAAGTTTTTAAAACATTTTTTTTTTAAATTTTTCATAAAAACCAAAGATGTAACCATTTGGAATATTTCAGTAAGGTTTTCACCATTTGACTCGCTAGTCACATGTCTTTCTTTTTAGCACATATACAACCAAAAGTGAAATAAGAGGATGTGTCTGCTTTAATCTATGAAAAATATTTGTGGTTAAAATACGGTTTCACAAAATCCAAAATCAAGCTTCGAATTCAACTGTGATTTTGTTTGTCTCAGCTCTCTGCACTCTTCATATATAAACAAGAGGACCATGGTGGTCATTAACGCTCATCTGTGCCTAAAAGGTCACTCAGTGTCTACAATATTCATTAATCTGGAGGATATAACTCCAAAATATCCATGTCCTCCACTTCTGCAAGTTTAAGGAAGATCCAATTTTAACTGATGAAGCTATGCAGCAAACAAGTTTCTACTAACAAATACTGTCAGGGGAGATAACAAAAAAAAAAAAAAAAAAACAAACAAACACAGCATCCAGAGTTGTGGTCCTTACATGCAACACACCTTTTTAACCTCATGTACAATTCTACCAAGTATCATCAATGTATCTTCCATGGGGCTTAAGTTATGACAATCACATGGTTTCCACTGACAAATACTGTCAGGGGAGTGAACTAAAAAACTGCAGTATTCTAAGTTACAGTTTTTGTATACGACTAACCTTCCTACCTCCTGTTCAATCCTACCAAGTACTATCAATATATTTCAAAGGGTGTTGGACTTACAAGGTCTCTATTACCAAATACTGACAGGGGAGATACCTAAAAAATTGCAGTACCTAAGTTGTAGATCTTGTACAAGACGCGTTTTCTCAACGTCTTGTACAATTCTCCTTAATATCATCGATATACCTAAAATGGTGTTGAAGTTATGGCAATCATAAGGTTTCCATTACCAAATACTGTCAGGGGAGATAACTAAAAACTGTGGCATCTAGAGTTGTGATTCTTTTGTGTGACATGCTTTCTCAACCTTATGTACAATCCTACCAAGTATCATCAATGCATCTGAAAAGATGTTGGAGTTACCAAGATCACAAAGTTTCTATTAGGGGAGATAATTCTAAACCACAGCACCTGGAGTTGTAGTTTATGCAACACATCTTCTCAACCTCATGTACAATCCTAGTTCAATCAATATATCTGAAAGGGTGTTGGAGTTATCTTATACAAGGTTTCTTTTACTAAATACTGTCAGGGCAGATGACTAAATAACAGTGGGACCTAGAGTTGTAGTTCTTGTATGTGCCACACCTCAATTCTTTCAAAAGATATGTTCTGGGAACTCAATGAAAGCATGCTACCAAGACGTTTCTAGAAGTCCTAGTTAGTACCCACAACATATGTTTAATTAGGGAAATAAGAAAATATGTACCTAAGCACTCCTTTAATCTGGAGCTCTGAAATGTAGACATTTCTTGTCTGATTCTCTTGATGTTAATACATTTTAAGATTTTTTTTTATCCATTTCAAAAGGTACAAATTATCTGACCAGCAAGAGAAACTGGGCCTAATTCAAAACCATATTATTTAAGTAGTTGTGGTCATGATACACTCAAATTACACAAACCTTATTCCAAACTCATAAATCTGTAAAATAATGATGAATCAGAATGTTCAGACCAACAGACATGGACCCCAGAATAAAGGGTATAATCAGGCATCCATGGACAGTAAGCCTTACTTGGTAAGCAAGCTTTGCCCACCATGCACATAAGCCCGAACAAAAGACATGTAGGTAGAAGTGTTATGTCCAGGATTTCGGAAGTCTACTTATGAAATCAGTAAAAAAAAGTAACCATTTCTTCAAATCACAATATTTTCTGACTAATTTTTATGAGACAACTAATTTATCTATATTCCTTGCACTCAGTACTGTTTTTGCCTGGCAAGAAATAGAAACAAAATACTGGACCTATTTACACACACACACACACACACACACACACACACACACACACACACACACACACACACACACACACACACACACACACACACACACACACACACACACACACACACACACACACACACACACACACACACACACACACACACACACACACACACACACACACACACACACACACACACACACACACACACACACACACACACATCGGATAACTTAAGCATGTGTCATAAATTAATTTATCACATGACCGTCACGTTATTCAGTGAAATAACCCATGTCATAAAAATCATATAACCACACCTGCAAGGCTTCCCATTGGTTAGCCTAATTACCCTCATTAATATTCGTATTACACCGCTTATTGATAGCAATCAAGATGGTGTCTGCGTTCGCCGATACAACCTTTACTACCTTCAGTTTTGTGACGATTTTGAGATGAACGATAAATGTCAGACCGATGGAGGGAGAAGACACAAAACAATCACAATGTGAATAACACGACTACCAGAAATATTCATGGTGGTAAAAATTCGATGTTTTCCCGCAACATATTTGGAGGCACTCGAGATCTCAACATCGATATCGTCAAACCGTCAATGAAAAAAAAAAAATCACCTCCTCCAAAAAACATTGGAGGATGACTTGACTCAGATAGTCAATAAATGTGTCAAATTAAAATCCAAACTACAGTTAAATGTTTTATAGTTTTGAAATCTGTCGTTTACTTGAGTGTGTCAACCACGGCATAAAACTATATTGATCAAGGTCAGTGACCTTTAAATACGACAGCTGACTGTGGGGGATTTCCCTACTCATTCTCAGTGACGTATTGACTCGCTGAATGACGTTGTTCAAAGGCATATTTAGTTTTGAATTGATTTATTAAAATGAAATATTTATTAGCTCAAATAAAAAAATCATCATAAATTCCTTCAGTTTAACGAAGTAACAAATGGCATATTTATCTTGTTTCTAGTTATTTTCGGTACTTATGCGAACTATTTTTGTTGCGTAGTACTATTGAATTCTTGGTAGTGAGTATGGAAAGCCGTTATCTTTAAAATATATTTTGTGCATTTTTAGTCATCGGAAGGGCCATGTGATAAACAGAATCTTACATTCGTGGTCATTTAATATGAAATTTATGAAACTCGTTGGGTAATTTCTGTATTTTGCTCGCTAAAGCTCGCAAAATACAGAAATTACCCACTCGTTTCATAAATTTCAGATTAAATGACCACTCATGTAAGATCCTCTATGTATTCATTTCTTGAAAAGCTTAAATTATGGGGAATATTCACCAGATAATCTGTTTATCTGAGGATTTTTGGTACTAATTCATTTAATAATGTAACTCTTATATAACAGGCAAGAAATAAGAACAAATACCTGTTTGCTTTAAAAAGTTACAACGTGTATCTTAATAAATGTGCTAAAATCACATGACAAAATACAGCTGTGTTGCGTTATGCATATTCTGGTATATTTCCACAAGACAAACAATCAATTTGAGGATTTCTTGTGTTCATTTCAATTTGGAGAGTTAAACTCTGTATAAATATGAACAAATAAAAATCAAAATATAGCCTTACTCTTAAAAATGTACACTTAATATAGCTCAAACAAGTGGACAGGGTCACTTTTACTGATATATCTGGATAAAATATTACAAATTGAGGCATAATCACTTATAAGTTATCGATTTTAAAGTTATTTATTTTTAATTCGATTGCACAGAAACCTCAGCAATCTTATGCACTTGTTCTATAAGACATGGATGTTGGTGTTTCGTGAATGTGTGTTAGAGGAACCCAGATTACACAGGGAAAACCATTGACCCCACCCTGTTTTATGCCTGATCCTGGTGCCCCATAAATCCAATGTCGGCTGCAGTGAGTTATTCACATTGGGCACCATTAAAGGCGGGAAAGTGTGTTGGATGCAGGACTGAAACCTGTGACATCTAGCTTGCAAGTGCTCTACTCAACTGAGCTAACCAGATGGCTGTACCCCCAATCACCACACCAGGATTTTTTTATGCCTGAATAAAATTAATGTGTGTGTGTGTTTTGATGATTTTTTTTTTTTTTTTTTTTTTTTTTTTTGATTTGGGTTTTATGTCTCTTTCAAGAATATTTCACTTATATCAAGCCGATCGTTCATCAAAGGTGGGCGAAAACCGGAGTACCCCGGGAAAAAACCACCTGACCATCCGTAAGCAGAACACGGCTTTCCCACATGTGACGTGACCCGAGCGAGACTCGAACCACAGCGGTGAGAAATGATGAAATTTTAGTATCAGTTATAAATATTTTGTATGCATATGTGTGTGCAGTGTTGGGGCCTAGAGGTTGACAAAACATGGAACTGTCATGGATTCATGGAATAACGGAAAGTTCCGAAAAAAAGTACTGAAGTGTCCGTAGTATTGGACTATAATCACCCAAATGGTCCCAAGCCATGGAGTTAACAAAACACGAAAACACTGGCACTGTTGCATCTTCCAAATTGTATTCAGCATTCCCATTTACCCTCTGCAGAGGGGTTTTTACCCCTCAAAATTTGTCTTATACCCGTAAATTTGAAAAGAGTAGTATACTGCTTTACAATCGACGTACAAAAATAAGAGAACAGAGCAGATTTACCCCCAGTTTCAAAATGCAGTGGGAATCCTGATATTAACAGCAGTGCTTTCACTGAATTTCCAAGCAAGCCAGAATCGAGAAAAAAAACGTCACAAGATCCCCCTACAATCTGATGTTCCAGTGCACAAAATGTCAGCATTGGTTCCATCCAGAGTGCCAAGATATCAAACTGAAAGCGTGCCAGTTGAAACATTCAAGAACTGTTGGATGTTTTGAATGTTGACTAAAATGAAAACTTGCATGTAGCAACTGAGTAAATGTTATCAATTTATTCTAATGGATCTATTTCCTTTCAAATCCTCTGTTAATACTACTACTGAAAGTCTTTTCTAGCAACTGATTTTGCTTCTTTTTCCCGGCCTTGCACTTAATACTTTTCATGCATATGTGTACCTCGGATACACTTACGGAGCTTCCATGGAACTTTATCATATCACTGATACAAAATTTAAATGGCTGACAGACCTTGACCACGTAACTTTCATGGATTCATGGAGTTTTTACGGAGTGACTGAAGTTCCTTAAACTCATAGAACTTTCACAGATTTACAGACAGTTAGCAAAAGATGAGTGATAAAATAAAATCCCCTTATAAACACAAAAAATCTTCGGGGAAAATATAACGATAACATCACCAAACATTCCATATAAAATGCCATTTCACTGTTTTTTCATGGGCGGTATCAATTAGACTTTGAGGGTCCCAAATTTTGTTTTGTACTTTTAAAGCTCATAAATTTTTCCTGATAACTGAGAATTAGAATGTGGGTCAACAATATTTCAGTCATTAACGATATTGCCTCCAGATTTGTAGGACTTTTACCCAACCTGATCACATGATGAACTCAGGCCCTGCTTAAGCAGGTCTGCCTTGGAGGCTACAGGCAGCCCATCTACTTCGCGGGCCCCAATGGGCGGGGGCCGTGGTTCCTGAATATCCGATAATTAGTGAACCTCGGTAATAGGCATCTCACTGACGATACACTAACCGTTGGCCTCCTGAAACGCATTTTTAGGAATTCAAGAATTTTGCTGGAGATCTTGAAACTTTTCTGCTTTTCGGACGTTATTTTTAGCGAGCCTATACATGAACTACAAAAAATCTTCGAGAAAATATAATTTCTATCGAAGAAAATTATTACTATGGCGGAAATCAGTGTGATTGGGTCGGACTTGATTCACAGTTTTCTTAGTATCCGATTTATCTGGAAGGCACAAAGTGACAGGCACAGTGGCCTGGTGGCCGCAGGAAAGTAATACCGCAAAAATGTAAATAAAACGTTATTTTTATTTATTTTTTTATTTTTTTTTTTTATTTATTTATTTTGTCAAAAAATATTTATAAATAATTTTCATAAAAACATATATTAAAGCGAACGTTTAGGAAAAACGTGCTGCTATATACATATGTAACCGCACTGTACTTTACTTTTTCGAAAATATATTCATGCGAAGTGATTTCGGCCGAAACTGTTTATGGTGAATAGCCTAAAAAACTGCTGATGCTTTATCACATATTTATACCTTTCTTTGATACGCTTTCGGAGACTTTCGGAGATTTCTTTTGCATCAATTTTCAAATTCTCTGCCTCAGAAGGTTCTGGAGGCTGAATCAAGTTCCACTGTTTGTTTATTTTGACTGGTTCCCTCACCCTATAGCTCAATACTTCGCATATAGAACACAGGAAACCAGTTAATTGTTTATTCTGTTTATATTCGTCCGCCGAGATTGCGTTCAACATCATTAAATTATTATTTCTTCAAAAGTTTGAAGTTTTCTTTGTTTTGTATATTCGGTCGCTCTTTATAATTATCAGAGTGTAGAAGGCTTACTTACATGTTTGAATGCAGAATTAAGCGACATCAGCGTCAGTATGGAACTACTTTTTAGGAAGTTATTAGGTTTGCAATTTTGAGAAGACGGATTGTAGAAATTCCGTATAGTAAATTTGGCGGCGGTAAACCGCCACCAAAAACAAACAACATGTAGAGTAAGCAATTTTATTTGATATGATAAAAGCTCATTACCATACGTCAGAACTTACATGACACACATAATGAGTTTATTCATGAGTCGTGTTATTTAATATGTACAACAATTAAAAATGTTAAGACATACATGTTCAAACATTTTTATCAACATGATTATTTCATGCAATTCAACTTCTATTTACAGCTTCCTAACAAATATATATGTTCTTAAAACAAAACAACATTTCACCTTCAATCATAAGAAACATTTTTTTTATATGTTGAAAATGAGAATTTTCGTTTTTCGAAATATTAATCTCAGTTTTAAAAATCTGATTTTTTTATTTTTGAAAAAAAGAATTTTAGTTTTCAAAACATCAAATTTAGTTTTGAAAATCACACATTTTTGAAAATATATATATATATTTTTTTTAAATCACACATTTCATTTTTTTTTTTAAAAAAAAAAATCTTTTTTCAAAACATTAATTTCAGTTTTAAAAATCACACAATATTCTTTTTTTTTTAAATCACACATTTCATTTTTGAAAATAAACATTTTCTTTTTTGAAAAAAAATTTTAGTTTTTAAAATCGCTCATTTCATTTTTGAAAATAAACATTTTCTTTTTTAAAAATCATACATTTCAGTTTGGAAAATAAAAAAATTTCTTTTTCAAAATATTTTAGTTTTAAAAATCACACATTTCATTTTTGAAAATAAACATTTTCTTTTTTGAAAATCACACATTTCATTTTTGAAAATAAACATTTTTCTTTTTTTGAAAAATACTTATTTCTAGTACTAACACATTTATAAAACAAAGTGTATCATGTGAAGAACAGCAACACCATCATTCGTTAAACGTCTTCGTTGTCACTTTCAAAGTTGGTTGCTAGTAAATGAATGAGATAGGCATCGTCAACTACATCTGTCTGTTGTTTTCTGACAGGGCATAATTCTAGGTCCAAAGGTTCGGTGTCTATCCTATTCTCTAGGACCCTTCTATTACAATACAAATATGAGAACCCACAGCGTGTCTGTTCGTAGGTGAAAATCCCCAATTTATGAATCCCTTGTTAATAGCAGATCCCGCCTTTTGAGTTGTTAAATACAGGTTTAAAGGTAGTAAGTGGTGCCTTAACTTGGCGCTTGCTGGTGCCTTTGGAGCTGAATTTTATTTCTGTATGTATTCTAGTATTTCTCCTTAACCTTTTACATTTGAGTTTTTAGCCCGACTTAACAGCCTATACGCAACAATTTGAGTGTTCGAAGTCATCACACTTTGATCGACCAACTATGTAAGTTTTAGAACAATCATGGTATCACCCTGCCATTCAAGCTTAAACAGCCCCGGGGTTCTTTTATCGTATCTGGCATAAGGTGCGAGGAAACCAATGATGGTTAGCATCTGCTTGTATTTGAACGATATTGTTACAGTACCCTTGCAGTCCCGCCATATACTGATCTCTACTGCCAGGCTTTTAATGACAGATTCCAGGTCAGGACCAGCTAAACCATTTGGCAATATTCAAAGTCATCACGACTGACATATTTGTCCATAATAAAATTGTAGCATGTGTAGCTTGGCGTACTGTAAAATGAAAACCTATTTCGTAGTGGATGGGCTTTTATTCTTAGCCTTTTCTATTTCATAATACTCTTCTTAAGCTTTCTAAACTGGGGCAGGTTTATTTCCATCATAGCTTCACCTTCTCCTTGTACATACTTCACAGTTTGAAACTTTTCTATGTCCATGATTGTGGACCCAAAAAGAAGCATTACCTTCTAATTTAAGCGTGTCTACGATAATTGCTTTACTTGAGTCAGTGTCCCCTAACCGCCGAGCATCACTCACATCTTGTACAAACTGATGGAAACATTTATGGGAACTCAATGGTCTGATAAAAGCCCGTGTAAGTAAATGCCATTTGAGAAGTGGAGTAGCCAATAAGATTTGCCTAGCTTTCATTCCACCTAACCGTCGAGGTTTCTGTGAGAGACCAAACCGTTTAACATGATCTTTTATATGACTAAAGGGAACATCTGTAGTACAAAATAATGGAGACATCTCCTGAAAATATTGATAGGGGTGATAAAAAAGCTCAGGCCATTGGTCTGGGACTCAAATGTCAACTTAAACCATGCCGAACATGTGACCGGACTGTACACCAGCAAGTATTTCACTTTCGCTAACTGGTCGTTGAGGCGTTTCTGGTGACCGATCATGAATAAAGTCCCTTAGTCTGGAACTGGAACGTATTTGATTTCGAAACTGACATTCCCAGACTTCTATAACAGTAAACCCTCGAAACTCTAAATACCAGGTCGTTTCTAGGGTTTTCTCATATTTTTGTTTCCGGCATTTGTGCCATTTATCATTGACAACTCTTGGTGAGCCAGCACTGATGTCCGTGCCAGTAACAACCATGAAACTGATAGTGTTGCGCTTTTGATCGAATCCATCGACAGGATAGGGTCCCACCTTTTTCTCTTTACCCATATTCATTTTATGTTGGATACTGACTCCCTTAGTCTCAATCATAAAATCCATCCAGTCGTACATCAGAGAATACATCTCGCTTTTCTGGCTTAAAGTTATTTTCCAATCTGCGGCGCACGAAAGCACCAGTAGACATAGCTTGCCCAATGGCCCATAAGTAGAGAGCATTGGCATCGAACCCAGCAATAGTCTGCTTGGATTTCCACGAATGTAGGTCTCACCAGTTTTGTGGTATCTGTTAAATATGATGGAAGGCCCACCCACAATATTCTGCTAAATGGTCTTTGTTGGTTTCATCAAAAAGCGCAAAAGAAGAACCAGCCTGACGACCACATTCAAATAACATTCGTCTAGCTAATTCTGGGACAGAGATACTGACCTTGAAGATATCAATATTTCTATCAAAATAATATTTTTGTAGGTTTTCTACCGCATCTACAAAGGGTCCACTGTCCATGTTGTTGTAATAAATTAGGTAATCTTTAAATGTTTTCATATCGTGCTGTACTAAGCCAAAATTTTCTTCTGGGGTAAGAATGTAATCATTGAAAACGCATTTTTCAAGGAAGAAAACCAAGCTTTACCAAAAGGTGGAAGCTGTTTGGTCTAATTTGTCTACAGAGGGGATAAACCCTTTAGATTCTTTCAAGTCAAAAGCCCTGAGGAATTGTAGCGTAATTCAGGCCAGGTGCTAAATACTGCGTAATGTCTAAAAATTTGAAAGTGTCATTACTCAAACAAGCGTATTGGTTATATCTTTTGACAGTAAAGATGTTTTTACTTTCGTGCATTTTGAGATGAACAGGTAAATATTTTTTTGATAAGGTTGAGGTCATATTTTGACCAATTAAAGCTAATGTAGGGAAGCTGTCGGCAGTATATTTCCTCTCTTAGTTTTTTTTCATTGCTTTCTATGCTTTTGCCTCTTCTTTCTCCCAGTCTTTATTGTTTAAAACTATTTCTTCTAAAAAGAACTCATCATCATGGGGATCTTTAGTCAAGGGAAGCTCAGACTTGATGATGCGATCAAGAGTTTCGAAAGCTCCCGAAAATTTCTGTTTGGCTAACTTGTAGCTTTGCTCAGCGATTTCTACCATGTACTGTACCATTTTTGTAACCAGAAGGGTTGTGTGGCTCCACAATGCAATGGGGTATTTTAAAGCGTTCCACGTTACTACATACACTCACTGAAATAGGAACATGTTGTGTTGTCCAAGTTAGATTTTGGGAATTGAGTTCTTCCGCTGGCAATAAATTTGCCTCAAAATAGTAGACTAAAAACCAAGGAAACAGTCGTTCCTGAATCGGTACGACGATGTCGTGTTCTTCTAATTTATCAAATATAGATTTAGGAGAGGAATAAAATCCCCTTGGAAATTGATGTTTTGTTTTGTTTATGTTTTCTTTATGTTGGATACTGACTCCCTTAGTCTCAATCATAAAATCCATCCAGTCGTACATCAGAGACAGTCGTACATCAAACCCTGACACGTTTTCTGATGCCTTTTCATATTGTCTAAACGCCGAAAATGCATCTGACAAGAAGACTGGTATTTCTGCGTATAGGCTGCTATGTTTGCAATGTAGGATAAATGTTTATCAAACAGATTGAGATGCATGTTATCTTAAAAGTGGCATTGCGATTTATATATTGGAAAAGCAGAGTGATCAACTTGCTTTCCATTAATTTGAAAACATTTTTCCAAATAAACCAGCTGGTTTTCAATCCCTTTGAAAGATTAAAATCTGAGCTGATTTAGTTTTCAGGACATCTATGTTGCATGTATTCTACCCATTTGTTAAACAACACCTTAGTATGGGTTTCTATCTCTTTGATGCGTAGCTAAACAGCGAAAAGCACATAAATTATCTTTATAATATTTACCCTCTGAAGTTTTATCCAGAGCAATTATAGTTCTTCACATGGTCTGGCAATTTCACGCTTACAAAGCCTAAATGATATACTGTAAACCTAAAGTTACTAATTAAGAAAGGTTTCCATTTGGTGTCGGGCCTCTGGTATTATGTAATCGGTAATATTCAGTCTCTGCAGACGGTGCAGATCTTGTCGTCTTGAAATGTAAATGGGACGTTGAAACAAGCTTCATTTAAATATGGCATAAAGTAGCGGTATTCCCCGGTTTCCTTGTTCAGTAGAATTAAGCCAAACTCCATATTTAAACGAAAGGCATTGTTTGTCTCTGGTATACTTCGTTTGCACGACTCATAATATCATTCGAAATGGGAAAATTGTATCCACACCACTATTCTGGTGATTAGCCAGTATTAAAGGTCTGTTTGCGTCATACACTTCTCTCAGGTGCGGGTTGTTTTCAAATGGTGCCGGTCCGTATCCCCATGGTGGTTGTTGTAGAGTGGCACCAGACCCAAGCTGAAAATGCTGTTGCATCCTGTGTATGTAGTGCTTGTGGCGATTTGGAAATGTCTGATTACAATGTGTGCAATGAACACAAGTTCTTCGCTGCTTTTGTTCTGTACAGTTTTGAAGCTGCTGTTTCCGATTTTCGCTTCTGGCCAATAACAATTTTTTGTTGATGTTCATGGCTATTTTGATGATTATTTAGTCCGTGTATTGAAGCATATTTTGTAGCACAATATGCACAGGTGTGTACTTGTTCTTCAGTACTGCAATGTCTCTGATGCTGTATTTTGTTAGAAGCATAAAGTTTTTGCCGCAAATGCCACACGAATGGACAATTCCAGAGTGAAGAGAGCGAACATGGTCATTTCAGATACTTTCTAGCGGTGAATTGTTTATTACACTGATCACAGTTATACACACCCTCTGTGTCTTCGCTGTTTGCTATCAGGACAATGTTTTTTATGTTTGCTCTTGTCACCTACATATTTAAATTCACAACCACAGAATTGGCAGAGATATCTAGGGCCTAAATGCACGAGTATGTCTTTGTAGGGATGTTCTTTATAAAAATGATTTACCGCACGTGAACCCCATATTGGATGTTACAAAAAGAATGTCTTCATAAAGTCAGCAACTGCAAAAAGTAAAAAATAGCAGTAAATTACAAATTCACAAGAGATAACCCAAATTTGAATCAGTGGATATTTAAATAATGCAAAACTAAATGAAAACTAAATGTCTTTATTTACAAGATAAAACAATTTCAAATTCTGAAATTAAAGTTCAAATAATGCGATTAAAATTGATACAATTAATTAAAAATCAGTATCGTTCTTGTTTTTCAATTAATACATAATCATATTAAACCGACAAAAATTTCTCCCCTTAACAAAATAGTGACTCTCTCCGTCTCTCTTTTAAGTGTAAAATAATATTTGACCCTTACTTAAAGCACTGAGTTTCTACCATTTTCTTCAGTAGTCACTATTTTGTTTGGGGACCATTATATGTGAGGGTTTTTTTTTTCTTCTTTTTTTTTTTATTGCTTGCCATACTATGTTTTGCTAAGGCCCTAACGGTTGAGGTGCCAGCATTATTATTATTATATTTTTTTTTAAATACTGACCATAATAGTACACAAATGAAAGATCAGTGAATAATAAATATCGTCAAATAAAATACCACAGTCTATCTATCAGCTTTTTTTAACAATGGGTTATCAAAAGCGTACATTTTCCACTATTCATCTGGCTAGGCACAATTCATAGTATTTAAAAATTGAATAAAATATATCAACCTTACCGTTTCAGTTATCCGATTTCCATAAAGGTTCCATAAAGATTGACCTGAAGTATTCAGTTTAGAATAAAATCGTAAATGAAGAGCACTTTGATAATGAGCGTATTTTTACCACAGCAAATCCTTTGTTTATGGAATAGTCATACCTAAAATTAGCCAAGGAAAGCCTGACAAGGCAATTTTATAGGGGTAGGAGCATGATGCAATCGTTGTGCAATACCAATGGCCGGTGATCACCATGGAAACATAATATGAGTGCCATGGTGCAAACGTTGTGCAATCGCCGGAACCGGATGTCAATTGGGAACCATTCTCTCAGACCTTACTGGATGTTGTGCAATCATTCTCGTCGGGTGATCACCATGGAAACATTATATGAGTGCCATGGTACAAACGTTGTGCAATCGCCGGAGCCGGATGTCAACTGTGAATCATTCTCTCAGACCTTACTGGGTGTTGTGCAATCATTCTCGTGGGATGATCACCATGGAAACATCATATGAGTGCCATGGTACAAACGTTGTGCAATCGCTGGAACCGGTTGTCAACTGGGAATCATTCTCTCAGACCTTACCGGGTGTTGTGCAATCATTCTCGTGGGGACCGCCATCTTGAACAGGCAGCAGGTGATGACTAGACTGAAAAACCTCACTACACTTCTCGCCTTTGTATCTTATCGGAAAACATAGTTTTCAACGAATGTGGGAACAACAATTATGGTCATTTACCACTGAAACTAATGCAGAAGCACTCGTTCTTCTTGGAAGCTGATCCATTGGCTGTCAATGTTTTTTTTTTTTTTTTTTTTTCGAAAAGAGATAGCTTTATCACTACACTTTCCCGTTTTCAAATTCCAAGCCTTTCTTTTTTGTTCCTCCAATCATCCTCCCAAAATATGTTCGAGCTGGGTTGACTTTTTTTCTTTTTGAAGAATGATGGGCGATATGAATATTGGTTTCAAATGTTTCTAAGATAACAAATAGCTCCATTTGATTCAACTTTTAACCTAGTTGGTAACTGAGCCCATCAGAATCACACAACAGCAACTAACACTTCAAATATCTAAACACTTCAAATTCTGAAAACGTTGCTGAATGTTTTGTCCACTTAGTGACCACTTTCCGGTGTGCTTTTCAGGGAAGATAAATTGTAAAGCTAACAAAAATAAACATATAGATGTTTAAAACATTTTAACGATATTTCTTAGCGATCTAGGTTCTGATTTAGTCGTTTTCCGCTTGTAAAAGTAATGTCGATGACGAATTGTTTTCAATTTTCCATTACCAAATTGACCAACACATTGTGCCCAAGAAGGCTAAAATGAAAATGATAACCAGAATGGATTACACCGGAAATACTCATTGCACGAAGACTGCGGGATACTCTTTACCATGCACAAAATTGGTAAGAATACAACACACAGTCTTCGCAAAAAAAAAAAAAAAAAAACAAAAAAAAAAACAATCTAGTTGTTGACCAAAACATAGCTGTCAAACTGCATTAATTAAATTTATCGATCAGAGGATGGCATGAAGTGACATTGTGGCAACATAATTTCTAGATTTTCGAAAAGCGACTTAGTCGGCTAATGTGTACGCTAGAGAGCGTAAGTGATTTTGCAAACTTCATTACTGCTTACGAAGAGTCTCAATAAAATCGAGATTCCCATTTTCCGATTGTCAAATTTCCGATAAAAATGACCGTACTTTCCTGTTTCTATCTGTACATTAGGGACAAAAACCTATAAATGCTTTTATATCCGAAGCAAGAGAGAGAATAAAAACAATTCATGCATCGCAATCAATTGGTGTTTAATTTTTCAGCCGTCGCAACAAGCTGGATTTTTAATGTATACATCGAACTAGCTGGAGATGTCAATATTTAATGTTCAGGCATCTATACTTCGAAACAAAACAATATTAAATATTCAGCCATCGCAAGTGAGCCGGCCCTCGACGTCTCAGCTGGATGCGCTTTGGACTTGTGATCGGGATGTTACGGGTTCGACCCCAATCAGGTCGGCAACATTCTCACGTGGGGATTGATCATGAAATATATTTTTTACTGTCATTTCCGCTGATTCAAGAAACACAGCTGTCTGTTTCTGGCGAAAGAAAGTACACAATACTGGTTAACCGCTTAGAAGACCAGTAAAAGTGTGAATAACTGACCACAACCCAACTGGGTTTACTGGGCGCAAGTAGCTTTTCAGCCATCTATCCACTGCAAGTAGCTTGAGATAACAAACTCTGTACATCGCAACTATACATCGCATCTACACATCAAGCTGTATATAACAATATTTATATGAATGTGACATTTTTTATTATCACCTGCCAGATAGTAAAAAAAAAAAAAATAAAATAAAAAAAATAAATACTTGGGTGATAGTCAAAAAGATATCACAGGCAAAGCAGCGGGTGTGCATTTTCAATTACTCACTTCTATTGAGCTAGACGCCGTTTTAATTACTTGACTGCATGCAAGGCGCCTAGGCATTTAGATAACTTAACGAAGTCTGTCAAAAAGAAAAATGACGGTAATGGCAAATATAAAATTTACTAAAGTGTCCGACCAATTCTTACAGAAGCTGCTTGACTCGGTAAAAACACATGAGTGGTGAAAAATATTGAACCCTCGGTTCAAAGATACCACAAATAGGACTTAAATGAATATCGATTTAGATAAAATTAGGAACCAGTGTCAAAACAAGCGCTTTAAATTCCTACAATGAAGACCGTGATCAGACTGCTTCTGATCTAGGTCTGTATGTCCCAATACTTGGGATCATTGCGGTGTTGTATATTGTCTAGTGAGTAACTTACAGTGAAGTAATGTTACAACGTGTTTCTTATACAAAATTTATCAATTTTGAGTGCTTATTAAATTTTAACAGGGGTAATAAGTTAGGTATAATAAAATAAATATTACATTCCTGAAAGGGCGATAGTTAAAACGTCACCCTTCGAAGTTCGCCTCGGTCGATATTCATCGATACATCGCAACTAGCTGGAAATTATATTTAGTCATCTTACATGGCAACTAGCTGAACAATATTTAAAATTCAGCCATCTATATCTCGAAACTAAGTGGTAATAACAATGATTTATTGCCAGCAGTCTTCACATCCCAACCATCTCTAGATAACCATATCAAATATTCAGTCATCTGTACATCGCAACAAACTCTACATAATGTTTGATACCTGTACATGCAACCAGATCACAATTTAATATTCAGCCATTTATACCTCGCAATCAGCTGTCTGTACCTCGCAACCAGCTGGGGATAATAGTATTTAATGTACATCGAAACCAGCTTTAGATATTTGATATTCAGTCGCAAATAGCTATAAGCCGTTTGTACAGTTGGAGATAACATTATTTAATGTACAGCCATTTGTAAATCGCAACCTTCTGTCGATAACATTATTTAATATACAGCCATCTGTACATCGCTGCCAACTGGAGATAACATTATTTAATGTACTATTTAATTTTCAGCCATCTGTACATCGCAACCGGTTGTAGAAAATATTTTAAAGTCAGCCATCTTTACATTGCAGCTAGCTCTAGATATTGTAATATTCAGGGTACATGGCAAATAGCTGAAAATATAATTTAATATGCAGTCATCTTAACATTGCAACAAATGATAATGGTTACTAGCTGGGAATTACTATATGTAATAGTCAGCTATCTAATTTTTAATATTTAGCCATCTATACTATAACAATCTTGTTATAATAATATTTTCTATTAAGACATCGCAACCAGCTGAAAATAAAATTTGATAGCCGGCCTCGCAACTAGCAATAATATTTAATTTTCAGCCTCGCAACTAATAGTCAGGCATCTTTACATCTATCATTATTCTGGCATTCGCGTTACTATAGCTGTAAATGACAATATCTTATACTCAGCCATCTATACATCGCAACTAGCTGCTAGAGATAACAATATTTGTACATCACAATTAGCTACAATAGTTATGGACTTTTGAGACCACAGCTTGTTGCGGAGTGCAGCTAGTTTGGCGGAATGATAACGAATTAGGTTTGTTGTTGAAGGGCATTTATTTAAAATGCCGAAGAGAAAATGACTAGCTCAAATACATGATGATAAACCATATTGAGTTATTACTTTCGACAAATTTGGGTAAACATAAGCCGCCACACGGGGATCTCTCTTAGGTTTGTACCCCAATTACCTGTTTCTTGGAATCTATCTCAGGTGGTATCCAAGAAACTCTTATTTGCAATATGGAAATTGTGTCAAATTCACTTGTACCAGAGCACTATATATGTAGATACATTTACTCTTGCAACGGAACTATAAGCATAACTCTTAATAACTTTAAAAAAAAAAAAAAAAAAATGTTTAAATGGCGGAGGAACGGGAGGTGGTGGAATATTTGTAAGAAAAAACTTTAACGATGACTCAAGGTATGTCGAAAAACGATGTGGACTCCGTTCCCGAAAATGCATGCATGATGGCAGTATGCAAATGAACCTGATAAGCCCTTACGGCTTTTAATTGGTGGATGAGAACAAACTTAAGAATGGAAGCAAGGTCAAAAATAGGATTAGGGGTGATTCTCAAACCATAAAATATTTTACCTGGCTTTTGAGACCACAGCTTGTTGCGGAGTGCATCTAGTTTGGCGGAATGATAACGAACTAGGTTTGTTGTTGAAGGGCATTTATTTAAAATGCCAAAGAGAAAATAGACCTGCTCAAATACATGTTTGATAAGGCGAAACCATATTGAGTTATCACTTTCGACAAATGTGGGTAAACATAAGCTGCCATGACTTGACAGTAAAGAACTGGCAAGGGGCCCACACAAGCGTAGAAACAAGGAAAGAATGAAGGAAAAAAATGTAATTAAGGAATAACATCGATAAAGAGAAGAATTCATCTATATTCGGGTCTGGGACATGGTGACAACCATGTTCGGTTTGATAATGCCATCATGCTTTATATTGCGTGCGCAATTCCAGGCATTCGGAGTATGCTGTTATTTTTTTATATTTTTGTGCCATGCTGTTTCCTTCAGACATGGTATTTTTACCTTGCAATTGAACTTGGATAAAGTAATATATACACTATAGTTAACAACGTGTATGAGAGTGAGAAAAAAAAATTGTATCGGTAAGATTGAACTTGCTATAAGATTTCTAAGGCCACGCTCAGCTGATGACATATATAATGTGGCTGGTATACAATGTTATATTAATGTTGTATTCTTTTTTCCATTAAAACATGGTCACTTTGTCTTTTGTTTACGAAAAAGACAAAAGTTGCGAATTAGTCAAATTTGGTACCCCGTATTATCCAATGATTGTTTGTTAATTATTCTTCCCAAATATACTGAACCGAAAAAGAAACGCAACTTTTTAACCAAAAATGTTTTCATGTAAACACAAGGTTGACAGAAAATTTATTTTGTGATTTACCTTCATACTTTTCAAACTTTGTTATGCAGAAAACATTTGGGCGATATCTGTACAACTAATCGCTCCAGTTGGCAATTCGTTGTTTTCAATATTTTCCCGTGCAGTACAATAAATGTATACAGTAAATTCGTCATATTGGCATATTGTGTTACCTGGAGTCAGGGTTTCAAAAGTCCGGTAAAATTTTTCTACGGAACATGGTACATTTGACGCAAGATCAACGTAACGCAGCGGTCCAAATGCTGCTACGCGGGACGTCTCAGGCTGTCATCGCCAGGAACTTCCAAGTGAGTAAATCGACTATAACTCGTTTGTACATGTACCAGCGTCTACGCCAGACGGGAACGACAAATGACAGGCACAGAAGTGGACGTCCGCGCGTCACGACACGTCGACAGGACCTATACATGTGTCAAATCCCATCTTCGTAATCGGTTCCGCGAATATTAAAAAAATCGTCCAAAATGTGGATAATGTTATTCAATGCCGAGCTGCTATCTACTCAAAGGCTCTGCTAAAAGACTTGAAAAGAGAGCAAGAGGATGACGCTCCAAATGGAACACAGGTGTCGTAATATATTTTGTGCTGAAAGCGAAAGCCTAGAAGTGGGTGGTCAGATGGATGCAGTGGCATTAGTCTAAATGCCGAGCCATTGTCTGTTTTTGCCATAAGGAAGCCTTTACCCACTTTCAGTTAAACAATTTATTGCATCGTCAAAAGTTGCATACTGAACTGAGGAAAATTCTTTGTCAATGAAATCATTTACAGACTGGCCTTTCGGATAGCTCAAATGATGTATGAGTCGATACTGACCAGGGTTTTTTTGGGGAACAATGCCTATTGGACTGATTTTCATGTTAGGAAATGGTTGTACTGAAAATGGCCCTCTGACTCTCCGCGTAAGGCTTCCTTTTTAATTTTTTCTGCAACTATGTTCATGATTTACATGATTTTAAATTTGGTGATACCAAGTTTGTCACGGGGCCACTATAGCCTAAATGGAAACCAGACTGAAAACCTTCAATCAAGAAAGTGTTTCCTTTGTATCCCTTTAGGTAATATATTAGTTTTTCAACCTTAATTGGCGTGACTTGTTTATACTTATGGATTCCGGTTTTGAATTTGTTAGTCATAGAACATGACTTGATTCCGCTTTGCCAGATCCCTTACAATTTCAGCATACTTGAGCAGCTGGGGGATTCTGTGGGAAACTGTTCTGTATATATTGCAATGAACCGTTGTCCATGTTATATATCTTTTTAAGACTTTAGTGTGGTACCAAGCTTAACTGTGCTTTGGAAGTTGGAAACAGAAATTGTTAGTGAGGTTTGGTATGCATAGCCAGATCTATATACTGATTCTACCAAAATTTCTTTTTGATCTTTTTTTTGATATTGGCGTTTCTTGTATGGTTGACTGTGTTTTTTGAGGTTGGTTTGATTTGTTGCTTGTGTCTGTTACTACTACAGCGGACAGCTGTGTGCTGACCTTTGCAGAAGCCACAGGTTCGCTCGATAAATTTGGTGTTTCTGGTGAATGTTCGATTTGTGCGAAAGAGCCGAAAATTAGACCTTGGTTGACGTGCTGTATATGAGGACATTACCTAATATTCTGTGTGCAGTCGATCCCAAAGGATAGGTTGATTTTCTCTAAGCATGCGGAATTGTTGGACATAGAACAACCATGACTGACCTTGATTCCGCCTTGCCAGATCCCTTACAATTTCAGCATGAGCAGCTGGAGGGGGCTTCTGTGGGAAGCTGTTCTGTATATATTGCAATGAACCGAATGATTTGTTATATATCTTTTTAAGACTTTGGTGCGGTACTAAGCTTAACTGTGCTTTGGATGTAAGTTGGAAACAGAAATTGTTAGTGAGGTTTGGTATGTTGGAGTGTGGTAGTAGCCAGATCTATATACTGATTCTTCCAAATTTTCTTTTTGATCTTTTTTGATATTTGTTGTGAAATTGGTGTTGAAATTGGTTCAGCGTACTGTGAAGATGGACCAATGTTTATACCTTGTATGCCCAGGCCATTATTGAAATGATTCTGGACATAGTTTCTGCCCAATGTGTGAATATCCCTTTCTTCATCGCTGGATGATGATAACGATGATAATGTGTCTTCCTCTTTGCTTGACTCTAGCGTTGTCTGTTGTTGTGATTGTCGCCTGTTGGGCTGCAAGTTGTTGATGTGGTCCTAATGGAAGACTGATTGGCAGGTGGTTCAGGGTTGGTGACGCCGGCAAGCTGTTGAAAGTTGAGCCCATGTCTGTACCATTTGAGACCCATGCTGGGTGTATGTGTGATCCATTAATGGTTCACTGGGTATAGCGAATGTATCTTGAGATGTTTGTACACCACTCATTGTTTTGACAGACGGTTGTTTTCTTGGTTTGACACTTTTTGTTTTACGTTTCGTACAGTTTGTTACCGAACTGGTCATAACTGTAGACGGAAGCGCACTGACACGCCTGTTCTGTTTGGTCTTAATAGATGGACGGTTTTAGGTGATTTTAAAGGCTTTGTCACTGTTCTTGCTTTTTTGTCCTTTTCCTTTTGCTATCTGAAGCAGCCTTTTTAACTTTTTGTAAAATGGTAGAGTCCATGTTTGGGTTTTGAACTGACTGTCCCGCAGTCATGTCTGTTCCCTGGACTGACACATGTGTCTCCATCGGTGATTATACCACTATCGCAACTCTCGTGAGTGGCAGAGCTCTCAGTCATTTGGACCAAGGATATGTCCGGTATCTGACACTCCTCCATCTCTGTAGGTGGTGACTGAAGGTCGACACTTTAAACTATGACTACTCTCAGGGCAGCATAAACATTTGGCCTGTGACGTTGATCGCCGTCTCACTCCTGGTAGCATCTGAAAACAAAAACAGAGGCAGTATCATTGTTGCAACAGATTATCTTAGGCAAATAAAAATAAAAAAAAAATAAATAAATAAAATAAATAAATAATAATGTCAAAAGAAAAATAACTTCTAAATAAATAAAAAAATAAAATTATATATATACACTCATGAAATATACATTTTTTCACTTCACTCGATGAAATGTCATATTCACTCCAAACATTTGAATATCCTCTATTTATATATATATATATATATATATATATATATATATATATATATATATATATATATATATATATATATATATATATATATATATATATATATATATATATATATATATATATATATATATATTTGTATGTTTGTCAAGATACATGGAATTTAATAGGGAGACGGGAGAAGGAATTATATATATATATTTTTTTTGATGATGGGGAAAAATTTGCCCGAACAGGGGAATCCCTAGGAAAACCCCTTAAAATCCTAAAATAGCTAAGACAGGGGTAATAAAAAAACAAACAAAAAGAAAACAACAGTTGGGTAACCTGAAACATTTTTTAATGGGCTTATGGTTTATCCAGGAACACTTTAGAGCTGTAGAAATAACAACAGCTTCTATATTCTCTTGGTTCTATAAGCGACAGGTCATTGTATGGGGTTTGTAAGTGGTTACCAGGATTATTTCATGAACTGTTTCCGGGGAGAGTCCTATGTTAAAACTATACAGAAACTGACTTGCCCATGGAGACTCGGTATCAATAAGGCAGTAATTGTTGGAATGCAAATTGAAGTCGTACCGCTCACCCATTAGCTGCCTAGGGTGCGAGTTACTATACCCCAAATGCGTGATTTGACCAAAGCGCTTGCCATATCCATATTGTAGGAGATTTACTGTCTCTTATGACACCTGAAACGGCCAACCATCTGGCCCACAGGGTTGGTGCCCTTTGATAATGGTCATGATGTCGTTGATAAGGATGTAAAAATGCCCATAAACACACAATGTTTATAACAGTATGGAATATAATTTTTGTATTATGGCCGCAATAGGTGGCATTAATGGTGGAGCTATGACCGAACTTGTTTCATTTAGCAGACTATGACATCTTCAGGCTTTATTCAATTTCTTCAAACCACTGAACCGACCATCCCTGCATCGAACATATTCTGCAGTGTATTATAACCGAATCTGGCTTTAAACATGTGCATGATTGTCCTGGGACATCAGCTACCCTTGGCAAACCTCATTGCCTATATTTGGAGACACTGGCTCCTAGCTTGGCAAACCTTCATGCCAAAAGTGTATGAAAAAAGTAGGTATGAATAATACAATAAGGTATGTAATGTTTTAACTATTGGGACAGATCCTTGAAAAAAAAATTTTTTTTTTTTTTTTTTTTTTTTTTTGAGTATTTAAAATTTCTGTGACGGGATCTAGACCGTAACGAAATTGGTGTCAGTTTTGCTACATTGAATCTGTTTGCCGCTGGCGAAAGTAAAATATACATGCTATCGATAAGGAAATTCCTTGAAACTACCTGGTTTCTTTGATTCTATACTAATATGGAACAAACGAATACCGCATATATTTGTGGTATTGAGTAAGTTGTTTGTGTCTAAATGGATTGAATGCGGTGTTAAATGTGTGTTCATTTTGACTCTTTTAGGACAGAGACTTGAGCACTGATACTACGACAGCCCGGATACTGAAGAATATTTTCGCTTACCAAAAGATGATAGGTGAATCCCGTCAGTATGACATCGTTGACCGTTGGTGCACACCCCAAAATCCTTTGTGTTTCCAGAAACGAGAGCGATTGATATTGGCTAGCTCAGACGCGAGCAATCTGTAAGTTTCATCGACTGTCAACTTATGTCTAGTCGGGCGTGAAGCTGGAAATCTATGTAATATTTGCAAAACTGCTACACAACGTACCTTGTACGTATACATAAGGATGTGTATTAGCTCTTTAATCACTAAGACAAGTTTTTTCGGGTGTGCAGTTTGTGTCAGTTAAATCATTTGTGCCAATCTCCAAAACCACGATGTCGGGTTCAAAATCTTGGACACCTGACATGCCATGACGTTTTAATTTATCAACGGTTGCCCCCGGCAAACCCGAATATTGGATCATCACTTCGCGGGGATTTAAATTCAAGGAGAACGTAAATGTTGGCTGGTTTGTTTTGATGAAACGTTTAAAGTGACTGATAAAAGAATGGCCTAAAAGAAGAATTTTATGCTATTTCTGTGTTTGGTTTAGACGGGGTTGAGCAACAATAGAAACAGGGACACTCACGTGGTAAAATCGCTTATCCTTCCCAGGGGCAAGCACTCTGTCTGGGACTGCGTTGGTCGCCATTTTGAACCGCGATATTCACAGAAAATTCTCAGAAAATTCGAAATTATTACTTACTGCAAGGTGCTATATGCTACTTCCATACATACGAAATTAGGGTAAATGTTTTTCTACTAAAAACTCTAAGTCTTCCGCTTACCGGAAACCGTCTAGTATAACTATTTTTCTAAATTATTTGGTAGAAAAACTTTAACGAGGACTCGCCTCTATCCGTTCCTGAAAATGAATGCAGGATGGCAGTATGCAAATGAACCCTTACGGCTTTTGATTGGTGGATAAGAACAAACTTAAGAATGGAAGCAAGGTCGTTAAAGGTCAAAAATAGGATTAGGGGTGATTCTCAAACCATAAAATATTTTACCTGGCGAAAAATCATTTACTATTCAGGAATTTATAGATCGCAACTAGCTGGAGATAATATTTAATAATAACCCATTTGACATAATGAGAACTTTTGCATCTTTTTATATGTACCTCGAAACTAGAGGTACCAATAATTATTATTCTGCCATCTGAAACGCGCAACTAGCTGACGATACCAACATCGAATCAGCTGGAAACAACACAATGTAATATCTGTCATCTTCACATCGAAACTATACTTAAAACCAAAAGTAACTTGTCACTTTTTATTGATGAATAATTTTGTTTCTACTTCGGTTTGGTTACAATAAGTAAGTTCAGTTGTTTTCCACAGCTAGTTCAAGAGAGATCATTCGTGTAAGTGATTCCAGTCTCGAGTTACCTACCTTTTCATCAAAAACAGTATTTTCACATTTTCTCACAAATTCAAAAGCAGAACATGATTCTCAATACAAAATCTGAAAGGCTTTTGTTTGTCGATAAAATTACCTGCGAAACAATTTTTCAGTTCTACCCGGCTAATTAATTGCATTTATCCAAATTTGTTTCACGTTGAAATTATCTCCCTTGCAATGAAAACAATAGTAAACTTTCGCTGCTCGTAAAAGCCGATATTTTTTTAGTTTTAAACGGTGATTTGTATGGACCTCTACAAAGAGTGTATGACCAGAAAAAAAGATGCAAAAGTTCTCATTATGTCAAATGGAAAATGGATGACAATAACCTGTAAGATTATCATTACAAACATTGTTAAGTTTGATCAAACGGCCTTCTCAATAAAAATCGACGCGTTCTGAAGTTGCGCAATAGATGATGCAGAATTTTTGTTTTTTGTTAATTTAAGAACAATTTTCAATACATGTCTAAGCGAATAAATCTGGGTCTAAATTGATTACTCAAATAACCCGTATTTAAGGTACAGTGACCTTCCAAAAGCGAATTAATATCGTAACTTTTGATTCTGATCCCTTCTGTTTTGAGAGAGCCCCTTTTGATAATCTGCTTGACCGATAGGGCTCAAGTACTGTATATTATGTGCACAAATGCTTGTTCTTTAACATCATTGAAACAGTTTTTAAAGTTAGTAAAACGTATAAATATATGCTGTAAAGTTACTTTTGGCTTTAAGTATAGTTGGAGATATCAGTTAGTTAGCCATTGCAACTAGCTGTAAATAACAATATCTAATAGTCAGCTGGATACAACGATGTTTAATTATTCAGCCATTTATACTTTGCATTTAGCTGGGGATATTAACCGTTAATGTTGATCCATCTATATATCGCAAATAGCTGGAGATATCAATATTTACTAATTTGACATCTACACATAGCAAATATCTGGAGATAACAATATTCAATATTCATCCATCTTTACTGCTCACCCACCATCTTAGCACGGCGGAGTGGCTAGAAAAGGCTTATTGCCTGCTTCAAAACTCCTCGCATGTAAATCCGCTGCTTGATGTTCGCAACCGTCTCTGAAACAGTGAAAGCAATAAAACTCAAGAATTCTAGGATGCACAAATTATTCACCTATTCAAACAGAATGAGAATCCTCAATTATTGTCAGTTAACGGGAAGAGAATGCCGATTGAATGAATAGCTTGAACTGTCAGAAAGCCATTGTAGATTCAGGAAGGACAATGGAACAATTGACATGATCTTTACAGCTTCGAATGAAATTGTGGACCTCTACATGGCATTTGTTGACTTTACCAAAGACAGTCAGGCTGTCCTGCCAAATGGTGCAGAAATTCCACTATGATATGCTTCCAAGGGTCCAAAATGATGGCGAGTTTTCTGATCCCTTCTCTGTGACAAATCGAGTTAAGCAATACTAGCTTGTTCAGCATGATGTTTTCTGCCATGCTCAAAGATCCTTCCCAGGATGGTGACAATGTATCGCTATGATGGGAAGCTTTTCAACCTAAGAAGGTTGCAAGCTAAATCGGTGCAGCAGAGGTGCTAGATGAGTTTCTCTTTGCTGACGGCATAGAAAAGGGTGCTCCGACAGAAGAGAAGATGCAAAAAGGTGTGGATCAAGTATCTTATTCCATCGATCTCACAATGACCATAAAAATACTGAGGCCGTATATGCCAGCACCCGGAAAGCCTTACCATCACAGTGAAAAGTTCACGTATCTTGAAAGCACATTGTCTAGTTGTGCACATTGATGATGAACATGCCAGGATTGCCAAAGCTAGTGTAGCGTTTGGTCGACTACGTGGAATTATGTGGGTTCGAAGAGGACAGGCTTGACACACAAAGCTGAAAGTCTACAGATCTGTAGTGCTGCCAACACTATCATACGCATACCAAGCGCTTAGAAAAAAATCAAATAGCAAGACAGAGAAGTCCTGAAAATGGCAGGGATGCAGTGTACATACTCTTTGAAATTGGACAGACCATGTTATCAGAATGTCTGATGAACGTTTGCCAAAGTGGGAAAACACCCATAGTGGTCAGAAGAAGTGATGCAAATAAAAATCCTTTGGAAACTAAGAACACACAAAATCACGAACATCGGAGGCAGTTATAGGGGGTGGCTGTTATTTAGAGGTGATCATTAGTGGACCCAAATCATATTTAATGAATGGTCTTTTATTCCCTAAATGTTTTTCAAACAATGGGGCTGTATGCACAAATGTTTATGCAGTCGTACTAAAGATAATGTATTGAAAGAAAAACTTCAGCAATGAAAAACTAGATAGAGATTGCAAAACTTAAGCATCCTCACCGATTATCCACCATAGTTTTGCAACAGCCACAGACAGGAGATTCCAACGCAAGAAGTGCATAGTGTCCTGCGCCCAGCCACCACAAATGTACGACTCACAAAACAAAACGGACCACGCAGCATGGAATGTTATCTCGGGAAACAGACCATGAGTAGCAGAGATACTGGCCCAGTATTGCCAGTATTGTAATATCCACATACAAAATTTAGTGTACTGGGCGCGTACGTTGCTATAGCACGATTTACGGTACAAAATAACGACAGATATCGGTCAGAAGATGTTTTACCATAGCAAACACTGCGATGTAACAGATAGATGAAAGCTTAACCCCTCAAAATCCACTGAGACTCTCATTCAAATATATTAGGACTTCAGTACCATGCAGATATGATAATCCATTCAACTGATTTTGTTTGTGGGTGATTTTCGAATCACTGATTGTTCATCTTGCCTGTGCAACATAAAGAAAAACAATTCCTATCAAGCATCCTTCCATTTCAGTATTAAATACTGCTCAATCAGTCAAACGTGGTCTGAATATGCCGTATTAAACTAGCTTTAATTTGTCGTTAACGAGTTTTACTGTCACAGCAAACATTCTAATGGGGCTACGGCAAGTGGATAGTCACATAACGATTATGTCTGGATTGGTATCCTCCAAACATACAGGTTTGGAGGATACCAAGCTATCATAGAAAGTATTGTAATTAGCAGAATAAAAACGAACCTGGTTTTGCTATTTTTTGTTCCAACGGCGGGCGTTTTACCACGGAATCATAAGGATGTAAACTGACTCTTAATATAATGCTGATATTCATAAATCTGCTGAAAGCTATTATATTTTGTTCATAAATTCTTTTTCCAAATTAAATAATAATCCTAGTTTGAGAGAAGAGGCTACTTCCAATATTATTCCAGTCATAGTCAAGAAAATATTGTCTAAATAGATATTTTTTAGTATATTTTGCGGTAATTTCTTAGTTTATTATATTTTCATAAACTATACATTATTTTGAAGCATATAAAGTACTCATTTAACTGATGAAAATTCAAATGATTTTCAAAGATTTTGTTTCTGAAACGTTTGTGTTACCGAAGCTTACCGAAGCTTCGAATATCATTAAATAACTGACAAATGCGTAAGTGCGATAACTGATGTCTGATTAGTATTTTTAGCTCACCTGGGCTCCAGGGGAGCTTATAGAAAATGAGTACTTAGATGTCCATATTTGACGGACAGTTATAATATTCCATCTATTCCTATTTTTGAACTGTGAGGCTAAAACTCGACTTGAGGCACTATAGAATGTATTACATGAACATCAAAATTACATTATTCTTTAGAATGTCCGTCCCGTCCGTTCGTCGTCCGTGAGAACCCTTCCACCAGTTCTACAGGCTAGTCTCAGTCATTTCTCAACTGTAGCATGCCTTTGGTGGGGATATAAACTTTTCATGGAAATCCAATGAAGGTTGCTATGGCAAAGGAAAAATGTGTTATCTCTTTCAGTTTTGATTGGATGTTCAAGAAACTTACATATAAGGTGGATGAAATATGGTTATCTCGGACAATTTCGAAATTTGGCCAGATCGGATCATTAATTATGTCTCCATGATTGCTGAAAAAAAAGAACTCATGTTTGACTATATGTCATCATCGTCACTCATTCTGTTTTGAACGGATGTTCCGAAAACTTGCAGATAAGGTGGACAGGTTAAAAAAAATTTGGCTAAATCTGATCATAAATCTTAGTTGCTGAGAAAGCCGCTGTTTGACTGCTGAAAAAGCCTTATTGACTTTGTCATCTGCATGTCACACAGTTTTGTTAAGATTTTCCTGAAACTTGCAGATAATGTGGACATGGATAAAATATCGCACAATTTAAAAAACTGGATCGATGGCTGAAAAAGCCTCCGTTTGACTTTTTCATCAGATAAAGTTTGCTCAGCTCTTGAAACTTGCAATACAAATGGATAAAATCTCGGACAAGTTCAAAAACTAGCCAGATCGGATCATTCTTCATAGACTTACGTCTCCTTGATTGCTGAAAAAGTCGCTGATTTTGTCATCAGCAAGTCATTCAATTTTAATCAGATCTTTCTGAAACTTGCAGATAAGATGGACATGGATGAAATCTCGGACGTTCAAAATCTGGCCAGATTTGATCATTAAGAGTTGCATTCCCTTGAGTGCTGAAAAATCATCTGAGTTTTGTCATCAGCATAACTCATTCAGTTTTTTTTTTTTACTTGATCTTCCTGAAGCTTGCAGATAAGTGGTCATGGATGGAATTTCAAATGAGTCCAACAACTGGCCAGATCGAACCATCACTGGTAGAGTCACATTTCTTGATTGCTAAAAAGCCTCTGTTTGAGTTTGTTATCAGCATAACACTCAGTTTTGATATGTATTTCTGTATTAATAGTAGCAAAAGGACCCAGGGTGAAATTGTCCGTCTGTAAAAGTGTTTTAATCCCAGGTAGATTATTCTACCGATCGTTTTAAGGCGGTGGTCCTGGTGTTGTTCTTTGTAGCTTTATGGTTCCCGCATTGCTTTCTTTTCTATCTGTGTTGTGATCTTTGATAGCTGCCCACTTTGCTTTCTGTTTTACTAGTTGTGTTATTTTGTTATTGTGTTTGCGATTACCTCGCTTGGGGAAGAGAGAACTAATCTTAGTGCTTTTCGTACGTTTGTTCGATTTGCGCTTGTTTGGTTGTCGAGGAAGGGCTTGCGGCTTGTGATTGTGGCTCTCTCTTACCTTTTTTGGTTTAATCTTCCTGAAACTTGCAGATAAGCGGGACATGGATGAAATATCGAATGTTTTCGAAAGCTGGCCAGGTTGGATCATAAATCCAATGATTGCTGAAAAATGCCTGTTTGAGATGACCTCTTTTCAGAAAGAAATGAAACACGGAGTCACAATAGTTCTCCATCGTATGAAATCCAATGATTGCTGAAAAATGCCTGTTTGAGTTTTGTCATCGTGCTCCTTCAGTTTTAACCGGATCTTCCTGAAGTTTACAGATAAGGTGGACATGAATGTAATCTGAGACGAGTATGAAACCTGGTCTGATCGGTGACTTATATCCCTTTGATTGTTTAAAAAAGCCTATATTTGATATTATCATCAAGCATAACTCATTCAGTATTAATGGGACCATCCTGAAACTTGCAGATAAGGAGGGTATGGATGAAGTTTTGCATAAATTAGAAAACTGTCCAGATCAAATTATTTACTTCAGAGCTACGTCCACTTGATTGCTGAAAATGCCTATTTTCGACCTTGCCATTGGCACAACTCCTTCAGTTTTGATCAAATCTTCCCTAACATTACATGTTAGATGCGGTTGAAACTTGGTCGACGATGTGATACAGAGCATATTGTTTTGAGGTTTTACAAATTTTGATAAAGTTATGGATATGTTCAACATCATTTCTCAAAAAATAGAGATTTTTTATCCAAGAAAGGTTTAATAAATTGATAAATAGAGTTAGTACGATCACAAAATGTGGAGAGACAGCCTGTAAAATTTCAGTTGGTCTCTCGTTTTTGAACTGGAACAAAAATGAAATGATTTTTTTTATCGTATCTCTGAATTAATGTTGGCAACATTTATTCAGAGATACAATAAAAACCTTTCAAGTACGAGAGACTAACTAATATTTTAAAGGCTATTAGATGCCACATTTTGTGATTGTATTAATACCATATATCAATTTATTATGCTTTTGTATTCTAATTATGAAAACGATATTGTTACACAAATTTCTTGTAAATACAACTTTTATTGCAAACATCCTCATTCATCTCTAAATTCCCTAAATTTTGACACACCAATGTAACCGCTACAAAACATTCCTTCTGCAAAGGGAAAGAATTTGCTACCTTCATGAGATGACCTCTTTTCAGAAAGAAATGAAACACGAAGTCACAATAGTTCTCCATTGTATGAAACAACGAGAAAGACCAATTTTATCTATTCACGTTAAATACTCATGTATGTTGTCACGTGTTCTTGTTCGAAATTGTCAGATTATCCAACAGAAAATAGTAAAATTCTCGTTCATATTCTTGAAAATCATTAATAAAAAACGTCTTCTGCTTGACTGATCGATAATGTCATTGATGTTACATGCTTTTACTTACACAGTTACTCTGATCGATAAATAGATGTTTCAAGCTTTAATTTGCAAAGTCACTATAATTATGAGCAAAATAATTTTGTCAGGATACATTTGATCAAATCGTTATTGACTTTCTAACGTTATATTTGATCAAGTCTTATCACTTGATTTTATGTATACAGACCACGAATGTAAGATTCTGTATATCATATGAAATTTTACGAGCGTTTTAAGTTGAATCGTTTTCAAACACAAAACATAACGTTGTCACGGATGGCGTAACCAAGTATGTAACGTGTGGTCATATCGCTTTTATGACGTTATTCCTTGAATGATGGCGACTTCATTTGATAAATAAAAATGTGTGTTGAACATTTTCAAGACCTTCACTACAAAACAAACAATATTTCTATGGAGAAAAGCATGTTTACTGTCATTTGTCAACGGTTAGACGGCCACCTAAAATCCATTTTAGAAAAAAACCATGACTAAAACAGCATCAAGGGCGTTTTCAGATCTATTCGTAAAGAACTGGAACCAAACGCTAGGTTTCTTTGGGATCCGTGAAGTCACTGAACAGAATGAAATAAAATTCATTTGCATGCAGTGTAAGTATAGTGTTTCGGGAGACAAGATTTTGTCGGGGGTGGGGGATGGTCGAATACAGCCTCGCAAACCCTAGAAAGCGAAGCCGAGGTGAACATAACTTTCGATGTTAACCTTAGCAGCATGCATCAATTGTTTTGTTATATGACTATTTTCAGCTGTCTGGCAGCAGTGACAAAAGTGATGATGACCGATCCTTGAACTTAGCCTGGCCATTGGAATATTTTAGCTGTCTGGCAGCAGTGACAAAAGTGATGTTGACCTTAGCCTCGGCTATTTTTTACAATCATTTCAGTCGGTATACACATGTTGGACAAATTCTAATGTCAGACTTCTAGTGATCCAAAACTCACGATGTAATGGAACGCCGTGAATCTATTTTTGGTCTCTGGAAGTCTGACATCATATAATTAGTCAGAACCTGACGTCGATGTCTCGACCAATCATGGTGGTTTTCTTTGCAGTGATATAACAAATGATAATTTAGATGAGTAACTGAAAAAAAAATCTGAAAATACAAATTTTTGCATGTGCAATAAATGTGTGTGACCAAAAGTGTGATGGTCCAACAAATGATTGGGTGGTTCGGTGCTTATCCTGAAAATAAGCGTTCCGTGATTTGGCAGAGACTATTGACACGGCGGCCGTGCCGATAAAAGCAACAAGACAGCCAATAACACCAAGTATTCCAATTGCAAGGGAATACCAATCACCAGACTTATGACATCAGCCTACAAAATCTGCGATCGCGGCCATTTTGAATTTCTCCACTTCGAATTTTATCTCTATCCATTCTCCGTCTATTTACAAGCTAAGATGATTTGTTTTGCGCATAAGGTACACTTTGATGTTTTAGATAACACAGACTTTACGCTCTTTTCACGAGTTAATCTTAAAAAACTTTGACACAGGTAAGCTAACGATAGTATGTTGTCGTTGTACCTGTCATCGGCATACACTAGTTTTCAGTATTCGGAAAGCATCTCATGTTGAACAAAAGGCAGAACAACCGGCTGTAGCACCGTTTAGCACAAGCAGTTCTGTACGGGAATGAACAGATATGCCGCTCCATACCATAAGACTTCCTCCTCCATACCGGTCATGTTCAACAATGGCGCAGTTCGCGTACCTCTCATCTCTGCGACGCCAAACGCGACGTCGTCTGTCAAGCATATCCAGCAGAAACCGTGACTCGTCGGTAAAGAGTCCAGTCGCCCATTGTTGGTTAGTCCATCGACGATGCTGCCTTGTCCATGCTAGCCTGGCTTGTCTATGTCTCTGGGAAAGTGGCACCCCAACGTAAGGTCGCCGAGTAAGTCCAGCGCTGTGAAGTCGATTCCGCACGGTTTGAACAGACACTCTTCTTCCAGTTCTTGAGAGACGTTCGCGCAGTTGTTCGGCGTTTACTGATCGTGATCTCAGGGCTGACGTACGCAGGAACCGATCCTGGGCTTGCGACATAGACCTCGGGCGCCCACTTCGACGTCGATCTAACGTGCTGTTGGTTTGTGAAACACCCAAACGTCTAGCAACTTCGACGCCTCATGCCAGCTTCGAGCATTCCAATAGAGCGTAAGAGCGCGTCGTTTGGCAGATGTCGACGTTGTGGCACTTTAACGCTAGTAGAACAGATGTTGTCAATAGTCAAGATTTGTTAACCAGAATTTTGTTCAAAAGAAAGGATTAGCGCTCAAATTCAGGTGATAAGCAAAGCTCACCGGTGAAAATTGAGCATTGTGTATTTATAACATTTTTCACTCAACCCTACTGTTGTATTGTGCATGATTTTTTTTTTCTGTAAAAGAGATTGAACTGATTTCAGTTCTACAAAATTTATTGTTACTGAATAAACTTTATTATTACACCATAATATAATAGATTGGATAAATACCTGTTATACATTCCACTCAAGAATAAAAATATCACTCTTTTTTTGCCACGTATACTTTGTTTAAAATCCGTGCAGGGAGCATTTAAGCAGATATTGAAAAGTATGTTCCACCCAATAGTCGAACAAAAAAAAAAATGTTTTAACTGACTGTCTACTTAAGGATATCTAGGCGAATGTTGTTTACACGTTTACAAAATTTATATTATGCAGGGGAAATCGGATCGTATCGATCAATAAGGTAAGAGTTTACCATATTATTTTCTGATATATGATATAAATGAACGACAGAACCATACTAATTTTTCCATTTTAAATTTGACCGCTGTCGTGTATTTGATGACGATTTTTTCACTTATTCGGAAGATAGCTAAAACCCGGAACTAGCCAAATAACTGTAATTAGTTTTTTTTTTATTTTTCTTTGTCATAAATTTTCTAGCTTAGTTTGCATACAGCAAATTAACTTGCTCAAAGATTTTTCTACCAAAACTGATAATTCATAACATTGTTATTACTGAGTACAATGGACTGAAAAAAAGTCCTTGACTATCGAGTTAGTTTTTGCAGTAAGCGATGTTACAGTCGCTTACCAGCGACGTCATCAGACGCGGCAACACGTTATTTCTAGCGGCAGTTTTATTAAAATGGGCGAACTCGTATCTCTATCGTGTTTTACGCATGATTTTAGACAGCTGATTGTGAAATATTAATTCAAACTAGAAAATGATGTAAGCCGGATGCGAAGTTTTCTTGGTGCTCTGATGTGTGCAATCAGTGTAAACAAATATTGTATTAAAAAAGTAATTAAGGTTTAAAATCAATATTTTTTCTGCACCTCTTAGTAGCCCGTTCGGGAACACATGACATTTCTGATGCCCGATTGGTAAACACTGCATCCCGTTTGGGGACATCTGATATTTTTACCTGAATGGGACAAAAACAAAAATACAATTGCATACATCAATTAAATGATTACATAAATTATTAGATGCAAGCCCATGGGATTGAAAGAATTTTGTAAACATTTTAGAAAAAATGTCGAATTTGCAAGTGAAAAATTAATATCTATTACATGTTTCTAATAGTAGGTGCCATGAAAGGTGGAAACAATGAAATACTTTAAATATAAGGATAACATTATATGACAGAAAATGTAGTGAACTGGAGTTCAATATACCAAAATACCCTGTGTAATGTACCAAAATACCAAATAACAACGGTCTCCCTGAAATATGAGGGGCATCCAATAAGAAATGCGAATTAGTCCTGATTTTATAAGTAATTGGTTCATTCACAGAATAGTCTGTACATATAGCATGATAGAAAATTTACTGTTTGGAATCAAGTAATATCGTGGTCAAATTTCTCCTAACTGGTTGCCAAGCAACAAAAGAATGGCCTCGCTGTAAAGTTCATTTTTGGAACAGATTTAAAGTGCACTGAGAATTATAGCCAACACTATGCCATTTGACAGTATGGAGTTCCTGCTTGTACTTTCTCTTTATACAGCACGATAATCCTAATACTGATCAAAATACTAAAATTATACCAAGCACCAACTAAATTTTGACTCGCATTATTGCTCAAAGTAAATAAGCTAACATCAAAAACCAATGCAATTATATCTACATCAAGTCCACAATATCAAAGGGAAAGTGAGAGGATTACAATTGTCCCGTTTTGAAAAGTAGCCACTACAGGATAACCCAAACCAAATTAATCATGTACAGATATTTTGTTTTGTTGACGAAAAGACTTCCATAAATTGAAAAAATAATAATAATAATAATAAAGTCTTTTTGTGCAACAAGATACTCTGAGATGGCTTTTTAAAACTGAAAAAGAAAATCACAAACAAATGAAAGTCATTAACCAGTAATGGGAGACTGAAGACATTTGGTCCAACGTCAAAGAAACACTTCTGCCGGAACAGTTTTAAAACTTGCAGAGCATTTCTAAAAATTGCAGTTAACACATCAGTGACATCAAGATAAAATGAGACACGCTGCGTTTGCCAGAAAAAAAAATGCTAGAGCCGTCAATATCTTAACGCATAGGTCTAGATAAGAGGGGATTTCCGGAAAATATTTTTCTTTCTCCACGAAAACATATATTGTGGATACTCACATAAAAATGCCTCGGCAAGGCACTTCTAATGAGTACCCACAACATATGTTTTCGTGGAGAAATAAGAAAAATGTCAATGCTTTTATATTGAAAAAGCATCTTATCAAGATGCTAACATATTCTACAGAAAACCTTAAACTCAATTAAAAATAATCATTTGTGGACAATCTTTCAATCTCTGAATATCTCCAAACCATAGCTCTCTAGAAGACGTTAGTCTATGCTCTGAAGTTATTATTGTCAATGCTATTAAATGCCAAATAGTGGAAAAGTTCTTTATGCACTTTTCAGTGCAGTTCGGTCAACTGATTTCTCTAAATTTTGCAATTTTGATTTTTTAAGAATGTAGATTTGTCTTTTCACGCATTGATGACTAAAAAGTAATCAGAATTCAGTAATGCTATAGCAAAAACAATTTCCTTTTAGAAAATATGAAGTTAGCTGGGATATCTGATATAGCCCATGATATATTTGACATATACTTGTCTGTGCACATCTAAGGTTTTTGAGTATGTTATAGAGGTACTCATTTTTCATTGCAGCAAAGCTTTCACTTTTTTTTTTTTTTTTGCACCCAGTGGGAAGGCAAAATCTTAACGGCTCCATATCCCTCCAAAATAGACATTTTATTATCCAAGAAAGGTTTAATAAATTGATATACGGTATTAATATAATCATGAAATGTGGCACCTGACAGGCTGTAAAATTTCAGTTAGTTTCTGTTGAAATGAAATGATTTTTAACGTATCTCTGAATTAATGTTGCCAACATTAGTTCAGAGATACGATAAAAAATCATTTCATTTTTGATTCAGTTCAAAAACGAGGGACTAACTGATATTTTACAGGCTGTCAGATGCCACATTTTATGATCGTATTAATACTATATATTAATTTATTAAATCTGTCATGGATAAAAATAGCTATTTTTGAGGGATATGGAGCCTCTAAAAAAAATAAACGTTGCAACCGAAAGTGTGTGTGTGTGTGTGTGTGTTTTTTGTTGTTTTTTGTTGTTTTGTTTTATCAAATTTAATAGTAGTAAATGTCAGGATTTGAAATATCTGATCAGTTCAGGGAAGAAGATATCTTTACTCCTTATTAACTTCCCTTCTTCAAGAGATTACTGCGTCCTTGATTTTTTGTAAGGTTTAAGTTATATTAGTTACCTGTTTACACCATATTTTGCTTCTGTTTCGGGAAACACAGAGATACAGAAGAAATATAAAATTTTAAACCCCGATCATTTCTTATAAAAGAACTTAAAAATTCTGAACAATCAAAGTCTTTTAAACATTCAAAGTCAGTGCTTGTGTTATCAGGCAACATAATTTGCAGTGTTCCCAATCGGGATGCACTGTTTCCCAGTCGAGCATCACTAATGTCACGTGTTCCCGAACGGCATACACAGAAGTGCAAAAAATAAGTATTGGTTTTAACTTTAATAACTTTTTTTCTAGGCACTTTAAAAAAAATTCTGAACCGTCGAAAGTTAGATAATTTATTCATGTTTAAGCTCCTAAAATTTGGTGTCAAAAAACTGTGATACATTTTTTTCGTTTTGTGAGGGAACTAGAAAAATGACCAAATGATGCTCGATCGGGTATCAAGTTACTAATTATAGTAACATCTACCATGCAAAATACAAATGTCACCAAAAGTTATTGATGCCCGATCGGGCATCCTTACTCTACTGCTCACCGAAGCTTAGTTTTTTGTGTTAATGTCCCATTCCCCTCTGGATCTCTTCGTTTTTCCTGTGTCGTTTACCTGTACGCTCAGTTTTTACAATATGTATACAGTAAACTTCCCAACCCATAGCGTCGCTGAAATAATTCACCAGCTCAATCGGCAGCCCGCTCCTGCATCTACTCAGTTGCTCAGACAGTATATCAAGCTCTAGTACCCGCTTCTCTTATGCAAATTCTTCTGTATCGGACTGTTCCTCCACGAAATTATCATTTTCCATGCCGCCTGATAAAACACCGTTTTGCAACCGACGAACGCTGATGGACGTGACGTTGTAGTGTACTTACGTCATGACGTAACGTCCTTCGCAACGTGTATTCTTGACAACGTTTATTTACCTAATGGAAACGTCACCGTGATAGAGTAGTTTTTTTGCCGATTAAGGAGAAATAATTCACTAATGGCTTCCGTGTAAAAATCAAGTGAGCGAGAGCGAACGTTTTTTTGTTTGTTTTTTTTTACACTAAAGCCTTAGAACACGCGTATATTGATCAAAATCACGCGTGAATCTCCGTAATTGATCAAAAACAAATAACTGTTTATTACATTTCTTCCCCTATCCCGACCCACACACAATGTGTTTTAGTTGGATGTTGTATGTTTGTGACGCGTGGGAATTTCATATGGGCATCTCGCCCAGCCTTAAACTGCTGAGCAATAATAATAATAATAATAATAATAATAATAATAAACATAGTGACATTGTATTTCAGTTCTAATTGAGATAATGAATAAAGATCTCAAAATGTAATCATGTTTATAAACATTTTTCTCTGTATTGATCGCGTTTAAAGCGTTGAAATCGAAAGATCGTACAATTCTTCAATAAATGAATTAATTACGTCACAGAATTACGCCACTAACTAGCGCGTGAAAACAATCTATACTCAAAAAAAAAAAAAAAAAAAAAAAAAAAAAAAATAGGGTCACCGGTTTCAGTTTCCCTATGATTAACATTCAAATGCGATCTGTCGATTGTTAAAATTATTCTCTTGGCAATAACTGCCATTTGGCAAGCCCTTTTCAATAAGCTCAACATGTTAGCAATATGGTGTCAGTGGCGCGAACATTGTCAGCCTAGAAGATTCTGAGAAATATGGGAATTTCTGTAAAAAAAGATTTTTACCCCAAAATGATGTTTTTTTTTTTGTTTTTTTTTTGTTTTTTTTTAATGTCTGATTTTTTTTCTCAAAACAATGGTTTACCCAAAAGTCAATCTTGCAAGTTCCACTTTCTTAGGGATAAAAGATAGTATGGCCAGAAAAAGAAGTCAACCCTTTAAGAGGTCATGATGCATGATGCCCCAAAAAAGATATATGCATTTTTGTCAGTGAATCCTCTATATCAGTAAATCCTAGGTTTGTAGCAGTGAACGCGGACCGAAGATAAAAATGTGTACGAAGTGAACCCACTTTATTGAACTTCGAAAGTAAAAGAAAGAAAGAAAGAAAAAAAAAAGACATTTCCGAAGTGAATGATGGAAAATATTTTGTAGTGAAAGTGAATATCGAAGTAAGCTGGCATTTCGATCGCAAATCATTCAGATTGTGTTATCTTTCAACCCATCTATATATAAAGGGACAATCCAGTATGGCAACGTGCATACCCATGAACAAATTCTATAACCTTTAACTTGTACGAAAAACTGTGGGTACTTTTCCAATGCTCATGTCTAACATCTACCAAGATGGTATATGACTTGCAGGTTGGCTTCTAATGTGGTTTCAATTTTTTTTTTCCATTTTATTATAGCTGCTTGTGGAGCTTTGCTTTTGTTTCAGCAGTTTCGGTCCAATGTTTGATAAGGTGTCCATTGTGTTTCTAATTCTTACAGCTTTTCTAAATGGTTTTTCCTTAGTAGCTTTGTTTCACTACTTTGTTCGTTGTTTCTGTTCACTTAAATATATTATGAGCCATGACGTGAGAAATGTACCTTCTAACATGAGCGCTGTACGGAGATTCAAATCAGCCTGTGCATCCGCACATTCTGATCAAAGCTTTCGTTGTCCGCAAGAGAAGCTTTGGATCCTTGGCTATTCAAATTGCGCCCAGTGAAGACTGATCAGACTGCGCGAATGCACAGGCTGGTCGAAATCTTCGCTTGTCAGAAGGTGTTTCTGACATTGTGGCTCTCGCATTCCAAGTTACCTCAAAGCGCACAAAATATTTGTGGTATGCTTTATGAAGACCGGTACGTTTTATCCATCTGCCTGCCTATCTGTATACGCCATAAGCCCTTGTGGACATTTTAGGCAGGTGTACATTGTGCACACCGGGTTGTAGGATGAAGAAACCATTTTTGAATTACCGTAGGATTCTTTAACCTGCACAGGGTGACTCCAGTTAACGTCCCGATCCGAAGGAAGGCGCACGGTTGTTCGAACACCAAAAATTCCCTTGCTTAGCCTGGGATCGATCCCGGTACCTTTATCTGTAGAGGCAATTGCGCATACCATTGAGCTACCAAGATTTTACAAATGGTATTTAAAGGGATTTTATTATTCAATATTTTTTTGAAATAGAGTTCTAACAACAATAAAGGGGGAAAATGTTACTCCAATAGACAAATAAAAAAAAAAAAAAAAAAAAAAAAAAAAAAAAGATGAAAAACCAAAACGAAACAAAACGAAAAACAACAAAACAAACAAACAAGAGCATCGGTTCGGTGAAATCGAAGGATGCTCCCCGAAGATGCGTAGTAGTGGGAGGGTTATATTAGTTAAAGAGTAAAATACTTTAAGAGATATGCTACGGACAAGCTTATCATTGCAATCAAAGCGCTGTAGGCGCTGGTGGCCTCGGTATCAGAAGGTCCAATGACAACGCTGGTGGCCTCGGTATCAGAAGGTCCAACTAGAGATCCATTTGAAAGCCTGTAAAATGTACAAATAAAAAAAAAACAAGAAATGTGTCCACTGTACACGGATGGCCCCGCTTTGGGTAAACCTTGCAAACCTTGCCAAATTAGCCTACGTCAATGCGGGCGCATCTGTGTACTTTGGACACATTTCTAGTGAACAAAGAAACCAAAGATAATGAGAAATGTAAGGCCCTTTGCCTGCAAGGTCAGTAACTCTTAAACCATGAGACTAAGAAGCTCAATTTTGTGTTCTCTTGTAAGTGATTTGTAACAAAGAATCCAAAAATAATGAGAAATATAAGGCCCTTTCCCTGCAAGGCTACTAACTCTTAAACCATAAGACTAAGAAACTCAGTTTTGTGTTCCGTAGTAAGTGATTTTCAACAAAGAATGTAAAAATCATGAAAAAAAATAAAGCGTGCATCCAGAGTATAAGTAAGGGAGATAGCTCCAAATGGACAGATTGCCGGACAGACAGACGCACCTTTGCCTTCACTCAGCACTTCCTCTGATGGTCATCTATCAATGTATCCAGCTTCATTTAATTCCCTTCTATACTTTTTGAGATATGCTCCGGGCAAGCTTTTTATTGCAAAATTTGAGAAGGGAAGTAACTTTGTAAATACTGGGACAGGGTTATGGTTCTTGCATTCTGCAATTTTCTTTATGGCCCTCTATCAGTGTATCAAGTTTCATATATTTATCTTCAATACTTTTAGGGATATGCTCCGGACAAGCTTACTATTGCAAAAATTAGAAACTCTTTAATTACTTGTGATAGAGTTACGGCTTTTACACTCTGCACTTCCTCTGATGACCATATATCAACGTATTAAGTTTCATTTAATTCCCTTCAATATTTTCAGAGATATGCTCCGGACAAGCTTTTTATTGCAAAAATTGAGAAAGGAAGTGACTCCGTAAATACTGGGACAGGGTTATGGTTCTTGCATTCTGCAATTTTCTTTATGGCCCTCTATCAGTGTATCAAGTTTGATCTATTTTATCCTTAAATACTTTTAGAGATATGCTTCGGACAAGCTTACTTTTGCAAAAATTAGAAAGAGAAATAACTATTTAATTACTTGTGATAGAGTTACGTTTTTACACTCTGCACTTTCTCTGATGACCATATATCAACGTATTAAGTTTCATTTAATTCCCTTCAATAGATTTATCTTCAATACTATTAGAGATATTCTCCGGACAAGCTTACTATTGCAAAAATTAGAAAGACTCTTTAAAACGTATTTTCATTTAATTCCCTTCAATACTTTTAGAGATATGCTTCGGACAAGCTTTTTATTGCAAAAATTAAGAAGGAAGTAACTCCGTAAATACTGGTGACAGAGTTATGGTCCTTGCATTCTGCAATTTCATTTATAGCCCTCTATCACTGTATCAAGTTCCATTTATTTATCTTCAATACTTTCAGAGATATGCTCCGGACAAGCTTTTTACTGCAAAAATTAAGAAGGGAAGTAACCCCGTAAATACTGGTGACAGTGTTATGGTTCTTGCATTCTGCAATTCCCCTCATGGCCCATCAAGTTTCACTAAATTACCTTCAATACTTTTTGAGATATGCTCCGGACAAAAGTGTGACAGTATAAACATATTTTATTGCATCATTTCATGGCAATGGGGTCGGGCCACAAGTTCTACCAACATTAGTTACGGGCAACATTTATTACAACAATAACAGACACATGATAATGGCAAATTAAGAAACATTATCTAGATACTTGATATGGAGTGATTGTTTAACAAATTATGGATTCGAAAACAAATATACAATACATAATTTTTAAAAGATGATAGCTAATATGAGGTGATGAGAAAAGTAAAGTAAATAATTAACCAAAAAATGTAATAAGATAATGATGGAATGTCATGCTGGACTTAAGTTAGCAGCAAGCTAGTTGGTGAATCTTCTGGTATCCTTGATAAACGTGTGTACGGCTGTGAAAATAATAGTATTTTCTTCAGTTGTCAGATTTTCATCTCCAAAAAGAAAAGTATAAATATTTAATGGATAGAAATCCCTAGTAGCTCGCAAAAGTGCATCGCTCTCATTATTGTAATTTGGGCAATTAAAGAAATAATGATCTGCATCTTCGACCTCTTCAGAAAAACTACAAGTAGGACTAGGTGACAAATGATTTATACATAAATCAGATAGTAAATTACTACAATTATTTCTAGTTCTAGCATGTAAAACTGAGAGATATCTGCTACCAGTTCGATAGTATGTTGGAACACTTGAATTATTTTGAAGCTTTTTCAGCTGATACTTAAAATTTGCTAGGGATGGTGAATTACGTAGTTCTATATCAAGAGAATTCCTTGCAGAAATAGATGATGGAATACATGATTTACGTAAAATTTCAGTCCTGCAGAGAGGAACAGTAATATTTTGTTGATTTCGTAGTGTAAAGGTACTTATTTCTCCAACCGAAGGAGGAATCAGGTCAGATACGTATGTAGGAACAAGACCATTGATTGATTTGTACATGAAAATAAGTTTTTGCTGCCTGCCTCTGCAAGTGATACCCAACCGCATTCTCTATATTGATTGTCTAATGAAACCGATCTTGTTAAGCATGTTACTATGCGGGCGGCTTCATTCTGAAGTTTTTGAAGAGAATTGATATCTTGTACTGTGCAGCCATCCCATACAACGTATGAATATTCGATAATTGGCAGTGATTATGATAAGTATATTTGGTTCAAAGCAACACGACTGGATGTAAATTTAAGTTTCCGCATTATACCAATAACTTAAGATGCACTTTTAATTATGTTTTCAATATGGCAGTGCCATTGTCCTTTACTACTAAATGTAAGACCTAAATGTTTGTGTTCTGCTACGGATTTATGGGTGTACCATCAAAAATTATGTTAGGAAAAGATTCAATAAAAGCATTACTTCAGTTTTTAATGGGTTAAAATTTATTAACCACTGTGCTGCCCAACTTACTAGCATGCGTATGATAATACATGTGAATGATAATACCTTCGATGTCTTTAATAGTAGCTGCAGAATAAAACAACGAGCTATCATCTGCAAATAACCTAGTAAGACTAAGAAGTGATTCAGCTATATCATTAATATACACTAAAAATAATAGAGGGCCTAGGACAGACCCTTGAGGAACCCCAGCTTCTACTTTCATTAAGCTTGATGAGGTATTTCTTATGACTACCTTTTGCTTTCTACCACTCAAGTAGTCACTAATCCATTCAAGTAGGTCACCATCTATGCCATTTTGTTTTAATTTAAAAATAAGTCCCTTGTGCCATACCCTGTCAAATGCTTTGGAAACATCTAAGAAAACCATACAAGAATATTGGTTGCTATCAAAAGTTTGACAAATATGATGATATATATCTATAAGTTGGAAAGTTGTAGAATGGTTGGGTAAAAACCCAGACTGATATTTGTAAAGTATATCATTTTCCTGTAAAAAGTTATAGATATGTTTAAAAACTATTCTTTCTTGTAATTTACCAACATTACTTAATAGTGAAAAAGGTCACAAAAATTGAAGGGTCAGAGTTGTCACCCTTTTTGGGTAAGGGTATAACATTGGAATGTTTATAAATATCTGCAAACTTGCCTTCACTGAAAGATCTATTAAAAAGTATACTCAGAGGTACAGCTACTTCTTTTGCTACAGTTTTAAGCATTTTGTTACTTATTCCGTCAGGCCCTGTTGCCTTGTTCGGATTTAAAAGTTCGATGAGAGATGCAACTTCATGCTGTGTACATGTAATACTGGATAATCTATATTCGAAAGCAGGCAGCGCCACATTTTCATCATTAACAGTGGAGATCGACGTAAAATATTTATTTAACAATTCTGCTTTATCTTCAGATGAAAAACAAAATTCATTTTGACCAGTAACTGGAAATGAGTTCAGGGGTGAAATGGAAGAAGAGGTACAATTGCCTTTAACAAAGTGGCGTATAACCTTCCAAAATTGTTTGTTATCGTTTAAGTGAAAATCAGATAGACAACTCTAAATTGTTATAAAACTGCTCTTTTGCGTGTCGCTTTAAATTGTTAACCTTATTTCGATAAAACTTATATCTTGCTAAAATGTTTAGATTACTCGATTTCTTGAATTTCCGTTTTAGTCTATCTCTTTTTCTTGATAAGCGTCTGATTTCTGAATCATACCATGGTTTGTCGTCAGGTCTTATAAGTACATTTTTTGATGGAACACTGGAATTAACAAAGTCAAGAAAAATATCATTAAACTTAGAACACGCTTCATCTAGAGTTCCCTGCCTTAGACAAGTCCAATCAAAATTAGATATTTTTTGTTTTAATAATGTAAAATTTGCCTTTTTATTTAAATAGATTAATCTACTGAAAGCTCCTTCGGTATCATATTGAAAAGGTAATGTTATATATGTTGCTTTATGATCACTGATGTTGTCTGGAACATCTAAAGTGCAATCTAGAAATGGCAAGTCCTCTGTAATGATAATCGGATCAAGAATTGCTTGTTGTCGTGTTGGTTCTGTTCATCGCGTTGGTTCTGTTTATCGAATTTCTCCAACAATTATCAGATTTTTTGAGTGTTCGAGAGCCTTTTCAATATTCAACTATTAAAAAACTGAGCATCAGCTGTAGACGGACTATAAAATAAACCAATTAAAAACAACTCAGTTTTCACCTTAACTTCAACCCATAAAGACTCGTCACAAAAAATCTCAAGATCTGGTCTTCTCGCATGAAGTAAGCTTGAATTTAAATATGCCAACACTCCCCCTCCATGGTTTGTTCTATCTTTTCTGTATGGTGCACTGTACAAATTCGAAAGAAAAAGCATTTCTGTAGGGACATTATTATCTAAGTGAGTCTCAGAAAAACATAAAATATTAAATTCGGAAAAATTATCGAGTATAAAGTCTAATTTATTTCTAATGCTTCTGATATTCAAGTGCAAAATTGAAAGTTCATACCCATTTTCAGGACCCGGGTTAGTTTCTGTGTCACCAGCTTGAAGAAGTAATAGAAACATGACAAAAAAGCATTGTGTATTATAAAAATTCAAAACCATAAGAAAATTTATGTGGTGACAAATGCATGAAAATAGCTTGTAAAGTGTCATTATAAGTATAAACACAGAATATATATATATAAGCTGATCGTAAATATTTTCTTGTTGCTTGAGATGGAGTGGTGAAACAGACCGATAGAGACCCTCCACTGATCAATGGAAATACCCATTGCACAGTGTAATAATCAAGATCTCAATTGTCCGTCTCACAACTGCATCTAACATTCGGCCAGCATGACAATGATAAATGAAAATAATTTGAGATATATAATAATGATGAATATACCGAGAACAACGAAAAAATACGAGAAAACATGAACGTGATAGTACTCTTTGGAAGTTACAGAAACAAATTTGTGATAAGGTGTGAACTATAAATTCCACCATCTATTACACCATCTCGGACCATCTCGGACAATAAAACCATCATAATCAGCTGCAGTGAAATAATTATAATTCAGATCAGTTAAACAGCATTTTTTTTTAAATACTTTTACTTACACCAGGTTTTAAGTGACAAAAAGTCGTGCAATGATTACATGGATGGCAAACCAGATGACAATCTCAGCAGACCCCAGTCAGACTGCTCCTGTAAGAGATGTATGACTGGGGTTTGCAAAGTTGGTTGAGATTGTTCAAAAATCTATCTTACGTTTGATTTATCCTAAGAAGCACAAATGACTGTCGTACTAGACAGCCAGGCAGGCAAACAATCAACGTTGAATATTGAACAGTGCAGATCCCAGACACTGCTCCCACTTGAGCAGTCCGATTTGGGTCTTCAGAGCTTAAATATACATTACAGTTTATTACACACACACACACACACACACACACACACACACACACACACACACACACACACACACACACACACACACACACACACACACACACACACACACACACACACACACACACACACACACACACACACACACACACACACACACACACACACACACACACACACACACACAACTAGAATCAAACATATCAAAGGTCTAAATAGGAGTGGGTATCAGGTAAGTAATTCTCTCATTACTCGACGAAATCACATGCCACCGGCACCCACCAAAAGTGCTTCAACGAAGCTCCCCTAATGAGTACCACAAACACATCCTCGTCGAGAAATAAGAGAAATATAGATACGTTATAGTGGAAGAACGCACCTTATCCAAACCTATGTAGACTGCGATACCTTTTCTTCGAAAAAGTGGGTAAGAAAAATATACCTTTCTATCAAACAAGTGATATGAAACAAAGATGTGCATACTGACAGAATGGCAAACTAGATAGCAGACAATGCAGACCCCAGCCAGGCTGTTACATCTGGGGGTCTGGTCTGGGTCAGCAATGTCTGCTTATCAGAGCTCATTGCTCTACATAGCACCATGTTTGCCATTACGGTAACATGATTTTATTTTATTTATTAATTTAAGCAAAGTTTACAGACTTTATGCCTAGCACTCTAAAATAAAATAAAATTTTCAGCAGACGACACTGTAACACCCCTCCACAGATAGACAAGATCCAGCATTCCAGGCAAAAAAAAAAAAGAAAAAGAAAATAAAATAAAAATATAAAAAAAATGTATATATATAAATATAAATAAATAAATAAACAACAATTGAGAAAAAGCAATGCCAATCCATTGTCTGTTGAATTGATTAAAAGAGTGACAAAAGGGGTTCCCAAGCTCCCAAGCTCTTAGACATTAGACATGCCAAAAAAAACACACAAAAAAACACTAGATCACATGCTGAGGGAACGGGTGCCCCAAATGAGCACCCACATCATATTCTGCTGTGGGCACTCATTTGGACCACCTCATAATCTAGTGAGTATCTGCAGCATACACCATCTTTGAGATAGTAGCAAAAATATATATCTGAAGGATTAGGAATTACTGCCGTTTTGGAAGTTAGAAAAAATTCTGCTATTTTACAATACAAATTTAGTGGTAATTCAGAGCCCACGGTTACTCATTCAATGTAAACCCACCTAAGTGGTCCTCATAGGCCAAGTTCAGTGACCTTACCGAAACGAAAATATAAGATCCCTGAAACTGCGGCGAAGACAGCATCCCGCATCTGTGCCCCATATAAGACATTAAGCTCTTACAAATATACCATATTTTTTTTTATTAGATAAGACCTAATGTTTGGCTTAAAACAAAAAAAAAAAAAAAAAAAAAAAAAAATGCAACAAATACCAATGAGGTCAGACGCAGAGGGTAAGGTTTCAGAATGTGACAGCTGTGCAACCCTTTAAATAATTATTGGTTTATAGATCTTATGGTAAAAAATAAATAAATAAATAAATACATAATAAAATAATAATAATATATAATAATAATAATAATAATAATAATTGCCAGCTATTTACGATTAAAATTGTTCTTCATTTATAAAACATACCATTAACACTACAAACAAACTGACAGACTGGTTGGCAGTGAAAACCATAGGTCAAGAAAAGAATAAGTGTCAGGTATATATTCCTCACTCCAAGAAAACACATGCTGCGGGCACCCGTTAGAAGTGCCTCTGCGAAGCTCTTCAATGAGCACCACAACACATGTTCTCACGGAGCAATAATTAATACTTACGGACTGAAAGAAAAAAAAAAAGAAAAAAAGAAAAGCTAATCAAGATCTATGTTAGACCCATATCAGGCTATCCACAAAGGGATTGTCTGATGAGGGTCCTCACGGCCAACCATTAATCTCATCTCTTCTTCACATTCATCAGTGACAATACTTTTTTAGTTTAGCAGTTTGGGTAAAATATTTCAGCAGAAAAGTTTTCAAACCTCTCTGTTATCCCTTCAAGAATAACAGGATCCAACACCCCACGTGAACTGTCTACATTTGAGACAATTCACTTGAAATGTCAAAACCCTTTCGAAGTCATGAAAAAAAAAATCATCAGTCAGTCATTTGCTGCTGTATGTTTTTTTTTTTTTTTTTTTTTTTTGTTTTTCTTTTCTTTGTTTTCCTTTTTGTATGCGTGTGTGTATAGGATAAGTGTATTGTGTAATGAATATCAAGAGAAATTTTGCATTAGCGTGTGCAACATTGCCAATAAGATATTTACGTATGTAAATTAATGTTGACAAGCCCAAGAATGCAAAACAACTTTTTTTTCTTTTTTTTTTTCCCTTTTAAACAGTAAAAATGGAAAAAAAAAAGAAAAAAAAAATCTGTTATATACAAATGGTCTGTCCCTCTCCGCGGAAACAATAAAAGTAACGCACGCCCCTGAAAAATCCCAGTTTCAGTATGTAAAAGTGGGATTCCAGGAGTTCTGCCATCGTACAGGCTTGTCGACATTACGAAAAAATGATCCGAACGAAGAAGCAGACTTTATAGACATTCCAAGCTTTTCCCCATTCAATCAAGACAACGTGTAATGGGTGTTTTGTCTACACAGTCAATTGTATTATAATCTCCCAGTATGTTTGGAAAACAGTCTCTTCTGTACAATAATAATGCATTTCTGTATTAACTAAACGCTTTAGCAAAAGTCATCAATGCTTTGCAAGCGTCCAAAAACCGGTGATCGTGTATCGAATTGTAGTGTGATCCGAGAATAAACACCAAGGTAGTCCGAGTTAGGTGACCTAAAAACACTATAAATAGCATAATGACAGTACAACTGTAAACATTTACACGTGTTCGTAGTAAGTTCGACCCAGCGGGCACACAGGGTTAAAGCAACATTAGAAAACGTTAAAACTATGCTGAGTCAATATTGATTCAAAGCCGGGGCGTCGAATCAACATCGACAACTCAGTTTCAACAATAAGTACCCGCTGGGATAAAAAGCAGGACTGTAAATCATAAGTATTAGTCTGTTAACTGGCAAATTTAAGTTTTCTAATGACTCATAGGTTCTTGCAGGCTCAACAACAGCTGGCTCATCAGCCACGATTTTCACCCCTAGTTTTTCAAAAATACTGACTCTTGGAGACACATATATAGGGTCACTGACTGCATCTTTCTTAACAAGCACTCGACCATCACTGGTCCAGAAACTGTCTATTTTATTTCCCTTTTTAGCGACAGAAGCTGTTTTACCATAGAGTGATTGTAACTTGTCAGGTCTTCTGTAATAAAGATTTTTGATGGATTTCCTTTGAGACTGGATTTAGTTGCAAATACACGCCGTTTATCCTGATAGTGGGCAAATTTAATAATAATCTGCTTTGGTCGACCCCCTTTCGACTTTCCCACAACATGACACCTTTCAATGTCCCGAATTTGAAGAGATCTAGACCCCTTGAGAACTGACTCGTTCAGAAAATGTGTTACTGACTTTGTTAACTGCACCTCATCAGTGGAATTCACAGAGGGATTGTAGTTGTTAAGGCGGATAGAACTTCTCCTACCGTACTGTTCCAGGTCATTTAAATCAAACTTAACAGAGTCTAGTTCAACCATCAAACACTCAACCCTGCATTTCCAACCGATCTATTGTTTCAGATTTTGAGTTCAGTGGACTTGCCTGGTCAGCAATTGCCTTCTCTTGGTCAGAAATTAAATGCTCTTGGGCTCTAATTACTTTTGTCTGTTCCGTGATAACTCGGGTCTGTTCAGCTACCGATTCCTGGAGTTTTTTGTTTGACTTTAGCATTTGGTCCACTACCTTAGTCTGCACTGAATTAACGGCTGCGTCGACTGTTGCAGCAACTGAGGCCTCAATTGTTTTCATTATGAGTGGGCTCATCATATCATATAATAGTGGCATTTTAGATTTGGCAAACGATGCATCACTGAAGGTCATTTTCACCATATCAGAGAAGGCTACGCCACTTTGATTAGCTTTTCTCTCTTTCGCTGGACCCAGCTTTAACATATCTGGCACCGAGTTTTGCCTTCTTAGCATTTTCCGTTCAGAACCCACGACTGTCGGTGTGCAAATGCCGGCCGACATTTTTTTCACATCAGCTTTGCTTAATGGGGAACCTTTTCTTTTAGTACCTCCCTCCTCAGCAGTTTCAATCCCCGCTGTTTCAAGTCCTGACTCAGACATCTCAAAGTCAATTCAAAACTCAACACAGATGAGTACCATGTAAATACATGTAAGAACAGGTAACCGAAAAGGTAAACAATACCTATGTACTACTTAGCACTACACAGTAAAATGTCAACTCACATAGTGTAAATAATTGTCCCAAATATTTCCAAATTCCTACTCTAATGACGCTTTTTCACCTCATCAGTTTAAAGTACATAAAAATCATCACACCCTAGTTTAGAATTCATTAACACACCTGAAACCCATAGAACTTCCAAAGTTTATGCACGTGGTGTTAATCACTGCTCTTCGCGGCCATTACCCATGAAAGTGTGACGGACGGACGGACAGACGGACGATCAGACGGATGGACAAAGCGGCGACTATACGCTCTCCCTTCGAGGAGCATAAAAAACAACATCAAGAATGTGAATGAGGTTATGAGATGGAACCGAACTCCTGATCTGAAAAGTCCACATCCTTTGTTGAATCCAACGAAGTAACCCGTTCAGCTGTGGACCTGTGCGCTTCTAAAAACGGTTGTAACTGTATACTATCTCAACCAAACAGAACCAATTAACCGAAAACTTCCGACTGTCGATTTTTTCCGTTATATAATTTACCTTAACTCTGGACTAGTCGTATATTCTTTTCTTGTTCTTCTTTTTTCTTTTGTTTTTCTTTTTCTTTTAGTATATTCGTTACTAATTTTTGTAATATATTATCTTGTTCTTCTACTTTTAATTTCCTTTTCTGTTTTTGTTCTAATCTTTTCTGTTTTTGTTGCAATTTTTCTATGATAGAATTGAATTTGATTCGTTCTCAGTTTCTAATATTCTGGAGAATATTTTTTGATTACCTCTTGTTCATCAACATCTCTTCCAGCACTCATAATTGTAGCGTCCTTGGTCCACCCATACAGAGTTTGCCGATTGGAGCTGCGAAGTTGATTTCTATTTATTTTCCGTATTTAACATGCTAAGCTATGTTTATGTGAAGTGAGGAAGATGCACCGCAATTTCTGCTTTATTTTCTATTAGCTTGCCTTTCCTCCGTTATGATGTCTTTTTATATCTCACACGTTTCACCTACAAATTACTACTACTCCTGCTCCACATCGCTGAGTGTCGTAAGACCTCCTACAAATTACTACTATTCCTGCTCTATCTACTACTCCTGCAGATTACTTTTACGTACGCCGGGATATGTCTGCTACTAGGCATTTGTTTGGCAAGGTTAATAGAATTATTAAAATCTCGTAATTCTTTCGTTCATTTTATTTTGTTTACAACTCCTACGCCAAGGACTCCGCCCACTCCTGTAGGTGTAGTTTCACTGCTCCTGTTCCTGGCATTGCAGTAGTTGTCTCCACGGTATAGTTGAATTGCGGCTGCATATTCATAAGAGCCCTCTTCTTTTTATTATCACGTTTGATCACCTTTCCGATCCTAAATATTTTTTGTTTAGCACGACGAGCCAAATCTTGCTGACAAAAAGAACTCAATATCTTTTCATTTTTATGATCTTATTAAAGAAATTATATGTCACGGGATTTGTCATGTTGAAGTATATCCCTTTTCAAATTTTCTCTAATATTTCCTAATTCGAACGATCATTTGGTATATACTTTTGGGCTTCTCTTGTCTTATCTTTCAATGAATTGAAATAAACCTGTCCTGTTTCCCTTCTGACACTTCTTTTGGGGTCATTTTGATGCTTCTGTGAAACGTGTTATTATATTTTTCTACGATTGAAGGAAGAACATCTAGATATTTATTTGTATTGTTTGCGGTAAAATGCTTCCACATTATATTTTTCAATATTCTATTAAACCGTTCTATAACAACAGCTTTACCCTCATTAAATGCATGGTACATTGAAATACCATTTTTCTCGAGGTTTTTTGAACTCAATATTATAAAATTCTCTACCTTCATCGACCCAATGTTTTTCAGGCTTTCTTTTATTGTTAATCATTACCTTTTCAAATATTTTAGTGATAGAATAAATGTCAAAAAGATTGCCTTTGGAAACAAAGAACACACTACAGATTAGAAAAGGAGAAGCCCAAGTTTTATCTTTCACTGGGACAGCCCATGCATACTTATTGAAAATATCAATGATTGTTAAAAGATATTTTATTCCTTTTATTAAATTTAGCAAAAGAAGTCATATCAACCAAATCACCGGACTATGTATCATCAATCCCATCAGCAATGACTGGCCTTTTATGAATATACAGAATATAGAATATTTTATTTGAAAACCTACATATACAGAAGGTGTTCTCCATTGACATGAAATATATAATATAAACATTAAACTTTCTTTTTATTGGTTTATGCCATTCATCGGCTAAGGTGGTCATTTTTCTTCCCCAAACCAAGTATATATTTTGTTCCGATTCACTACTAAATTCTTTTCACCGAATGCTTTTTCCCAAATCTTTTAACATTTCTTTATCACATTCGCTTTTTGGTATACCATTTGAATAAAAGTTATCATGTTTCATACACATTTCATCAAGTTCATTGGTTGGGGATTACCAGGTCCGCAATGGTCAATCCCTTTTTTGGCAATAGGGACAACATTGCTTTGTGAATATCAATAGCCCGCCTTCTTTTTTTTTACGAATTTAGTCTTTGTTATTCTGCCTGATGCACATTTTGATTTTCTCATCATCTCCCATTTTTGTTTAGACATACGTAGGATTTACATACTTCTGTAATTCTCTTTTCTTTTACACTAACTGCTCATAATATATTATTATTAAATAAAATTTTGATATAAAATTTCGAGTTCATCTTGACGCCGTTAACATTAGCAATATCCTGAACCATAAGAAAGTGACTTCAACCATACCAGCTTACTTCAAAAACCAGAGCCCACCTATTATCTCCTACAGTTATTCGTCTCCCATTGCACCTAAAATTTTCAATTATTAAAATGTGTTGCAAGGGCTAAATACTGAGAACATTTCTCAGCGTGTTCCTGTAAAGCATCGGAGTTCTGCTATAATCCAGCCGGTCACGTCATAATAGGTGACCTCAATATAGTCAGGATTAGCAAACTCAGGGATATTATTTCCAAAGGCCCTAAATCCAGGAACCCAGGTCTTTCACTTGGAAACAGAATTCCAAATTAATATTGGATTCTGTTGAAGAGTATGCACGACGCTGGGCCAAGAAAGAGGACGTGGAGGTTGACACCCTGTCTGAATGGGTTAAATCGGTAAACAGACGTGTCTCAGTACTCAGCAGAACCATCTCGCCTACATGAATCGGTGTTTGATGATCAAGATGTTGCTGCTGAGTTAGCTGAAATCCATGAGAAGTTTGTCGTTGTTCCAGCCGACAAGGCATCTAACAACATTGTGTTTGTTTGCAAAACACACTGTATAAACTGCTTAATGGAAGAGATTGGTATGAGTACTATGACCGGAAACCCTACATATAATCTTACTGCTATGTCCAAGGAAGATATTCTACAAAAACACCATTCCGTGATGCTGACATTTGGAATTTCCCTCCAAGAGGAAGATATTGACCTTCCCAAACTGTACTGGATTCCTAAACTCCACAAGAATCCGTACAAGCAGAGATATATTGCGGGTTCAGCTGAGTGCTCTTTCTCAGATTCTAACACGAATACTAACCGCAGTTAAAGAAGGCCTTCGGAAGTATTGTGACACTGCATATGCCAGAAGTGGTGTTAATCAGATGTGGATCCTGAAAAACTCCAAAGAGAAAACCTTAAGGCACTATCTCTTCATTCTGTCAACAGTATAAAATCTTTCGATATCTCTACTCTTTACACTACTATTCCTCATGATAAATTGAAATCTAAATTAAAGGCAATTATCAACCAGTGTTTCTTCCACAAGAATGGTAACCGTCGATTTCAGTATGTTGTCATTGGCTACAAAGACACATACTTCTTCGGGATCACTCTGATGCGCCACAAAAATACTCAGATGCAGATGTCATAAAGATGCTGGAATATCTAATCGACAATATTTTTGTGGAGTTCGGTGGTCGGATATTTCAGCAAACAATCGGCATACCGATGGGTACTAATTGTGCACCGTTACTTGCCGACTTGTTTTTATACTCGTATGAGGCGGAGTTTGTACAAAGTTTCCTCCAAGCAGGCAAGAAACACCTCGCACAATAATTCAATTTCACCTACAGATATATAGATGATGTCTCTGAAAAACACAAAATTTATAGAGTATTTAGACTTCATCTATCCACGTGAACTTGAAATAAAGGAAACAACAGAGTGCAGCCTCCTCCTCATACTTGGATTGTTATCTCTACATTGACAATGGAAAGCTTACTACTAGACTTTACGACAAACGGGATGACTTCAATTTTCCCATTGTTAACTTTCCATACCTGAGCAGTAATACCCCTTCTGCACCAGCATACGGCGTTTACGTTTCACAGTTATGCCAGAACCTGTTCAAATTATCAGGACTTCATGGAGCGTGGGAAAGTGCTCACTACAAAGTTGTTGAGCCAGGGGTATCAAAAAACCAAACTGGTAGCAACAAGAAGTTCTATGGGAGACATCATGATCTAGTCAATTCCTAAATGTGGCAGTTTCCAGAATTGTTTCTGATGTTTTGCCAGTGACGCGCCATAAGTAGACTTCCCAAATCCCGGACATGCGCTTCTACCGATATTTCCTTCGTTCAGGCCTATGGGCATGTTGGACGAAGGTTGCTTACCAAGTAATGCTTACTATCCGCGGATGCCTGATTACACCCTTTGTTCTGGTGTCCATGTCTGTTGGTCTGAACATTCTGATTCGTCATTCGTTTATGGATTTATGAGTTTGGATTACGGCTTTGGTACCATGACCATCGTTAGAAATGGTCCTGAGATCTAACAGCTTTGTCAGTTGTTGCCACCCCTTATTTTTCACATTCTTGTTATTTCCTGCCTCAATAGACCCATTCAATTCAAGAAAATCAAGGAGATCATCGGGGCTTCTGTAAAATGTCGGAATGCATCCCCGTTTTATAATATTATACTTTTTTTCTTGGTCCGGAGAGACTGGTTAATTTCCTAAAAATTGGAATATTTTCTTTTTGTTTTTATTCTTTTTGTCAATAGATCAATAAGATCAGAGTCAACGTTTTCATCCATCATTATGAGCCTCCCCTTGTCACAACAAGTCTTTTATTTTCAACTTTCCATACGTACCATCTTTTTCCCATTTTATATGGGTGCCAGGCAAGGCCTTCTCCTTCAAACACACCGTAATCCTCAGCCATGTGTTTTACTCTTTTTTATGAAGTTTGAAGGTTTTTATGGTGGGGTTCAAAAAAGGTAAAAGAAAAGTCCAGGGAGTGCCACAATCACAAACCGCAGATCAAGCCTATTTAATTTTTGTTCATATTCCGCGTTGCCGTATTTCATCATATTTATTACTTTCGTCTTGGCTTATTGCTTTATCTTTTTTTCTCTATTGTGTTTGTTTCTTTTTCTTTTTTTTTCTTTGTGCCAGTCAACATTTTGCCTATAACAACACTTGATGCCTCATGAGTTTTCATTTCTTGCTATTTTTTTTTTTTCTAAGTTTTCTGGGTCTCTAATCAATTCAGATGGCATTTTGATTTCAAAATCAAGGTCAAGATCTTCATTAATACTAGCGATTGTATTTTTGTTTATATTTTTTTATCAAGATCCGCAGACTCTAGACCAGAGTCTTCTTGTATAGGGACATCAAGAGGCACCGGATCATCAAATTTTATTAGATCAGGCATCAACGTCAATTGCTTTTCTCAATCTTTTCTCCCAACGTCTTTGTTTGTTCCTCAATTTTTTCCTTGATTGGTGCCGTTGCTCTCCTATAAAAATCCGCACTGGCGGCTCGTCATAATTTATAGTCTTTAATCTTATCATACCAGTCTCCATAATATTGTTCGACCTTTTTCTTTTTTTTCAAGCAATTCTTTCCATCTTTGTAATGGCATCTATATAATAGTAGGCAACATTTTTATTGTTGCTGATAACAATAATTTTAATGTCACTGATAATATACTGATAACAAATTATTAATTGAATATCTGTGAGATTTTCTGTTTCTATATTTATTACATCATTTTTATTAAACTCTCCAGCAAATGTTATTCTCACTGGATATGATGTATTCTTTGACTCTTCACTATAAGATTTGATAGTCTTTCTGCTAGCATTTATTTTTAATTTTGCGACTTCGCTCTTTTGTTTAATACAAACAACAATTAACAGGAGGGTACAGTTACATTTTCGTCATATAAACGAAAGCCCCTTTGTCGATCATTGTTATCAATCCACTGAACTAAACCAGAATCAATGGTCTTTCTTTGATAACTCAAATAATAAGGATTGCAGGGGCGAAGCTGAATGGTTTTTTTCGGGTTTAAAATCTAGATTATTAAACAGTCCCCTGGATAATATGCTTTTATTATTCTGTCATTTATTTCTGGATTAAATGAGTTTAAAAGTTTATATAAAATATCATAAAATGTATACCCCTCTTGATATTTCTTAATACAAAACAGGCAATAGTAGCCACAAAGTACTGATTTAGGATCTTGATATTGCAGATTACTATACCTTTTAATAAAACTGAGATATTTTCAGGTGGCGGTAATCCGAAAGGATCAAATACCTATTGTTTATATAAATGAGTACCAGGCCCATGTGGGTCATCAAGATTTATTTTTCCTCTTTTTTTTTTTTTTATTTTTACATTGTTTTTAGTAAAAATTCCATCAAAGATTTTTATTCCTAATTCGGTAACCAAAAGATTTGTATCAAAATTACTAATTAGTTTATTTTCAAATGAAATTATTATTATTTTTTGAATTCTTGGTATCCTTTGGTATGGTCTTAACCGACTATCAATTTGTAGGCCTCCTTTTCCCCTTTGGCGACTATCAACTTGAAGCCCGTCTTTACCTGTTATAGCAACTATAACTGAAGAAATTAGTGAAGTACAATTGCCCTCAACAGAAGCGGGAGAAATCCTACATTCATTTTTTTTTTTTTTTTTTTTTTTTTTTTTTTGTGAGATAAATTGGTTTACCCTTTTCAATCTTTTTGTCCTTTCATTAAAAAGGTAAGAGAAAAGTCCAGGGAGTGCCACAATTACAAGCTGCAGCCCATCCCAGACAGGAAGAGGAAGAGGAAACAGACAAAACCAAACAAGGGCAAAGCGAACAAACGTACGAAAAGCACTAAACTCTCTCTTCCCCAAGCGACGTAATCGCAACGCTAAAAGGACAGAAAAATACAAGAACAAAATAACACACGGCAAAATAACAAATCGCCTCGTAGCAACAACAAAGAGTAAGACTAACACCGGGACCAACGCCTTAGAACGGTCAGTAGAATAAAAAAAGGTAAGAGTGCCACAATCACAAACCGCAGCCCTTCCCGAAGAGGAAACCGACAAAACCAAACAAGCACAAATCGAACAAACGTACGAAAAGCACTAAGATAGCCCTCTCTTCCTCAAGCGAGGTAATCGGTATGCTAAAAGGACTGAAAAACACAAGAACAAAATAACACAAGGTAAGACATAAAACAAATCGCCTCGTAGAATAAATCGCAAAGCAACAAAGAGTAACACCGGGACCACCGCCTTAGAACGTTCAGTAGAGTAAACCACTGGGGTTTAAAGCACTTTTACAGCTAGCCAACTTCACCTTGGGTCCCGATGGTACTCTTAATACAGAAATACATAAAAATTCGGTTCGCATAAAGGCCCCCAACTCAGTCAATGCAACAAAGCGAAAACATAAAAATCAAATTAATCACTATAATAAACAAGACGAGTACTCATGGCTAATTCTACTGTATGCCAGAGTAAATGAAAATCAATAGTTGAACCACAGCGGGCCAAGCCAAAGACAAATCTTCAAGCCCCAACCCACTGGTTAAAGTTTTACGAAGAAGCCGTCATTGAGTCTGAGGCCCAAACCACCGTCGTGCAATTAAAGAGTGAAGCATAGCCATCGACAATGACCGGGTTGACAACTAGGCATGCAGTCTGCCGCCAAATCTTTTATAACGATTAATAAATTTTCTGAATTGCTTTGGAAAGTTAGTGAAGAGATTTAGAAAAAATTGTAGGAAAATCTAAGTTGTTTAGATTTAGAAAAATTGTAGGAAATTCTAAGTCACTGTAAAAATCTGGTTCCGATATACCTTGTTGCAGAAATGTTTCCAGATTGACGCTATATTTTCTACCAAGGCACTGTGTCTGCGATGTCATTTCCCACTAATTTCACAATACGAAGCTTATATATACTAAATCTTTTGGATAATATTTAATATGAGATACTTCTACAAGATTATTTTCATGTAAAATAAGTCTAGTTCTGTTGCTAAAAACGAAAGAATAAAATTAAAGGTAGTAGTGGTCTTAAGTTCGCGTGCGTATCCGACCGTGCCTTGCTTAGGTTGCCTTCCACAATTTTTTTTTCTTATGCCTATGGCTGGTTTGGTTCGTATGGACAAATATTTCTGATGCAAAATGGTTAAAAATTATCTTGAAAACTGATGATTTGAACCGCCATCAGAAATAGTTTTAAAACAGGAAGTATTTAAATCACTTGTTAGGAAAATTTAAGCCAAATTAATAACATGACCATTGCATTGTCGCATTGCCGGGTATCAGCACGGTAGCTCCATATTGGCCCGAGGGCTTCTAGGCCCGCGGGCCGATGTGTACTATCGGGTCGTTATGCCTGACAGCGACAGTGGCCATGTCGTAACCGTTTGTTTCATTGGAATATAACAGTATGCACAATCAAACAATCGAATAGCATTGGTATGGGCTTCATCGTGTGTTCCATGTCTATTCGTACTGAGTTGATGGCCTTATGCCGATATTCAGTAGATGAAATAATGATGTTTGTTAAATGACGTCACTTTTCCTAGTAAACCAGGAAGCAGAAAAATTTATATTGATGAACGAAAGCGTTTTAAAAATAATCCAGATGCATCGGTCGGGGCCATTTTTGAAGAGGCATAGGAAAAAAAGATCGCTTTTCTGAGTTTGTTAAGTCAGTAATTCGTTTCAGTTTTACATTAGGATCGAACCCTGTATGCGTTACACATCTTGAATTTCATTTGGCATATTCGATCTGCCTGAAACATTCCACCATCTTTACGTTTTTAAATAAAGGGGTCGATATCGATGCTATCGATGTACGTGAGGTCTGCTATCGACTGAGCAATATCAGATCGTTTAACTAAGCAAATTGTTACTATTTTTAGTAAAACGTAATAATCTATATTACTAAAGAAATAAATTGTAAGATTAACCGAGATAACGGTACAGATTTAACAGCGGGGTTTCAGTACTGATCCGTCAGCATATTGCCCTCATTGATAATTTCGACTTGAGATTTATGGAAATTTGTTTGCTTTTCCTGATTTTTTTAATTTAAAAACAATACTTTTTTTTCAAATTCTCCAAAAGTAGCTGAATATCTTTCTCGAACTTTCAAAATAAATAGATTAAGTATAAATAGATCACGTGCACTGACTCCCGGCTTAGCTGTGCACCGCCGTGAGCGCTGCAGCAGATTGATCTTACTGAGCTTCAAGTTCGTGAGAAATATATCAGTTCATCCGTACATGTCTGTAAACAACAAGGCCAACAAAGACCAATGTACATGAAATAAGGAAATTAAAACGTAATGGCACACGAAATTAAGAATATTCTTTTTTTTTGTATGTGTGTGTGAGAGTGGAGCGGGGGAAGAGGACGGGAGATTCACTTATTTCAAACTGTGTGTGTGTGGGGGGGGGGGGGGAGGGGCAGGGAAGGTGATTCACTTATTTCAAACTGTATTGAAAGATCTAGCCAGTTTCATTTTGGTCTGTTCTTAATATTGTCCTCTGTAGTGTGGTGGCCTCTCCTACGAACGGGTTTGAGTCTCCTCGGTGACCTTCTCTGTGTATGTGTGTTTTGTTTTTAATTTAATGAACATTTTAGCCGTTGTTATTCTTTATTTCTTTGCTTTATCTTTTACTTTATTTTGATATTGTTTAACCTGTTAGCAAAAGCAGTACTTCAGTACGATTCAAATCATATTACGGAAAATCAAAAACAACATATTCCTAAGGGCAGTTGCGTATAATACTGCCTTTTTTTCCTTTCATTCTTTCTTCCATTATGTCTAAACTTCCTAGGAAGACGGTGTACATTGTACACTCCGGGTTGCAGAATAAAGACCTACAAGTAACCAGTTTGAATTACCATATGGTCTTTAACCTGAACATGGTGTGACTTTCCTGCACAAGGGACCTCCAGTTAGCGTCCCGATCCGAAGAACGGCACACTGTTTTCTTTTTTATGCCTGCAAATGACATGAAGGAAAGCGTTCGGACACCGAAAATTCCCTCTTTGTTATGGGATGAATGTGTTTTGTTGACAGGGAAACACAAAGCTAAGTGATGTGAATGTTGCTTTTCACGTACAGTCAGATACTTGATAAGTATCACATTACAACCAGTCAAATAATAAACTCTAAACTATTATTATTTCAATAAAGGAAACAGTTTTGTTTCCATGGCAACGCATTTTTTTTTTCTTAAGTGATTTTTTACTTTCTAAATTGTCATCCAGTACTTGACAATCAAAGTGGTGAAAAACAAATAGAATTGCAGTGTAAACAGAATATATTAAATAAAACTATGTTCTTTTATGGGATAAATTCGACATATTTGTTGCCATGGCAACATAAATTTCTGTGTCATGTTGATTTTGCTCATAAATTTGTGTTTCAATATTTAACAACTATAAAACTATAATGCTTTGAATTACGTTGTTCTCAGATTGCTGCCATGAAATCTATTAAAGACAAACAATTTTACAATACAACATGTAGTGTATTACTGTTGCATTCTTATTTTTGTTGTTTTTGAAGATGTCCCATGATGACATATTTAGAAAAGTTTTCATCAATATATTAGATAGGGCAGAATTTTGTCATTTGTGATTTGTATCCTAACCTATAGGTAAACTAACAGTATGTGTAGGCTCCATTCGAACACCTCAGAAACCGCTGGGTCAGCCCAAATCCAGTTTCATATAAAGCATCTGAGGCATTTGGGGAACAAACCTTTGTTAAAATGATCCAATCATGTCACCAGGATATCCGCCTTGCCAATATACATTGTTGTCTCTAGAGGGGGACTCCATCTAAACGCATGGATGGGCAAGGGGCCTTGATGACCATCAATATTAAGTAAGGAATCCCTTAAAATAGGTGACGGCCCTTTAACGATGGTTATGGGGCAACAAATGGCCCCATCACATTGGTCCTAGCGGCAACACTGTAGATATGAGCCGCCAACAAATCAACAAAATGACATGTACACCCAGCGGAGACTCATATCAGCCTGGGCATCTGCCGTCTGATGTTTTCACTGTCTACAATTCAATTCTTTATTTTCAAAGGTATAGAAACATTAGCTACTTAGCAACCCATTGAGTGCACAGCGAAGACAGATTAGACTGTGCGGATACCCATGTTGATCTGATTCCTTCCTGGTAGTCCAGTCATTTTGTTGGTTTTGTCATGCGCTGGCTCAGTTATGGTAAAAAACGTTTAAATCAGCAGGCCGATTACCTTCGAGCCTACTGGCGCAGTGGCTCAGTTACAAGAGCACCCGGCTTGTGTCCGGGAGGTTGTGAGTTCGATCCCCGACCGAGATATACCAAAGACTTTCAAAATGGTATTGGCTGCTCTTTCGTTTGTGCTCGGCATTCAGAATGCGGAACTGGTCGGTCCGGTGTCAGTATAATGTGACTGGGTGGAATGTCACGTCATATGTCTGAGGTGTGATATGTCAGTGAGGCAGCACTCTTAAAGTGAGCATTAAGCTCCCTGTCACATCCAGACACCGTCGCCATATAACTGAAAGATTGCTGAAAGCGACATTGTCTGAATAAAATAATAATAATAATTAAAAAAAAAATAAAACTTTCTTTTTTCATGCTGAAATCTGTCCGATGGATTAGTCTGGTCAGTTTTCACTGTCTACACGTATAAACCTTAGCTCCTTAGCCCATTGAGTGCACAGCGAAGACTGATCAGATTGGGCGGATACCCATGTTGATCTGATTTTTCCTTGGGAGCCCAGTCATTTTGTTGGTTATGTCATGCGCTGGCTCAGAATGCGGAACTGGTCGGTCCGGTGTCAGTATGGAATGTCACGTCATATGTCTGAGGTGCGATATGTCAGTGAGGCAGCACTCTTAAAGTGAGCATTAAGCTCCCTGTCACATCCAGACACCGTCGCGATATGGACTGAAAGATTGTTGAAAGCGAAGTCAATTCTGAATAAAATAAAAAAAAAAAAAAAAAAAAAAAAATAACCTTGTAACTTTCTTTTTTTCAGGCTGAAATCTGTCCGATGATTTAAAATATAAAGTCATACCCGCGCTTGCGCGGGTCCTTTTCTAGTGTGTATTATTTCAACGACCCAGTAGTCAATATTATTGATCTGAATAACATCACCAAGACACGTAACGCTAGACTACGTAAGAACCATGAACCTTGGCATAGCATTTCCCACAAGATTCCATGTGAGCCCAGCGTTTGCTAATCTGAGATGCAAAATCTTCTCTGCCTGCTTTTGACTTGATCTTTTGATCCTCAGAATGCCCTGTGTAGACTCTGATCAGACTGTGCGAATGCTCATGTATTTTGTGGGAAATGTTGTGCCCTAACTCATATTTTTTTTATAATTGTAGGAGCTTTTCGAGTCCCATAGTATACAAAAAGTGTTCATTTTAGTAAGGATATAATCTTAACATTGACAATGAAACGTCTGTGCTGCTTGATTGTTAATCTGTAGATTTGGCTAATCTGTAGATTTGCCAAAGTCATTTCCATTTGACGTGTATTATGATGGTTTGTACTGTCTGGTATATGTATGACCGTAAATAATTATCTCTGATCGTCTATTGTAAAAGGCAAACAGCTCTGTTTATTGTCGTATTTAGTAAATTAATGTAATAAAAAAACTGGTTTAATATCGTTTAGAATCCAAGTTGGCATCAGTTCAACTGAGGATTGATAGAACTGGTCTTAGTTCCGGTTTGAGTAATTGTCAAAAACACTATAAGGACAGTCCAGCAGGCAGTAAATTCGTTCTAAACCAGACCAGACATAGACGCAACCGCATATATATACAATGTCAGATACAAAAATGCTAATATACTAAAGCACCGTTTATGAGGTAAAAAAAAAAAAAAAAAAAAGCTGTGTGGCCTTTGGTCAGGGAATGGTTGAATGACTGAAATCAGTCATTCAATCAATCCTTCCCCACCCTCTGGGGACAATGAAAAATAAGCTTTCTTTCTCTCTCTCTCTCTCTCTCTCTCTCTCTCTCTCATCAATGTAGTGGCAAATATATAGGCAACTTACGAAAACAAAAGAAAAGAAGTTCAAACGTCCACGCTCATGCCTGTTTGTTACAATTTGGCACACCCACATGATTATATTTAAGAGCAAGTAGCTGATCGTCCGCTGTACAACATCGCAAGTGCCGTACAATCGCAACTGTCCATTCATTTTCTCTCCCCGACCTTGGAAAATATATGCTCTGTATGTATGGAATTTGTGTCAGCTCAGTAACCTGGTGAAATATACAACACCATCAGCGAAACCTGGTAGAAATATATACCATCAGCAACGTACAAAGAACAAAAACACTCTAATTATATGAATCGGAAATATGATGCATTTGCGAAGTTTTCATTATGTGAAATCTCAGAATCATATATACATGTATTTATATTTTAACAGAGTCGTGCCCATTTAAATGTTTCATATACATTTTGTAAATACAAAAAAAGAGAAAAGAGTTGTGCGGCTTGCATAGCGGGTCTCTAACTTAATCACTGAACTATCACAAAAAAAAAAAAAAAAATACAAATGAAATTCAATCACACTGATGAAAAAAGGATATGGGATCGTTGTAAACACTTCTGATACTGGGAGCCAGAGTTTAAGAAAGCGTTGCACTCGTTTGTTTATCGAATTTACAAATCTTTCGGTAAATATTACCTGTCATGATGCTTAACCTCAATATATTCACTACAGCTGTGTAAGGCAGCCGTAAAACGTATTCCAATGCTATAGTGTAGTTTTTGTTTTTATGGTCGGTGATTATTGAGCCCATTTCGGATTTTTTTTTTAAATGGAGGTCACTGATGAATACAAATTGGCCAAAACCAGCTCGTCTGGCCGAGAAAACTTGACATCGATCAGTTTGAGTTTTGTGAGTGTGTTCATTGCTCTCAAGTGCCATTCCTTTTAGAATCTATGACATCTGGCATCAACCTTCTAGTGAAAGGTTTAGGTCGGCATCGTCATAGTGTCTGAGACCCTACCAACCGTCGCTTCCTTGTACATTTTATGGGTGTGGGAGTGGGGTGGGGGTGAGGAGGAGGGGAGGGAGGGCAGGGCAGGGCAGGGCAGGGCATTAAACAATCGTTTCCTCAAACGGTTTTAAAGTAAAATCCATTGAAGGGTTTCTGGGCTATATACAGATATAATAAACGACTTCATTAAACACTAGATAATGAAAAGATTTTTATCAAAAAAAAAAAAAAAAAAAAAAAAGTATTTCGAAGCCAGAATGCATTACTTGACTAATATTAAGCAAGGGTGTCTTTCTTTGAAGGGGTAAAAGCTCGCTTTTTGTGAATGACTGAGCTACATATTACACACACACACGCACACGCACACGCACACGCACGCGCACGCGCACGCGCACGCACACGCACACACACACACACACACACACACACACACACACACACACACACACACACACACACACACACACACACACACACACTTCAAAATCTTCTTCCCCTGAACCAAGAAAGCTTCAAGACTGAATCTTGGTATATAACAAGGTCTACCAAGTTTATTCAAATGATGACCCTAGGATGACATTTCACCTTTTTACTGCAAGGTAAAATTTGCGTCCCTGTATTGTATTGGGAAAATACTAAAAATTCAATTACTCAAAATGTATTTAAAACCAATGAATGGAAATTACAAAGAATAATTAAAGTAGCAAGTCCTTTTAATTACAATAAAAATTTTGTTCCCATGGGGTTATTTGCCCTTGTTCTTGGGCTATATACATGTATAAAATCTCGTAATCTTCAAATGTGTTCTTCTCTGAAAGAGCTTGACCATTTTTTACCAGATTTCACACTGGGCCTTCTGTCGAAGGAGTATTATCAATTTGTTCAAACAGTTCTGCATCATTAAACCATAAATAAATAAATAAATAAATAAAATAAAAATGAAATAAAATAAACAAGAAGACTTTTGAAGTTTTCTATATAGATATATAGAGAAAATAAGCCCCAACCCCTAGCGGCCATGTTTTTGACGAATCATGACGGCTTGAGCTATCTTGGTAGAAGGTCACCAAAGGAACATTTCTGCCATGTTATATTGAAATCGGCCCTGTAGTTTCTGACAGGAATATTTTTAAAATTTTCTGTATAGATATATAGGGACAATAAGCGCCGTGGCCCGCCCCCCCCCCCCTCCAATCCCCCCGGCGTCCATATTTTTCGACGAATCATGATGGCTTGAACAATCTTGATAAAAAATCACCAAAGGAACATTTCTGCCAAATTATATAGAAATCGGCCCAGTGGTTTCTGACAAGAAGATTTTTTAAGTTTTTTTTTCTTTTGTTTTTGTTTTGTTTGCCATGGCAACCAGAGTTCTCCTTAGATCCAATTCTTTGAACAACTTTCAATTAGCACCTCCGAAGGATAATTCCTGAGAAGTTCTGTTCAAATTGGCCCAGTGGTTTAGGAGGAGATGTCAATTGTTGATAGATGACGGACAACGGACAGCTGGTCTATCAAAATAGCTCACCTTGAGCACTACGTGCTCAGGTGAGGTAAAACTTGTGTCCCCTGGGGTTATCAGCCTTTACTCCTAACAAATATATGTATATTATCTCGTCATCTTTAAACGTCTTCTTCTCTGAAAAAGTTTGACCAGTTTTCACCAGATTTCTCTTTGGGCCTTCTGAGATGTCCGCCACGCCCAGATATGATATAAAAAATAATCAAAACTCTTTTTCTCCAAACCCAAGAAAGCTTCAAGGCTGAATTTTTGTATATAGAATCGAGGACTCAAGGTCTACCAACATGACCAAGTGTGTTAAAATAATGACCATGGTTGACATTTGATCTTTTCACGGGTCAGATTTGCGTCCCTATGCATTTGTATGGGGGAAACATTGAAATTCAGTTTCTCTAAATGTATTAAAGACCAATGCTTGAAAATTACAATGTATGATTGAAGTTGCAAACCCCGCTACCTACAATCAAAATCTGCCCTTGCTTTTGAGCTAGATACATGTATAAAAGCTCGTAATCTTCTTCTTTGAAACAGCTTGATCAATTTTCACCAGATGTTTTATCAATTAGTTCAAACGGTTCTGCGTCATTCAGCAAGATGTAGTCCATGTCCCTATAGGGTAAAATCACTTAAAGTCTTGTTCTACAGTACCATATTAGGTTAAAAAAAAACAAAAAAAAAAACAAAAAAAAAAAACGCTTAAAATCTTCTTCAGAACCAAGTAAGCTTCAAGGCAAGATGGTATATAGCATCGGGGACTTCAGATCTATCAGATTTATTGAAATAATGTTCCTAGAATGATTTTTGACCTTTCTATGGCAAGGTCAAATTTGCATCCCCATACACTTGTATGGGTAAAATGTTGAAAAACAATTTTCTGGAAATATAGCTGAAATTTGCAATGTATGATTAAAGTAGCCAAAATTTTTAATTACAATCAAAATTTTGTCCCCTATGAGTTATACACCCTTGCCTCTTGGCTATATACATGTTTAAAATCATGTGAACTTTAAACGTCTTTTCTGAAACCGCTTGACCAATTTTCACCAGGTTTCACATGGAGCTGTCTGTGAAAGGGATTTTGTTCAATTTGTTAAAATGGTTCCAGACCATTAAACAAGATGGCCGCCATGCCTATATGTGATAAAAAAAAATCTTCTTCTGCAGAACCAAGAAATCACTGTCTCTTGGTATACTAAGCATTGGAGAATTAAGGTCGACCAAGTTGTTCAGATGATGATTCTAGGATGGCATTTGACCTTCTTATGACAATGTCAAATTTGCGTCTCCATACAAAATTTTGAAAAATCATCTTCTAAAAATGTATGAAAGACTAATAGCTGAAACTTACAATGTATGATTAAAGCAGTAAAACTTGTTAGTTACAATCAAAATTATATCCCCTGGGAATCTCTGTCCTTGTCCCTGGGCTTTGTACATGTATAAAACCGTGTAAATCTTTAAATGTCTTTGTCTCTGAAACCGCGTGCGAATTTTCACCGGAGTTCACATAGGGCCTTCTGTCGAATTGATACAAAAATTTGTTTAAATGGTTTTGCACTCTTGAACAAGATGGCTACTGTGATGTTTCTTCAGAATGTGTGCGTCAATGGGGCATCACTGAACTGGTCTGTGGCGTTAGTAACGTCAAGACGCCAGAAGCGCCACTTCTGCCATTTGGCTGTTCCAAAAACCCCGACAAGAAGTATCCAATATATGTAAAAATCTATAACATTTCTGTTGAATGACTTTTGTAAGGTTCATTAAATAAATGTAAATATTATAAGCATTGAAACCACACTTTTGAGGGTTTTTTTGTTTGTTTGTTTTCGGGTAATGAAAAACATAACTTTAATGTTCACGAGAAACTCTACAGGCTTCAGTATAAACATCGAAGTAGTTTAAACTTAGCCAGTGTTTTCCATTACTGGATAAAATCTAAAAATCGCGGTTTGAATCCTTTAAGTTATTTTCTTAAATTTAGATTTTCATTGCTGTCGCCTTAGATAAAGTATTCATTTTGATTGCACTTCATTTTTCGATCAATTTTGATTGCACTTCATTTTTCGATCAAAGTCATTAGGACATCATATGAAACACTCTAGCACTTTCTTTTGACGTCATTTAATTAAATGTTCAAAACCGTGCGAAATACTACGACGTTGTTTGCCTTTGCATTTCAAACTGAAAATAAATTTTATCATTTTAACGCTAAGTACTTACCAACTCAGTTTTTTTTTCCCTACGTGTCTGAGTCTCTTTTTGCATATTTTCTTTGTGTGTGGACTTTCCTTAATCAAGAAACAGATAATATTGGTGTATGTTGACATATGGTAAATGGCACAAAAATGATTCGACGTCGCTGCAACCATGTGTCGCAAACAATAACGCGACGTTGTCGCACTGATCGGAAAATTGCGGGAAAGATGAAAGTTTTCTTAGTCTAGCTCCTTAACCCTTAACAAAGACAATGACCCCGTATTTTTATTCGAGATTTCAGTTTAGATGTTTATAACTTTGTTTCTGTGAAAATATCAATAACTGTTTACCAACGTTTTCTTTTTATTTCTAAAAAAAACTGCTCTTTTTCCTAGTTTTAATAAAAATGCAAGCCATGCACCATGCCCCGCCACAGCGACATATTCCCTATGCACTTCTGTAGTATAAGGGTTGAAAACAATCTAAGTTAAACATGAAGAGAAGCAATAAACAGTTATTTCATAACTCAAAAAAAAAAAAAAAAAAAAAAAAAGTCTAAGTTAAAAATGCAATAAAAAAGTGATAAAAAATAATTTCAGGATTCTGAAAAAAAAACAATATGCATATCTTCAGACCATCCTTAAAGCGTGTGTAAAGTTTCAAAAGGATCGGCCTGAAAATGTAGGAGGAGTTGCGTGTACAAGGTACATACTATTTATACATTTCTGTAGTATTAGGGCTCGAAAAAAGTCTGTTAAAAATGCAAAAAATGTAATAAAAAATAATTTCAGGATTCTGAAAAAACAATATGCATATCTTCAGACCATCCTAAAAGTGCCTGTAAAGTTTGAAAAGGATTGGCCTAAAACTGTAGGAGGAGTTGCGGGCAGAAGGTACATACTCCCTATATATTTCTGTAGTATTAGGGCTCGAAAAAAGTCTAAGTTAAAAATGCAAAAAATGTAATAAAAATATCTTCAGGATTCTGAAAAAACAATATACATATCTTCAGACCATCCTAAAAGTGCCTGTAAAGTTTGAAAAGGATTGGCCTAAAACTGTAGGAGTAGTTGCGGGCAGAAGGTACATACTCCCTATACATTTCTGTAGTATTAGGGCTCGAAAAAAGTCTAAGTTAAAAATGCAAAAAATGTGATAAAAAATAAATTCAGGATTCTGAAAAAAATAATATGCATATCTTCAGACCATTCTATAAGCGCCTGTAAAGTTTGAAAAGGATTGGCCTAAAACTGTAGGAGGAGTTGCGGGCAGAAGGTACATACTCCCTATACATTTCTGTAGTATTAGGGCTCGAAAAATGTCTAAGTTAAAAATGCAAAAAATGTAATAAAAAATAATTTCAGGATTCTGAAAAAACAATATGCATATCTTCAGACCATCCTAAAAGCGCCTGTAAAGTTTGAAAAGGATTGACCTAAAACTGTAGGAGGAGTTGTGGGCAGAAGGTACATATTCCCTATACATTTCTGTAGTATTAGGGCTCGAAAAAAGTCTAAGTTAAAAATGCAAAAAATGTGATAAAAAATAATTTCAGGATTCTGAAAAAACAATATGCATATCTTCAGACCATCCTAAAAGCGCCTGTAAAGTTTGAAAAGGATTGGCTTAAAACTGTAGAGGAGTTGCGGGCAGAAGAATGGTGGGGGCGCTGACGGACGGACGGACACTCAAAATTTCAGAGGGTATAACATAATACCCCGCCACTTTGTTAGTGGCGGGGCATAAAAATGGCGAGAAATTTATTTTGCATAAACAGCAAAATAATTCAGTTGCTTTGAAAATGTAGGTTTGGCATATTGGTGGCGCTGCGATATCGGAAGTTAAGTCGGTGACCACCAATTTTTAATTCGAATTACTATCAATCAAATTTTCATTATGTAAAATTTCATTTTTACCGTGGCATTTAGTCAGGTAGTTCACCCCTTAATCACGTATTGGCGCCACTACAGCCAGTTGGCTCTTCTGAACCCTCCGGCAAGCTGTTCTAAATCCAAACTAGTAGGACACATACCACACATCTGGCAAAGGATTACTTATATTTAAATCTGGCAAAGGATTGCTTATCAATACAAATAAGAACGGAAACAAAATTTTGAGGCTCACCGAGAAATATAAAAAAAAAGCTTGATATTTTTCATGTAGGCTACATGGGAAGCCTTTCCTTTGGGCTCCGAAGATAATGTTTTCCTATATCGGCTCTAGGAGTGATTGACTAGTATCAGATCATTGGTCGATGGTCAATTGTAGATCAAGCGACTGATTTATCAACTAACATTTGTCTCGGAACTAGCAAAAATGTCAAGGAACTAGTCAAATAGAGATATATGTTCATGTGTACGTAGGAAAAAGCAGCTATTTGCGCACGAAAGTCATAAGCGCAATACAGTATAACATCAATGGCTCGAACACGGATGGCTCGTTTACCGTGGATGATTCGAACTCTTTTTTCAGTCCCTACAAAATGCTTCCAATAGCTCAAGAAAACAAATATTTAGGGGTTTTTTCTTATTTTATCACGGAGTTGTATGTTGTGTGTACTCATTAGAATCGCCTCATCGAGGCGATTCTAATGAGTACACTCAACATACAATCATTGTGTGGAAAATCCAAAAGATTTCCCTAAATTATCGCTATTTGCTTCCCGAACTGGTGCCATGATTAACCCTCAGTGGCTCGAACTACCCATGTCTCGAACGAATTTCCATGGTCCCAAAGATGTTCGAGCCATTGAGGTTCGACTGTATTTTGAAGTACGTTTGATCTTTTGGGCGGTAATATCGAATTGCGGATATCTTCAGCTAAAATTAAGTAATCAGCCGTAAGCAAAAGGGGTCCGCAGTCGGTAATCTCCCCTTAATAATCTATACAGACAAAATGGTCCAATATCAACGGATTAGTTTGGCCTTTATCGTTAATATGCAATATAAGTTTTCGAAACTAGCCATTTTAAACGCGCTGTGAAATAAATTTCAAAACATGTAGCTCAAGCAAAATAAAATATTCCGTTAAATTACTTATTCGCACAAATTTATTTTGAGCTCAAAAAGAGATTAATATTTTTTTTAATTTGGTATCAAACGCAGGTACCCATTAATAAATAAAAGCGCTGCAGGCATGCGCCGCCACTGCACTTACATCAAGTAAGTGTTATAACTATGTAAACAAGAGGACCATGATGGTCCTATATCGCTCACCTGAGCAAACATACTTACTATTGAAGTTTCAGCCCAGTTCACTGCTCCAAGACTTTTGCATACATTTTATAGCACTGCCCCCTATTGGCCATGTTTCTTTAATGCCTCATGACAGCTTGAACTGAATCTTGATAGAGGCTCACCAAGGGAACATATCTGCCAAGCTGAAATTGGTCCAGTGGTTTCTGACGAGAATTTTTTAAAACTTTTTATATACATATATAGGGAAAATAAGCTCCGCCCCCAGCAGCCATGTTTTTGAAGAATCAAAACAGCTTGATCAAACTTGGTAGAGGGTCAGCAAAGGAACATTCCTGCCAAGTTATATTGAAATCAATCCAGTGGTTTCTGACGAGATTTTTAAAGTTTTCTATATAGATATATAGGGAAAATAAGCCCCGCCCCCTAGCAGCCGCGATTTTTTTTTTTTTTTTTTTTTTGACGAATCATGAGTTATGTTTCTTCTGTTCTTCAATTTGTCTTATGGTGCTTTACATTTGTGTAAAGTTTCATCAAAATATCTGAACAGGTTTTCAACTTAGAGCAGACACCAGTACATGGTAGAAATGGCTATTTTCAGTATTTGCTATGCTCAAAAAGTCGTAACTCCAAGTCACACTTCTTGTGTTCTGCACGTCGTCTCATGGTGCTTTAGGAGAATTTCATAAGATCGGTTTTCAACACAGAGCGGACATGAGTACATGGTACTATGTTCAACGTTCAAAGGGTATTAACTCCAAAAGTAAGCAAACCAGAGTTATGGTTCATGTCTTCTGCACGCCGTCTCAAGGTGCTTTACATTTGTGTGAAGTTTCATAAAAAAGTCCGAAACGGTTTTCAACTTAAAGAGCGGATACGAGTACGAAATGGCTATATGTCAATATTTACTAGGTTCAAATGGCCGTAACTCCAAAAGTAGATTAACCAGAGTTACATTGTGTGTGTACATTGTTTTGCACGTCGTCTCATGATGCTTTACATTTGTGTGAAATTTCATGAAAATATCTTAAACGGTTTTCAACCTACAGTGCGGTAAAAATGGCTTGATTCAATGTTGCAAGCCAATTTACTCCAAAAGTAAACACACCAGAGTTACGGTTCATGTGTTCTGCGCGTCGTCTTATTGTGTTTTACATATGTGTGAAATTTTGTGAAAATATCTGGAACAGATACGAATGATGGAGCGCTGAGGGACGGACAGACACTCAAAATTTCGGAGGGTATAACATAATATCCCGCCACTTTTTTGTGGCGGCCATAAACCATAGTATCGTTATTTTGAGTGGCGCTCTCTTGCGAGACGCAGCAAGAGCTAATTCGCTGCGATTCCCCACAGTCCCTGTATTTGTTGGTATTCACTGAAGAGAAATAAAAACGCTACATTATAAAATGAGATTTGCAAACTACACGTAGTCTGAGTATTGTGATCTATCCATAATGCCGAACAAATCAAGTCTTTTCCAAAAAAAACTGGCCATTTGTGTTACTTCAGTTTTCAGAAACGTGCCATAACACATCATGCCAGAGGTCTTATGACGTATAAGATCACTTCTGCCCGTAATAATACTTTAAGACATGGCATCGTATTGAAACTGAATGAGCCGGACGGATAACGGAACTTCGATTCAGTAATGGTTCCACTGGCCAAAGTGAATATTCATTTTTCTTTTGAACTTTTGCATTGTTGGATTTGTCAAATGCACAAAAGATTCGTTTGCCTAAGGAGTAGTGTAGCTATATGAACAGAATGCAATCAGATAAAAAACGTGGTTATAAGCCTAACAAGATACTGAAATTAGACACCTATAATTACGCCAAGAAACACTGAAAACATGTTAGCTTTAACGTAGGTGGAAACTGACGTTATTGTGTTAAAAGCGTGACTGATTTCTTTAGGCTCTTTTTTTAGACATAAACGGAGTTGATTTAAATACATACTCTGCAATATAAAACGCCCATTATTCAGGTTCGAACACTGGCTTGTGTATATTCCACAGTCAAAATGTATTTTTTTTTTTTTTTTTTTTTTTTTTTAATTCCTCGAGTAGATTTTGCATTTAGAAATATAAGTTTTGGCCGCACATTTGTTTATATATACTATTTTTTTAAATTTGTGTTTATGACCCTTTCAAGGTCATCTGACTTTAATATATCGAGCAGTGACACGGTCATTTCACATATATCGAGCCCATCGTTAATCAAAGGTGGGCGAAAACTGGACTACCCGGTGAACAACCATCTAACTTCCATAGCAAAACTAATCGTCTCACATACTAAATTAATCAAATGAGCAAGTGATGCATAGGCTTGTGAAAGAAACAAACATTTCAAATTTAAATTCTTTATTCTGAAAAAAAAAAAAAGGTTTATTTTTCACATTTCGATATAGTGTTTCAAACTTCCAATACTTTAGCTGACATTGTGCTTGTTTCCTTGCATTGCTGCTTTACAGAAATAAACACGACATAAAAAAGTAAATGCACAAAATATCCGTTACTGTGGATTGCACTTACATGCAGATAGCTGCAGCACATTATTTAAACCTGTGAAGGAACTTCGAATACAAGTAATTATTTCTTGTCTTTGAGAATACCTGGAACCAGATTTTTATTTACAAATAATGTGTATTAGGTACAGAATGAAATTTCCGTTACTAAAATTTCCGTGATATTTTTCTGTAAATTATGTTTATATGGATGACAGTCTAAAGAAAACAATTCAACCAGTCCTGTTATGACGTCAGATATGACGCTATCTGCTTGTGGTCGATGACATTCTTCACATATCCTGAATATTGTTTTGGTGAATATTTTACTTTGTGCATTTTGGTAAAAAAGGTAAGAGAAAAGTCCAGGGAGTGCCACAATCACAAACCGCAGCCCTTCCCAGACCCCAAGAGGAAGAGGAATCTGACAAATCTAAACAAGCACAAACCGAACAAACGTACGAAACGTAAGTTTATACGCCTTCTTTCACTTTTACTTCTATCGAATTCAAAGCTTGGAAAGAATATTTTTACTACAGCATAATTTTGAAACATGATTGTTATAAAGATTGAAAACTGTTTCTGAGTCAGTTGTGAACGCTTGTTTTGAATAAAGCAGTAGCATAAAGTATAAAATTTCCATTACTGCGCGGTAACGGAAATTTTAAGCCAAAAAAGTCGTCTATTGTGTTTAAAAATCACTAAATATAGGGGTTAAATGAAGTTCTGTGCAGTCCAAAGGTATTTTAGTGGTTCAAGGAAGCATATGCTAATACTGCAAGTAAAATACGTTTTTTTGCGGCCTTTTGTAAGATAGTATGAAAGGCCCATCTTTTGTTTTGAACACATCTGTCTCGTCTTTTAATCAGACTTTGTATTAGAACACCCATGTTTTTTTTTTCTTCTCAATTATTTATCATTCATAGTGCCTGCATTATATCAATAAGTTCGGTCTTACTACTGATCTTATCTTTTCAGCCCAAGTAAGTCTGGTAACGGAAATTTCAAAATAGAAACGGAAATTTCTTTTCTTTTCAGTCACGTTTACACAACAATGGGTAAAAGTAGAGCTGAAATTCAGCGTGCATGTCGAGAAAGATTAAAGCAGAAGAATAAAGAAGAGTACCTAAGACGTGAAAGAGAAAGAAAAAACAGAAGTTATGTCCCTTCCTCCGAATTATCTGAAAATGATCGTAATCGAAGAAATCGGAAAAATAAAGAACGTCTAAGGCGATTCTATCAAAGAAAGAAAGAGCTCAGAACACGAATACAGAGAGAACAAGAAACCAGTGGGTATGAAAGTGCCGAACCTCAACCAGGAACATCAGATGAAAGGGGAAGGCTGCCCATTAGGTTTAATTTTCAGAATAGTGGAAAGAGAAAAGGTGCACTAAAACGTTGGAAGAGAGACATATCTGAAGCACACTCCCGCATCCGTCTTTTAGAGCAGGAACGAGATAAATCATTGACAAAAGTGAAGACAGCACAAAGGTCGTATTAAAGATTAAGAGCTAAACTGGTTAAAGATAAAGAGCAGATACTAACATCTAAAGAGCAGGAACTGACACCTAGAAAACGAACTGAACACATAATGGAAAAGGCCAAACTAAGTGAGCAACAGAAAAATCAAATCAGGATGCCATTACTAGTTGGTAATGCCTTGGCAGCTGAAATTTCAGAAATTAGAAAGAGCACTCGAAAAGTCATAAAATAGCTATACATAGAGTCGTTTCTGGTCGGATTTTAAAGAAGTACAAATGTTTAAGATCAGTATCAGCAAGAACAAGCCTGTGTCGTCACGTACTGGGTAAAACAAGCTCAAAAGAGCATCAGGTGAAACCAAGGCAAAGGCAGAGCAAAGTTGAAAAGAACAGAGATAAAATTGAAACTTTCCTCAAACGTGAAGATAACAGCAGAACCATGCCGGGGAAAAACGATGCTAAACGTATCACAAAAGGCCAGAAAGTGCAGTCCCATGTCCTAATAGATTACTTAGACAATCTTCACAAAAAGTTTCTGTCAGAAAACCCTGATCTGAAGATATCACGCGCAACATTCTGTCGATGCCGCCCAGCATATATACTGAAAGCGTCTTTTACTAGTCGTCTGTCTTGCTTATGTACAAAACACCAGAATGCTGCGCTTACAATTAAAGCACTTCGTAAAGCAGGAATAGAAGTAAATTCAAACCCGGCAAAGGCCGTAATAGAGAAGATAGACAAAGCGAAGTTACAATCAGATTTAACTGATGAGATTCCAGTCAGTCAGTGGACAAGAGAAGAAATAGAAGAGAAGAGAAAGAAAAAACATATTACACGCATAGTAGAAAAATCTTTGGTGAAAGAGCAGTTCATAGAACATGTGCAAAACCAGATGATAGACTTCGAAAGCCACGTCGACAGAATGAAGAAGCAATATGAACAGATAAGACATTTAAAGCAAAATTTGCCTACACACCACATGATCCTGCAGCTCGATTTCGCTGAAAATTATTCTTGTCGTTCTTTAGAGGAAGTACAGAGCGCGTACTTCAACCAAACTTCAGTTACCCTTCACCCAATTGTAGTTTACTACAAAGATGACACTGCAGAACTAACACATAAGTCTTACATTATTGTGTCTGATGAAATGTCACACAAAGCATCGACTGTAATGACTTTTATTGATGATATAATCCCCGAACTCAAGAAATTAGATTCATTACTGAATACCATACATTACTGGAGTGATTCGCCATCAAGTCAATATAGAAATAAATATATATTTAACTTGATTGCAAATCATCATGAAATGTATGACATTCACGCAGTATGGAGCAATTTCGAGAGTGGTCATGGCAAGGGTCCATATGACGGGCTAGGAGGAAGCTGTAAACGCCTAGCCGATGAGGCCATTAGATGTGGTAAATACGTTATTCAGGATGCCAAAAGTTTCTTTGAGTGGGCTCAGGTCTCAAATATGAAAAATGTCTGCTTTCGATTTGTTTCTGGAAGTAAATGTTCGGAAAAAGAACCGACTGTCAGTAAAATGCCAGTGAAAGCTGTAAATGGTACAATGAAACTTCATGCCATTGTGAGATTGGGTCACGGAAAAATACTTATCAGAGATGTCAGTTGTTATTGTAATATGTGTTTAGAAGGAAAGCCCTGCGATACATGGACCCTTACCATGACCAGACAAAAGAATATGCCATCCCACCAAGTGTGTAAATCTGTGGTAAACGGAGTAAGTGATTCTGATAATTGCAATGGAACTGGACAAGAGTTAGCAAGCAGTGACCATGAAATAGGAAATTTCGTTGCTGCAGTTTATGATGGGAAGTGGTATTTGGGTAGGATTATAGACGAAGATGAAACTGAATATGAGATAGATTTTATAGAGTCCAAAAAGGGGTTATTTCAGTGGCCAAGAAAAAAAGATACAATCTGGTTAAGCAAATCAGACGTACTCTGCAAAGTAGATACTCCTGTAGCAACAGGAAAGTCAGAGAGAATGTATAAACTAGGCAATCAAACCCTAGAAAAATTGCAGAAACTGTATAAAGGTGACTGAGTTTTGTTTGACTTTCGGTGTGGATGGCAATACGAACAGTCGTTTCTTAGCTAGTTTATGCATTACATAGTTGTTGTTCTATTGACTTTTCCTAGTTTTCATTGCTAAAAAAAGGTAAGAGAAAAGTCCTGGGAGTGCCACAATCACAAACCGCAGCCCTTCCCAGACCCAAAGAGGAAGAGGAAACCGACAAATCCAAACAAGCACAAATCGAACAAACGTACGAAAAGCACCAAGACTAGCTCTCTCTTCCCCAAGCGAGGTAATCGCAATACTAAAAGGACTGAAAAACACAAGAACAAAATGACCCATGGAAAGACATACAACAAATCGCCTCGTAGAATAAACCACAAAGCAACAAAGAATAAGACTAACACCTGGACATACAACAATTCGCCTCGTAGAATAAACCACAAAGCACCAAAGAGTAAGACTAACATTTAAAAAAGCGTATACATTTCGCATATGAAAACGGTTTGTGTTAGGATGATGTTACTTCCTTACGGAATATTAATAGTTTTATAAATTTCCGTTACCGCTAAATTTCCTTTCTTTGCACTATGTGTCATATATATTTAAACCAAAAGAATACAATTTGCAGCATACGTTTGTAAGTCTGCCTTTACCAGACTTTTGCATCACATTTTATGAACTAGAGGAAGAAAAATTGAGTTTTTGCACGGTAAACCATGCAGTTATGACTAAAATGTACATTTTTAAACTTACAATGGCATGGCAACTTGCTTTTGTAAATATGTTTGAAGATTTTCTGTTTGTTTTTATGCAAAATACAGTTATAAATCAGAACTACTTTATTTTTAGTATCCTTTCTGAATATTGAATTTGTGTGTATTATTTAAAATTTCCGTTACCGGTCTGGTGGATTCTTTGTATTGCAACTGACAGTGAGATTTCCAACTGACATGTCGAAAGTGTTGGGTTTTTTCTCATTAGCGAATAACGTTATCTAATTTTCAGTTACCCAATTCACTCAAATATGGTCCAGAAAAGTATAGCTATATTTGAAACTTTTTTGTACTGCACAAAACAGCTGTCATAATTTTTTACTCAAAATAGTTCAGATTTGAATATAAAAATGGGAGAATCTTATTAGTTTGAGCACGAAATTACACACTGTTTTGTTCAGAGCAATCATTGAGACTATAAAATCAGATTTTTTTTTCACACAGGACCAAAACCTTTTCAGTTTTGCTTTAGTTTTTAATAGATGGTCGTGTAACGGAGATTTTAAAAGGTGATTATGTTACATTCCACCCTTCTTCATAAAACTTATCATTTCTAAGAAAGCACACATATTATGCATCAGAAAAAAGTAGATTTGATATCTAGATACATGTGCTTGTGATGTTCAGTAACTTCTAAGTGTTAAGTCGGAGATAAAATGTTCCAAAATATTTTTGGCTAGTGTATTTAATAATTGAGAATCAGATGATAGCGTTCTAAAGGAAATACTTACTCTTGAGAATTATTCATTATATATCCCGCAGAAATTACTCAAAATAGCTTCAGATATGTAATATATTTAGGTTCATCAACAGTCGTTTTAAATTACGGGAAATAATTCCCTAGGGCGTTGCAAGTCCATATAAAAACCGAGTGCGTTAGCATGAGGTTTATCACGACATGCAACGCCCGTGGGAATTATTTCCCGTATTTCGAAACCACTGCCGATTAAATTATTTATTACATAGCTTTTAAAATGACTTTGTCTCTTCTGATGCATTTCGATGACGTCATCTATTGCCATGAGGTGACGTCATTTACGACTTTTGCACGATGTGATAATGTTCCACTGAGAAATATTTCTCAGTAGGAAATATTTCGCGCCATGCATAATGTATTATTGATGTAATTCCGTAAGGCTAGGCCTCGGTTCCAGACGGCTAACCACTGCCAAATTCAAAACAAAACAAGAGCTGTCATCATACAGTATAGCTCGTCTGGAAAGGTATCTTTGACCTTGAGATATTGGACAAAAGTGGGAGTATTGCTGAATAAAGTCTACTGGAATCATATCTATAACATCACACTAAATATAAATTTTGGGAAAGGGTGGGAATGAATCATGACATCACACCAAATATAAGTCATGGGCAAGGATGGGAATATTGCTGAATAAAATCTTTGGAATCATACAGGTCATCACACCAATAATACCAATAATAAATCAAATCTAGCATATGGTTTGAAAAGTATGAGCTGTTAATAATTTTAACCTGTAGACCACTATATATAGATCAAATACTTTAACACAAACATTTCACACAGAATTGCTAACTGTGACCCTGACCGTGAGCTCTGCAAGCCTCAGCGGCACAGCTGGATGCGTATTCGACTGGCAATAAGGAGGTTGCCAGTTCAACCCCTGCTAGGTTGGTAACATTATTTCGTGAAGATTGATCATGAATTGATTTCTACGACCATTCTCTCCTGCACTGGCTGAAAGGCAGTTATCAGTTTCTGGCGACGGAATGTGCACAATACTGGTAAACCGCACAGAGGACTTAGCCCGCCAGTAAATGTGTGGTTAGGTAAACTGACCCAAATGGATGGACTGGGCCGTAAAACCTCAACACAATTTGAACATGAGGCCAAGGGAATTGGTTTGAAATTTAAAGTCCCAGTCAACACTATTAAGGTCATATCGAGCTAGTCAGTTGACCTAAAAACACTTTTCCTGGGCAGGCTTATACATATGTGGTTAACCAATATAGTACATTCATTCGCAAGAAACTGACAACTGCCCTTCTTGAATCAGCAGAAGGGAGAGAATGACCATAGAAAATATGTCATGATCAATCACTATGAAAGAATGTTGCCGACCCGACAGGTATCGAACCCGCGACTTCCTGATCACTAGTCATACCACACTGGACTGAGCTACCGTGGCCGGCATATCCAAGCATACCAAATATGAACTAAATCCATCATATAACCTTTATGTACATATCCAGCCTATATTCTTATATATATTCTTTGCTGTAAGTTTCAAATCATTATATTGAAAACTGTAGTAGAAATTAACAGGAACCCTACCTACTATGCCATGTGTTCAAGACAAATTTTCTAACTAAACCAAGGGTACCGAACTCTACCAATAGTTAATTGATGTGTTCTGTGACCTTAATACATATGTTCAGTCTATAGCCTTACCATGGTTCAAGTTTCAAACCATTGCCTTGAAAGCTAGGAGTTGCGGAAACATAACCCCTCCTATGCCATGTGTATAAGGTGATACGTCTTAGTACATCAAGGGTATGTAAATCAAGCAATATAAATTTGATCAGAATTCTGACCTTTATGCACATACCCAGACTGTGTTTTTACTTTGTTGCATGTTTCAAAAATTACACCTTGAAAGGACAAGCTGCAGAGACTCGAACCCTACTATGCTATTTGTATAAGACAAATTTTCGAAGTAAATCAAGGGTATGTAACTCTACCAAGAATACTTCGATCAGAGTTTTGCGACCTTTATGCACATGCTCAGTCTATATCCTTACTATGATGATACTTTCAAACCATTATCTTCAGAACTGTAGGAGGAGTTGCGGAGGCATGATCACTGTCATGTTTATGGCATTATTTTTCAGTAAACCAAGGGTATATAACTCTACCAGTAATAATTCGATCAGAGTTCTCTGACCTTTATACACATGTTCAGTCTATATCCGAATTATGGTGAAAGTTTCAAACCATTATCTTGAAAACTGTAGGAGCTGGGGAGAAACAAACCCCACTATGCCATGTAAATAAGAAAGCACTTCTAAGTGAATCAAGGACATGTAACTCTACAAATAATATATCGATCAAGAAGTCTGTGACCTTTATGCACATGCTCAGTTTCTATCCTTACTACAGTGCAAGTTTCAAACTATTACCTTGAAAATTTTAGGAAAAGTTGCCGAGACATGAACAGTACTATAAAGTGTTCCAGACAGATGGACACATGCACGGACGCACAATTTACAGTTATCGCTGTGGCGACAAAATCAAGTCATTTTTTTTCCATTTTAACGACATCATAAAGTCCATAGTTGTGGTGGAAAATAAGAATGTTGACATATTTAAAGTAGATATGTGCTTTACTTACGTGAATAAACGATTTAAATAAACGTATATAGTTATTATATCGACTTTAAACAAAGGTCGAAAACAGCTAAAGAAAGACTCGATGTTGTCTAAAACAACAGAAAGCCTATACAACTTAAGTGTACGTCTCAATCTTCGGCTATTTTTTTATGCCCATTTATGTTGACCGTCCTATTGTAGTACAATTGCCATTTCCATTAAATAGAAAACACGAGTAAAACACACATCAAATTTACTTTTTCAAGGAGACATTCTGTGATAATTTGGCATCAATCCGACTTCATATATGTAATTATTCTAATAACAACTCAACAACTGTAGGCCCATATACGCTTCCATACATTTAACTGACATCTAAATATTGAGATACTAAGTCGACTTTTTCTGCTTTTATGTTGACTTAAATGTATGACCTGATACTATATCGACTTCCGTTGACAATGGTTATCGCGATTGCAAGTCGTAATACTGTCCAGAAGTGTCATCCACAACGTCAGCATCACAAAACACTTTTACAACTATATGTCGACATTATAATTATTATCTCGAACGCTTATACGCTTTGTTTTCTTGAAGGCAGCTTAGAGCAATATTTACGGAAGCGTATTGGTGCCTCTATTTATTGTGTTATACCGCAACTTGGCGACTTCAGATATAGCGATTTGATGCGATTATCAAGCATATTTTGACTTGTATTTGTCGAAATATTTTGTTATATCGCAGTAAATCGGCTAAAACTGTCGCGAATTAATTTCCAAGTTGCAAAGAGGAAGTCGACATCTTTGAACTATCACAAAAGTCGACTTGAAACAAGTCGTCTTAAAATTAATTATGGCCATTTTGACTTGTGAAAACTTGACTAGACTGGGAATGAAGAAAACTTCACGCATTACAGAAGACGAAATAATTGCATGTGGTTTAACTACACGACTTTCCATAAGCTGACATATTAATGAAGGATCTGCAACTCGATTTTTTATATATAGAGTTTTATTATAAAAGCAAGATAATCGATATATGCCTTTGATAATAAAATCGGTTTATAACTAAGCGACTTCTAGTTCCTTCATCAACATGTCGACTTGTGCAAAATCGTCAAGTTAGAATGCATGCGATTTTCGCGTCTTCGCTAGGATGTGATGTTTTCTTCCCTCCTTGTCTAGTCAATTTTTTACAAGTCAAATAACGATAATTATGTTGAAGACGACTCTTTTCGAGTCGATTATTGTCATATTTCAAATATGTCGATTTCTTTTTTGCCACTTAAATGTTTTTTTCGAGTTGACTTTAGCCGATTTAAGGCAATTCAACAAAATATGTCAGCAAATGCAAGTCAAAATATGCAGAAAACAGTGACAACTTGCGATATTTGAAGTCGCAAAGTTGCGATATAACACAAAAAGTGGAGGCACCAATACGCTTCCGTAAATATTACGACCTGCAGACGCGATAACCATTATCAACGGAAGTCGATAGAGCATCAAGTCATACATTGTAAGTCGACATAAAAGCAGAAGAAGTCGACTTAGTATCTCAATATTTAGATGTCAGTTATATGCCACCATACCTTACTATATATACAGGCCTGACAATGGTTATCGCGACTGCAAGTGTCCAGAAGTGTCATCCACAACGTCATCATCACGAAACACTTTTACAACTATATGTCAACATTATAATTATTATCTCGACTTCCGGTCATATTATGTAGTTGGATTTGTTGAGAAGATAATGATAGTCAGATAGTGACTATTCCGGTCGAGATACTTAAATTCGGGACGATGTGACGTATTAAGTTTAGGGCTTAATATAGTGTTTGGTGGCATATATATATTATATAATTATTGTTTCTTGTAAACAACTCTGCGATTGCAAGAAGACTGGCGCTGCCTGTGTGATTTTGGTCTAAAAATAAACTTTCACGACTATGAAAACATTTCACAGCGCTAAATGGCAAATCATGACATGTAAAAGAACCGGAAGTCGAGATAATAAAAAATAATAGACATAAAAGCAGAAGAAGCCGACTTAGTATCTCAATTTTTAGATGTCAGTTATATGCCACCATATCTGACTATCACTGCAGTGGGCATAAGTTATCCGAAATTTGTTTAGCATGCTGGGTAGACATGTCAGCTAACAGCATTTTGTAATATTTTCTTATTTTCCCCTGGAAATAGTCTTTGGCTTTTTAAGCAAATCTACATAGCCTATTTTCTGGGAAAAATAAGAAAAATATCATCATTTTCTCATCTGCTGTATTTGCACAGAGAGTGCTAAACCTAATAGCGACACCTCCTCGTGGCTGCGAAGCAGCCACGCGGTGGCGTCAAATGGTAACGCGTATGGAATAGAACAGAATTGTGTGTACGGACCCCTTCAAAACAAATCTGCCGTGGCCTGAAAAAGTCACAATGATTAAAAACCAGCGAATAACACCGAGTGTTTCGACTGAGACATGTGATGTCGGTCAGCCAATGAAAGTGCTCAGCGATACGTTGTCTGGTGTCCGACCTTCTAGGTGTTGCGACAACTCTTGTATGATGCCGTATGACAACCAGCTTGTTTACTGGAATCTACCTGCTGTCGACCATTTTTTTTTCTCGATACAGACACGAAAGCTGCATGTTTGAAGTTCATGATGTGTCGGTCCGCGAAAAAAGACGACAGAAACTTGTTCAAAATTCTTCAGCAAAATTCCTGATGTAGTATGCATTTCAGGTAGGCAACCGATAGTGTAGCGTAACCGGGTGCCTATTGCCGGCTTTCATTGATTATCGGGTATTCAGAAATCACGGCCCACAGAGCACGGCCCCCGCCCATCGGGGCCAGCGAAATAGTTGGGCTGCCTGTAGTCTCCAGGGCAGAGCTGCCTTAGGCAGGGCCTGTTCATTATGTGATCAGGTTGGGTAAAAGTCCCACAAATCTGGAGGCAATATCTTTAAATGGATACATTATCGCAATGATTTTTTTCTTTTATTTCGGTAGAATCAACATACAGCAATATCAGATCCATCATCAGTCCTGCCATTGTGAGCGATTATTTATCACTAAAGATTTGGTCATAATTTACCTGTCTGTCTGAGCACGACTCTTACTATGTTATCTTTACTATATGTATTTGGTCAGACAGGCCTGAGCAGTGTAGACCCAGATGGGATGGTGCAAAATGTGGCGTCTCATTGATTATTAGAAATATGTAATGATAATATTTTTTGTGGAATTTATCGATCAATTAATCGATTATCTGATTAATCTGATTAATTTTGTCAGCCTTAATAGTTATAAATAATAAAGTAAAAAATTCAAAGATAAGTTTTGTGGGACTAGACATATAATTATAATTATTATACTGTACACTATGTATAGTAAAAACTTATCAAAACCAGATCACAAATCTGGATTTCTATCATGGTTCTCTTGGACATCACAGTAGCTCAAGTTGTTAAAAATGACTGAAATAGTTTTTACCCACACTTCTCAGTTATCTGGACAATTTATTAGCCTAAAAAATACCAAGAATATTTTGAACCCTCAAAATCTTAGTGACATTGCCCATGCTCCAACCCTGCACACACAAGCATATAGGTGCAGGCAAGTGAATTTCATTGTCCAAACACTAAGGCTGGCACTATTAATCAGCTACAGTCATTTGGCTAGTTCCCGGTAACGGTATGCTTCATAACAATTTCCAAATAACTGGCTGATCAAAACTTAGATTGTTTTGGTGATACAGAGTGCTATCCTTCCTTGAATTTGTCATTCGCCTTTTGTTATCTGCCCTTGCGATGACTGTGTACTCCGCTGATTTGGCTAGTTCTGAATACTTCCGCTAGTTCCAAGTAATGAATGCGGGATCTGTAAAAATCCCTCGGATAACGCAACAGCCTCTATGTATTACTTTATTAACTTGCATTATGTGTTACGGAGAAAATTAATTCAATATAAAGACATTCGTCACAAAGGGACAGGTTCACATAGACCTTAAAACCAGCCTTTAAGCAAAATCGCATAATTCATGGCATAAGGATTTTTCGGCATGTACATCCTACTGACTGCAAGATTTAGCTCCTATTTTCTGGATTTAATAATGTTTCCAACATAAAAATATTTCAATGAGGTTTAAGAAGTTGAAAACAGTATGTGCATAAGGTCCTATTTTCCCCCTTCTGAAACCCAAAAATAAAATATGCTTGCAGTAAAATTATGTGTTAATTAATCCAATTGTAGCTAGTGTTTGGGGCTGTGTGATGCCCCTACAAAGTCTCCTTGCACTTCATCAAAGTGCAGATAATATATAAGCGACAACATGAGAAAACCTGTCTTCGAGGTTTGTAACCAAGTAAGACTCAGACCGGTCTACTCAGCCATAGACTGGCTAACTCAGCCACAGCACCGGATTAGCTAGTCTTGAAAGGTTTGATAGGTTGCATACTGTCTAGACAGCAAACAACAACGGTGCTGATCAGGCTGCGCAGATGCAAAAACTATATGTCTTTGTTGTTCGCATATGGCATAAAGCAGGTTATCTCATGACGCTCATATTTCACTTCAGTTGTCTGTCACATGTGTTGGATTCTTTTATATACATTACATCAATATCTACACACCTTTACACTACCAGCCTTAACTAGAAACATGGCTTCAAACATCTGCTAAGAAACTATTTTACACAAATGTCCATGCATACTTAGGATGAGCTATACAGTAATCACTTTTTGTCCGTTGTCTGATCATCAGTGAACACATTCAAATGACAACTGCTCCAAAGCGATTGAAATGATTTGTCCCTAATATGCTAAGAATGTTGCTTTGGTAGGGGGATTAAAAAAGCTAAAATTATGGTGATCTGCCTCTTGGTCTGGTTGTCTTGGCAACATGAAGCTCCCCTAGACTTATAATTTTAAATTGCTTTTTCTCAATAACCCTGGAGAAGTGATGTGAACCACATTTGGCCAGTCTTTGCGAAAACTGCAGGAAAATCGGCAAATTTTCATTCTGTCCTGCAGAAAAGTTCAGTTTGTCTGACAAATGTCCAGTGATTTCTGGCAAAACGAGATAGTAATTTGATAATAGACAAGCTTCCTGTCCTGCAGAATTTTACTTTGTCCTGCCAAAAATTTCAGTTTGTCTGACAGCTGTCCTGCAACTGTTGGAAAGATTTCGTGAAGACTGTTTGGCTTCATGATTGTCTACCCTATTTATATGTTTTGTGACCGGATGATTTTCAGGGCTGTGGAAATACCTTGCCTGACTTGTCTGACTTCTTGTCCCAATTAACTGAGGACAAGTAAAAATTTCAACTTACTTGTCCTGGGACAAGGACTTCATAGCTCTAGCCAAGAAGTGTGTCCAAATTATGAGATATATATACTGTTCTTATTTCTTGAAGAAAACCAGGCGCTTCTAATGAGTACCCACAACATATGTCAAAAGAATGTGCGCAATACTAACTGCTTAGAGGACGAAGCCTGCGCAGTAATAGTGTGGTTAGGTAAACTGACTGCACTCGACATGACCTCATTAGGTTGACTGGTCCGTAAAACATGTTTTTTTTTTCCATTGGACCTAGCATGCCAGAATTATGCTTATTTTTGAATCTATTTTATTCTAAATATTGCCCCCTTTGTATGGGGACGCCAGTGCCCATAAGATCTGCAAAAGCATTATGCCCCCGCCCGCTTGAGCTAGGATTCTTATATTTATGTCTCCCCCCTTTAGGGTAGGGAGACATATGTATTGTTCCCCCCCCCCCCCCCACGGCGTCTGTCTGTAAAAATCCTGTCAGCTCTATAACTTGAAAATGGTTCAACCTGTCTTCACGAAACTTCATATTGATAACAATCAACATTATCATACATGCAGAGCACAAGAACTATAAATCTTGCATTTATACATTTTGAGTTATTTCCCTTGGAACTTTGTCCATCACAAAATCGTGACCGCTCTATAACTTGAAATCTGTTCAAGATATCAAGAAACCTCATGTAAAATATCAGTTGACATCAATCAATATCAATCAACATGCAGAGCGCAAGAACCATAACTCTTGCATTTATACTTTTTTTTATTTATTTCCGTTGGAACTTTGTCCGTCACAAAACACGTGTCCGCACTATAAATTTAAACCATTCAAGATATCTTCACTAAACCTTCTATGAATATCAATCAACATTAGAGGACGTGCAAAGTGCAAGAACCATAACTGTTGCATCTATCCTTTTTGAGTTATTTTCCTTGAAAGCTCATAATATAAATGTTCGCTGAATGTACAATAAAATATGACACTAAAAAGAGGGGGGAGGCATCTGTGTTTTTGTAGAACAACAAATTCTAGTTATGTCTTGGTTTTGCCCTGCGTCTTGCCTTGTTTGTCCATCCGTCCATCTGTCTGTCACAAAATCGTGTCAGCTCTATAACTTGAAAACAGTTCAAGTTATTTTCATGTAACTTTATAGAAATGTAAAGGATCATCAGACCATGTGCATCCAGAAGAACTATAGCTCTTTTCAATATATTTTTGGAGTTATTCCCCTTTACAATTTGACAATGATCTTTTTGTATCCGCTCTATAACTTGAAAACCGTTCAAGATATTTTCATGAAACTTCATGGAAAAATAAAACATCATCAGACAACATGCAGACAACGACATCCATAACTCTTGTCTTTATATTTTTGGAGTAATTTCCTTTGAAATTTGAGAATGTAGTTTCGTTGCCGTTTAATAAGTAGAAAGCCTTCCAATATATTTTTCATGAAACTTTACAGAAATATAAAGCATCATTGGATGATGTACAGACCACAAGCAGTGTAACTTTTGTCTATATATTTCCTTGGAGTTATTCCCCTTTGAAGTTTGACAATAGTAGTTTTGTTTCCGCAGTAAAAGTTTATAAGCATTTAAGATATGTTCATGAAAAATTATAGAACTATAAAGCATCATCAGATGACATACAGAGTCTGCAGACCACAAATAATTTTCCCAGAAAAGCACCTTGTACCCCTTCTGCGTACAGTTTTGGATCAGTGTGAAGACAACCATTAACTTTTGAGCGAATTCCGTAAAATATTGATGGATTTATGCAGACATTGCTATTATATCAATAGCAACACTTTGTCAACACCATATTTTGACAACTGCTTGTGCTAGGATCCTTATATTTTGCAGTGTAGTTAAAAGAGATTCAGAACCACAGAGTGATGTTCATCCAGTATTGCAACTGTAGTTACTCTGAATTGTTCAGAAGGCGGTGTCGCGAAAAAAGGCATTGCCTTAACTACATTGGTTAAATTATTATTGGTTGTCATATTTTGTCAGTTATTTTGTAGCTGTATGCCACATTTTATATTGTTTCATATTGTATTGCAATATTTCGTAATAAACACTTCTCATTTTACTCTGTTCAACAAAAAGCAGCAGACCTTTCATTTGGATTCTTTTTAAAGAAGCCGACTTGTTTATACAATTTAACATTATTAATTGTAGAAAGCACCCGACTTGTTCGGCTGTTTGAAGAGATGACGGCATTTTTTTCTCCTAAAGTTTTGACTTTATAAAAATATTTTTGTTGGTAAAAATTAACAACAACTTTACCCAGCCTCTCATATCGGTATTTATGGTAAACTCAATCAAGGATTGAGCCTATGGTCGAAATATACGCTAGCACATATTCCATGTGCAAAGCTATACTACTCGATGGATATTTACTGTCATGTCAATGTACTTTTAATATTGGAATAATCCAAGGTCAAGGTGAAGCAGGGTGTTACGGGTATAAATAATGCCACTCGGTACTTTCCGATTCACCGACTCCATTCTACTGAGTACGACATACATTGATAGCTGTTTCTTGCAAGTGTAATGGATCATAGCTCCAACAATAAGTTCGTTGTCCATAAAGTCAAAAACTAAATCGACGGTCGGAGGTTCGATCCTCGTAACAGTCTTTGTGTAATGATAAGCTCTTATTGCATTCGAATAGCGTAGGTCAAGATCAATCTGTGCATCCGAACAGTCTCATCTGAATCTTCTCTGGATTGTTCCTGTCTACTCAATATATTCTCTAGTATCCATTAATTTTGTAAACGTAGGTCAAGATCAACCTGTGCATCCGCACAATTTCATCTGAATCTTCTGTGGATTGTTCCTGTCTATTCATATATTCTCTAGTATCAATTAATTTTGTAATTTTGTCCTGGTCAGACTGAATGATGATAAAGTGTTGAGTTGTTTTTGCCAAAAATAATAGAAAGAAGAGAGAAAAACCCTAAACATTCTGACACCTTATCATACTTGCACCACCCCCCCCCCCCCCCTCCCAAAATTTAACAAGGTCATTCAACCATCTGTTTATTTATACAAAATTGCCAGATCAGAGACATTAAGTAACTTGTGACGACTCCAATGTGAGTTTTAGAACTTTATACAGAGTAGCTGAGGTGGAGCAGCTTTGTGTGAACATTATAAAAGTGTTGGAAAATTTGGAATAAGTATGATATTTTTGAACTGGACAAATGAGGGAGGTAAAACTTTTCTATTACTGAACATACTCATTGTGTAGAGCGCCATTTTGCTGCAGGACTACTTTTCTATTGTACATCCATACAAATAAACGTCTATAATGTGAGTGAGAGTTAACGGTAAATCGGGCATTCCAAGGGAAAAGCTCCACGCTCAATCATTACAAAGTATACTGTCCAACAAAGTAAACGCTATCTGGTGTATCATGGCTGGTAAACCTCCAAAATCTGGCACTACCAGGCTTGATGTAGGTTCTGCTGGGGTCAATACACCCTTAAGCAAAGGAGATAAACGTGAAGCTACCTCTCCCCTCGATGTGGGTGATACAGACACCAAGAAAATACGCCATCACTCTGGAGCTAGTGACACTATTCTGATGAACGATGATGTTAACGACGGCAGTAGTAGTACAGAGGATACTAGCCTTGTACATGTGCTTTCACAACCCATTAATCCGTTAGATATTGTCAATATTGCAGCCGAACTACGTTCCCTAATGTTGCCCGAGTTGGCAAATATCATTAAAGGCCAACTACCCGACATTAAGGCCATTGTGAAAGAGTCGACGGATACACTGTCAACTGAAATCCAAGCACTGCGTGCTGAGAATGCAAATTTGCGTGCCGAAAACGTCAGGCTTAGTGCAGACGTAGAATCGCTGTCCACAAGAGTCACAAGAGTCGAAAGCGAGAATAATGCCCTAGAGCAGTACACACGGCTGAACAGCATACGAATATCTGGTATCCCCGAAATAGACAGTGAAAACACAGTTGAAATCGTCTTCAAGATTGCCGACAAACTTAATTCACACATAGGATCGTCAGACATCGACAGATCACATCGGATCGGCAACCCTAAAACTGGTGGCCGCCACCGATATATAATAGTGAATTTGCGACGTATAATGCCAGGCAGAGAATATAGCTCAAGCGCGTGGAACTACGTAACAGCGATAGACAAGGACACCAAAAGCATCTTCATCAATGAAGACCTCACCAAAAAGAGGTCAAAGCTGCTATTTGATGCGAGAACTCTATCCCGAGTAGGCAAATTGAAATCAGCGTATTCGTCCGACGGGAAAATCTTCGTAATAGTGACGACAGGTACCTTATTATGTCTGACGCAGACATCTTAAAATTTTGTGACCCGGAAGAAGCTAAGAAAACATTGACAGAAAGAGCAAAATCAAGAGGCTATGTGCCTATGGCGACAGCTAGGTCTTAGGGTCGTGACCTTTAAAAACTGTTCTAACGCTTAGCAGTCTGGGTAAATTTTCAGCAGACGACATTCTGGGATATTGTCTTATTTTTACCTGAGGCCAAGCTTTGGCATTTCATGCGAATTGTCTTCAATGAAGACAATTCGCGTGGGATGTCGAATCCTGTCTTCTCGTGGGGCGGTATCATCTGTCTGTCAACTGCTGAATTAGCTCTGGCAGAGGTAAAGGTATATATATAAGAAACAGTGTTTCTTCATACCGAATATTCACGCATCATAACTCCTGATGTTTAGTATACCTGTGTCTTCGATCAATGATTAACTACCAACATTCTCGTTCATGGGATTATCTGTCAAATTCACTGGTTCCCAGCATATTAAGTGACGGAAACAGACTTTGTCTCAACTGCCTCGTGTGTCTGTGTTGAACATTCAACAATCCTTTATAGTCCAAACAATCTGTTCATCGAGTCGGTATATTTTCAGCAGACGACATTCTGGGATATTTTCTTATTTTTACCTGAGGGCAGGCTTTGGCATTTCATGCGAATATATATATATAGTCCGTTTATATTTTTCTGTAGCATAACTTTCATGTTATGTTTTTTTTTTCGTTAATAAGTAATTTAATAATCCTCTTTGGATTTATATTCGACACAACTGCATTTTGTTTATATGTTCGAAACAACTGTATTTTGTCTGTTTTAAATGGGTGAAATAAATTTTTTCAATCTAAAAAACATAGTATTTTCTCAGCACATATGTGTTTTGAAAAACATCTTAATAAATCATAGCGTAAATTAACAATTTATTTTTCAGAGAAGATCTTTGATTTAAAAATTAGATGTTTCTTAATCTTCAAATAATATATAAATGCATCGATGTATGAAAAGTATAATTCGTCTGAAAAACCTACGTTAAATAATATCTTTCACAAAAAGAAAGCTCTCAAGAACTAAGATATGCATGCGGTTTTACGCTTCCGTAATACATATATATATATATATATATATATATATATATATATATATATATATATATATATATATATATATATATATATATATATATATATATACACAACAGTGTTTCTTCATATCGAATTTTCGCGCATCATAACTTCTGATGTTTAGCCCTTAAAGCGCCAAGAAAAACTGCATCTAAAAATGTCGTCTGTTTATGTCGTCTGCTGAATATTCTTGCAGACTTTTCAAACCTATTTTTGCATACAGACAAACAGTGTGGACCATGATCAGTCTGCTCCTAAAGAAGCAATCTGATCTGGGTCCACACTGTTTGCAAAAATGACTTTTAAAATCACAAGCAGATGACAAAGCAGACGACAATAGTTGTGACTGGCGCTTTAAGGGTTAGTATACCTGTGTCTTCGATCAACCTTCTCGTTCACGGGATTATCTGTCAAATTCACTGGTTCCCAGCATATTTAGTGACTGCAAATCGTGCTGTCTGTGGTTACACACGGAAACAGACTTTGCCTCAACTGCCTCGTGTGTCAACAATCTTTTATAGTCCCAACAACTTGTTGAACGAGCCAGTCTGGGTATGTTTTCAGCAGACGACATTCTGGGATATTTTCTTATTTTTACCCTGAGGGCAGGCTTTGGTATTTCATGCGAATAGTCTTCAATGAAGACAATTCGCGTGGGATGTTGAATGTTTTTCTCGGGGTGGGAGGGGGAGGTATCATTTGTCTGTCGTCTGCTGAAATAGACCCCTATGTGTGTGTATGTGTATGTGTGTATATATATATACATGTGTGTGTGTGTGTGTGTGTGTGTGTGTGTGTGTGTGTGTGTGTGTGTGTGTGTGTGTGTGTGTGTGTGTGTGTGTGTGTGTAAATATGTATGTGTACTTTTCCACCATCAAAGCTGCTCTGGTTGTATCATTTGTTGTATTATTACTTATATATTTCTTTGTTCTAACTCTTACTCCTCCCCGACTGACTCCCCTGCCTTCTGTTTTCCCACATTACCTCATGCGTACTGTCCATTAGATAAAGTGCCAATACAGGATGCACCGGGGCTGCCACTACAACCCGTCTTGATCTTTTTACATTTCCTACTAGCCAGCATCTGATGCCTAACAAACTTAGATCAGATTGGTTTGGTGGCACCTTCAGTGTTTCTTTATCATTAAGTCTGGGTTATACGAAACGACTATCACATGAAAAGGTTAACTTGCTACTATTTAGTACGATACTAATGCTCTCTTGTTCTCCAAACACTCGCAATATACCCGCATTTAGTCTGACACTGGCTTTCTAGCGAAGCAACGAGCTTTATTAACACACCTTTTATGCGTCAATACTTTCTTGTGCCGTCATGCAACATCTTATTCTGTCGTAATGCTTTCTTATTACTACTTGTCTCTAATCTGATCACATGGTTGTTGTCCTTGTTACTTCAATGCGGTGACATTGAAACTAATCCTGGACCAGACTCTGTTGAGGGCAGCACTGTTGACAGCAGTGACCTATCAGCAACTTCCTTTGAACTACTCTCCAATCACTTAACTATACTGCATTTAAATATCCAAAGTTTAATACACAAAATGGACATTATACGAAGCGAAGCCGAGGCATACGACGTCCTGGTTTTTTCGGAAAGCTGGCTAAATTACTAATAATTCTGATACTTTATGAGCACTTTATGCCACCTTTCAGATCACGCCCCGATTGAGGAGTTGCCGTTTACGCTCGTAATTCATTATCATGCAAACGTAGATCAGACCTGGAATTACCCGGTGTTGAATCTGTTTGGGTCCAAATCCAGGTAAAATCCAAAAAGGTATTGACTGGAGGGTTCTATAGACCCCCTAACAGCGGACAGGACTACTTCGAATTGATTAAAGAAAGCGTAGACAGAGCATGCAATACCAACATAGCCGATGTCGTCATCACAGGCGACTTCAAACATAGACATGTCCCAGAACAATAATAACAAGATCAAGGAACTTATGTTAGAATATAATCTAAAGCAGCTTATATCCGAGCCCACGCATTTCACCGAGCACTCTTCATCTGTCATTGACCTGATCCTAGTACGCAGCAATAATAACGTTCTGACAAGTGGAGTCGCATACCCCCTCGTAGCTGACTATACTAGGTACCACTGTCCGGTGATAGCTGTACTTAAATTTCGACGAAAGATATGGAACTACAGACTAGCCGACTATGACAAATATAGAATGATTTAAATGGACTCTGCCCTCCCACAAAAAATCGAAGTCGACGAAAACATCGACCAAAATATTCAGGTTATTTCCGACACTGTAATCAAAGCTGCCGAGGAATCAATCCCTAATAAAATTGTAACAATTAAACCAGACGATCATCCGTGGATCACCTGCCACATTAAAAATTTGATTAGAAAACGTAAACGTACTAAAAGGCAATTTATGAAAACGAACAGTATGCACTTTTGGACGAAATACAAGAAACTACGAAATAAAGCCAACAATGCCGTAAGAAAATCAAAAAAAGACTATTTTGATAAACTTGATAATCTCTTGTCTTCTGAAAATAGCAATTCCAAATTATTTTGGAAAACCTCCAAACAACTCTTTAACCTTGGACAATCTTCTAATAGCATCCCCACACTCACTATGAATCATGAAGTAGCACAGACAGACTGTCAGAAAGCAGAACTGTTAAACACTTATTTTTCATCCCAGACTAAAGTTAACGACCTAAATAAACCCTTACCCAATATCGCACCTGCACAGCATACACTCGAGTCAATTACAATCTACACCCAGGATATACTCGACGTACTGCGACACTTGGACGTGAACAAAGCTTGCGGCCCAGATTTAATTAGTCCGCGATTATTACGCGAAGGTGCTGACTTCTTAGCATATCCATTGTTCATTGTCTTCAATAGATCACTACTCCAAGGTTACTTTCCACCCGCATGGAAAGATGCCAATTTGACTCCGATCCATAAAAAAGATGACAAATCACTGCTGAGCAATACAGACCTATTTCCCTCTTGAGTTCCATAGGTAAAACAATGGAACGCTGCGTTCACAAGCATCTTTATAACTACGTTGTATCTCACAAGAGATTAACTCCGTTCCAGTCTGGCTTTATTCAAGGCGACTCCACCACTTACCAATTATTACACACCTACCACACATTTTGTGAGGCAGTTGACAATGGCAAAGAAGTGCGAGCAGTCTTCTGCGTCATCAGTAAGGCATTCGACAGAGTCTGGCACAAGTGTTTACTTCACAAACTTCGAGGTATAGGATGCTCAGAACAGGTTCTTAAATGGTTTACCAGTTACCTCTTAGGACGTAGGCAACGTGTAGTTCTAAATGGTCAAACTTCTGACTGGGCATAAGTTGAAGCTGGAGTTCCACAAGGGTCCATTTTGGGCCCACTCTTGTTTCTTATTTATATCAACGATATCGCCCAGCGCACTGGATGCTCCATTCGTCTGTTCGCAGACGACACCAGTTTGTATATTATAGTCGAATGCCCCGATCAAGCTGCAAGAATTCTAAATTTTGATCTACGTGCTATTTCCGACTGGGCCGTCGATTGGCTTGTTGAATTCCACGCAAAGAAGACCATGGCTATGACACTTTCTAGGAAATCAACCCCTGTATATCATCCACCTCTCTTCTCAAACAACACAATGATACAAGAAATCTCTACACACAAATACTTAGGACTTACATTCTCTACTACATGCAATTGGGCAGATCACGTACGAACAATTTCTGAGAAGGCCTGTATACGTTAAATCTTCTCCGGGCTCTGAAGTTCAGAGTCAGTAGAAAATCCCTCGAAAAAATGTACACCGCCTTTGTTCGTCCCCTTCTTGAATACAGTGACATAGTGTGGGACAACTGCTCCTTGGAAACTAAAAAGCAGTTGGATGCAATACATGTCGAGGCTGCGAGAATAATAACAGGAGCAACAAAACTGTAACATAGATAGAATTTACTCTGACCTGGGTTGGGAGTCTCTTCAAAGCAGGCGGAACAAACACAAGCTTGTAGCGTTTTACAAAATACTGCATAGGTCAGTTCCAAACTATCTTATGAACCTTGTGCCTCCAACTGTACAAGCAACAAGTAGGTACTGTCTCCGAAACTCTGACCACATTCAGAACTACAGAGCCAATACTAATCTCTTTCTTGATTCGTTCTTTCCAGCTACTATACGAGCCTGGAACAACCTGCCGGCTGAAACTAAAGAGGCATCAACCTTAACAATATTCAAATCGTTCCTGAACAGAAACATACAGACACCACCCAAATACTTCAATGTTGGTACACGCCTAGGTCAGATCCTCCATGCTCGACTAAGAATGAACTGCAGTTCACTAAACTCTGATCTCTACCGCAAACATATCATTCCCAGCCCATCTTGTCGCTGTGGAGAATTTGAAAGTGTGCAACATTTCTTCTTCAGTTGTCCTAACTACACGGTTGCAAGGGAAAGATACTTACCGGCCGAATTTACGCAGTTACTCAGTCAAAGATCTTCTGCACGGCAAAACTAACTTAACATCTCAGGAAAATGAAGCCCTTTTCTTGCAAGTACAGGATTTCATCATCAAGTCTGGAAGATTTGTATAGCATACCCAGTCTTCAACCGTTGGCTAACGTACTAAATGGCACTTCTACATATTTAACGCATAGCTTTTGATCCCATAAATATTTAGGCATGGGCGTCAGTTGGTCAAAATCTCTCTCTCTCTCTCTCTCTCTCTTGTTTGCTTGTTCAAAATGTCCAACAGAATTCATTATTAGTCATGCCGTTCAGTTATGTTGTATACGAACTTGTTCCCAGGAGATGACATTTATAAGCATTACAGCTTACAGTCAGATCCTATTCGACATGTCTGTTTTATCAATGTAACTTTATACGAGCTTTAAAATAAATATTGTTTAAACCAAGTTTGTCCTGGTCAGACTGAATGATGATAAAATGTTGTTGTTTTTGCCAAAAATAATAGAAAGAAGAGAGATAAACCCTAAACATTCTGACACCTTACCATATTTGCCCCCAAAATTTAACAAGGTCATTCAACCATCTGTTTATTTATACAAAATTGCCAGATCAGAGACATTTAGTAACTTGTGACGACTCCAGTCACTACGTGTTCTGCTCTGGCCGCGCTCACACTGTTTGCTCAGTTTTTTGGGTAAATACAGTAAGTGCCAATTAGCCGGGGTCCTTTAAAATGGTGTATGAACAGCAGATACAATAACGCCTATTTAGCCTTTTTTTTTTGCAATTGGGTATGAAAAAAAAAAAAAACAATAAAAAAATTAGTCCATGGTAAAATACAAAAAAAAAAAAAAAAAAAAAGCAAAAAAAAAAAAAAAAAAAAAAAGCAACAAAAAAACAAAACAAAACAAAACAAAACAAAACAAAACAAAAAAACAAACAAAAACAAAAAAAAAATAAATAAATAAATAAAAAAAAAAAAAAAAAAAAATAAAAACAGAGAGATTGCGCGGTATCAATACGACAATTTACTCTACTCACTGAAAGACAGTCTTTCCCCAGTGATGTATCCACTGCACTACGCCGTCCGCTGTTGCAGTGTTGTGTATATATTTGCTGTTCCCGTGGAGCTATCTCGAGTGATGTATCCGCTGCACCACGCCGTCCGCTGTTGCAGTGTTGGGTATATATTTGCTGTTCCCGTGGAGCTATCGCTGAACGCTTCACGGATAAATCCGAAAATGCCCGAGATGCTATTTTTAGTCATGCTTACCTAAAAACGGATTTTGGATGAACTCGTCCAACCTTTGACTCGACAGTAAACATTCATCGAGTTATACCAAAATTTACATCAAACTGTTCCTAAATGTCGACTCTGTTAAGTTCATGTCGAGCCGGTCAGTTAAACAAATCTTACCTTTCCTTGGCAGAACTTAGCGGTTTGTGCACAAAGTTTTCCAAGTAACTGTCAACTGCCTTTTTTGAACCAGCAGAAGGGAGAATGTTCCGTAGAAATTATGTCCTGATCACGGAAGTTATGCCATCGGGCTGGGATTTGAACATGCGATCCCTGGCTATGCGGTCAGACGCGCTTCTGACTGTGCTATGTAAACCGGTACTTGGCAACAAGTCCAGGCTTGAGAAGACAAAGAAGATATGTTCAAGGATATGAAAAGGCAAGTAAGTCTACAGTAAGAATCGTAAGTAACGACTTACTCAGTAGAAGAGCCTTACCGACCAAGCATGGAATCTTCTTCTTCTTTAAGGGAGAAACAGATTTTAAATTACCAAGAAATAGAATCGGTATGCTGTCAGAGAATATAATATTTATCCCGAAAATCCCTGGCTTTCTGGACTGTTCAGTATTTGATTTTTGACACGTCCATTATTGCAAATACTGAATGACAACCACTACAGTGTGCCTCCTGATTAGACGGTAGGGTCTAATCTGAAGGGTCTTTATGAGTTAAACAATCTGGAAAGCTGCCCATTTTAATCTGCGGACTGTAAGGGAAAGCTATATGTCGGAGATTTTGATTATAAGTGTCCTCCGTCTTTTCATTGATATCCGAGGAGACATGGTTTTCGTATTTCTGTGGTTCGTGGTGCGTGGTGGGTACTTCCGTATGCTCTGACAGTATGTACCTTGTGTCCATAACTCCTCCTACAGTTTTATGCCGACCTTTTTGAAATTTTGCTTTCGTCATGGTATGAAAATGAACATATGATTTGGATATAATCTTTATCACTTTCCAGCGTTTTGAGAATAATTTTTTTCCCACTTTTCCGCACTTTAACTTAGTTATATTTTTAGCTCCAATACTGTCAAACTGTACACATAATAAGTATCTTTGGAGGACTTTTAAAAGGCGAGTACATAAATTCTCTGAACTGGCTTGTTGATAGTGTTTTTGACAAAAGTTAACAGTGTCCAAACAAGAAATTGTTGAAAGTTCTAGACAAATGTAGACTGAAACAGTAGACAGGATTTATCGGCAAGACTATTCAACTGTTTGCTAAATCTAAACAGTTTTTCATTTTTTCTGAGACATGTCAATTGTAAATACGTTAAAGACATAAAAATAAGTTGCATTTCTTATCATTGATAAGAGACTGGGCACAATAAAACATTATAGACAGGCCCAATACGGGAATTTAGTTTGGCTTGTTCCATTGGTAAACCTGGGTACATCAATAGTCCAACAAAATTTATTACATTCAGAGGGCCTCTTATGCCTTTGATCACTCTTGCCAAAGGCCTGGGTAGGGGCAACAAAATTATTAGTAAATGGTACCGTTTTTAATGGCATTTTAGCTGTCTTTAAGGTGGTACTAATGTCAGAGGAAAAATCGTATTTTTTTTTCTATTCTACGGGAGGTAACTCATGTCGTAATACAAAATGCATTTGGTTATTGAAGTCATTTCTTGCTTTTTCTGTTACAGTTTAGCAAGTTGTCTTGAGAAATGACGTATAGACTTGCATTTTTATCTGAAATATGGAAATAAATTTGATTTTATGACTTGCCGTAAATCGACATACTGATCGCTGAACGTTTCTGGGTTTATTTTTGAAAAGTTTTTTTTGGCTGTATTTTCCACTTCATAATGTTTAGGCTCACAAAAACATAAAACTGAAAGACAGAATTTTCTCCAGAAAATTCCTGAAGCAGTAAAATGCATCTCAGGTATACGAACGATCGTGTATTGTCACTCAGGGTACCTATTACCGGCATACACTTATTATCGGGTATTGAGAAATCACTGCCCCCGCCCATCGGGGCTGGAGAAATTGATGGGCTGCCTGACGCCTCCAAGGCAGAGCTCCGGGTAAAAGTCCCACAAATTTGGAGGCATTTTCTCATGCATTTTTTCTCCCAAATCCCAAATCAATCGATTCAAAATTCATTCTCAGCAAGGTCTGACTGCCAGAAAAAAAATCACGGAGTCTGTTGTATTTATTTGAACACATAATTGCTTCAAATTCTGTGTACACACACACATTCTTACCACCAGTCTGACCACTTAATTGAACCAACTAAAACATTGGAATAGAAGGAAGGCAGTCAATGTACTTGTTTATTGATAGTATAAAATGGTATGGTCAAATTATCTAGATAATAATTCTGTATGGTTATTTCTTTGGAAAAGGTAATATCTTAATCCTGATCTAGATAATCGTGCACTCCTGTGTGTTAACTTTTATATAGTATTTTGTCCACTTTTACTAATTTGAATGACCCTGTCCACTTATTTGAGGTAACCAAATACTTGCATCATATGACTCAAGTATTTTGAGAAATGATACAAACTCTTGCGGTCATCTAACTTTTTCCTAACTTTGCAAAATTCAGATGACTAATAGAAGGCTCTACAAAAGCTTACAGATTTTTCCTATTTTAGGAGTCATAAGTCTTCAAAGGTTAATTTGTTATGGCAGGTTCAAGAAAAATACAAGAACTTTGGCCTGTCTTACCTTTTCGTACCTATTTGATTCAAATCAGATAATAAATAATGACTTGGTGTATACCCAGCTGGTACAAATCAGATAAGAAATAATGACTAATGTACACATTATGTTAAAATTAGTAATTTTTCACAGTTTCAGGGGCCATCTCTTGTATGTGTAATACAATATGGCTGATGCAAGAGCTGAAACTAGTTCTTTTGATTATTTAATCAAGTTCAGTTGGATAAAATCCGATAGTATATGAAGGCTGTAGGGCCACTCAAGCTTAAAATCTGTGCTTTTTTTCTGGTCAAGGGATGAAAAGAAAGTTGGGATTATTTTCAGGTTTTGATAG